>OY747713.1:53867327-54484827 GCA_963556495.2 Valencia hispanica | reverse complement strand
CTACAACTGTCTGGTTCCTCGGGTCAAACCACTTCTGAGCCAACATAGGAAGGGTCTCAACTGGGTCAGATCCTGAGGTTTAAACAGAAGGCATGGAAAGCAAAATAGAGCATTAGCCTCGCTACAGGCTGTTAGCCAAGACTTGGCACTGTACCAGGTCCTGGAAAAAGTACGAGTGTACCGTCTCCCCCTGTCGTTGGACTGCTAATTGATCTTTATCTTTGGCTGAGCAGGTCAGAGCTCTTTTACCTCAAGCTTCTCCTGGTATGTTCTTCTCTCAAACTGTATTGTTTTGAGTGATATAACTGAATAATTCTTTTTCTCTTTCTCCATTTTGCATCACTTTTCGTTCGTCTCCAACTCCCGCGGTTTGACCTGTTGGTCAGCCGCACTGTATGACGGATGTCTGTGACGTCAGCCCCACAGCAGGAGGGTGGCGATAAGTAAATCTCGCCCCATCTCTCGTATTGAAGAGGAGCTACCACGCATGTACAACCTTTAACGAGAGTCTATGGGCAAAGATTTTTGTGCCCTAAGGCGGAAATATGTCCTCAATCAGACAACGTTGATAAGTGTAACAACTCAACTCACCATTAACTATAAAATATTTATCTTGCACATCTTAAAGAAAACACATTTCGGACATTTTTTAAACGTTTTCTTCAAGGCAATATGTCAAGTGGTGAGTGATAGGGCAGCGCCCTTGCGCCCTCTATTGGCCAGCCGCCACTACCCCTGCCCATACCACCAGAAGCGGCAAAACCTGGTTTGATGCCCATGCCATCACAGTGCTTGACTGTCCAGCCAACTCGACGGACCTAAACCCCATTGAGAATCAATAGGGTATTAGCAAGCATCAAGGAAATCTGGGTTTCCATAACTCCCAGGCAATGCCACTGTGCATTGAGCCAGTGATTAAGGCAAAGGGATTCCCTACCAAGTATTGAAGATTGACATATTGTTTTGGAAGTACCATATTTTGATTGAAATGATGTGATCCTAATTTCATTATTTTTTTGTTGTTGCAAAAACTGAGAAGTAAATGGTATTTTTTTTTATTCCCGTTTTTGTGAGTTTTATGAGCTGGAAGCCCAGATTATGTGCAAATAAACAACTAAATACTTGAACTTCTTTAAGTTCTGGGCCCTGTATCTGTATTCTATGGTAGTAAAATGTTTTGAATGGAATTATGGAAATTGTTACGGCCAATTGTTTCACAGCCAAGGCTGTTTACTTCTGCTTGTGTTTTACTGTTTTCTTCCCTTCATGTAAAGCCCCCTTATGTCTGCTCTTCAGATCTGACCTGGCTGCAATAGATTCACCATGTCACTCAGAACCAGCTGCACATCATCAACCATGAGACCTGCTGATTGGGCTCTTAGCCTTTCAAAGACTCTCTGCTTGGCTTGCAAAGGAGGAGCAGCTGACTGCAGTGCTGCCCCCCCTTTGCTTCAGAACCTATTTGATGTTTGCTGGTCTATGTCTACAACTTTGGAGCTGTTTGTTCCAGCAAATTTAGAGCCCTGAAGTAGCTCTATACTTTAACTTCTTTCTTTAAAGAAACTGTTAAAGATTGAGCTGAATGTAGTTGTGGGAATTTTGTAGGCTGAGTTTAAGCATCAGACTCTCATAGTTTACCCTTTGTGAAATCTGAACTCTGAGCATTTATTAGTCAACTGCCCCATTTGTATCTTTATTTAAGGCCTCTCTTAGCCTGTGCTTTGGGGTCTCTTATTTTTGTAAATGCTTGGCTTGTTCACCACAGCTGTACTTTTGTCTTGAATCTGTCTTCTTATTAAATACATGTACTCCACTACTTTACACCCTGACTAAGAATTTCTATGTTACCCCAAAATCCCTAGCTCAGCCAGGGGCGTAACAGAAATAGATAAATGTATTCTAATAAGTAAATAAATATTATACTAATATAAATATTATTCACATTTTTTGGAAAGGGTCTGTGTGTGTGCGCATATATATAATTAAATAAAATGGAAGTGTTAGTTACTTATTTTTATCAATCAAAACAGTTAAAAGAGAAATCAAAATGTTCTCACCCTTTGCCTTGAAAACAGCATCAATTCTAGGTAGAGTGGGACTTAAAAAGTATTTAGTCAGCCACCAATTGTGCAAGTTCTCCCACCTAAAAAGATGAGAGAGGCCTGTAATTTGCATCATAGATATACCTCAACCATGAGAGACAAAATGAGGGGGAAAAAATCCAGAAAATCACATGGTCTGATTTTTAAAGAATTTATTTGCAAATTATGGTGGAACAAAAGTATTTAATCAATAAGAAAAATTCATCTCAATACTTTGTTATATGCCCTTTGTTGGCAATGACAGAGGTCAAATGTTTTCTGTAGGTCTTCACAAGGTTTTCACACATTGTTGCTGCTATTTTGGCCCATTCCTCCATGCAGATATTCTCTAGGGCTGTGATGTTTTGGGGCTGTCGCTGGGCAACACTAACTTTCAACTCCCTCCAAAGATTTTCTATGGGGTTGAGATCTGGAGACTGCCTAGGCCACTCCAGGACCTTGAAATGCTTCTTACAAAGCAACTCCTTTACCCAGGCGATGTGTTTGGGATCATTGTCATGTTAAAAGACCCAGCCACATTTCATCTTCAATGCTCTCACTGATAGAAGGGCGTTTTCACTCAAAATCTCACGATACACGGCCCCAATCATTCTTTCCTTTACACGGATCAGTCGTCCTGGTCCCTTTGCAGAAAAACAGCCCCAAAGCATGATGTTTCCACCCCCATGCTTCACAGTAGGTATGGTGTTCTTTGGCTGCAACTTGGCATTCTTTCTCCTCCAAACACGACAAGTAGAGTTTTTACCAAAAAGTTCTATTTTGGTTTCATCTGTATGGCATTCTCCCAATCCTCTTCATCATCCAAATGCTTTCTAGCAAACTTCAGACGGGCCTGGACATGTACTGGCTTAAGCATGGGGACCCGTCTGGCACTGCAGCCTTTGAGTCCCTGGTGGCGTAGTGTGTTACTGATGGTAGCCTTTGTTACCTTGGTCCCAGCTCTCTGCAGGTCATTCACTAAGTCCCCCCGTCTGGTTCTGGGATTTTTGCTCACTATTCTTGGGATCATTTCGACCCTACGGGGTGAGATCTTGCGTGGAACCCCAATTCGAGGGAGATTATCAGTGGTCTTGTATGCCTTCCATTTTCTAATAATTGCTCCCACAGTTGAGTTCTTCACACCAAGCTGCTTACCTATTGCAGATTCAGTCTTCCCAGGCTGGTGCAGGTCTACAATTTTGTTTCTGGTGTCCTTTGACAGCTCTTTGGTCTTGACCATAGCGGAGTGTGACTGTTTAAGGTAGTGGACAGGTCTTTTATACTGATAAAAAGTTCAAACAGGTGCCATTAATACAGGTAACAAGTGGAGGACAAAGGAGCCTCTTACAGAAGTTACAGGTCTGTGAGGGCCATAAATCTTGATGGTTTGTAGGTGATCAAATACTTATTTTGCACCATAATTTGCAAATAAATTCTTTAAAAATCAGACAATTTTTCTTTTTGTCTCTCATAGTTGAGGTATATCTATGATGAAAATTACAGGCCTCTCTCATCTTTTTAAGTGGGAGAACTTGCACAATTGGTGGCTGACTAAATACTTATTAGCCCTTCGGTATACTTGCACAGAGTGTTTGAAGGAACCTGGCTGGTAGGTTGTTCCAAAGATCTTTGAGAACTAACCACAGATCTTCTGTGGATGTAGGCTTCTTCACATCCTTCTGTCTCTTCATGTAATCACATACACACTAAATGTTGTTGAGATCAGGGCTCTGTGAGGGCCATACTAGCACTTCATCTGACTATTTCTCAGCATTGAGAACACCATAAATCCTGACTAAATCTCCAACTCCATTTGCAGAAATGCAGCCCTAAACGTTCAAGAAACCTCTACCATGCTTTACTGTTGCCTGCAGACACTCATTATTGTACCGCTCTCCAACCCTTTGACAAACAAACTGCCATCTGCTACAGCCAAAGTATCTTACATTTTTGTCATTTTTAGTGAGGTTTTAAACCCCTGTGGCAACTTTTAATTTTTTATAAACACGTGTCCTGTCTGGCAGTGACGAGTTCAGAATTGGTGTCTAAGTACCAATTAGAAGCCCAACAGATTTACTATCACAGGTGGAGCAATTACGGCTTTTGCTATAGTACTCCGCTTGATATATACATTACTCACGAT
Source organism: Valencia hispanica (assembly GCA_963556495.2). Classification (NCBI taxonomy): domain Eukaryota; kingdom Metazoa; phylum Chordata; class Actinopteri; order Cyprinodontiformes; family Valenciidae; genus Valencia; species Valencia hispanica. The sequence continues at coordinate 54,480,603 of OY747713.1, read as the reverse complement.
AAGTTAGGAATATTGTTATTTACATGAATGCTATTCCTATTTGGTCTGAATTTTAATGAAATAACTACAAATATCCTTTGATATTACTAATAATGAATGAGAACAAACACCATTTTTATTAGTGCAGTATTTATTACCCCAAAAATGTAGACAATAACAAGGGTAGCCCTAAATAACACAAATTGACAATGTCAGTAGTGGGTGTTTCCACCATTTGCCTCAATGACAGCTTGACAGCAAATTTTCATGCTCCTCACTAGCCTCATATTATTGAGGAAATGCGTTCCACTCTTCCACAAGGGGGTGGGGTACAATCATCCAGCCTCTGCTTCAGCTGGTCCCAAACGTGCTCTATGGGGTTCAGGTCAGGGGACATTGCTGGCCATACCATATGAGGCACTCCGACTTCCTGAAGTCTAGCTGTGACAATTCTGGCACGATGTGGTGGAGCATTATCATCCATGTACAGGAAGTTGGGGGTGTGCTGGCAGAATTGGGGGAGGATGATGGGTTCTATGATGTATCTTAGGTAAAAACGTGCAGTGACTGAGCCATCTACAATAACCAAATCAGTTTTGCGCTGACTGGTGATGCCTGCCCAGACTGTTACACCTCCTCCACCAAAGCTAACCCTCAGGACCATGTTGACCTCGGTGTATCGCTCACCTTGCCTTCTCCAGCAACTCTGACCATCATTTCTGTGCAAGGTGAGCCGGCACTCGTCAGTGAACAGGACGGTAGACCACTGCTGCATTGTCCAGGTCCACTGCTGCATTGTCCAGGTCACATGGTCTTGTGCCCACTGTAAACGTTCACGGCCGTGTCTTGGTGTCAGTGGAGTCACCTGCAACGGTTGTCTGGCATTCAAGCCAAAGCAGTGGAGTCGGTTGCGAATGGTTTGTCTGGAAACCCTAGAACCCCTCACATCTCGTAAACGGGCAGCTGTGCAGCTATGTGGCAGTTGCATGACGATGTCTGAACGCATAGGTCCTTAGGCACTGGTCATCGTTGCGGTCTGTCGCTCATCGGGCTCCACTCTTGGGTCTGTCACGAACTCTGCCAGTAGTTCTGTGTCTTGATGCAAGTCTGCTGATGACACTTTGAGACACACCAATTTCACATGCAACATCTGACTGCCTGTGACCGACTCAAAGGCGTGTTATGGCCAGGTGGCGCTGCTCGTCCGTTAAGTTATGTCGTGTGTTCATGGCTGTTTGAAGGATGAAGTTGGAATGACTTACTGACAATACCAGCTTTTTAAACCCACAGAATGTTGAAATTGATGCCTCATTGAAAAGGGTTGTCTTTAGTATTTTTGGGTGTTGGCCCCAATATGAAAGGTATACTGTACACAGTGAGACCATTGCGTGGAAAACACAAAATGAGGCGTGTCCATCATCCCGATACAATTACCTCCCTATCCCAAAAATCTCTGAAGTGAAACAAACACAATATGTATGATATCCACTGAACCTCTCACAATATCCCTAACTTGATGTGAGTAGCGTATGTGTAAGAAATCTTTATTAGAAATTACTGTGTTTTTTTTTTTTTTTTTACTCGAAGCGCCAGGGACATGGAGACGGAAAATGAAGGGGAAGAAAGAAAGTAGATGAAGTGAGGTAGGAAAAAAAGGTTAAGAGGGAGAGGGTAAGCTGAAGACACAAGACAAGAAGGGGAACAAGGTAAACACAAGGAAACACCATAGTCTCCCTCCACACCAGCAGGACGGAAGGGAGAGGGAAAAAAACAATGACAAAACAAGTCAAACAATGCAAACGGAGAACTACACAACCAAACCCACAAATAGATATATGAATACAATAACAGCATCACTGAAAAGCTCATGGTACCCATTATTACAAGATTTAGTAATAGTAACCTAAGCCCAAGAATGTATCTGTAAAAACCGGAATCCCCACACCTGTGTTTGTGTATGAGCATGCTGGTGCATATTAGGTTTCTACATACGAGTATTCAATAGCTGGTGTGAGGAGCCAACGATCCCCCTCTCAGGAATCGACGCAGACACGAAGGAGATCAGAGCCATAGAAACCCAAAGGACCCCCAGAGCACAGGAGTCCCAGGCAAACCAACACAGGGCCGACCACACCCCCAAGAGAGGAGCAGAGGAGAGTCCTGGGGGAACATCCAGCAGCTAAAATGCAGGGGCCTGGGGAGCCACAGTGACGAGCCCACAAGCTTGGCTGTCAACCAGCTACAGTGGCTTGCAAAAGTATTCGGCCCCCTTGAACTTCTCCACATTTTGTCACATTACAGCCACAAACATGAATCAGTTTTATTGGAATTCCACGTGAAAGACCAATACAAAATGGTGTACACGTGAGAAGTGGAACGAAAATCATTAATTATTCCTAACATTTTTTACAAATAAATAACTGAAAAGTGGGGTGTGCGTAATTATTCAGCCCCCTGAGTCAATACTTTGTAGAACCACCTTTTGCTGCAATTACAGCTTCCAGTCTTTTAGGGTATGTCTCTACCAGCTTTGCACATCTAGAGACTGAAATTCTTGCCCATTTTTCTTTGCAAAACAGCTCCAGCTCAGTCAGATTAGACGGACAGCGTTTGTGAACAGCAGTTTTCAGATATTGTCACAGATTCTCGATTGGATTTAGATCTGGACTTTGACTGGGCCATTCTAACACATGGATATGATTTGTTTTAAACCATTCCATTGTTGCCCTGGCTTTATGTTTAAGGTCGTTGTCCTGCTGGAAGGTGAACCTCCGCCCCAGTCTCAAGTCTTTTGCAGACTCCAAGAGGTTTTCTTCCAAGATTGCCCTGTATTTGGCTCCATCCATCTTCCTATCAACTCTGACCAGCTTCCCTGTCCCTGCTGAAGACAAGCACCCCCAGAGCATGATAAGATTGTAGAAGCTACACCTGGTCTGGTATCCTGCTTGGCTACAATGCCCTGTTGGACGGGGGGGCATCGACTGGGATGATGCTCCCAGTAACTGAATATCCACCGTGTCCTGTTATCAACTTTTTACTTTCTTTAAAATAGAAAGCACTCTTATATCAGTTCTTCTGTGTCTCTGCTCTGTCTTCTTGAACCCCAGACGGTCGTGGCAGATTTGCCGCTTGCACTGAGCCTTGTTCTGCTGGAGGTTTCTTCCTGTTAAAGGAGCGTTTTTACTCTCCACTGTCGCTACATGCTTGCTCAGTATGAGGGATTGCTGTGGTTGGAAAGTCTGCATCAACAGGGTACAACCTCAAGTCAATAACTCCATCCAATCTGCTGGGATTCCTTAGATAGGACATTTTTTAACTGATTGGAATGTTTTTATGACTTTTCTTGTAAAATGCATATTATATATATATATATATATATATATATATATAAATAAAGTCATCTTTATATCAGCACTCTGCTTGAACTACTGGGAATGTCCATGGAAAAAACATAGTGTCCAAAAGCTCAGGGTCAATATCAATGCAAAAAGCTACAGATTGAGTCAGATTAGTCTGCTCCTGGTGATACCCTCTGTAGTAACACCCGAACCAGTCCAGTGACTTACCTCTGACTTTCTTTTTTTACCCATAGAGCCACAGCTGCCTGGGGGAGAGGCTGATCCAGGAACAGCATCCGCATCACATAGTTCTTGGCCAGTGAGGGAAGTTCCCTGTAAGCAAAACACCCTGGATGAAGTAGTACTGAAAGGAGTTGAGCATACCCAGTGTTAATAGAGGGTACAGACCTGTAGACAGCCAGACATGTTGCTGGGTGGTTATATAGCCTGTCCAGGACCTCAGGATTCAATTCTCTCAGGTATTCATGAAGGTTCTTACACTGCAGCTGGACCCGCAGCTTCATCATCTGCCACAGAACAGAACTGGTTCAACAATCACTAATACAAGCTGCTGGTCGTCTCTATATACACACAGTGATATATTAAATGAACAGCTTGTGTACCTTTGTTGCAACAGTAAAGTCAGAGAATACTGACTGCACTGTTTACAGGATGGTCCTATCGACCCAACGTCTGCTAAGGACACAGTCAAAATGTTCGGCATATAAGCTACAAGTACCGGGATACTAGCAAACTCCTCGATGGAGAAACTGAGTTTGAACAAAATAACAGCGTCTCAGTCTTCTTCTTCTTCCTCCTGCTACTTCTTCTTCTGCTCAATGGCGGTGTATACATTTACTTACAGGTGCATTACCGCCCCCTCCAGCACTTATTCTTTCAAACCTGTATTATAGTTAATTTATCGAATGAAACACATTTAGGATGAGAGCGTTACATCAGAGCGATACAAAACGTTTTATTACAAAAGTGTGAGTTTAATGACAATTATGTTTGATATCTGCTTTTAGATCATTTTCAAATGGTACCTAATAAACAAGCCTCGACAAACTTTCTAATGTACAATATAAATTTATATAAAATACTTACTTTTCCTTAAGCCCTCATTTCTGTATTAAAAACGTTTGTGCTGACAGTATTCTAATCTTAAAATGTGTTAGCTGTAAGAAAATTATATATAACTTTAATACAAGCTTTGAAACATCTGTGTATTTAATCTACATGTGCTTTCCCTGTGTGATTGTGTCTATGTAAATCTGATGCTTTTCCGTCCAGATAGACAGACAGACAGACAGACAGACCTCCAGAAACGTACCAACTTAATGAAAAACTGCATGTAGAGGCAGCAGTATTTTCCATTTATAATTTAGCACATTAATAAAATCTACTGATCAAGCTTTCAGGAGAACTCGTATTTATCTTCAAAAGAGTGGTTATGGATGCTGTGGGTAGGAAGAATCCCCTGTAGCAGCCAGTCTTGCAATAAAGCTGAAAAGGCTTCTGAAGACTGTTGCTGTATGAGTCTTATCAAACTTTATTTAAAATGCGCTTTTCATACAAGGAATTGAATGAAATGATCCCACATAAACCACATTTCCATCCCTACCCCACAGATTTAAAAGCATCACAATTATATCCCCTCCCCCAAAACCAACCCCCATGCACACACACACACTCAAGGGCAACAATAAAAAGAACATCGGGCCGAATAAAGATGAGCCAGGTAAGGTAAGGAAACGCCATCAAAGCAGTCATCTACAGACTGTTATGACACGGCAACATCTTAAAATCTGGATATTCTACAGTAACATGTCCTGGATGATAGTCAGTGGTTGCCAAGCTCTGCTAATCCACCCGATTTGTTTTCGCTGCTCCTCTTTAAATCCCTTAACTGTTTGTGATGCAGTCTAAGTTATAATCAAAGATGTGGAGTAATTTATTGGCACACCTGAGTAAGATGGTAAGGCAAGTTGCCCCAGTAACACAATCTCACACTTTCCAACTTTTCTTTGACCACATTTATTAGTAGCAAAAATATATTACATTGTAATAAAATGTTAGTCACAAGTTAGTCCAAATACAAAATAAATGGTGTTAAAAAAACCTTTAAATTGTGTGAAATGATTATTTATGAATGAGGATATCAGAAGAATAGAGCATGGTGTTACAGCAGAAATCTTTACTGTAACAGCCTTAGCCTGTACACAAGATAAAGAAAATCATGTTTTATTTTTAGTCAAAGACTTAGTTGGTTAGTTTGGTCCATTTGTCTGATTTAACACACCTAAATAAAAATATTCCATCCTATATTGTAAATGTGGATAAATGTTAAATCAATGTTTCAGTGCATACAGTGTTGATTCCAGCAGCTATTTAGGTTCATGCAGCTTTTTATCATTTCACACTTCCAGTTGTTTTTCTAACTTGCCCAAATATCCCAAAATCTTGAAGGGCGCATATCAACTTGATTTGTTATATCAGTTTTATTGATGGTGGCTTTTCAAAGTAAAATACTCAAAGTGGACTGAACTTGTTGCTATCAGCCATTCTGGCAACAGAATCTGTTCCCATACTCAGCCCAAGTCTGCTTACAGTGCATACATAGATGAACAGAGTTTGTTGAACCGCCTTCCATCTTTATAGTAAACTTTTAGTTTTCCTCTTTAGTGCCGAAAAATCCAATTTGACAGTTATTCTCTACTTTAGCATGTGTTACCCAATACTTCTTCCGCATCAGCAGAATATAATCATACAGCTTTTATCATAAAAATGTCTGTAGGGATGCATTTATAGATCATCAATTATAACTTTAAATTTAAATCAATCCAATGAGTAATACAGGGCCGATATTAATAACCAATGTTTATTTCCCTCTTGTTGCTGCTTGTGTTTGTGTATCAGGAAGGGGAGGGGCTGGCTATGTGACATTTGTTTGGTCATGTGACAGTGATGGAGCACAGGATTATGGGAAATGCTTGAAGCAGAGCAACAATGTCACCGGTGTGGTCATTTTTTTTTGTGTCAAAAGGGTAGGGAATGCCATATAATACCGGCATAGATCGGTTATCTGTCAAAACAGCAGTATTAACATCGGATCTCGACATCAGTCCAGAGTTTCATATCAGTGCATCCCTACAGCTTTGCTTATATTAACGCAACATCTTAACTAAAGGTTTATATTTTAAATAATTTGGGAAACGTGAATCATCCCTAATTCTGAATTGCATTTCCAGCTGAGTTGTTTTCTACAAAATAATGAACAACCCTTAGATGAAAACTAAAACTGTTGAAGTCTGGTTTAGAAGTGAGACTACTGATACAGAACAATGATGGAGAAGCCCCGAGCATCTGCACCGGAGACAGAGAGCTGGTCCACTTGACGTAGATCTAACTGTAATGTCTGGAAACACTTGGGATGTTTCTCTCAGGAGTCTTCCTTCTCTTGATACCTGAAACACAAAGGTAGAAACCTTGAGAAACCATCCATCACAAAGGTGTATAACACTGTAAAGGCCTCTAAAAGTCACCTGCAGTGTATACAGGTGAAGAACACAGTCTGTCCTTCATCTGCAGATCTCATCTGCCTGGTGTGGTAAATCATCCCTTCTTTACTGCAGCGAGCACAGCGTCTGTCAATCTGGAGGGAGCAGAGGAGCTCAATATGAACCCTTCCAACTGCTAACAGCACATGAAGCTCCATGAACAGTCTGGTCTTACCACAGGTCCCTTCAGCTCTGACCCATCACCATCGTCCAGAGCCACTGATGACTGCTCCACAGGGTTAAAGACGGCACTCGAACAGACTTCCAGCCCAGAGAATTCTGGGTAATGAACATGAGAAAGATATGCATTTATATGGAGTATGCAGTACTAAAAGGTCGGATTTGATGCGTTTTTGCCTGCAACGTGAATGTAGCCATAGTTACTAAATCAACGGGTCGGGTCTGGATTTGATCAGCATTGAAAAATGGGTCAGGTTAAAAAAATCATCTTAATGGGTGTGATTTGGTCAAATCTGAAGTGTGCAGATTCCAACAGCCAACCTCCAGGGGACAACACTGGCTAATGAGTAAGTTGCTTACATCAGCAAGCCTACGTATTCTGGACAGCAGAGCTGTGAAAAGGAAAAAGAACTTGGCTCTATGGCGGAGTCAAAATGTCATGATTTAACATGTTCCCCAACTCCAGGAACCAGGAGTCTGTTCTGTGTTGGTTTTTGAGCTCATTCACACAGCATGTGTAGAATGGGTCAGAATCAGAAGAAAAGTACCTGTTACTAGGCCTGTAACAACAATAAGTCACTTGATATCCAAATGAATGCCTGTGACACAGTGAATGCCTGTGACGTAAAGATGTAACGCTCTCCACCAATCACAAAATTCAAATGCAGTAGCCACCATTCAACCCTAAGAGGGCAGCACTAAGAAGTTTTTAGACCAAAAAGTGTAGAACTAAACAAGTTTACACGAAAATGTAAAAAAAACAATCCCAGAAACTAAAAGATTGCATTGGTAAATGCCCATTTATACAGTTTAGAAGCAAAAAAAAGTTGTTTTGGGGTTTAGTTACTCTTTAAATACTGATAGGGTCATTATAGTGGGAGACTTCAATATTCATGTGGACACCTAAATGTAGCCTTTAATGCTACTTTAGACTCAATTGGCTTTACTCAAAAAGTACAGGGATCGACCCATTCGGCTAAACACACTTTGGACCTTGTACTGACATACGGTATTGAGTGTGAGGAAATAACAGTCCACCCACATAACCCGGTCCTGTCTGACCACTTCTTGATAATTTTTGAATGTACTTTAACTGACCATCTCAATTTTGAAAGAAAATTTCATTATAGTAGAACTTTATCAGACAATGCTGTAACAATTTTTAAAGAATCTGTTCCATTCTTACTTTCCTCAGTGTCTCAGAGTAACACAGTTAATGGCAGCAATTCTATCTCTAACCCTTCAGAAATTGATGGTCTGGTTCACAGCGTTACGTCCTCATTGCGTTTGGCATTAGATAGTGTAGCTCCCTTAAAAAAGAAAATGGCTAGCCATAGGAAGCTGACTCCTTGGTTTACGTACTTTAAAGCAGAATACTAGGAAGTTGGAGAGAAAATGGCATTGTACACATCTAGAGGATTCCTATTTAACCTGGAACAACAGTCTACTGCTGTATAAAAAGACCCTTCGACAAGCTAGAACAGCATATTTTTCATCACTAATAGAGGCGAATAAGAACAATCCTAGGTTTCTTTTTAGTACAGTTGCCAAACTTACACAGAGTCATAGCTCTGTTGAGCCAACTCTTCCCCCAGCTCTTAGCAGTGAGGATTTTATGGGATTCTTCATAAATAAAATTAATTCTATTAAAAATAATATCATTGGCATCCTCCCAAACATGATTACTTCTTCCTCAGTAAATGAGGCATCATCGGAAAGAACTGTTGAACGTCATTTGTGCTTAGTCTGTTTTGATTCAGTCGAGCTTTCGGAATTATCAAAAATATTAGCCTCATCTAAACCTTCAACTTGTATGCTGGACCCAATCCCAACCAAATTATTTAATGAAGTGTTCCGTTTGGTTCCTGGCCCCATTTTGGATATGATGAATCTATCCTTAGTAAACGGACACGTACCACAAGAATTTAAAATAATTGTAATTAAACCTTTACTCAAGAAACCTTCCCTTGATCAAGATGACTTGGTGAATCACAGACCTATATCTAACCTTCCTTTCTTATCCAAAATCCTTGAGAAAATAGTTGCTAATCAAGTCTGTGAGCATCTAAACAGTAATGAGCTGTTTGAAGAGTTTCAGTCAGGTTTTAGAGCTCATCATAGCACTGAAAAAGCACTGGTGAATATTACTAATGATATTCTAATGGCCTCAGATAATAGACTTGTGTCTGTTCTGGCTTTATTAGATCTCAGTGCTGCTTTGACACAGTCAAAGTGTTTGTCGTCGAAGGACTGAGCGTTACATCGAGGCCTGTACCCTGGAACGGGATAGATTTGGAGGTGGGGGGGTCTGTCATGGTCTGGGGCGGTATATCACATCACCATCGGACTGAGCTTGTTGTTATCATTGCAGGCAATCTCAATGCCTTGCGGTACAGGGAAGACATCCTCCTCCATCATGTGGTACCCTTTATGCATGCTCATCTGGACATGATCCTCCAGCAGGACAATGCCACCAGCCATACTGCTTATTCTGTGCGTGAGTTTCTGCATGACAGCAATGTCAGTGTTCTGCCATGGTCAGCGAAGAGCCTGGATCTCAATCCCATTGATCACATCTGGGACCTGTTGGATCGCAGGGTGAGGGCTAGGGCCATTCCCCCCAGAAATGTCCAGGAACTTGCAAGTGCCTTGGAGGGAGAGTGGGGTAACATCTCACAGCAAGAACTGACAAATCTGGTCCAGTCCATGAGGAGGAAATGCACTGCAATACAATCTAAACGTGGATAACCTTTTAGACTCTTTTTCAACAGATTTTTTAAACATCTTGAGTTACATGGATTTTACCCAGCATGTCACGCAGCCAACTCACAACAGAGGACACACTCTGGACTTGGTCATCACGTATGGCCTCTCCACCAGCGTGTCCTCTGTTGTTGACTTGGCTGTCTGTGACCACAATTGTGTGTTTTTTAACATCACCAGTTTTATTAGGCGGGAGACCTCTGTGAGAACTGTAATTAAGCGCCAACCCCTGAAGTGGCTGCTGGTTTTCTTGAAGTTTTTAAAAAGACTTCTCCTATTAATTTAGCCGCCCCCTGTGATTCTATTGTCAATGATTTTAACAGCAGACTACGATCTACCCTCAACCTGCTTGCTCCACTTAAAGTTAAACATCTACAGCCAAAACATGCATCACCATGGAGAAATGAATACCTTAGAGAACTAAAGAGAAATTGCAGGGCGGCGGAGAGAAAATGGAGAAAAAATAAGATCACAATAAATAAGCAGATTTATACTGACCTCCTAAAAATCATACAATAATGCAGTAAGAAAGTCAAGAAATGCTTACATTTCCAAAATAATCTCAGATCATAAAAATAATCCTAAAATTTTATTTACCACAATTGCTAACATTTTTAACTGTGACACTAATTCACTTCAGAAAACCCCCTCTAACGCTCTCTGTGTGGAATTTGCAGCCCACTTCAGAGGGAAGGTAGACACCATCAGATGTACTATTTTATCTTCTCAAAGTAACATGGTTTTAGACAAATCTGAATGTGTGTCTATACCAGAGGAAACGCTGGACAGTTTTGTCCTGGTGGAGGCTGAGAGTCTCAATAAAGTTTTCTCCTCCGTGAGGCCCCATCACATTTGTCTTGGACCCGATTCCCACTAGATTTTTTAAGCAATTTTATGATTCTCTTAGAGATGAGATTTTAACCGTGATGAATAGCTCCCTTCAGACGGGGGTCTTTCCTGCCGCCTTTAAAGGGGCGGTGGTGAGGCCCCTGCTGAAGAAGAGCAATTTAGATTCTAATGATTTCAACAATTTCCGACCGGTATCAAACGTACCTTTTTTAAGCAAAATTTTAGAAAAGCTTGTTTTAATTCCACTTAATGATTTTATTAACACTCATAATGTCCTGTAGAAATTTCAGTCTGGTTTTAGGGTGAACCACAGCACAGAGACGGCCCTTCTGAAGATTTTAAATGATTTTAGATTAAACTATGATGCACAGAAGGTGACAGTGTTGGTTCTACTGGATCTAAGCGCTGCCTTTGATACAGTAGACCACACTATTCTTTTAACCCGTTTGAAACAGATTGCCCTCTCTGGTGCTGTTCATAGATGGTTCACATCCTATCTCACAGACAGGACTTTTATGGTAAGTTTAGATACCTGCTCCTCTAAGGTCCACAAGATTACATGTGGTGTGCCCCAGGGTTCAATTTTAGGCCCAGTGCTTTTTAACCTTTATATGCTCCCTCTTGGCAGTGTCATCAGAAGACATGGAGTTAACTTCCACAGTTATGCTGATGATACACAGTTATACATCTCCATGTCTCCTGATGACACACGGCCAATGGATGCATTTTTTAAACTGTATTTTAGACATCAAATCCTGGATGGCAGAAAACTTTCTCCAGCTCAACCAGGACAAAACTGAAGTTTTAGTCATCGGTCCTGAGGCTCAGAGAGAGAAACTTTTACCAAAACTGCAATCACCATCTTTTAATCCTTCTCAGCAAGTGAGGAACCTAGGTGTTATCTTTGACTCTGAGCTGACTTTTATCTCTCATATTAAAAATATGATTAAAATAGGTTTTTATCACCTGAAGAACGTTGCCAGAGTCCACCCCATTCTCTCTAGGGCCAACACGGAGACGCTGATGCATGCTTTTATCACCTGTAGAATTGATTACTGTAATGCCCTGCTTTCTGGTCTTCCCAAAAAGACTATTTCAGGTATACAACTATTACAGAATTCAGCTGCACATGTCCTGACGAAGATCAGGAGGCGGGAGCATATTACTCCGGTTTTAGAGTCATTGCATTGGCTCCCCGTATATTTCAGGATCGATTTTAAGGTTCTTTTAATGGTTTTTAAGAGTCTTAATGGTCTTGGGCCTTCTTATCTCTCAGAGCTGCTTTTACCGTAAGAACCCTCGCAGCCTCTGCGCTCCTCTGGCAGCCGTCTCCTTGTGATTCCAAAAGTCAGGACACACACTCATGAGGCATCCTTTCATTATTATGGCCCTCATCTCTGGAACTATGGAGGACTACAGGGGTCACTGGAAAAGCAATACAGCATTTTGACGGTGAGTGCCTAATTGTGAATTAAAAATATAGATTGCTAAATATAATTTCAAATTCAACAATTAATCCATACCAAAAAAAGACACATTTTTAAAGCATTTTGTAATTACACATTTTAAATTGAAATACTAAAGAGGAATTGCAAATTGTATTTCTTATTTGATTATTAAATAGTGTTATTTGAAAAAAAAATTCAAATCCTATTTCAAAATGGAGAATTTAAAAACACAATTAATAAATGAGATTGTAAATATCTTTCCTTTTCATACATTTAAAAAAAGGTATTCCCTTTTCTACATTCGTTTTCTCTTTCCGGCTCCTATTTTCAAATCCTTTTTGCAATTGCATTTCCTAAATGGTTTCCCCTCTCCTTTTAGCATTTGAGTGACCCTTCTGGTCCCTGAGCACACTGAAAACCAAGTTCAACCAATCACAGCAGCTCCTCGATTGTAAGCAGCTCTCTCGTTGGTTAGACAGCCACATTTGGGTGGACCTTGCCAAGATGCACAGCTCGTGTCTAACCAATGAGAGAGCTGGTTACACTCGAGGAGCAGCTGTGATTGGTTGAACTTGGTTTTCAGTGTGCTCAGGGACCAGAAGGGTCACTCAAATGCTAAAAGGAGAGGGGAAACCATTTAGGAAAAAATTTAAATGTATGAAAAGGAAAGATATTTACAATCTCATTTATTAATTGTGTTATTTAATTCTCCATTTTGAAATAGGATTTGAAAAAAAAATTCATCACAGTATTCAATAATCAAATAATACAATTAGCTATTCCTCTTTAGTATTTCAATTTAAAATGTGTAATTACAAAATGATTTTCAAATTTGTCTTTTTTTGTATGAATTGTTGAATTTGAAATTATATTTAGCAATCTATATTTTTAATTCACAAGTAAGCACTCATCGTCAAAATGCTGTATTGCTTTTCCAATGACCCCCGTACTCCTCCATAAGGAACAGGCTGCCAGAGGACCTCAGGGCCGCAGAGAACGTTTATGTTTTTAAGAGCAGGCTTAAGACTCACCTTTTTAGCCTAGCTTTTAATTGATTATTACTTAGTGTGTTTCATTGCTTTTTATGTTTTATTTGCTTATATTTTAACAGCGTTTTATAAGCTATCTTTGCTACTATATGGTTAACTGTTTTTACTATTATATTTATTACTACTTATTTTACTTATATTAGCTCTGGTTATTTTACATTTTTACTTATTAATCCTTTTTCCAGTGTTTCCTCTGTGGGAGCCCTCTGCCTCGGGGCCGGTGTTCGGCTGCGGTGGCCTGGGTGATCACCAGGTATTGCTCAGGTGGAGGCGGGGGTCTCTACCCTCCCTCCTCTAGGCACCCTGTGTCGGTGCCCTGGCTGCTGCAGTGGACCTGCTGCTGTCGGGGCAGACGGTTCTCCTGATGGCGTTTTCCTTCATACCTGACTCATCTGAGCTCAGCCCAGTGTCTACCAATGATCTTACGTGTTTTGGGAAGATGTCTGTGTGTGTTTGTGGGTGGATGTGTGCCAGTGTGTGTCTGTGTATGTCTGGGAAATGGGTTTGGGAAGGGGGAATAACTGTCTTTTCGTTTTTATAATCGTGGGGAAGGGATGGGAATCTGGGTTATGTTGGGTGATTTTAATCTGTAAAGCACTTTGAGCTGGATTTTTTGTATGAAAGGTGCTTTATAAATAAAGTTTGATTGATTATGGTGTTGACTCTTTAAGTGTTCATACAAATATTTACACACATTAAGTTTACTGAAAGTAAAAACAGTTGAAAGTCAGAGGATGTTTCTTTTTTTGCTGAGTTTATATGCTCCCAATTGGTAGAATCATTAGACAGCATGGGATAAATTTCCACAGCTATCCCAATGATACACAACTATATTTATCCATAAATCCTTTATTTTTGACCAAGACATGACATTCAAATCCCATATTAAACAGGTTTCTAGGATTTCCTTCTTTCACCTCCAGAATTTTGCTAAAATTAGAAACATCCTGTCCAGGAGTGATGCTGAGAAACTAGTCCATGCATTTGTTACCTCAAGGCTGGACTACTGTAATTCTTTACTATCAGGTAGTCCACAAAATGCCATTAAAAGCTATCAGTTGATCCAAAATGCGGCAGCAAGAGTTCTGATGAATATTAAAAAGAGAGATCACATTTCTCCTGTTTTAGCTTCCCTTCATTGGCTCCCTGTTAAATCCAGAATAGAATTTAAGATTCTTCTTCTTACATACAAAGCCCTTAATAATCAAGCTCCATCATACATCAGAGATCTAATTGGTCCATATGTTCCTAACAGAGCCCTTCGCTCTCAGACTGCAGGTTTACTTGTAGTTCCTAGGATCTCTAAAAGTAGAATGGGAGGCAGATCTTTTAGTTATCAGGCTCCTCTCCTGTGGAACCAGCTCCCAGCTTTAGTCCGTGAGGCAGACACTCTGTTTACTTTTAAGGCCAGGCTTAAAACTTTCCTTTTTGATAAAGCTTATAGTTAGAGTGGCTTAGGTCATCCTGAGCTATCTCTGTAGTTATGCTGCTATAGGCTTAGACTGCTGAAGGACAGACTTGCCAATTTTCTTCACTCTTCTACTTCCCTTTTCTACTACGACTCTCCAGTTGTATTACAGTACATTCTGTTATTTCGACTGTTAACTTTGTTTTCTCTCAGTGTTTTTTTCTCCATAGAAGATACACATGGTTTGATAACCTGCTTGGCTGCAATGCCCTGTTGGACAGGGGGCATCAACTGGGATGATGCTCCCAGTAAATGAACATCGACCGTGTCATCTTATCAACTTTTTACTTTCTGTAACATAGAAAGTTCTCTTATATCAGATCTTCTGTTCCTTCTGTGTTTCTGCTCTGTCTTCTCAAACCCCCAGACGGTCGTGGCAGATGGCCGCTCCTACTGAGCCTGGTTCTGTTGGAGGTTTCTTCCTGTTAAAGGGGAGTTTTTCCTCTCCACCGTCGCTACATGCTTGCTCAGTATGAGGGATTGCTGAAGGATTGCTGAAGGATTGCTGTGGTTGGAAAGTCTGCATCAAAGGGGCCCAACCTCACGCCAATGACTGATGCAATCTCCTGGGATTCCTTAGAAAGGAAACTTTTTAACTGATCGGAATATTTGTAAAAATGTATTGAAATGACTTTTTGTTTATGGCCCTGAGATGACATCTGTTGTTAATCGGTGCTATATAAATAAACTGAATTGAATTGAAAGGTCAAGATCAGAGACAGCAAAGAGGTATACAGGAAGAAGCTGGAGAGCAAACTAAAGACTACAATACTACAATATCAGAGATGTCTGGTCAGGAATGAAAAAGATCACAGGCTTTAAGCACAGGAAGGATTGGATAGATGGAAGTCTGGACAGAGCCAATGAACTGAACGCATTCTTCAAAAGGTTCAGTTCAGGAGCTAGCTCAGCATCATCCGCTCCTGTCCATCCCACTCTCCTCTGACCAACAGCTTTTCTGTCACACCTCGGATGTTTTATCCTTCACCTCAGCCATGGACTCTTCTGATTCCACAAATTTGTCTTCAACCAAGTAAGGAGATGCTTCTGCCCCCTTTACCTCCCCCTCCCACTTGTCTGTCTCTAAAAGCCAGGTGAAGAGGCAGCTGGAGAAATTAAACCGGAACAAGGCTGCAGGTCCAGATGGTGTCAGCCCGAGTTCTCAAGGCCTGTGCTGAGCAGCTCTGTGGGATTCTGCAGCTGCTCTTCAGAAAGTTACAGTCTTCTGGAAGACATCCTGCCTTGTTCCAGTACCGAAGAGAACTTACCCATCAGTCATCAATGAATAGACCTGTTGCCTTGACATCCCACATCATGAAGATCCTACAGAGGCCACTCCTGTTGGCACCCCCTGAATAAGCAAACAAGAACATATCAGGACCCGCTGCAGTTTGTTTATTGCTGTGGAGTTGGAGTTGAAGATGCCATCATCCACCTGCTTCAACCAACCCACTGTCATCTGGACAAAGCAGGCAGTGCCGTGAGGATCATGTTTTTTTAATTCTCCAGGGAAATTTAACACAATTCAGCCTGATTTACTTTGTCAGAAACTCCTGAAGACACAGGTGGAGCCCTCAACAATCGCCTGGATCAATGATTACCTGACAAACGGACCACAGTTTGTGAGACTGAAGAACTGTGTGTCAAACCAGATGGTCAACAGCACAGGAGCACCACAGGGGACTGTACTCTTACCATTCCTTTTCACTCTGTACACCTCAGACGTCCAGTACAAATCAGAGACCTGTCATCTGCAGAAATACTCAGATGACTCTGCAATTGTCGGGTGTATCAGAGATAGACAAGAAGCTGAATACAGAGAGCTGGTGGACCGCTTTGTGACATGGTGTGGAAACAATTGTTTTACCTTGAATGTGAACAAAACAAAGGAGATGATTGTAGATTTCAGAAGAAACAGAGTTAAGCCAAACACTGTTTCCACCATGGCAGAAGAACTGGAGGTGGTTGAGGACTATAAATACCTCGGAGTTCACTTGAACAAAAAGACTGGACTGGAGACTGAACAGTGAAGCCGTCTACAAGAAGGGACAGAGCAGACTGTACTTCTTGGGGAAGCTTAGGTCTTTCAAGTTTTGCAGGAAGATGCTGCAAATCTTTTGCAAGTCTGTTGTGGTGAGTGAAATCTCTTCAGCCATCATCTGTTGGGGTAGCAGCATCAGAGCCAGGCACTTAAAAAGGCTAAACAACCTGATAAAGAAGGCTGGTTCTGTTCTGGGGATGACTGTGTAATATCTGATTGTTCATAAAACAAAAAATGATGGACAACCCTGAGCATCCTCTTCTTGAGACTATCCTACAACAACAGCGTCTTCAGTCGGTGGCTTCTTCAGTTTCGCTGCAACACAGACTGCTACGGGAAATCCTTCCTGCCCACAGCCATTATGAAGCCAATTATTAAGCAGAGAGACCCAGACTTCCCTCTCCCCAGCCACTTGGGCCAGCTCTTCGGGAGGAATCCCAAGGCGTTCCAAGGCCAGCCGAGAGACGTAGTCCCTTCAGCGTGTCCTGGGTCTTCTCCTGGGCCTCCTCCCAGTGGGACGTGCCCGGAACACCTCACCAGGGAGGCATCACACTCTGTGGTCCCCCTATTTAAATAGGGGGACCACCACCCCCGTCCGCCAATCCAAGGGAACTGCCCCCGATGTCCATGCAATATTGCAGAGCCGCGTTAACCAACACAGCCCTAAAACATCCAGAGCCTTAAGGAACTCCAGGCGAATCTCACCCCACCCAGAGCCTTGCCACCGAGGAGCTTTTTAACGACCTTGGTGACCTCAGCACCAGAGATTGGAGAGCCCGACCCAAAGTCCCCAGACTCTGCTTCCAGATTGGAAGGCGTCCTGGTGGGATTGAGGAGGTCTTCGAAGTATTCCATCAACCGACCCAAAACGTCCCACGTCGAGCTCAGCAGCACACCATCTCCACTGTAAACAGTTTTGGTGGCGGACCGCTTCCCCCCACCCCCGAGACGCCAGATGGTGGAACAGAATTGCCTCGAAGCCGCAAGGAAGCTGCATGCAAAAATCATACAATGCGATTTCTTGGATTGTTTTTTAACATTCTATCCCTCACAGTTCAAGTGTACCTATGATGAAAATTACACACATCTCTCATCCTTTTAAGTGGGACAACTTGCACAATCAGTGGGTGCCAAATACTTTTTTTTCCCTCACTGTATAACTGTAATGGCAGAATAAGACAGGATATCTTGTTTTATTCAATCTCTGTGTTTTTGTTCTTAGTTTGCACTTTTTGTGAACAAAACTCCAAACTGGTAATTTTGCAATTTTTTCTTGTCTGAGCCAAGTGATTAATATTTTTTGAAAGGTTATTTTGTTTCACAGATTTTTTTACAGTTTTAGTTTTGTTGATTTACATTGGATATTAAAAATGACTTCAGTTGCAGTGGTGACTGTTCTTTAGAAATCAAATTCCGGAATTGCGCCGCTCAAGGTGGCAGCATGTTGGAGTAGCTCTGTTACTTTGGTTCATATTTTGTTTCTTTTTTTTTTTTTTTTTTTTTTTTACTTTAATTCTTCCATTTCTGGTAGAAACATTGTTTTTGTGGACAACTGTTCTCTCTGGTTTTGAATGCTGTGCAGCTGGAAGGATTTTTGCTGATACTTTATATTTTTGGACATTTGTTATGATGCATAACCATGGCAACAAGGTGGTTTACAACTGGCAGCAGCTGATTAACATCACAAAAGCTCAAATAATACCTCAACTAAAGCCACAAAACCCTGATGAGTTGAAAAGGAGACGCCATGGATCCAGATCATCCTCTACATCAGACTGTCATGCAACTACAGAGCGTCTTCAGTCAGAGGCTTCTTCAGATCTGCAGAGCGCTACAGGAGATCATCCCTACCCACAGCCATCAGCATCTACAACAAATCTTTGAAGGAACTTGCATAATGAGTTACAACAACATTTAATTTCCCTTTGGGATTAATAAAGTAATTTTGAATTGAAAGCTTATGGATCATTCAGAGGTTCAGAGGGTATACATGCATATTGTTACATTAGTTGAAAAGGGTCCCCAAATGACAATATTACCATTTACTGTCCAGCTAAATTTGTTATGGTGACAGGCTTACTTGTTACGGGAATGCAGAAGGAACAACGAGGGCAGCGGACTGTGTCGGATATTCCTGGGAGCGGAAGAACATTCCCACATTCAGGACAGAAGTTTGGGTCAGGAGCAGAACAGGACATGTCTCTGGAAAGTTAAAACGATGCAGTCGTTTGAAAAACCTAATGAACAGAAAGAGAGCATCAGGTTTACAGGGCTAATGTTTCCAACATTACCACACCACATAACCCAACATTTAGACCGTTTCTGCTCCAACAGTGTGTAAGGTAGTTATGTGTCCTTTGTGTTGAGTAATCCAGGAAGATTTTTTATGAAGCGTTCATCAAGACTTGTGTTGATACCTGTGATGACGTTGAGGGCTTGGCCGTACCTAGGGCTGTGCCAGTTTGGATTTTTTTCTTACTGTGGTCGGTAATCAACTAATTCCCATGGTTTTGTGATATACCCATAAACATATATATATTTATATCTACCCGCCGCTGCGCCATGGCTGTACTCTGCTCGTGCAGGAGCTGTACCTTGAGGTCAAAACCTCAACCTGATTAAAAAAAGCTGGTTCTGTTCTTGGGACAACTGTGGAACATCTGGAGATAATAATGCAAAGAAGGATTCTTCATAAAATCAAAAAAATGACGGACAACCCTGTGCATCCTCTTCATGAGATTGTCATACAACAACAGAGCGTCTTCAGTCGGAGGCTTCTTCAGATTCGCTGCAATACAGACTGCTACAGGAAATCCTTCCTGTCCAAAGCCATCATCATCTACAACAACTCCTTAAAGAATTAATTATATGAGCTATACCAACAATTAATTTCCCTCTGGGATAGGGCTGGGCGATATGACCTAAAAATAAAATCTGATTTTTTCACACCAAATCCAATTTTTTTTCCTTTCTCCCTTTACTTTCTTAAACAGAAATAACAAATGACAGAATCTAGTTTTTTAAAACTCTTATTTTATTATCTCTTTTGGGAGTCTACTTGAATTCAAAGTTGTGTGCAAAGTCGGTAGCACAAACATGCCGTCCAAAGTTTTCAGTAGGTAAATAAAGCCGGGCTTTTCCACTGTATAAACAAGCACCATATCCTTGGCAATATAAATTGTGATGGCATCTGTGATTGCTTTCCACTGAACACCCGTCTTATAAGGGGCACAGTGTGAAAATAATTCCCCTATGGTGGCTTGTCCATATAATTGAAGAAACTGTCCCTTTTTTGGGAACAAGCTCCTCTTTGCTAGGTTCTATTTTGACGTCTAAACGTTGCGAGAGACGGACTGGCTGACCTTGCTCCCAACTACGGAAGCCCAAGAGAGCAGTGGGAATGGGGTGGGGTGAGGGGGTAAATCTCGATTTTTCCAAAAATAAAACTTCTTAGATGGCAAATTCGAATTAAATCGATAAAATCGATTAATCGCCCAGCCTTACTCTGGGATCAATAAAGTATTTTTGAATTTAAATTGAAAACTATGTGTCAAAGTCGGCTCGGTCTGTGGTGAAGGCAGAGCGCGTCCCGCAACAACTTATCCAGGAGAGGAGCACACCGTAGCTCCTGCTTCGACACTTTTACGCACAGAGAAGGCTTCAGCCCCCATATATAAATTTTGTCTTCCCATTCTTCTCTACTGGGCAACTGACTTTATTTGTGCATGCACCCACGGCTTGGCGGTCCCAATTCTCCGGTTGGAACATTCCCTCTGCGCCACCACTGTGGCCAGGTCCGGGAATCACGGCTCAAAGATGCCTGCACCTCGCCTGCTCAGAGCAGTTGCTTTTTAATTTTATTTGCACCTGTGGCTTCGCTTTTGGGAGTTCTGACACGCTGTCCGTCACACATGTTATGCTTTCATGTGTGCATATTAAATCCAAAAGTTCAAAACATTACACAGACCATAGGTTAAGGCTAGAAACACACATGAAATGTTATTATGCATCACAAAAAAATTGCGCTCAAACACAAGTGTGCAGGGCTTTGTGTGTGTGTGTGTGGGGGGGGGGGGGGTGACGTTGAGGCTCTCAGACCTGCAGTGGGCATTACGTAACCGCGGTATGCCGGTAATCCGGTTACCGCCCCAGCCGTACCACATGGCTGCTTCAGGAACCAGGTCCCCAGTTTTCACATCAATAGAAATATAAAAGGCAGCAAAGACACTGCGGTTGCCCCGTCACATTTTGTTGCCTTGGGATTGTATTGTGTGTGTGTGTGTGTGTGTGTTTGGAATCAACCAAAGAGGAGTACTGTGTCTGGCAACATCTTGATCATCTCCCCTGACAACATTTCCACAAAGTATTAAATCATCAGTATTAATTTAAAAACAGCATTGCAGATGCTGTGCTTCTATTACTTTCTTCTAATCTCTGGTGTTTTAAAAGAAAATGTGTCTGTTGTGTTCAAATGAACTTTGAGACAATAAAAGGACCTCATCTATGCAGAGGCATCATGGAGCCTTGCATGAAAACAAGGAGACTAAACAAAGTGGACCAATCTCAGCCAAGTCATTTTAGGATGCAAACATACAATCATGTGGTAACATTGGAAGACTGGAGAATCCCCACTCTTCCACCAAAACGCTTCATCTGCAGTTTGTAAGAGTATTTTCTATGGCAGACAAAATCATCTCAAAACAAGGAAACTGCCTGAAGGCCAGCACAGTGGAAAATTTGTTTTTAGATGCAAATAAATAAATGTCGTCCCCAGCATACAAGCCCATTCACAATCAAAACCCCTCTGCCCTGTTAGTTTCCACTTTTTCTGTTGTACCAGACATCTTAACACGAAGACAGATTAAAACAATATTCAGAATTTATGCATTGTCATCACAAACATTATTTATTCCGTTTAAAGGATCACATATCCCATCATTATAATCACTGTGACAGTTTTATTTGTGTTGTCCACTTGAGCAAATGAAGCACCATGGAGCCTCGGCTTATGAGTGAACCAATTGGATGGGAAGCTTCGGTGCATCACGAGGCTTCATCTGGCCTTCACTACTTTTAGGTGACCATCACACATACACCGCTATGTGCTGCTGCTGCTGCTGTGTCAACGCCTTACTGAACCACCCAAAATGCTACATTGCCACATTTCCATTCAGATTCATTATCTCTCTATGAATAATATATCATGAGAAGGTGACAGATTCTCTCTTTCTGTGTGTGTGTGTGTGACTTTACTATAAATTTGTGAGCCTTACCTGTTCACTCAGCAGGCTCCAAAAGCCACAGCTTGCTGTTAGCACATGCTTACCTTCTTCTTCTTGTTCTTGTTCTTGTTCTTCTTCTCTTCTTCTTCTTCTTTTTTGGTTTTATTGGCGGGTGGCAACCAACTTTCAGGTGCATTTCCGCCACCTACTGTGTAGGAGTGTGAGTCAGAGTAAGAAGATCCCTGAGTGAGAAAAAAAAAAAAAAAAAACCAACTAAATTCTATCTAGAAGATTACTTTTCTTAATAAATTCTAAAACTAATTTATAGATACTGCATTCCCCATTTAACAATGTTTTTAAATTATACCTTTCATATCCTTTCTCTTTCAACTTTTCCTTTAATATCCTCCTGTTTGTTATATATTTACTACAATAACACAATACATGTTCCACGGTCTCCTTATCTTTTCCACAATCACATAAGCCTGTTGGATGCTTCCCCATCAAATACAGAGTACTGTTTAACCCAGTATGTCCCATTCTTAATCTTTTGTTCTTCTTCTTCTTCTTCTACTGTTGTTTTATGGCGGTTGCAATCCACTTTAAAGTGCATTACCGCCACTTACTGGTAAGGATTGTGGATCAGGACTAATCTATCCTATTACAAAAAAAAACACCCTAATCTATTATTTAAATCCTCAAACTTAAACCAGTACATTTAAGAAATTTCAAAATTACTGGGTAACAAATATTTCCCCCCAACATTTCTGCTATTCTATATCTTACTTAAATTTTTTCAAGATTTTGTACCATAATACTTCGTTGTCTTAAATATTTCTAACAATTAATCATAACGTGTTCAGTTGTTTCCTCCTGATTACAATGAATACAATTCCCGTTAATATGTATTTCTAATTTGAATAAAGAGCTATTTAAACCAGTATGTCCTACTATTAATCTATATAATATTATATCCTCTTTTCTGTGTAACCCACCTTCCCTCATCTTACCAACTTTTCTTTGTATTCTATAGTACCATCTTCCTTTTTCCTTGCTCCCATTCTTTCTGCCACCTTTCCCTCAACTTCTGTTTAACAATACTTATAATTTCTAATTTACTGAAACTAAGTACTATTTCAATATTTTCATGTTTAGTAGCTCTCTTTGCTACTTTATCTCCCATTTCATTACCAATTACCCCAATATGTGCAGGAATCCTTAACAATACAATTTCAAGTCCCATTATTTCTAATCTACAGTCGTGGCCAAAAGTTTTGAGAATTACATAAATATTGGAAATATCAGTATATATAACCCCCAATAATCAGTATAACCAAATAATACATTAAAGTAAAGTAAAGAGAAGTTAGGGTGGATGTGATCTATAATAAAACGTGAAAATTTACTCCAGAAACGCTTTGTATATGGGCAATACCAGAATAAATGGATCACTGTTTCTCTCTGGACATCACAGAAAGTGCAGTTAACATCAATATCACTTTTAAGTCTTTGAAGGTAGTGATTAGTAGGATAAAACCTATGCAGCATTTTAAATGAAATTGCCTTAACCTTATTGGTAAAAAAAAAAACTTGTGTGGCAAAAGCCAAACTTTATTCCAATAAATGTTCTCAACAAAGCTGGACCAGAAAGAGTGAGATGCGGGTGAACAGGTGATCCCTGGAAGAAAGAGATCCCGAACTGTCCGGTTCTTCTGTTTGGTTGACGATGACTGAAAACAAGCCTTTCCAAAGTCTGTTTCAGTGGCCCGAGTGAGAGAGGGTTGAGTACAGCTTCCTACTACACCACTGAGAAGAGAGATATAACCTGAGGGAATAGCATTGAAAACAGTAGAAAACTCCTTTGGAGGAACAGGGATTCCATAATGTTGTAAAAACTCTGCATAGCTGAACAGATGCCCGTCTCGATTAAACAGTTGGCTTACAGTAATGATGTTATTATCAATCCAATTTTGAAAAAAGATTGACTTGTTCTTATACAGAATTAATTTATTGTTCCATATGAAACACTTATGTGGGCTAAAGTTGTGCTTACAAATCAAAGACCATGCCAGCAACATTTGCTTATGAAAGGATGACAATGTAACGGGAATTTTGTTAATGTTGTAATTGCAAAGTAAAAGAAAATCAAGACCACCTACCATGGAGAATATATAATGAGGAATTACATTCCATAAGGAAGTGGGACATTTAAAATAATGTTTCATCCAATTAATCTTAAACGTGCTATTTATTGTTGTAAAATCAACAAAGTTGAGTCCTCCTTTACAGTAATCATTCATTAAGGCTGTTTTCTTCAAGAAATGAGTACGATTCTTCCATACAAAATTTAAAAGGGCTTTATCTATAGCTTTGGTTACATCAGGGTTTACATCCAGTGATTGAGCAGCATAAGCTAACTTTGAAATTCCTTCAGCCTTTGAGAGCAAAATTCTCCCTCTTAGTTATAAATCACACAGAAGCCATAAATTCAGTTTTTTCTTAGTTTTGTCAATAATAGGATTAAAGTTATTTAAGCATCTCTGTGTCTTATTTCACTCAATAATAATACCCACATATGTAACAGAGTTTTTGATGGGAACATTTGAAATTGAATCAGCATTGCATTCTTTTATAGCCAATAACTCACACTTTTTAAGGTTAAGGCAAAGACCGGAGGCTTTGGAAAATGAATCTAACAAGGTAATAGCTAGAGGAACCTGTAAACAGTTTTTTAAGAACAAAGTCGTGTCATCACCGAGTTGACTGATAAGAACTGTCTCGTTCGCAATGGTGAGCCCCTGCAAATTGCTTGATTTTATATGGGAGCACAACAGTTGAGCAACAAGAAGAAAAAGGTACGGGGATATCGGACAGCCTTGCCTAATGCCTCGTTGTACACAAAATCTGGCTGATGACCCATGTTTAAGTTTAATAGAACAGTTGGCATTTTTATATAAAGTTCTGATAACGTTGCAGAAAAAATCTCCAAACCCAAGCATTTTAAGTGAGAGTTGTATAAGTTGGTGTTCGACAGTATCGAATACCTTAAAGAAATCCAGGAAGAGAATGTAGCCATTATCTGGGATTAAATAAAAGTAATCCAACAGATCCAGAACAAACCTTATGTTATTGGAGATGTGTCTGTTATTCAGAAAACCTGATTGTTCTTCATCAATAATAGAGTCTAGAACCAATTTAATTCTTTGTGCAAAGATGAGAGCTAGAATCTTATAATTATTATTTAGCAGACATATGGGGCGCCAGTTGTCAATATAAAGCAAGTCTTTCTTTGGTTCTGGGATTAGTGTAATCAATTCTTGGGTCATACTCCAAGGCAAAGACCCGGCTGCAATACACTCATCATACATTTGAAATAAGAAGGGTGCTAATTGAGGAGCAAATATCTAATAAAACTCTGATGACAAGCCATCAGTCCCTGGGGATTTGTTATTTTTAAGACGTTCTATAGAATCTTGAATTTCTTTCAATGATAATGGGGCATCACATACTTCCTTATCTGCTTGATCAAGTTTGAGAGTCGTTTGTAAATTGTTTAGAAAAGCTAAAGCATCGCTCTCACAGTATCTTGTCGTTAATAGTTTTTCATAAAAGGATGAACAGAAATTAGATATAAGTTTGGGGTCATCAGTTACTACCTCCTCGATCTTTAAATTAGTAATTGTATTTAGCTTTGCCTGATGTTTTTCTAATTTAAAAAAGTATGAAGAGTTTTGTTCACCTTTTTCTAACCATTGCTTCCTAGACCTAACAAACGCTCCTTCAGTCATCTGTTTTTAAATATTGTCTAACCTTTCTTGTAAATTAATCAGTTCTATTTTCTTGTCTTCTTGTAAATTCTTGGGAGTAAGTTGAGAGAGTAGAGACCCCAACATATGGCTATGCCCGCAACCCTGCACAGGAGTGATGGGTACAGAAAATGGATGGATGGATTCTGGGAATGCTCACCGTCTTCTTCTCCTTTGTGTTTAATGGCATCCTGTTACCTGCCATACTGCGCCTTCTGGTTTGCAGCTACGTAGCAGTTATTAGGTATACACTCTCTCTCTCTCTCTCTCTCTCTCTCTCTCTCTCTCTCTCTCTCTCTCTCTCTCTCTCTCTCTCTCTCTCTCTCTCTCTCTCTCTCTCTCTCTCTCTCTCTCTCTCTCTCTCTCTCTCTCTCTCTCTCTCTCTCTCTCTAAAGCTTGCAATAAATGAAAATAAAGTATTTGGTCACCTACAAACAGATAAAAAAAACAAAGAATTGGTTCTGAGACCTGTAACTTGTTCTGTAAGAGGCTCCTCTGTCCTCCACTCGTTACCTGTATTGATGGCACCTGTTTGAACTCATTATCTGTATAAAAGACACCTGTCCACAATCTCAAACAGTCATACTCCTAACTCCACTATGGCCAAGATCAGATAGCTGTCAAAGGACACCAGAAACAAAATTGTACACCTGTACCAGGCTGGGAAGACTGAATCTGCAATAGGTAAGCAGCTTGGTGTGAAGAAATCAGCTGTGGGAGCAATTATTAGAAAATGGAAGGCATACAAGACCACTGATAATCTCCCTCGATCTGGGGCTCCACACAAGATGTCACCCAAAATGATCACAAGAATAGTGACCAAAAATCCCAGAACCACACGGGGGGACCTAGTGAATGACCTGCAGAGAGCTGGGACCAAATTAACAAAGGCTACCATCAGTAACACACTACGCCACCAGGGACTCAAAGGCTGCAGTGCCAGACGGGTCCTCATGCTTAAGCCAGTACATGTCCAGGCCCGTCTGAAGTTTGCTAGAAAGCATTTGGATGATGAAGAGGATTGGGAGAATGCCATATAGTCAGATTAAACCAAAATAGAACTTTTTGGTAAAAACTCTACTTGTCGTGTTTGGAAGAGAAAGAATGCCAAGTTGCAGCCAAAGAACACCATACCTACTGTGAAGCATGGGGGTGGAAACATCATGCTTTGGGGCTGTTTTTCTGCAAAGGGACCAGGACAACTGATCCGTGTAAAGGAAAGAATGATTGGGGCCGTGTATCATGAGATTTTGAGTGAAAACATCCTTTCATCAGTGAGAGCATTGAAGATGAAATGTGGCGGGGTCTTTCAACATGACAATGATCCCAAACACATCGCCTGGGTAAAGAAGAAGTTGCTTCGTAAGAAGCATTTCAAGGTCCTGGAGTGGCCTAGCCAGTCTCCAGATCTCAACCCCATAGAAAATCTTTGGAGGGAGTTGAAAGTCTGTGTTGTCTAGTCACAGCCCCAAAACATCACAGCCCTAACGGAGATCTGCATGGAGGAATGGGCCAAAATAGCAGCAAAAGTGTGTGAAAACCTTGTGAAGACCTACAGAAAACATTTGACCTCTGTCATTGCCAACAATGGGCATATAACAAAGTATTGAGATTAATTTTTGTTATTGACCAAATACTTATTTTCCACCCTAATTTGGAAATACATTCTTTAAAAATCAGACCATGTGATTTTTCTGGATGTTTTTTTTCCCCATTTTGTCTCTCATAGTTGAGGTATACCTATGATGGAAATTACAGGCCTCTCTCATGCTAATATCACGTTTAAACTCCAGATGAGTGTTACTAGGTAATTACGTTTGACCAAAGTGATGATGAAGTAGTGTGATTACTTAAAGGGAAAATGATGAGTAGCAAGTTTCGACTGTTTAAGACAGTTACTCGTCTGTATGCCTCTGTAGCTGAGGTTCCTTTGAACCTATTAACTCCAAATATACTTTGCATTTGACATTGCTCTGATGGTAAATCTAGAGAGTATTTTGATCAGTCAAGATGCAGATGTTTACCCAAGAGATTTGATTAGATTTTGTTATTAGACACTTTTGAACCAAAGACGGGCTCAAAAGTGCCTTGCCTGGACTAAGAAGAAAAGGACTGGACTGTTGCTCAGAGGTCCAAAGTCCTCTTTTCAGATCAAAGTTTATCTTTAATTTTATTGTAATATCAAGACCCCAGGGTCTAGGGGAGGAGGAGAAACCCCAGAATCCAAGTTGCTTCAGGTCCAGTGGGAAGTCTTTGGGAAGCCATGTCACCCGCTGGTGTTGGTCCACTGGAAGTTTTATATCTTTTTGATTTTAGGAATTTCATGCTTCCTTCCTTCTGCTGACAAGGTTGATGGAGATGCTGATTTCATTTTTCAGCAGGACTTGGTAGTACCTGCCCACACTGCCTAAAGTACCAATACCTGCTTTATTGACGATGGTGTCGCTGCACCTGATCAGCCAGCAAACTAGCCTGATCTAAACCTGTGACATAATTTATAGGTTTAGACAAGAGCTAGAGCCAACTCTGCAGACAAGCTAAAAGCTGCTATTAAAGCAACTTTGGTTCTTTAACATCTTTGCGGTGAAATTAAGTAATTTATGCAAAATGAGGCCTGACCAAGTATTAAGTGCTACATTGTACCATTCTTTATAGTACATTTTGATACTATAAATACTTTAAATATAGTACTGTTATTTTTAATGAGTCTATATGTGAACTGAATAGCTGAATCAACACTTTATTACAATTGGCTGCACAGTGATAGGTGTTGGTACTGGTGCCTTTCAGCAAGAAGGTCCTGGGTTTGAACTCTGACCCCTCATCAGACAATCTGGTATAAACAATGAATGGATGGATGGATGTCATTTTTGGAGATTTTTAAAGGGATTATACCCTGAAGCGTATTTGGACATTAGAATCAATTCAGCTGTATCAGATAAATCCTAAGGCCATATTCACACCAGCCTTGTTTAGTTCGCTTAAAACGAACCAAAATTAATTTCCTCCCTTGGTCCGACCTTTTGCGCCAGTGTGAATACAACCCAGTGAACTCTGGTGTGCACCAAACAAGCAAACCGAGACCCAGCTAAAGAGGTGGTCTCGGAGCGGTTCCAAACCAACCCCGGTCCGGAGCTAATCAGGTGTGAAAGCGACTGAATTTTATTTTACCAAGTAAACAAAAAAAACCTACCTTTTTAGTCTTGGTGGGCACCCATCTTTGAGAAGTAATAATTTTTTATTTGTTTTTGTATTGTTTATGCGTGCGCTGCCGTAACATGTTAATGTCTCCACTGTGACATACATTCAGTCTATTCATATTTCTAATGTTAATTCTTCACAATCCATATATCTGCATGCTACTGTACACTTCATGTTGCACCAAATGGTCTTGACGCCCAAACATTTCTGTTTAAATCTGTTGCTGTATCAGAGATGGCGCTACAATGTTTTGCTGTCAGTCATTTTAACTGACATGGTCAAAGAAATCCGCTCATAATTATTTTTTATCTGTCAGTTTTTTAAATAACATTTTCAGCAGCTCATTTTCATTATTTTTTTAAATAGTAAATCTGGACAAATTTAGAGAATCCACATCGTGCCATCACACATCGAGCAGATTATTAAGCTACATGACGGGGGACATCCCAGTAACAGAGCATACACCGTGTCCTATTAATAACTTTTTACTTTCTTTAATATAGAAAGTACTCATATCAACCCCCAGACGGTCGTGGCAGATGGCCGCTGGTACTGAGCCTGGTTCTGCTGGAGGTTTCTTCTTGTTAAAGGGGAGTTTTACCTCTCCACCGTCGCTACATGCTTGCTCAGTATGAGGGATTGCTGAAGGATTTATGTGGTTGGAGTCTGCATCAATGGGGGACAACTGCCAGTCAATGACTAGATGCAATCTGCTGGGATTCCTTGGATAGAAAACTAGCTAAAACTTTTAACTGATGGGAATGTTGGTATTGAAATGACTTTTCTTATAAAGTGCCTTGAGATGACATCTGAATCGGCGCTATTGAAATAAACTGAATTGAACTGCTCCACCTGTGCGTAACTGAGGCTGAAGCACCACTTCAGTCATAGCTTTGAAATCAGGCAACATTACTCCTACTGTAGTGAACAGAATATGGCAAAACTCTCTGAACAAGGGGCTTTTCTGTTTCCATCAGTGGGAGGACATCCCCCTGCATGCACTCTTTTTGGATCAGTAGTTAAACTGCCACTCTGTGTCCGATGTTGTGCCACAGAAGCGCTCCAAAGCCTCAGTTACTCTTCAACCTGCTGTCAGTTTGCAAATAGCAACATGCATTGAGTAAGCTGGTCAGGCATTTCAATATATGTCAAAATGACCGACACCCTTCAGATTTTTTCATCACCGTTATAAAAAACGGTCAAATACAGAAAATATTTGTTTAACGAGACCCCTGTGTATTGACCATAACACCAGAAAGATAAGAAGAGCAATCTCCATTCTTCTTGACTTATTTTCACGTTTCCTGGTTTAACTGTCCAGTGGCAGAAAGACCTTAGCACACGTCTTTTGTTGAGAAACTGATCCTGTTGCATTTACTTGCAGTGTGATTAGGAACAGCAGCAAAAAAAAAAAAAAACATTTGGTCCAGACCAAAGCAAGTGAACTAACGGACCTTCCTGGTGTGAATACACCTCTAAATATGTTACAGACAGAAAAACTCTGCTGTATTTGTTTTTGGCTGTTTGCACAAGGAACTCATCCTAACAGTCTTGGTCTGCATTCATGCGTAAGTCACCGGTGAGGACAGTGGGACCTAAAACGGGCAGATTTAGCACTTT
This sequence comes from Valencia hispanica, assembly GCA_963556495.2. Classification (NCBI taxonomy): domain Eukaryota; kingdom Metazoa; phylum Chordata; class Actinopteri; order Cyprinodontiformes; family Valenciidae; genus Valencia; species Valencia hispanica. Next base: position 54,450,079 of record OY747713.1, on the reverse strand, counting down.
TTCTCTGGACTTTCCTGAACCTGTTTGTGAAAGAGGATGTAGACCAGGAAACAAACCCAACCAATGAGAAAGCAGAAGAAACTGCTGATCTCAGCTTAATCTACAGAACAAACAGATCTCAACTTTTCCTCTTTAAACAAATCATGTGTATATTTCTGAGAAACGGGGTCTGTGTGTGAATGTGGAATAAATCTAAGGAAATGTGTAAAATTTTCACTGAACTTCCTTTTTTTCTGTATGGTTGCTTGCTATACAAACCCAAGATAGAGTTCAGGTCTAACCTGTGCATATGAGCCAGTGATTTCACTGCACTAAATTCAAGCCTTATAAATGCACTGTGTATCTAGTCAGATTAGTTTAAATTCATCCAACTAGTTTGGCTCTGTCTGCATCAGTAGTGTCTAAAGAAACAGTATGGAAGGACAACCCAATGCATCGAGTTTCAGCTCCTCTGGATTTACTGTATGTTGAACAAATCCGTCTGATCAGGGTTTTTACTCAGAACTCTTGAATACAATGAAAACACAAAAGTGTGATCAGTATCATCAATTAGAAGAGACTTCTTCACCAAGTAAACAAATATCAAAATAGTTGATTTTATTTATTCTGTAATAAAGTTATAAACAATTCAGGCAGTGGTTCTTCACATCACCGTACAGAAATGGTATTCTAATAACCAAAGCTAATTACAGTACAGTGATAATTGCCAGTCTTGCTGCAGGACAAACATAACATCTGTTGGATTTACATGAAACCTAAAACAGCCAAACCAGAGTTTGGATGTCATAGTTACAATTCAACCTATAGCAGGGCCTCAGGATGTACATCAGGAAGATGATCCGCTCCAGTCTGGTTCAGTCTCATTTGCAGTTTTACAAACAGGCAAAAGAAAAAAATCTATTTCAGGTCACCAAACAGCCACTAAAAAGCTCTCTCCACTTCATTTCAGCACCTCATTTCAGTTATTTGTCCAGTATGACAAAACGGACCTAATATGACAAAGACAATCCTTTCAACAAAGAATTATGAATTATCCATCCCACTGGTCTAAAAGGCTTCAGTACTGCATTAGGAACATCCTGATTTTCTTGCTGGTTTAGTAGTGTATAATACAAAGTTCCTCTACACTCTTCATTACCTCTGCCAATGAGGTAAGGTCATCATGTTTTCGCCAAGGTTTGTCGGTTTGTTTGTTATAGATGGATTTTGATGAAGTTTTCAGGAAATGTCTGCAATAGGAACATGAACAACTGTTTAGAATTGGGGGAGGGGGGGGGACCATTATCTGGTCCAGTCCAGTGTTTCTCAGTGCGCAGAGTCCTAATGTTTTAAAGTTGTCCCTGCTCCAACAGAAATGTATCAAAAGAAACGTGTCATCAAGTTTAGAAGAAGTCTCCTGACCCAACACCAACTAAAGTCAGGCTTGTTGAAGCAAAAAAACATCTGAAAGATGTCCAGGAGTTTGTGCTGAGAACCACTGGTCTAATCTATAGAGACTGACGACTCCACACCTGAAGAACCACAGTCCTGCACCTTCACATGTTTTTCTGCTTTAACATACGTGGTTTGAATGAATGGGTTATTAGCAGTCTCCAGTAAAAACTGCTGACAAGCTGAGGAGATGGTCACAGGGCATCGAACTTGGATGTGTAAGCCTGATTTAGGATCAGGTACTTTATATTACAGTGCTGTTTTCCTCCTGGAACTCTGAGCTGCTTGTAAAAAGATGAATCTGAGCAAATGAAGACCATTCTGGTCAGACATGTCTATTTATCAGATACGATCAGTAGGTCTCACTGCAGTCACATTTTGAAGTACTGCATGCGTTGTGTGCAGAATTCTAGGAGGGTGGATAGGAGGCCTATTTAATAGTTTTAGTCCCAACCTACTGCTGCTAGATTTGAAAATTTAGTGCCACTGCTTCTTTAATGCATTCCTTTATGACTGGACATTTGTGTAAATTAACTGACTTCAAATGGAAAAAATAGTTTTTCTTAACACTGAATTTGTTTATTACCTAAAACCTTGTTGAAGTTATTCTATTTGATTTTAGATCAAACCTATTACAATTATGGTTAGTGTCAAAGACTCAAAGTAACAGAATCTGAATGGGATCGTTATTCTTTAAAAAAAGAATTGTAATTGCAGAGACTTTCCCTTTCCAAATATTCACCTTTGAGTTTACCTCATGTCTCTTCTCACACCAAGAGTTTTGTTCACTGACTTCCTCCTACAACTGCTGTCCTGTTAACGTTTTTATTTAGAAATGAACACAAGAACAAGTCCAGAAAGCAAGGCACATTGCCAGGAAGTGTTTTAAAACTGTGTTTTAGGTGTTTTCCTCTTGGTGAGATCTGTATAGTGTATAGTGGTCCTTGATGATAAGGAATGCGCAACTGCAGTTTTCCACTGATGACCAGTCCCATTTGTGTTCTGTTGCCCTCAGTGTGTCAAATCTTCTTTGGTCTGAGAGGGCGTTAGTCTTTAACACTAGTTACTGTACACTCTGGACAACTCTCAGCTCCAGCTGATATCATACTGCGTCCAGCCCTCTGGTGGAGCTAAGAAGACCCTTCGGCCACGGTGAAGGAAGCTGACTACGCCCCTGTAACCTGTGCGAGGAACTCCAGATTTTAAGTCATCCATCACCCCCAAATTTCGAGCAAAGACTTTAAAACTGTCTCTGCTGGAGTACTGCACTCTGTATGGTCCAGGTCCTTTTAAATTACCCCCATGCTGAAGGTCTTCAATCTTCACCAATGTGGCGCTATAAACCTCTTGAATAAAGATGTGATCATACTTCTCCTTTAGCAAAAATGACAAATCCTGTTTGGTGAAAGGCACAAACTCAGTGTTCAGCCTAATATAGCGCAGGTATTGATCAAAGAATTGACCTAAACTGACACCTTTCCTGCCGAAGGTAATAGTCCGGGAGATTTCCGGTCTTATACAGGAGCGGTTTTTGCGCTGTTCAGGTTGACGCATCCAGTCATCCCAGAAGGCTGAAGGCCATTTTGGTTCTAGTTCGTCCCACAACTCCTTCAGCAGCATCCAGCCCAGGCCAGGAAAAAAGTCTGTTCTGTAAAGGAGCTCAGCTTTGGAAGGGTCAACCAAAGCATCTCTGCCGTTATCGTTCCAAGCCGAAACACACCACAGTGTGGGGTCAGAGCGCAAAATGGGATACAGGGCTCGGAAATACTCAAAGAAGTCTGGTGCCACCTGAATGGGAGAAGAGATGCACATTAGCTGTCTCCCTTCAGGAATGCTGTACTAATAACAATGACGACTAAAGGCCCCTGTTCATCCTGGATAACTCTAGAGCAATCAAACTAGTTATTTTACCTTTCAGGTAAAATATGACTATTTCTGAGACTTTCTTTGACGTTCATAATTACTATGGCAATAACTTGATATCTGAATTCATAATGTACATTTAGCCTTTAACCTGTTACCTTCACTTTAACTATCTGCCCTATTGCCACTAACTCCTCCATAATCTATACAGCATCTCTGGAAAATACAAACTGCCTGGGCTTCAGTTCTGTGTCAGTAACATTAAAGTTGTACAGAAGTAACTTGGATTAAATTTTCAAACACTGCCTGTGCAGCATCTGAATGTTGCAGAGCTGACTCATAACCTCTACTGTACCATACCGTCAGATCACGAGAATGTATTTTAAATCTCTCACCTCCAAGTCATCCTCCACTATGACCACTGTAGACTGGGAGAACGTGTTGAACACTTGGTTGAGTGCCCATCGATAATGTCTGGCGATTTTGTAGTAGCCCTGGAACTTCCTGTGCTCTGGCCTGACCTTGATGTCAGACAGTTCTGGTTGTTTAATGTGTGTCACTTGTTCTCCATATGAACCAATCACACGTGCTGTCTCCGCATGGCCACAGTCCTGACTAACAATGATTGGATATAGTTCTGCGGAAGGGCGGTACAATATGAGTCGATCAAGGCTCCGCTTCACTGTGACTCTGTCACAAGCGATAACCAGGATGGGAATAATGAATTCTGGGCTGGGAACAGGAGTGGCCACTTTAGTGTTTCTGATTTTTTCACTAGCCTCTTCTAAATGTGAGCTTGGAGTTACCTTCTGAACAGGCCTCTGTGCATCAGTTTGGTCCCCAACATCCACGCTGTTTCTGAAAGGTCCTAGAGTTTTCTGAGCCTGCTGTTGGCCTGTTGCTTCTCGACCTTCTTTTATATTGGAACCGGTCTCTCTTTTCCCAACATCTTTCTGCCGAGCCCACACTGCTCTGTGACTTTCAATCTGTTTAAGTAGCTTTTTCTGGGTATCAAGATGAACTTCCACCTCTTCTGCTAGCCGAATCATCTCTTCTGCAAGGTTGACTGGACCCATTTTACCCTTGCTACCGCCCCACTCCTCCTTTCCCCCTGGTTCGGCTCCTCCTCCATCTCCGAGACGGCCAATGGGAGGTCGACCCCAAAGATAAAGCAGGAGCAAAGCATTCCAAGCAACAAACAGGAAAGCGCCACATAATATAAGAGAACTTTTCTTGCGAACCATGGCCTAAAGACCACAAAAAAAGGATTAATTTGGTAGGGAACTTCTGATGGCGAGAGAGTGAAAGTCCAACAACCCAAGGTTACAATATTACACAGACAAGGATTATATTTCTGCTCACATGGTTTTCATTTTCTTTTTCTTCATTTGTTAAGAGTGCATCAAGAGGACAGCTGGCCACTTTAAAACAAATATGCATGATGTTTCTGTGGAATTCCTGCAATCCATGAAATCCTGAAGACCTTGGCTAATTAGCTGGAAAAGGACCCAGCATCCAGATGTCAGAAAAGGGAAGGTGGGGTCACTTAGGTTGAAGACATGCCAAAACTGAAGAGGTTATCTATTCGCCATCATCCTGAAAAACAGAACAGGAAGAGAAACGATCAGTTCAAGTAATACTTTCACAAGAAAAACTTCATAAAAACAGAAACCAGGTCTAAATTATATCCTTTAGTTTTTATGATCTGATAACCATTATATTTTTACATGTTAAAACTATTAATATCTACGCGCACGCACACACACACACATTATGGCAATTTAAAGAGGCCAATTAACGTAACAGTCATGTGTTTAGACTGTGGGAAGAAGGTGGAGTGCTCTGAGAGAATCCATGCAGAAAGAGCCGTGGCTGTTTGGTACCTAAAGGACTAAGCACCGTCTATTACTCTGAAGACAAGCTAATGTCTGAGAAAAGCCTTTTCACCAGCCTTGATCAGAATAGTGAAGTATCATCAAGGTCTGTTAGGACAATTCTTAATTCTACAAATGTAAATTATATGGTGAATATTGTAATTTATGAGACAGAGGACAGGGGTTAGGGGTGGTTTAGGTTAACAGAGGACAGAGGTGCTACATCTCCAGAGTCAGCTATATTGGAACAAATGTGATAGCATTATTTTTATAAAATAATCCCATCATACTATTATATTGTTCTCTTTTTACTTCATTTTCAATCATAAATTGTTAAGCAAATTTAGAGCAATATGGGGGTCCCCTGCAGTTTCTTTGTCATAACATTCCTACTGCACCACATTCTTAGAGAAGTGACCTGATCATGGTTGTCATTGTTAGAACAGCTGTGTGTTGTCTTGCAAAAGATATCCAATGTCTTGGATATCTTTATCTTTTTTAATGATGTTGAGGTGACATTCATTCATTACTAATTTCAGAGGAAGCAGTGAATGCAGTAAATGGCCTGTGGTTGAGAATCAAACCTGGCACAGTTGTGTTGGGGACTCTAGCCTCTGTATCGCTGCTCTAGCACTGAGGCCATACGCTGCCCAACAGATACCACCTTTATAATAAACTGTCCATATTTCTCACTGCCATCTCATAAGCAGGCCCACACATTTCTGAAGTCACAGTTTTATTTTAAATCTGTTCATCACCATTAAGGGGTACATTTTTCCAGTGTCGGTGTTCATAAAATAAAGTAAAATCACATTAAAAATCACAGTTGAATCCAGAAATGTAGATTTAAAATAAATAGAGAGCTTTTATTCTCACGGTTTGGCGTTAACTCTACTTTTGTAGAGTTTAACATACATTTTTTGTATATTTAAACTTACTTTTATATGAAAAGTTATATCTTGTATATTCATGCTAATTTGCTGTATAAAGTTTGACACTTATTCTTCTAGGTCTTGAATACTGCTATGGTTCTAGTTTATGATTTATTATTTTGTGTTGTCAGTCCCTTTGCTACTAAACCAAATAAAGGTTATTGTATCTATAAATGCCAGTGCTGTTCTGAGTGAATTAAATTTTGGTGCCCACATTTTGCTAGTAGGGATAGATCAGGCAGTAGCCTTCTTGGTTGTGAATCAAGGGCGTAGAATTAGCATAGAAGGAAGGGACATGTCCCCACCAATATCCAGCGATTATTGAATTGTCCCCCCAATAATTTGATCTCAAGAAAATAAAAACAAACCCGATAGAAAGCCAAAAAGAGAAAGGAAAAATACCAATCTTTTAATGTCTCATTCTAGAGGTGCAGAAAGAGTTTAATTACGTTCTATATGGCCAATGTGATTGGCTGTGCCTTTCCCTGCTGTCAGGTGAGACTCTGCAGCTATGTTTGCTTGTTAGCAGCACCAAAACTGCAAGGAGAACTTTCCAGTCCGTGACAGGACTCAGGTGCAACGTGGGCGACACATGAGTTTCAAAAGCGAGTAAGGATGGCAGTAAAAAAGAAAAATTTGGACATGAGGAACTACAGGTCGTTCTCAAAAAATTAGCATATTGTGATAAAGTTCATTCTTTTCCATAATGTAATGATAAAAATTAAACTTTCATATATTTTAGATTCATTACACACCAACTGAAATATTTCAGGTCTTTTATTGTTTTAAAACTGATGACTCAGGAATTTTGGGTTTTGATGAGCTGTATGCCAATCTCAAAAGAATTAGCATATTTCATCCGACCAATAAAAGAAAAGTGTTTTTAATACAAAAAAAGTCAACCTTCAAATAATTATGATCAGTTATGCACTCAATACTTGGTCGGGAATCCTTTTGCAGAAATGACTGCTTCAATGCGGCGTGGCATGGAGGCAATCAGCCTGTGGCACTGCTGAGGTGTTATGGAGGCCCAGGATGCTTCGATAGCGGCCTGAAGCTCATCCAGAGTGTTGGGTCTTGCGTCTCTCAACTTCCTCTTCACAGTATCCCACAGATTCTCTATGGGGTTCAGGTCAGGAGAGTTGGCAGGCCAATTGAGCACAGTAATACCATGGTAAGTAAACCATTTACCAGTGGTTTTGGCACTGTGAGCAGGTGCCAGGTTGTGCTGAAAAATGAAATCTTCATCTCCATAAAGCTTTTCAGCAGATGGAAGCATGAAGTGCTCCAAAATCTCCTGATAGCTAGCTGCATTGACCCTGCCCTTGATAAAACACAGTGGACCAACACCAGCAGCTGACATGGCACCCCAGACCATCACTGACTGTGGGTACTTGACACTGGACTTCAGGCATTTTGGCATTTCCTTCTCCCCAGTCTTCCTCCAGACTCTGGCACCTTGATTTCCGAATGACATGCAAAATTTGCTTTCATCCGAAAAAAGTACTTTGGACCACTGAGCAACAGTCCAGTGCTGCTTCTCTGTAGCCCAGGGCAGGCGCTTCTGCCGCTGTTTCTGGTTCAAAAGTGGCTTGACCTGGGGAATGCGGCACCTGTAGCCCATTTCCTGCACACGCCTGTGCACGGTGGCTCTGGATGTTTCTACTCCAGACTCAGTCCACTGCTTCCGCAGGTCCCCCAAGGTCTGGAATCGGTCCTTCTCCACAATCTTCCTCAGGGTCCGGTCACCTCTTCTCGTTGTGCAGCGTTTTCTGCCACACTTTATCCTTCCCACAGACTTCCCACTGAGGTGCCTTGATACAGCACTCTGGGAACAGCCTATTCGTTCAGAAATTTCTTTCTGTGTCTTACCCTCTTCCTTGAGGGTGTCAATGATGGCCTTCTGGGCAGCAGTCAGGTCGGCAGTCTTACCCATGATTGCCGTTTTGAGTAATGAACCAGGCTGGGGTTTTTTAAAAGCCTCAGGAATCTTTTGCAGGTGTTTAGAGTTAATTAGTTGATTCAGATGATCAGGTTAAAAGCTTGTTTAGAGAACCTTTTCATGATATGCTAATTTTTTGAGATAGGAATTTTGGGCTTTCATGAGCTGTATGCCAAAATCATCAGTTTTAAAACAATAAAAGACCTGAATATTTCAGTTGGTGTGCAATGAATCTAAAATATATGAAAGTTAAATTTTTATCATTACATTATGGAAAAGAATGAACTTTATCACAATATGCTAATTTTTTTAGAAGGACCTGTATTTTTCAAAGAAACCTGTAAGTCACTTAAAGTCAAGTTTGCTAATGAAATGTGTCCATCAAATGCTACGCTTTGGCGTACATCATACAGTCTAAAATTGCATGTACAGTACAGACCGAAAGTTTGGACACACTTTCTCGTTCAATTGAATGAGAAAGTGTGTCCAAACTTTTGGTCTGTACTGTAACTATGTATTACATGGTTTGGAAACTAACTGCACAACAAGCTGCCCACTATTAGTTATGTTACACCATGCATCTAATGGTGCGTTCACACCGCACACTTTGTCTGCGTCAGGCAACGATCTCAACGCATCTAGTTTGACGCATGTACGTTGAGCAAAAAAGAGCGGGAAGAAGAAACGTGTGGTGAAGTCGCTACAGTGAGACGCTCTGATTGGTTGGCGCACTGCGTCATGTCTGTCAAAAGTTCAACGCTTCGAAAGTTGACGGAGCCAACGCACACAACGCACCGCAGAGAGTCTGACGGACCTCTGACGGACTCAACCGTAGACTTTACATGTAATCTTGACGCAACTAACGCTGACATTTGGGGCGGTGTGAACGCACCATAAGGATGGCGCAGGTTTTTGTGCGCTTCCCCCGGGGAGCAAGGTGAGCATGCAACGTGTGATTTCTGTTATATTTTTTACCCCATTTTCCAGTCATGCAACAATTTTTGCGTTCATCTTCAAAGCTGCATAAAAAAATATTGTTTCCCCTATAGTTTCTGCTTGCATATCTAATTTCCCTCACATATGTTTTAAATACAAAATAGTTGCAGTAAAAGTATACAGTTTACTGTTGCAGAGTCCTGCACTGGTCCAATTTAACCAACCTGCATGCACTAAGATGATTTTTTTTAACCCGACCCTTTACCCACAGTCATCTCCAGATTAAATCCCGACCCAACCCGCCCGTTGATTTAAATGCGCCATCGGTATGTGTACGCCGCAGAGCGCGCTCCAGTCCCTCCGTAACTCTCCATGGTGCTGTAAGCTGAGCTCTCAGATAGCGATGCTATGACTACGTGTCCGGGTCGAGATGATAATCAGTCAGATGCTCTCATAGGGAATCTTTTTTTGATTGATTTAGCTACCTAAACTCGTATGAAGGACCAACCCTGCCAAAATTGACAAATAATTAAATGTAGAAATAAATAAATAAATGGGTAAATACAATTGACAATAAACAAATAATTAAATCTGGAAATACATTTGAAAAAAATTATTAAATTTCACAATTTATCTCTGCATTACTCATTTCCACAGTTATTTATTTATTTCTACATTTATTTTTTTATTTCTACATTTATTTATTTCCACATTTATTTATTTATTTCTACATTTATTTATGTCCACATTTATAGATCCGATTTATTTACAGAAGTGTATTCTAATTAGGGGGGTGTTTCTAACACGGGCCTAAAGCCTGATTGGTCAGCTCCAAGTCTGTGTAAGCTAACACACAACAGTGCCTCTCAGCTGAGGAGCGTTCGCATCGGCTGGCTACTGTGTGTGTCTGTGACAGAGATGAGATACCTGGCTGCTGGAATCTCACTGTCAGAGTAATGCTGGTTCAACACCAGGCCTGTGCTTGGTAGGGAGGTCTCCTGGAAACAGATGAAAACGGTGGGGCCGGGGTGCAAAGGTTAACAAGTGAAGGTTAACCCGGTTAAGCTAGTTTAGCAAGCGAGAAGCTCTCAAGTAGCACCTCACTGCCTTCGCATCTCGTCTTAAGTTTTTGACAACAGTTCACAAGCAGCTGTCCATGTCTCATGTTAAATTCCCCACTCGGGACGGCTGTAGTATTGCCAACTGTCTTTGATAGAAAGTAGCTGAAGTTGACCCAGAAAATTACTAGATGTCGCCAAATGACGTCACACGCTAATTTGCATATTGATGACATCATGTCACGTTGATGTGATGACATAATTAATAGAGAGAATATTGTTTTTGTAGTACCTTGTAAAAATAAGTAGGGCATATTTAGTATGCACCAAATGTTTCTTGCCAACCGCCATTAAACAGAAGTTTATGGCTTACAGTATTATTTTCAGTGCTTTTTGTTATAAGCTTCAAATCTCCTACGTCACTGAACTCGCCATTGATTTCGAACGTCCCTCGAAATGCACTACAGGTGTGGTAGCTACAAACAAGCTTTTGCCTTTTTTCCGACTTGCTGCAGGAGAGGTTTGTCTGTTTTTTGTCTATTTATTATTGTGTGTAAATGTCAGAAGGGGAGTTTTAATGACTTTATTATGTAGTTTAAGTATTGCCAAGCATATTTAATTGTGAATGTGCTGTTTTCCCTTATAGAGCCCTGTTTAATTTGGTATGCTGATTAGCGTTAATTAGGAGTTTTATATAGAGATTATTTGACTTTTTGGGACATTTTGAAAACTGAAGACAGTTATTTGATTGTAACTTTAATGTTATGATACGGTTATGGTGCATAGTGATTGTTTTACTGATTATTATTGATGTTATTGTTAGTTCAGACCATAATTAATAAACCTAGCCTGTAACAATTCAATTCAATTCAATTCAATTCAATTCAGTTTATTTATATAGCGCCAATTCACAACAGATGTCATCTCAAGGCACTTAACAAGAAGTCATTTCAATACAATTATACCAACATTCCAATCAGTTAAAAAGTTTCCTATTTAAGGAATCCCAGCAGATTGCGTCAGTCATTGGCGTGAGGTTGGGCAGATTTCCAACCACAGCAATCCTTCAGCAATCCCTCATACTGAGCAAGCATGTAGCGACAGTGGAGAGGAAAAACTCCCCTTTAACAGGAAGAAACCTCCAACAGAACCAGGCTCAGTAGGAGCGGCCATCTGCCACGACCGTCTGGGGGTTTGAGAAGACAGAGCAGAGACACAGAAGGAACAGAAGATCCGATATAAGAGAACTTTCTATGTTACAGAAAGGAAAAAGTTGATAACAGGACACAGTGGATCTTCAGTTACTGAGAGGATCATTCCAGTCGATGACCCCCGTCCAACAGGGCATTGCAGCCAAGCAGGATACCAGACCAGGTGTATCTTCGATGGGGAGAAAAACACTGAGAGAAAACAAAGTTAACAGTCGAAATAACAGAATGTATTGTAATACAACTGGAGAGTCGTAGGAGAAAAGGAAGTAGCAGAGTGAAGAAAATTGGTAAGTCTGTCCTCCAGCACCACTTGAATAACTCAAACCATTTAAGGTGTAATCTGCTCCCACCGTTCTTTAACTTGATCGCACCCCCCACATCTTGCCGCTCTAAACCAAAAACGTTACAGACCATTTAACCTTCTCCTTTTTAGTAACTGCATAATCAACTATTTTACATCCTGATTTAAAGGGCATTCACACCAACTATTGACATATTTACACTAAGAATACTAAAAAGAGCTTTTTTGATCTGATTTGTAATCTAGATTTTCTTTTTTGTAACTGCGTAATCAACTATTTTACATTTTGATTTAAAGGGCATTCACACGAACTATTGACGAAAATTGCCCTCTCCATCTAGATCATTGAGTGTCCTGAGGCAGAACTCCACATCCTCCATACCATCACTTTCAGTGTTTTCCCTCTGAGGAGCACTGCTGGATGACTGAGTGTTTGTATCTGGGCAAAAGCCTGATTTAAAAGAATAGGCAGGAGACGTCCCAAAGAGATGGAACACCTTGTCTGGCAGCTTGTGCTCATAGCATGTGTTAGGTAAAATAATAATGTTGTATTATTATTTTCTTAGGGTGTCTTTCTAATGTACTTTTTAAATGTCATTTTGGTTTCAGTCACATGGTCATTTGCATGACATCCTGTTCTTTTAATATGTTAATGAAGTGTGACTAAATAAAGAGAGACTGCAGAGGGGGTGCTCTTCGAGACCAAAGACCAGAGACCAGAGACTATGACACTGGGAGGCTGAGAACAGACAGACACGGTTGGCTCATTCCTTATAGTATTTTCCTGGTCTCCCTCTCCAGAACTGATTATCCACATCTACCTCTGCAGAGCTTATTGACTCCATATTCTCTCCAACCTTTGTGTGTGATTGTTTGTAGGTCAACCACTTTTTAACCTAACAGCATGCTTCTCCAGATAGTCTTAAGCCATACCTTATCTGTAAAATGGAGCTGAGTGTTTGCAGAGACATGCAACTTCTTAGTTTGCTTTTCACTACATCCATTTGGCTGAAGAGTCTTTCTACTGCAGCATCTGAGTGAGGGAGAGAAAGAACTGCAACTGCTGCGGACGCCAACTCTTCAAATGTGTTAAGGCCTGCTGCATCCCTATGTTGTTTGACCTCGACCCAGAACCCAGTGGTATTGGCTGTTTCCTCCCATCTCTGAAAGTGAACAGATCTCCACTGACTGATAATGCGGTCAGTTGTTTCTGGATCATATCCTAATAAGACCAATAGGTTAGCCATGTCATCTGGGCTCTTATTTTGTTTTAATTCAATTCAGTTTTATTTATATAGAGCTGATTCACAACTGATGTCATCTCAAGGCACTTAACAAGAAGTCATTTCAATACATTTATACAAACATTCCAATCAGTTCAAAAGTTTCCTATTTATGGAATCCCAGCAGATTGCGTTAGTCATTGGCGTGAGGTTGGGCCCCGTTGATGCAGACTTTCCAACCACAGCAATCCTTCAGCAATCCCTCATACTGAGCAAGCATGTAGCGACAGTGGATAGAAAAACTCCCCTTTAACAGGAAGAAACCTCCAACAGAACCAGGCTCAGTAGGAGCAGCCATCTGCCACGACCGCCTGGGGGTTCAAGAAGACAGAGCAGAGACATAGTAGGAACAGAAGATCTGATATAAGAGAACTTTCTATGTTACAGAAAGTAAAAAGTTGGACACGGTGGATGTTCATTTACTGGGAGCATCATCCCAGTCGATGCCCCCCATCCAACAGGGCATTGCAGCCAAGTAGGATACCAGACCAGGTATATCTTCTATGGAGTGAAAAACCCTGAGAGAACACAAAGTTAACAGACGAAATAACAGAATGTACTGTAATACAACTGGAGAGTAGCAGGAGAAAAGGAAGTAGCAGAGTAAAAAAAAATGGTCTGTCTGTCCTCCAGCAGTCTAAGCCTATAGCAGCAGAACTACAGAAATAGCTCAGGATGACCTAAGCCACTCTAACTATAAGCTTTATCAAAAAGGAAAGTTTTAAGCCTGGCCTTAAAAGTAAACAGAGTGTCTGCCTCACGCACTAAAGCTGGGAGCTGGTTCCACAGGAGAGGAGCCTGATAACTAAAAGATCTGCCTCCCATTCTACTTTTAGAAATCCTAGGAACTACAAGTAAACCTGCAGTCTGAGAGCAAAGTGCTCTGTTGGGAACATATGAAACAATTAGATCTCTGACGTAGGATCTCACCGACACTGAACAAGGACATGTGCTGGAGAATATCGATGCTGTCCAGGAGTCTTTCTCGAAGCTCATTGGCTTGGGCAATAGTGTAACTAACGCATCTCTTTTGAACACGGTCCTCATCCTCAGAGAAGATGGTAAGCTGGACTGCTTTGGACTGAAATGCATACCCAAGATATGGCTTAGGTGAGATGTGGTTATCTAATGGGTCTTTCAGCATGTCGATTTTGGCCATAGGACGAACGACTCTGCTGCAGACAGATCTTATCAGACAATCCAGAAACTTCAGCGGGTCTGTTTGTTCCCCCTCAAAGGCCTTGACTGCGCTCTTCACCTCACCAAGGATAGATTTCAGGTAAGTAGGTACAGGAGGTTCTGTGGGTCAGCGTACATTGAGTGCAAAACATCTGCCATGTAACAATGTTCGCTTGTCAGGGTCAGACTGAAATGTAATTTTAGCTCCTCCCACTGACTTAGTAGTCTTGATACCGCAGGTTCTATTGAAAGCCAGTGTGTGGCACAGACTCTTGTTATTGCTAATGGTCTTTCCCCACAGTTTATGGTTTCATATACTGTCCTGTATGCTTCTTTTCTTTTAGGAGAGATGGAGAACCAATTGTAGGTTTCCCTGACCAGGAACTCAACATTGCGAGGCAGAGTGTTTTTTGAGGCAGAGCTGACAGCTAGTTGTAAGGAGTGACATACACAATGGATAAGAACAAGGAGTTTTATTTCTTCTTTAAGAATTTTGTAAACACCATTGTATGTCCCGGTCATGACTGATGCATCATCTGTGCCAATGCCCAGCAGGTTCTCCTTCTTGAGGCCAAACTGGTCAAGAAAGGTGAGAACTGCCTTTGCAATGCTCTTCACATCCCCTCCCTCCAACTCAAGAAGCCCAAGGAAAGTGTCCACCACATGTCCCTTTCAATTCAATTCAATTCAGTTTATTTATATAGCGCCAATTCACAACAGATGTCATCTCAAGGCACTTAACAAGAAGTCATTTCAATACATTTATACAAACATTCCAATCAGTTAAAAAGTTTCCTATTTAAGGAATCCCAGCAGATTGCGTCAGTCATTGGCGTGAGGTTGGGCAGATTTCCAACCACAGCAATCCTTCAGCAATCCCTCATACTGAGCAAGCATGTAGCGACAGTGGAGAGGAAAAACTCCCCTTTAACAGGAAGAAACCTCCAACAGAACCAGGCTCAGTAGGAGCGGCCATCTGCCACGACCGTCTGGGGGTTTGAGAAGACAGAGCAGAACACAGAAGGAACAGAAGATCCGATATAAGAGAACTTTCTATGTTACAGAAAGTAAAAAGTTGATAACAGGACACAGTGGATGTTCAGTTACTGAGAGGATCATCCCAGTCGATGCCCCCCGTCCAACAGGGCATTGCAGCCAAGCAGGATACCAGACCAGGTATATCTTCGATGGGGAGAAAAACACTGAGAGAAAACAAAGTTAACAGTCGAAATAACAGAATGTACTGTAATACAACTGGAGAGTCGTAGGAGAAAAGGAAGTAGCAGAGTGAAGAAAATTGGTAAGTCTGTCCTCCAGCAGTCTAAGCCTATAGCAGCATAACTACAGAGATAGCTCAGGATGACCTAAGCCACTCTAACTATAAGCTTTATCAAAAAGGAAAGTTTTAAGCCTGGCCTTAAAAGTAAACAGAGTGTCTGCCTCACGGACTAAAGCTGGGAGCTGGTTCCACAGGAGAGGAGCCTGATAACTAAAAGATCTGCCTCCCATTCTACTTTTAGAGATCCTAGGAACTACAAGTAAACCTGCAGTCTGAGAGCGAAGTGCTCTTTTAGGAACATATGGAACAATTAGATCTCTGATGTATGATGGAGCTTGATTATTAAGGGCTTTGTATGTAAGAAGAAGGATCTTAAATTCTATTCTGGATTAAACACGGAGCCAATGAAGGGAAGCTAAAACAGGAGAAATGTGATCTCTCTTTTTAATATTCATCAGAACTCTTGCTGCCGCATTTTGGATCAACTGAAGGCTTTTAATGGCATTTTGTGGACTTCCTGATAGTAAAGAATTACAGTAGTCCAGCCTTGAGGTAACAAATGCATGGACTAGTTTCTCAGCATCACTCCTGGACAGGATGTTTCTAATTTTAGCAATATTCCGGAGGTGAAAGAAAGAAATCCTAGAAACCTGTTTAATATGGGATTTAAATGTCAAGTCTTGTTCAAAAATAACACCGAGGTTCTTTACTTTATTACTGGGGGCCAATTTAATGCCATCCAGATGAAGTGATTGACTAATCAGTTTCTGTTTAAGAACTTCTGGTCCAAAGACAGCAACTTCTGTCTTGTCAGAATTTAAAAGCAAAAAGTTTAGGGTCATCCATGCTTTTATGTCTTCCAGACATGCCTGTAATCTACCTAACTGACTGGGTTCATCAGGATTTATGGATAAATATAGTTGTGTATCATCGGCATAGCTGTGGAAATTTATCCCATGCTGTCTAATGATTCTACCAATTGGAAGCATATATATGGTGAAAAGAATTGGTCCAAGGACAGAACCCTGTGGAACTCCACAAGTAACCCTTGAGAGTGAAGATGATTTATCATTTAGATGAACAAACTGGAATCTATCAGACAAATATGATTTAAACCAGCCTAGTGCTGTTCCTTTGATCCCTGCAACATGTTCAAGCCTTTCTAAGAGAATATTATGATCGACTGTGTCAAAAGCAGCACTGAGATCTAACAAAACCAGAACAGACACAAGTCCATTATCTGAGGCCATGAGAATATCATTAGTAACCTTCACCAGTGCTGTTTCAGTGCTATGATGAGCTCTAAAACCTGACTGAAACTCTTCAAACAGCTCGTTACTGTTTAGATGTTCACAGACTTGATTAGCAACTATTTTCTCAAGGACTTTGGATAAGAAAGGAAGGTTAGATATAGGTCTGTAATTCACTAAGTCATCTTGATCAAGGGAAGGTTTCTTGAGTAAAGGTTTAATTACAGCTATTTTAAATTCCTGTGGTACGTATCCGTTTACTAAGGATAGATTCATCATATCCAAAATGGGGCCAGGAACCAAATGGAACACTTCTTTAAATAATTTGGTTGGAATTGGGTCCAAAATACAAGTTGAAGGTTTAGATGAGGCTAATATTTTTGATAATTCCGAAAGCTCGACTGAATCAAAACAGCCTAAGCAATACTGAGTTTTCTACAGTTCTTTCCGATACTGACTCATTTACTGAGGAAGAAGTAATCATGTTTGGGAGGGTGCCAATGATTTTATTTTTAATAAAATTTATTTTATTTATGAAGAATCTCATAAAATCATCACTGCTAAGAGCTGGGGGAATAGTTTACTCAACAGAGCTATGACTCTGTGTAAGTTTGGCAACTGTACTAAAAAGAAACCTAGGATTGTTTTTATTCGCCTCTATTAATGATGAAAAATATGCTGTTCTAGCTTGTCGAAGGGTCTTTTTATACAGCAGTAGACTGTTATTCCAGGTTAAATAGGAATCCTCTAGGTGTGTAGAGCGCCATTTTCTCTCCAACTTCCTAGTATTCTGCTTTAAAGTACGCAACTCTGTGTTAAACCAAGGAGTCAGCCTCCTATGGCTAGCCACTTTCTTTTTTAAGGGGGCTACACTATCTAATGCCAAACGCAATGAGGACGTAACGCTGTGAACCAGATCATCAATTTCTGAAGGGTTAGAGATAGAATTGCTGCCATCCACTGTGTTACCCTGAGACACTAAGGAAAGTAAGAATGGAACAGATTCTTTAAAAATTATTACAGCATTGTCTGATAAAGTTCTACTATAATGAAATTTTCTTTCAGATTTAAGATGGTCAGTTAAAGTAAATTCAAAAGTTATCAAGAAGTGGTCAGACAGGACCGGGTTATGTGGGTGGACTG
Source organism: Valencia hispanica (assembly GCA_963556495.2). Classification (NCBI taxonomy): domain Eukaryota; kingdom Metazoa; phylum Chordata; class Actinopteri; order Cyprinodontiformes; family Valenciidae; genus Valencia; species Valencia hispanica. The sequence goes on along the minus strand of OY747713.1, from coordinate 54,432,397 downwards.
TTATTTCCTCACACTCAATACCGTATGTCAGTACAAGGTCCAAAGTGTGTTTACCTGAGTGGGTCGATCCCTGTACTTTTTGAGTAAAGCCAATTGAGTCTAAAATAGCATTAAAGGCTGCATTTAGGCTATCACTTTCAGTATCCACATGAATATTGAAGTCCCCCACTATAATAACCCTATCAGTATTTAATACTATATCAGATAAAAAATGTGAGATCTGATCCAAGAATTGAGAGTAAGGGCCTGGTGGACGATACAAAACCACAAACAAAAATGGTCTTAATGTTTTGCAACTTGGATGAGGAAAATTAAGGGTTAGATGCTCAAAAGAACTGTAGCTATCAATTGGTCTGGGACTAATTAGTAAATCAGAACGGAAAATGGTTGCAACTCCTCCTCCTCGCCCAGTATTTCTAGGAATGTGAAAATTTAAATGACTGGAAGGAGTTGACTCATTTATACTGACATAATCCTCCTGCTGCAACCAGGTTTCTGTGAGACAAAGGAAATCAATGTGATTATCACAAATCAAGTCATTTACTAACAAAGTCTTTGAGGAGAGAGATCTTATGTTTAATAAACCACATTTAATAGATTTATTTTCAGTCAAAGTTGTATTTATTTTTATGAGATTTCCATAATTTGCTTTTGTTGGCTTAACTTTTAATCCATTTAATTTTGGCCGTGGGCAAGACACTGTTTCTATAGGGTAATGGGTGGGTAACAGTACAGAAGCAGCAGAGAGGTGGGTTAAACTACGACTCTGCTTCCTGGTCTGGACCCTGGGTTGTCAGTGTTTTGGAGGATTAATAAATTCGGCCATATTCCTAGAAAGAAGAGTTGCTCCATCCAAAGTGGGATGGATGCCGTCTCTCCGGATCAGACCAGGTTTTCCCCAAAACCTTTCCCTCACTAAAGTAGCGAACCACAATGGTCAGATATTTGGAGACAATGACATCCGTACTTTCATCAAGTAAAAGGCTGTATTTGTTATTACCAATATCAGCCACCAGCCTTTGGATAAAATATGGAGCCAAAACACCATTTATCATCTCTGTGCATTTGGTGCGGTGCATCCGAAAATTCTGGGCTATACTTGAATCTGGGAAAGCTACCTTGCATGCTAAACCGATGTGGTCACATGACAAAATAGAGCAGTGATCACTGATAGCCAAAGCAATTGTTGTCTCTGCCTGCTTCAGTGTCAGTGTTTTTTTTGCAAAAGACAGTTTGGGTTGGGTGGCCTGATTGTATGGCTTAGCCTTCTCAATGTGCTTCTGGGTAGGTGCATGCTTTTTAATGTCTAAAAGCTTTTCATAACAATCTGTTTTACAGTACACACAGCTGGCCCTGATGTCGCTACCTACAAAGGGTTTCAACCATCCTTTGAATTCTGGTAGTGACTCCCATGCTTTTCTGTATTTTTGGAAGTAGGATTTAGGTTGTGACATTTTTGTATTGTATTTATTTTACCACTTTGTGTAATACAATGCATACAGCATCAAAAATGATTCTTTTAAAAACTCCAACCAAAGTAAAGATTTGTGTTTTCTCTGTTTTAAGAGTTTTCTTGTGGAGAGAAATAGCCGGAGTTTTAGGTTTCACAGCGTCACTCTCTGCAACATAAGTGCTCCAACATGACGTGTGTTTCCACTCAGGAACAGCGTGGATGTCCTCAGAACTGTGTTGGTATTATCGATTGTCCAAGCGCTTTCTGCTTGCTTGTTTTTACAAGCTCAATTACTGCTGTATGTTGAAATTAGAAAGTTACTGAGTGGATAAGATTTGGGGGAACTACTGCCCCCTACAGGTTTAGCAGGCCTATAAACCTGCTTAACAATGCACTTATGCAGTAAGGTGTGGACAGTTTTTGTTGTTGTTGTTAATGAGGTGGTGAGGATATTCAGTAAAAAGAAAAAAAAACCGGCTACGTCTGTAGATGGCCTTTACTTTGGTTCGAGTGTTTTAAAAGAATGCGTTTTCGTGTGGATGACATAACAAATCATAGAAAAATATATTTGTTTTGTGGACAAGGCCTTAGACATAGTGAATCCAAAATCAGGAAAATGTGCTGTTATTAACAACAGTGCAATGTAAGGGTTTTCCTTTTTAAAATCTAGAAAGTTCAGCTGTTAACAGATTTGAGTCGTATCTGTGATATTTTTGCTACAAAGTAAACCAGCCATATATTTAATCCAGGGTTGTGTAACTGTAGATCATTAAATCCAGCCGTAGTCCTCACTCAGTCCTGAAAGGCTTTGGTTTCTAATCTAAGACAACATTAGGCCCCGGCAGGTTTGGGTATATAACTTTAGATAACAAGCGACACACACACAAGTCTGTATTTCTACCCATATTAGGACTTTATATTGACTTCCATTCATTTTAATGGCTGCATTTATGGCTAACCCAAACCCTTACGCTAACTCTAACCATTACCAGTTATTGCCTAACCCATACACCATACCTCTAAACTTAACCCCTAACCCTAAAAAAGGGGGTCCACCATATTAGGACCCGGCTTTGGTCCCTATAAGGTCTTCAGAAGGTTAGTGAATATGCCAGAGAAGGTCCTAAATAGGATAGCTATACAAGGACACACACACAAACCAAGTTTTTTATGCGATAAAGCTCGAGAGCAACTGCTGGTTGATCAAACTGATTTGCCCTTGTACAGCATGACTACAAAGAAGTCGCCTAGAGACCGTAAAGCAGGTGGAACAGTCCTGACTGTTATTACCTGGATAGATGTGTGAAAGTGGTGAGAGGGAGGAGGAACCACGTTAGCCTGACTTTAGCACAGAAAGCTTCTCAGCATTAGAAACACCTAAACCTATTAGTGCTGCTGACAAATATAGGTCAGCAATAATCTTGTACAGAGGGATGTTTGAAAAGAATAATCAGTGCAATCAGAGGCTGATATTTCTCTGATAGGACCAATCTGTGCTCTAGTATACCACCATCCAACAATCCCACTCTAGCTTCTTCACTATAGACTAATTTCACACATGTAGTTTGATCAGTTAAACATGATGCTTCTCACAGATCCTTTACATAAATGACCTGATCACTGCTGTAAACAGTCTTTTTTGTAAAACAAATATATCCTGATTAAGGTTCAAATAGAAACTGACGTTTAAATACTTTCACTCTTGTGAAAGTTGCCTTTTCTACTTTTTCATAGAGAAAGACTGGAGTAAATCATTTCTTTATAATGTAACAAATAAGACGACCATAAAATAATGACAGGCCATCAATATGAACATTACTGTTCATTCCATGTTGCTTAGACTTATGCAAATCTAATTTCAAATACCAATTGTCATACCTTGAAGTGTTGGTTACGGAAATCAGTCTGAAAACATGCAGCAAAGAACAAGTTTGTTTAGCATTCGAGCATTTGGGGCGGGAAAATCATGAAAACCTGTAAAGATGAGCAGGAAGCGTCCAATAAGAGAAGAGTTTGGTGCAGGTGGAAGCTAGGAAGTTAAAGTTAGCATAGCTAAAGTGAGAGGAACAGCTCTCTCCTGATGCTAATGAAGCTTTGCAGAGAGGAAGGAGAGGAAGAGGAAGAATGTGGAGCAGCTGACTGTTGTTCTCCAGTCCGCTCCTCCTCCTCCAGACAACAACGTGGACCTGACCGGTTGGATCCCACAGCATGACTGCTCTCCTGTCTGATTGCTACTGACGGCCGATGTTCCTCGGTTTGTCCGCTCTAAACACCTTTAATCCCGGCTGATACATCACATCTGCTGGCGATGTTAGCCTAAAATCTAGCTGTCAACACTGATCTCCTCATCTGAAAGTGTAGCCTGTTTCAGTGACACACACTGACTGCTGCGGTCCTTCTACAGGTAGGCTACAGCAGCAGGTATCAGCCTCACCTGCTGCTAGCTTGAGAAGTACCACTGAACACACACCCAGGTTCTTCTCCCCTTCTAGCAGGAGAAAGATCTCATCTCGCTTACCTCTAGCGTGTTGCTATTACACAGTGGACGTGGTGCTGGACCTCAGGCTCATCCAGCTGCAGCATCGAACAGGCTAGCTGTTCAGCTAGCTATCAATGAGTCAAGCCGACCCTTCCCAAAGCCTCCCTGTCTTCCTTCCTTCCGCTCACACCACATTTCTGTGCGGTGTCACAGAAGCTTTCGGGTTTCCTGCACCTCCACCGCCCCACTCCATTATTGCCCGGGGCCGGGGTTCCAGGTTCTTCCCCCCCAGCACCGTGGATGCTAAAGGTTCTGCTCAGGGTCTGACGCTCCACTGCTACTCGGTTTTCAATCTAGTCATAGAGCACGCAGTCCAGCTATCTAGATCTATTAAAAAAGCTTTCTAGTCTACTGCACCGGGTCCTTGGCTTTTCTATCCTGCTGATGCATGGTGACAGCTTAGCCACTTCTCACTAACAGAAACTACACTTCCGGGTTGATGACTCGGTTAAAACCGAATCGACCCGAGCAGTGCCGAATGGATGAATACTAAGAAAACCCCATTGTATATATCCACGTGGACAGACTATCCAGAGCAGACTGGACTTCTGGAGGAGGCTGCAGATCTTCTGTTGTAGAGACTAGATTCTCTTCTGCTATCATCTGTTGCATCAGGAAAGTATTCAAAGCACATAACTTTTATCACATTATGTTACAGCCTTATGCCAAAAGGGATTCAATTCAGTTTTTCCTCCGAGTATACCAACAACACCGCATTGTAAGATACACATTTTCTTTTAGATTTTTGCAAATTTACAAAAAATAAGAAGACTGTGAAATAACATGTATTATACACTACTTTGTTGATGAACCTTTGGTAGCAATGGGCTACTTGCACTCGAATGTGTGACATACATTACATTTTCAACAACAAGAGAAGAAATGTTCTGAGCCCTGCTGTGTTCCTCTTCAATTCAATTCAATTCAGTTTATTTATATAGCGCCAATTCACAACAGATGTCATCTCAAGGCACTTAACAAGAAGTCATTTCAATACATTTATACAAACATTCCAATCAGTTAAAAAGTTTCCTATTTGAGGAATCCCAGCAGATTGCGTCAGTCATTGGCGTGATGTTGGGCCCCGTTGATGCAGACTTTCCAACCACAGCAATCCTTCAGCAATCCCTCATACTGAGCAAGCATGTAGCGACGGTGGAGAGGAAAAACTCCCCTTTAACAGGAAGAAACCTCCAACAGAACCAGGCTCAGTAGGAGCGGCCATCTGCCACGACCGTCTGGGGGTTTGAGAAGACAGAGCAGAAACACAAAAGGAACAGAAGATCTGATATAAGAGAACTTTCTATGTTACAGAAAGTAAAAAGTTAATTCGCTCTGCTTCATCCAAATTCAGTAGATTAGTAAGTTTCTGTAGCTTTCCAGTTGATTCCAAATTGAGGAAAAGATGGCTAATCAACATAGGAAGGGAGAATTTCAACACTACAACGACACTGATCATTTTATAGAGCCAGCGTCACTGGGCGGTCGGAGGAGGCTTATTAAAGGTTCTGTACCAACACCATGTGAGAGGAATGGTTGTACAGCTAAAACACAGTGGTGAAGAAGTGTTTGGGAAAGAACTGAGCGGCTCACTGAATCTGTCCCCGTAAAAGACCAGGACTATTGCTCAGGTCCTGAACCTTCTGCATTGGACATGTCAGCATCTACTGTTCTACTTGTTTTAGATCAACAACAAAAAAAGAGCAATTTACTCCAAAACTGATAGGTTCATGAAATATTTAAACCAACAGAATCTGATCTGTAGGAATAGGGAGACATTTAAAATCACCTCTGTTTACTCTTGAATGAACATAGCAAAAAATATTTATTCTGAAAAGATCATTATTTTGCTATGTAACAGCTTAAAAGGCTGACACTGCTATTTCTATCTTACAGAGACAGCTGTTCCAACCAATTGATGAGTTCTTCCTATTCCTTGTTTTCCTGTCGGTTGGTTTAAAGGAGAGAAACTTGGCTCATCGGTTCAACAATAAGCTGCATCATTGCAACATGGAGCAGTTATTAGCCACAGCACTAGGGTCTCACACATGAAGAAGTGCAGGCCTACCCTAACCCTCAGTGATTTTCCAGACACACAGGTGATTCTGGACTGTACAGAGCTGAGGTGTCAAACCAAATATTCACCTCTTCTCTAAAGTCAGATGTATTCATCATACAAATCCCACTGCACTATGAAAGCTTTGGTTGGCATAGCTCCACAGCAGTGACATTTATCTCTCATCTGTATGATGGTTCAGCCAGTGACAAGGAGATATTTAAGCAGTCAGGTATTGCAGAGTTGTTGACCAGAGACATGGCAGTGATGGTTGATAAGGCCTTCCTAATCAGTGACTGCTGTAATTGCAGGGTGTATTCCCCTCATTTTCCCTCAAAGCAGAAGCAGATGCCTGCATACCAGGTTAAGGAGAGACAGGTTATAACCATACTTAGGGTACAAGTAGAGCGACTTATCAGGAGAATAAAACAAAACAAACTCTTTGATGGCATTACCACCCCATCACATGCCTACAACATCAACCAACTGTTTGCTGTACATGTATGCTGTCAAATGATCAGAACACAGCCTTGGTGAATAAATGGGTGTCATGGGAGTAGCTAGACTAGAGTCACAAAGATGCAGTACTACAATCTTTGGAAAAATGATTTGCAGCTGAGGTAATAACTAAGCATTTGTCTGATGCTTTTGTCAGGTGGCTGATTTCAGTTCGAGTTGATACTTGCAAATGTATTGTAAATATCAGACTTCAAGAAATGTATTGTAATGTTAATTTTTCACAAGGGAGTCCTCCTGTGCCCACAAAACAAAGTCACACCAGGGCATCCCACTGACAAGCAGTCCTTGCACTTGCCAGCAATATGCATGGGTTCAAGAACACCATACCTACTGTGAAGCATGGGGGTGGAAGCATGATGCTGTGGGGCTGCTTTTCTGCAAAAGGAACAGGACGACTGATCCTTATTAAGGAAAGGATGAATGGGGTCGTGTATCATGAGATTTTGGGCAAAAACCTCCTTCCATCAGCGAGAGCATTGAAGATGAAACGTGGCTGGAACTACCAGCATGACAATGATCCCAAACACATCGCCTAGGCAACCGAGTAGCGGCTACATAAAAAGCAGTTCTAGGTCCTGGAGTGGGCTAGCCAGTCTCCAGACCTCAATCCAACAGAGAATCTATGGAGGGAGATGAAAGTCCGTGTTGCCTAGCAACAGCCCCAAAACATCCCAGAAGATCTGCATGGTGGAATGGGCCAAAATACCAGCTACAGTGTGTGACAACCTGGTGAAGACCTACGGGTGACCTTTGACCTCTGTCATTGATAACCAAGGTTACTTTACAAAGGATTGAGGTGAACTTTTATTATTGACCAAATACTTATTTTCTGCACCATTATACAAATAAATATTTTAAAAATCATACAATGTGATTTACTGGAATTTGTTACATTTTGGGTCTCACAGTTGAAGTATACCTATGATGAAAATTACAGACCTCTCTCGTCATTTTAAGTGGGGGAACTTGCACAATCGGCACCAAAAATCTTTTTGCTCCACTGTATTTACAATGGAATTCAGTGTTTTTATTTTTAATAAATTTGCAAAAATCTCAAAACATTTTTCATTGGTTATTATGGGGTGTTACGGGTTGAATTTAGAGGGGGGGAAAAACAACCTTATTCCATTTTGGAATACGGCTGTAACATCAAATGTGGAAAAAGTGATGTGCTGTAAATACTTTCTGGATGCACTATATATACACTGCTCAAAAAAATTAATGGAACACTAAAATAACACCTCCCTACAACACCTGGGCATGCTCTTGATGAGGTGGCAGATGCTCTCCTGAAGGATCTCCTCCCAGACCTGGACTAAACCATCCGCCAACTCCTGGACAGTCTGTGGTGCAACGTGGCGTTGGTGGATGGAGCGAGACATGATGTCCCAGATCTGCTCAATTGGATTCAAGTCTGGGGAACGGGCGGGTTGGTCCATAGCATCAATGCCTTCCTCTTCCAGAAACTGATGACATACTCCAGCCACATGAGGTCTAGCATTGTCTTGAAGTAGGAGGACCCCAGGGCCAACCCGACCAGCATATGGTCTCACAAGGGGTCTGAGGATCTCATCTTGGTACCTAATGGTAGTCAGGCTACCTCTGGCGAGCACACGGAGGGCTGTGCGGCCCCCCAAAGAAATGCCACGCCACACCATTACTGACCCACTGCCAAACCGGTCATGCTGGAGGATGTTGCAGGCAGCAGAAGGTTCTCCATGGCGTCTCCAGACTCTGTCACGTCTGTCACATGTGCTCAGTGGGAACCTGCTTTCATCTGTGAAGAACACAGGTCACTAGTGCCCAATTTGCCAATCTTGGTGTTATTTGGTAAATGCCAAACGTCCTGCACAGTGTTGGGCTGTAAGCACAACCCCCACCTGTGGACGTCGGGCCCTCATACCACCCCTATGGAGTCTATTTCTGACCGTTTGAGCAGACAAATGAACATTGGTGGCCTGCTGAAGGTCATTTTGCACGACTCTGGCAATGCTCCTCCTGTTCCTCCTTGCACAAAAGCAGAGGTAGTGGTCCTGCTGCTGGGTTGTTGCCCTCCTACGGCCTCTTCCATGTTTCCTGATGTACTGGCCTGTCTCCTGGTAGCGCCTCCATGCTCTGTTCACTACGCTGACAGACACAGCAAACCTTGCCACAGCTCACACTGATGTGCCATCCTGGATGAGCTGCACTACTTGAGCCACTTGTGGGGGTTGTAGACTCCGTCTCATGCTACCACTAGAGTGAAAGCACCGCCAGCTTTCCTCTGCCACTGTGATGCACAATATCGGTTTTATTGACAATTTTAACATCTTCTGGGGCAGGAGTCAACTGGTTGGGGCAGATAGACAGCACTTAAATAGACGAGGCACACGCATGCTGGCATTAAGCTTGGCATGCCCATATCCACCCATGTCTACTACACCAGCCCCAGCTGCTCGTGGCCTCTCTGCCCCTTCCACTACATTCTGATGACCAGCTGGTCCCTGCTCCTTTAAACTCAGCCCAGTTCTTAACAGTAATTCACGTATCGGACTTGGACCTTTCCCTACATTACTCATACCTGTTATTGTCAGCAGAGCGCAGATTGAAAATCATAAACCGAACAAATGCAATTCAAAGAATCTGAAACAGTTACCAAAAGTCCCACCTGCTGCTATTCATATAGTCACTCAATCTCCAACCACTATTAAAATGACACTTTTAAATGTTCGCTCTCTGCTGAACAAAATTTTTATTGTCAATGATCTGATTTTAGACAATAATCTTCAGTTTGCGCTTTTACCGGAGAGATGACTGAGTGCAGACGCCCCTGTTGTTCTTACAGAGGCCTCCCAAACAAATGTTGGCTTTTCTTATTCAACGAGGAGTAGCCAGAGAGGGGGGGGTGACTGCTTTTATAAGTTCCCCCACATTGTCTGCCAAACCTGTTTTATTTGATAATTATAGCACCTTTGAATATGCTGCGTCTGTTTTTGGCACTCCTCAGATTCTATGTGTCACAGTTCATAGGCCTCCAAAAAAGAAATAACTTTTTATTCAAGAATTTTCAGAGTTTTATTAATCTTGTACAACTCATATGGTCATTTTAGCTGGTGATTTTAATCTTCATGTAGATAACTTTTTAGATCCCCTATCAACAGACTTCTTAAATATTCTGACTTATATGGATTTTAGTCAACATGTCACGCAGCCAACTCACAACAGAGGACACACCCTGGACTTGGTCATCACGTATGGCCTGTCCACCAGTGTGTCCTCTGTTGTTGACTTGGCTGTCTCTGACCACTACTGTGTGTTGTTTAACGTCACCAGTTTTATCCAGCAGGAGAGCTCTGTGAGAACTGTCAGGGAACATAATCTAACCCCTGAAGTGGCAGCAGGTTTCTTCTGTGTTTATCATAAGTTCCTTCTTATTCTCCTACCTGCCCCCTGTGATCTTATTGTTAATTATTTTAACAGAAAGCTTCAGTCTGCTCTGGACTTACTGGCTCAACTGAAAGTTAAATGCTCACATTCAAAACCTGCAACGCCTTGGAGAAATTAAGATATCAAAAAATTAAAGAGGAAATGCAGGGCGGCAGAGAGAAAATGGAGGAAATGCAAAATCACAATAAACCATCAACTATATGCAGAACTTCTCAAATCATTCAACAACACTGTAAGAAATTCAAGAAATGCTTATTTTGCTAAACTTATGCCAGACCAATAGAATAATCTTAAAATTATTTTTTTCCCCATCGATCGAATCTTTGGCCATAGTACTAATGCATTTCCTAAAAACCCCTCAAACACTGTGTGAGGAGTTTGCAGACCTCTTCAGAGGGAAGGTAGACACCATCAGATGTAATATTTTATCTTCTCAGAGTAACATGGTGTTATGGCAAAAAAGCATCTCAGGGTTTCCATAATAAAGAAGACTTGAGTCCCAGAAGGCGTTTAAGTATTTAATTCAAACATGTCTGGCCAGACCATGGAGGGGACAAAGTTACTCGTGCATCACCCCATCCAACCTTTCTAACTATCTGCTTAAATAGTATTCAGCAATCACTGTTTATCTCTGTAGATGTCTTCTCCAACATTCACGCCCCGCCTCTGGACAGCTGCTCCATGCGAGTCTCATATCAACGCATAAAACAGCACATCCGAAGGCCAGACTGTTATCTTACTGCCCCGGCGTCTGTCTCTCTGGTGACCTGACACATATATATCATAAACATTAAGTTGGAGCAATAACCTTGTCATTTTACCCTAGATGCATTCACTAAACAGAGAATATACACTTAATTCCTAATTGCATAACAATTTTCCACCACAATGGTTTTAGACAAATCTGAGTGTGTGTCTGTACCAGAGGAAACACTGCACAGTTTTGTCCTGGTAGAAGATGAGACTCTTGATAAAGTTTTCTCCTCAGTGAGGCCCACCACATGTGTTCTGGACCTGATTCCTTTTTTAAGCAATTTTATGGATCTTTCAGAGATGAGATTTTAACCCTAAAGAATTGCTCCCTTCAGGGGGAATTTCCTGCCGCCTTTAAACGGGCGGTAGTGAGGGCCCTGCTGAAGAAGAGCAATTTAGATTTTAATGATTTTAACAATTTCTGACCGGTATCTAATTTACCATTTTTAAGTAAAGTTCTAGAAAAGCTTGTTTTAATCCAACTTAATGATTTTAATAACCCTAAATTTCAGTATGTTTTTAGGGTGAACCACAGCACAGACGGCCCTTCTGAAGATTTTAAATAGTTTTAGATTAAACTATAATGCACAGAGGGTGACAGTGTTGGTTCTACTGGATCTAAGCACTGCCTTTAATACAGTAGACCACACTATTCTTTTAACCCATTTAAAATAGATTGGGTTCTCTGCTGCTGTTCACAAATGGTTCACATCCTATCTCTCAGACAGGACTTTTATGGTAAGTTTAGATACCTGCTCCTCTAAGGTCCAAAGGATTACATGTGGCGTGCCCCAAGGTTCAATTTTAGGCCCAGTGCTTTTTAACCTGTATATGCTCCCTTTTGGCAGCGTCATTAGAAGACATGGAGTTAACTTTCACAGTTATGTTAATGATACACAATTGTACATCTCCATGTTTCCTGATGACACACGGCCAATGGATGCATTTTTTTTTTAATTGAAAGATTATACATTACACATACAATGAATCCAAAGTCATCAGTTTTTACTAGAGTTAAACAAGAAAATAGAATAAAATATAACTACTGAACACCCAGGGAGTAAACAAGTGTAGCATTATAACTATCAGGGTTGAAATTGTTTCAAGAAATTATACATAAAAACAAAAATATAAACATACCATCTATGTTAGTTTTACCTCTCTTGTAAAAACAGTCTAGGCAATCCCAGGCACATATTGTTTAGCATATTTATCCCACTTATTCCAGTGTTTATCAAAAAGGTCCATCTTCAGATTTACTATGAAAGTTATCTTTTCCATTTTGTAAATGTCCGTTACTATGTGGATCCATTCTTGGACAGTTGGTTCCATCTATACTCTCCACTTTTTTGTAATAGCATTTTTAGCTGCTGCCAAGAGAGTATTCCAGAGATATCCATCTATTGTATCCATTGCTTGCGTCTTAATACCCAAGAACATAGTTTTAAAATCAAGAGGAATAATGATATGGTTTAAGGCTTTGTTAACATCAGACCAATATTTGTGGAGAGTATGGCAGTGCCAGAATACATGGTAATGATGTGCTAATTGGCAACCACATTCTCTCCAGCAGCAACTATTTCCCTGAGAAAAGTGTGCACTTTGATAAGGTGTTATAAAGAAGCGTATTACACTTTTCCAACAGAATTCTTTCCAAATATAGGATTTTGTAGTTCTCCACTGTGATGTGCATATGTGTTCCCACTCTTCCTCTGTTGTAATAATTCCTACTTTCTTACCCCATTTATCTTTTATGTATTTAGTTGAGTGATCATGTTTTGATTCAGTCGAGCTTTCGGAATTATCAAAAATATTAGCCTCATCTAAACCTTCAACTTGTATGTTGGACCCAATTCCAACCAAATTATTTAAAGAAGTGTTCCATTTGGGTCCTGGCCCCATTTTGGATATGATGAATCTATCCTTAGTAAACGGATACGTACCACAGGAATTTAAAATAGCTGTAATTAAACCTTTACTCAAGAAACCTTCCCTTGATCAAGATGACTTAGTGAATTAAAGACCTATATCTAACCTTCCTTTCTTATCCAAAGTCCTTGAGAAAATTGTTGCTAATCAAGTCTGTGAGCATGTTAACAATAACGAGCTGTTTGAAGAGTTTCAGTCAGGTTTTAGAGCTCATCATAGCACTGAAACAGCACTGGTGAAGGTTACTAATGATATTCTCATGGCCTCAGATAATGGACTTGTGTCTGTTCTGGTTTTGTTAGATCTCAGTGCTGCTTTTGACACAGTCGATCACAATATTCTCTTAGAAAGGCTTGAACATGTTACAGGGATCAAAGGAACAGCACTAGGCTGGTTTAAATCATATTTGTCTGATAGATTCCAGTTTGTTCATCTAAATGATAAATCTTCTTCACTCTCAAGGGTTACTTGTGGAGTTCCACAGGGTTCTGTGCTTGGACCAATTCTGTTCACCATATGTATGCTCCCAATTGGTAGAATCATTAGACAGCATGGGATAAATTTCCACAGCTATGCAGATGATACACAACTATATTTATCCATAAATCCTGATGAACCCAGTCAGTTAGGTAGATTACAGGCATGTCTGGAAGACATAAAAACATGGATGACCCTAAACTTTTTGCTTTTAAATTCTGACAAAACAGAAGTTGCTGTCTTTGGACCAGAAGTTCTTAAACAGAAACTGATTAGTCAATCACTTCATCTGGATGGCATTAAATTGGCCCCCACTAATAACGTAAAGAACCTCGGCGTTATTTTTGACCGAGACTTGACATTTAAATCCCATAATAAACAGGTTTCTAGGATTTCTTTCTTTCACCTCCGGAATATTGCTAAAATTAGAAACATCCTGTCCAGGAGTGATGCTGAGAAACTAGTCCATGCATTTGTTACCTCAAGGCTGGACTACTGTAATTCTTTACTATCAGGTAGTCCACAAAATGCCATTAAAAGCCTTCAGTTGATCCAAAATGCGGCAGCAAGAGTTCTGATGAATATTAAAAAGAGAGATCACATTTCTCCTGTTTTAGCTTCCCTTCATTGGATCCCTGTTAAATCCAGAATAGAATTTAAGATCCTTCTTCTTACATACAAAGCCCTTAATAATCAGCTCCATCATACATCAGAGATCTAATTGTTCCATATGTTCCTAACAGAGCCCTTCGCTCTCAGACTGCAGGTTTACTTGTAATTCCTAGGATTTCTAAAAGTAGAATGGGAGGCAGATCTTTTAGTTATCAGGCTCCTCTCCTGAGGAACCAGCTCCCAGCTTTAGTCCGTGAGGCAGACACTCTGTTTACTTTTAAGGCCAGGCTTAAAACTTTCCTTTTTGATAAAGCTTATAGTTAGAGTGGCTAAGGTCATCCTGAGCTATCTCTGTAGTTATGCTGCTATAGGCTTAGACTGCTGGAGGACAGACTTACCAATTTTCTTCACTCTGCTACTTCCTTTTCTCCTACGACTCTCCAGTTGTATTACAGTACATTCTGTTATTTCGACTGTTAACTTTGTTTTCTCTCAGTGTTTTTCTCTCCATAGAAGATATATCTGGTCTGGTATCCTGCTTGGCTGCAATGCCCTGTTGGACGGGGGGCATCGACTGGGATGATCCTCCCAGTAACTGAACATCCACTGTGTCCTGTTATTAACTTTTTACTTTCTGTAACATAGAAAGTTCTCTTATATCAGATCTTCTGTTCCTTCTGTGTTTCTGCTCTGTCTTCTCAAACCCCCAGACGGTCGTGGCAGATGGCCGCTCCTACTGAGCCTGGTTCTGGTTCTGTTGGAGGTTTCTTCCTGTTAAAGGGGAGTTTTTCCTCTCCACCGTCGCTACATGCTTGCTCAGTATGAGGGATTGCTGAAGGATTGCTGTGGTTGGAAAGTCTGCCCTACCTCACGCCAATGACTGACGCAATCTGCTGGGATTCCTTAAATAGGAAGCTTTTTAACTGATTGGAATGTTTGTATAAATGTATTGAAATGACTTCTTGTTAAGTGCCTTGAGATGACATCTGTTGTGAATTGGCGCTATATAAATAAACTGAATTGAATTGAATTGAATCATTAAGATTAGTAATGGTCTTGTATAGTTTTGATATTATTCCTTTTGTGAGTTGTGATTTATATGCTTTGGTAATGAGTTCAATTACTGAATTGTGATGAAACACATTTTGTTTAGTGTATTGATTATAATAGTTCCGTATTTGTAAATATCGCTAAATATCTTTTTTCTCCAAATTAAATTTGTGTTGCAGCGCGTCAAAACTCTCCAATTGGTTATCTTTTACAATTTGGAAAAATACTTTAATACCTTTTGTTATCCAAATCTTAAATCTGGGGTCAGTACTGTTTGGTATGAAGTTTTGATCGTATGCTGGCCAGCTAAGTATTTTAATATCCTTTTTCAAGTTATATGTTTTCAACAGCTCATTCCAAACTTTCAAAGTGGATTCTATCTGTATATTTCCCAAGTTGTGAATTGATTCAAGTCTTTTTGTGTCTGCCAATATGGCCTGTATGGGGACCTCCGTGACCAAATTGCATTCCATATACTTCCATTTAGCGGTATATTCTGGGTCACACCAATAGAGTAACGCTCGAATTTGAGCTGAAATGAAGTAATTTTTAAGACAGGGAAGGCCCCAGCCTCCTTTTTCCTTTGATAGCTGCATTCTTTTATAACGAATAGGAGGTTTTTGTCCTTGCCATATAAACCTAGAAATTGTTTTATCCCATTCTGCAAATAGATGATTTGGGATGTAAATTGGAAGAGTTTGAAATAAGTAAAGAAATCTGGGTAAAATATTCATCTTTATGGTTTCAAGCCTTGCTGTTAGATTTAGATATGGTGTAAGGTTCCATTTTTCAAGATCTTTTTTCACATTTGACTAAAGGTGGTTATAATTGTTCTCCAATATTTTTGATAGGTCTTTGTGGAGAGTAATATCTAGATATTTCAGAGAGTCTGTATGCCATTTGAATGGATACTTCAATGGTTGCCAATAAGAGAGGATTTCTGTTTTCTCAATGTTTAGTTTGTAACCAGATATTGGACCGAGACTTTTTAGGAAACACATCAGCTCCGGTATTGATATGTCAGGTTTGGTTAGAAATTGAATTATATCATCTGCGTAGCATGCAATTTTATGTTCTGTTTTGTTTATTGTAATACCCGTAATCATTTTTGATTGTCTAATATATTGAGCTAGAGGCTCCAGATATAGAGCAAAGTGCAGAGGTGACCAAGCACAACCCTGCCTCACCCCTCTTTCCAGTGTTCCACTGTTAAATATCCATTTATCCTTATTCTAGAGGTTGGGTTATCGTAAAGAGCTTTGATATTTATTACCAAGTCACTTATCTTAAATTTCCAGCACTTTAAATAAATAGAGCCAACTGACTGAATCAAATGCCTTTTCTGCATCTAGACTAATAATCACTGCATTCTTTTTGCATTTTTGTATGATTCATTATATGTAAGGTTCGTCTGATGTTGTCCTGAGTTTGTCGTTTGTTTATAAATCCTGTTTGGTCTTCATTTATGGGATTTGGCAGAATATTCTCCATTCTTTTAGACATTATTGAGGTATAAATATGGTAATCTACTTTGAGAATTGAGATAGGCCTGTAAGACCCACATTCAAGCCTATCCTTTCCTTCTTTAGGTATTAATGATCTAATGGCTTCTTTCCAGCTTGGCGGAATCTGAGTTTTTTTCAGTGCCCAATTGAATGTGGTTAGGAGTAAAGGAGTAAGCTCTTCTCTAAAGGCTTTGTACCACTCTGAATTGAATCCATCACTCCCTGGTGACGTTTTTTAACCTTTTAATTGCACTTTGTATTTCTGCTATAGGTGTTTCAGCTCCTAATTTATCATTTTGCTCTTCAGTCATCTCAGGAAGATTCAGTGCATCAAGGAAAGAGTTAATTTCACTCTCTTTATCTACTGCCTGTTTTGGTAAACAATATTTTATAAAAAGATTCAAAGGTTGATTGTATTTCATCTTGTTTATTTACTATTGTATTAGTTTGACTTTCTCGGATTTTAAAAATTGTTCTAGATGCACTTTTTAACTGCATTTTAGACATTAAATCCTGGATGGAAGAAAACTTTCTCCAGCTCAACCAGGACAAAACTGAAGTTTTAGTCATCGGTCCTGAGGCTCAGAAAAAGAAACTTTTACCGAAACTACAATCACTGTCTTTTAATCCTTCTCTACAAGTGAAGAACCTGGGCGTGGTTTTTGACTCTGAGTTGACTTTTATCCCTCACATTAAAAATATTACTAAAATAGGTTTTTATCACCATAAGAACATTGCCAGAGTCGCCCCATTCTCTCTCGGGCCAACACGAAGACATTAATGGATGCTTTTATCACCAGTAGACTTGATTACTGTAATGCCCTGCTTTCTGGTCTTCCCAAAAAGAATATCTCAAGTTTACAACTTCTACAAAATTCAGCAGCACGTGTCCTGATGAAGACCAAGAGGCAGGAGCACATTACACCGGTCCTAAAATCACTGCATTGGCTCCCCGTATGTTTTAGGATCGATTTTAAGGTTCTTTTAATGTTTTTTAAGCGTCTAAATGGTCTTGGGCCTTCTTATCTTTCAGAACTGTTTTTACCATATGAACCTTGGTGTTCTATGCGCTCCTCTGGCAGCCGTCTCCTTGTCATCCCTAAAGTCAGGACGCATACTCATGGTGAGGCGTCTTTCCATTACTATGGCCCTCACCTCTGGAACAGGCTGCCGGAGAACCTCAGGGCTGCAGAGAACGTTCATGTTTTTAAGAGCAGGCTCAAGACTCACCTTTTTAGCCTAGCTTTTAACTGATTATTTATTGCCTATTTATCTGCCCTAACGTTTTAACTGCTTTTTGGCCTTGTATCTATCCAGTTAATTTCATTTTACTTTTATGTATTTGGTCACACATTTATCCATCTTCTACTTATTTTATTTACCTATTTATTTATTTTAACATGTTTACCTGTTATTTTACACAAATTAAGTCATATTGTTTCAGTGTTTCCTCTGTGGGAGCCCTCTGCATCGGAGGTGGTGGTCAGCTGTGGCTGTCTTGGCGGTTTCTGGGTAGTGCTTGGGTGGAGGTGGGGTCCCGGGATATGATTAGGGGGGGGGGGGGGTATAAATGTTTAACTTGTGTGTGTCTATAGGGGGTGGGGGTGGGGAGGGGGATATATGCAGGGTTGATTTTTAACTTTGTATAGCACTTTGAACTGTATTTCATTGTATGAAAAGTGATTAACAAATAAAGTTGATTGATTGATTGATTGAAAGTGACCAAAACATTAGCCAGAAAGCAAAGGAACTGAGTAGTGGTCTGTGGTCACCACCTGCAGCTCCACTCCTTTATTGGGGCTGTCTTGCTAGTTGCCTATAATTTCCACCTGTTGTCTATTCCATTTGCACAACAGCATGTGAAATTGTCAATCAGTGTTGCTTCATATGTGGACAGTTTGATTTCACAGAAGTGCGATTGACTTGAATTGTGCTGTTTAAGTGTTTCCTTTATTTTGTGAGCAGTGTATATATACATATATACATACATACACACACACACGCACGTCTTGCTATACTTGTGTTGACATTGTATTGACTTGCATTGATTTTACTATGCCTAACCCAGACACTTTCCCTAAACCTAACCATTAGTGATACATGCCTAACCCTAACCTTAACCTAATTCACACCATACCTCTAAACCTAACTAGTAATTCAGTTTTTCAATTCAATTCAGTTTATTCATATAGCGCCAATTCACAACAGATGTCATCTCAAGGCACTTAACAAGAAGTCATATCAATAAATTTATACAAACATTCCAATCAGTTAAAAAGTTTCCTATTTAAGGAATCCCAGCAGATTGCCTCAGTCATTGGCGTGAGGTTGGGCAGACATTCCAACCACAGTAATCCTTCAGCAATCCCTCATACTGAGCAAGCATGTAGCGACGGTGGAGAGGAAAAACTCCCCTTTAAACAGGAAAAAACCTCCAACAGAACCAGGCTCAGTAGGAGCGGCCATCTGCCACGACCGTCTGGGGGTTTGAGAAGACAGAGCAGAGACAGAAGGAACAGAAGATCTGATAGAGTAATTTCTATGTTAAAGAAAGTGAAAAGTTGATAACAGGACACAGTGGATGTTCAGTTACTGGGAGCATCATCCCAGTCGATGCCCCCCGTCCAACAGGGCATTGCAGCCAAGCAGGATACCAGACCAGGTATATCTTCTATGGAGAGAAAAACACTGAGAGAAAACAAAGTTAACAGTCGAAATAACAGAATGTACTGTAATACAACTGGAGAGTCGTAGGAGAAAAGGAAGTAGCAGAGTGAAGAAAACTGGTAAGTCTGTCCTCCAGCAGTCTAAGCCTATAGCAGCATAACTACAGAGATAGCTCAGGATGACCTAAGCCACTCTAACTATAAGCTTTATCAAAAAGGAAAGTTTTAAGCCTGGCCTTAAAAGTAAACAGAGTGTCTGCCTCACGGACTAAAGCTGGGAGCTGGTTCCACAGGAGAGGAGCCTGATAACTAAAAGATCTGCCTCCCATTCTACTTTTAGAGATCCTAGGAACTACAAGTAAACCTGCAGTCTGAGAGCGAAGGGCTCTGTTAGGAACATATGGAACAATCAGATCTCCGATGTATGATGGAGCTTGATTATTAAGGGCTTTGTATGTAAGAAGAAGGATCTTAAATTCTATTCTGGATTTAACAGGGATCCAATGAAGGGAAGCTAAAGCAGGGGAAATGTGATCTCTCTTTAATATTCATCAGAAATTTTGCTACCGCATTTTGGATCAACTGAAGGCTTTTAATGGCATTTTGTGGACTACCTGATAGTAAAGAATTACAGTAGTCCAGCCTTGAGGTAACAAATGCATGGACTAGTTTCTCAGCATCACTCCTGGACAGGATGTTTCTCATTTTAGCAATATTCCGGAGGTAAAAGAAGGAAATCCTAGAAACCTGTTTAATATGGGATTTAAATGTCAAGTCTTGGTCAAAAATAACGGCGAGGTTCTTTACGTTATTACTGGGGGCCAATTTAATGCCATCCAGATGAAGTGATTGACTGATCAGTTTCTTTTTAAGAACTTCTGGTCCAAAGACAGAAACTTCTGTCTTGTCAGAATTTAAAAGCAAAAAGTTTAGGGTCATCCATGTTTTTATGTCTTCCAGACATCCCTGTAATGTACCTAACTGACTGGGTTCATCAGGATTTATGGATAAATATAGTTGTGTATCATCAGCATAGCTGTGGAAATTTATCCCATTCTGTCTAATGATTCTACCAATTGGAAGCATATATATGGTGAAAAGAATTGGTCCAAGCTCAGAACCCTGTGGAACTCCACAAGTAACCCTTGAGAGTGAAGAAGATTTATCATTTAGATGAACAAACTGGAATCTGTCAGACAAATATGATTTAAACCAGCCTAGTGCTGTTCCTTTGATCCCTGCAACATGTTCAAGCCTTTCTAAGAGAATATTGTGATCGACTGTGTCAAAAGCAGCACTGAGATCTAACAAAACCAGAACAGACACCAGTCCATTATCTGAGGCCATGAGAATTCCATTAGTAACCTTCACCAGTGCTGTTTCAGTGCTATGATGAGCTCTAAAACCTGACTGAAACTCTTCAAACAGCTCATTACTGTTTAGATGCTCACAGACTTGATTAGCAACAATTTTCTCAAGGATTTTGGATAAGAAAGGAAGGTTTGATATAGGTCTGTAATTCACTAAGTCATCTTGATCAAGGGAAGGTTTCTTGAGTAAAGGTTTAATTACAGCTATTTTAAATTCCTGTGGTACGTATCCGTTTACTAAGGATAGATTCATCATAATCAAAATGGGGCCAGGACCCAAATGGAACACTTCTTTAAATAATTTGGTTGGGATTGGGTCCAACATACAAGTTGAAGGTTTAGATGAGGCTAATATTTTTGATCATTCCGAAAGCTCGACTGAATCAAAACAGCCTAAGCACAAATTCAATTCAATTTTCAATTCAGTTTATTTATATAGCGCCAATTCACAACAGATGTCATCTCAAGGCACTTAACAAGAAGTCATTTCAATACATTTATACAAACATTCCAATCAGTTAAAAAGTTTCCTATTTAAGGAATCCCAGCAGATTGCGTCAGTCATTGGCGTGAGGTTGGGCAGATTTCCAACCACAGCAATCCTTCAGCAATCCCTCATACTGAGCAAGCATGTAGCGACAGTGGAGAGGAAAAACTCCCCTTTAACAGGAAGAAACCTCCAACAGAACCAGGCTCAGTAGGAGCGGCCATCTGCCACGACCGTCTGGGGGTTTGAGAAGACAGAGCAGAACACAGAAGGAACAGAAGATCCGATATAAGAGAATTTTCTATGTTACAGAAAGTAAAAAGTTGATAACAGGACACAGTGGATGTTCAGTTACTGAGAGGATCATCCCAGTCGATGCCCCCCGTCCAACAGGGCATTGCAGCCAAGCAGGATACCAGACCAGGTATATCTTCAATGGGGAGAAAAACACTGAGAGAAAACAAAGTTAACAGTCGAAATAACAGAATGTACTGTAATACAACTGGAGAGTCGTAGGAGAAAAGGAAGTAGCAGAGTGAAGAAAATTGGTAAGTCTGTCCTCCAGCAGTCTAAGCCTATAGCAGCATAACTACAGAGATAGCTCAGGATGACCTAAGCCACTCTAACTATAAGCTTTATCAAAAAGGAAAGTTTTAAGCCTGGCCTTAAAAGTAAACAGAGTGTCTGCCTCACGGACTAAAGCTGGAAGCTGGTTCCACAGGAGAGGAGCCTGATAACTAAAAGATCTGCCTCCCATTCTACTTTTAGAGATCCTAGGAACTACAAGTAAACCTGCAGTCTGAGAGCGAAGTGCTCTTTTAGGAACATATGGAACAATTAGATCTCTGATGTATGATGGAGCTTGATTATTAAGGGCTTTGTATGTAAGAAGAAGGATCTTAAATTCTATTCTGGATTTAACAGGGAGCCAATGAAGGGAAGCTAAAACAGGAGAAATGTGATCTCTCTTTTTAATATTCATCAAAACTCTTGCTGCCGCATTTTGGATCAACTGAAGGCTTTTAATGGCCTTTTGTGGACTTCCTGATAGTAAAGAATTACAGTAGTCCAGCCTTGAGGTAACAAATGCATGGACTAGTTTCTCAGCATCACTCCTGGACAGGATGTTTCTAATTTTAGCAATATTCCGGAGGTGAAAGAAAGAAATCCTAGAAACCTTTTTAATATGGGATTTAAATGTCAAGTCTTGGTCAAAAATAACGCCGAGGTTCTTTACGTTATTACTGGGGGCCAATTTAATGCCATCCAGATGAAGTGATTGACTAATCAGTTTCTGTTTAAGAACTTTTGGTCCAAAGACAGCAACTTCTGTCTTGTCAGAATTTAAAAGCAAAAAGTTTAGGGTCATCCATGCTTTTATGTCTTCCAGACATGCCTGTAATCTACCTAACTGACTGGGTTCATCAGGATTTATGGATAAATATAGTTGTGTATCATCGGCATAGCTGTGGAAATTTATCCCATGCTGTCTAATGATTCTACCAATTGGAAGCATATATATGGTGAAAAGAATTGGTCCAAGGACAGAACCCTGTGGAACTCCACAAGTAACCCTTGAGAGTGAAGAAGATTTATCATTTAGATGAACAAACTGGAATCTATCAGACAAATATGATTTAAACCAGCCTAGTGCTGTTCCTTTGATCCCTGCAACATGTTCAAGCCTTTCTAAGAGAATATTATGATCGACTGTGTCAAAAGCAGCACTGAGATCTAACAAAACCAGAACAGACACCAGTCCATTATCTGAGGCCATGAGAATATCATTAGTAACCTTCACCAGTGCTGTTTCAGTGCTATGATGAGCTCTAAAACCTGACTGAAACTCTTCAAACAGCTCGTTACTGTTTAGATGTTCACAGACTTGATTAGCAACTATTTTCTCAAGGACTTTGGATAAGAAAGGAAGGTTAGATATAGGTCTTTAATTCACTAAGTCATCTTGATCAAGGGAAGGTTTCTTGAGTAAAGGTTTAATTACAGCTATTTTAAATTCCTGTGGTACGTATCCGTTTACTAAGGATAGATTCATCATATCCAAAATGGGGCCAGGAACCAAATGGAACACTTCTTTAAATAATTTGGTTGAGATTGGGTCCAAAATACAAGTTGAAGGTTTAGATGAGGCTAATATTTTTGATAATTCTGAAAGCTCGACTGAATCAAAACAGCCTAAGCAATACTGAGGTTCTACAGTTCATTCCGATGCTGCCTCATTTACTGAGGAAGAAGTAATCATGTTTGGGAGGATGCCTATGATTTTATTTATAATAGAATTAATTTTATTTATGAAGAATCCCATAAAATCATCACTGCTAAGAGCTCTTTTAACATAAGGACCACATGACGTTCAGGCTGATCCACTAACCTCAGCAGGGAGGGAATACAATGGAATGAAAATGACTAACTTTTACTATAACATGTAGAATGAACTGGACATTTATGTTTATATACAACTTACAGTAACTTCAACAGGAGAGCTGTTATTTACACAATGTCACATTTTAATAGTGAAAACCAATATTATTGTTGCTGTGTTTTGCAGTGTGGCAGGCTAAGATGTTTAGAGGTCTGACTCAAGTTGCATGATCAAAAAATAAATACATTCTGATGTCTGCAAAGGTCCAGTATGGCGTTCGCTGTAGCTATCCCATTGACTGTTTCACCTGCAGAACCTTTATCTGATCCTCAATGGTCTTTAGTTCTTCCTTCAAAGCTGAAACCTGAACAGATAAGATGATAGAATATAAATTTAATTAATTCACATATATTCACATAATAATAAAAAAGACAAATTTTTCATTGCTAAGTTTTTTGTTATCAGGCAAAATACCAGGGGTCTCATTTATAAAACAATGTGTCGAATCCTTACTAAAACCGTACTTAAGTTCAGCAAAATAATTTTACTTATGCCTAGTAAGTTTCTGATCAATCAAACATTGAGTATGTACAGCTGCACGGAATTTCCACTTGATAAATCCCACTCTGACAAGAAATGTGCTCAGGTGATTTTGGATCATATCCCACCTCCTACACACCCAGTTTCTGCTATAAATGGTCAATGCAAAGTGCCTAGTGAATATACTGCATAGACTTAAGTCGGCTGATATAGAGCAGTTCACGGGAAACCATGGCAACCAAGAGAGGGGGAAAGTACAATTCCACTGAGACTGAAGGAGGCACGGAAAAACGTTTTACTGAAATCAATCAATCAGTCAATCAACGTCTATATATAGCTTTACTCAGACAAAAGGCGACCAAAGTGCTTAACATTAAAAGACAAAAATATAGTTAGTAATAAGAAAATGTGTACCAAGACAACAAGAGACTGTAAAGAGACTAAAATAAAAAAATAAAAGCAACAGCACAAGCTATTGTGGTCTGGGGGGGGGGGATCTTCAACATACTTTGGTGCTAAGCCATTCAATGATTTATAAACTAGTAAAAGTATTTAGAAGTCTATTCTCTGAGCTACAGGGAGCCAGTGTAAGGACTTTAGAACCGGTTTTGTGTGTAAGCAAGCTTCATAAATGAGACCCCAGGTTCTCACCAGTGCTCACAAGCTGCCTAACAAAATCCTAAAAATAAATTGAGTGCAAAATATGATTCATGCCATGATCATCAAAATGTTGTAGAGCTATGTTTTCCAGGAACAATGATGAAATTCACTTAATATTAGAATTTGACTCTGTCATTGCAGAGTTAGGCCCCCTCTTTTCTGGAACATTGATAAATGTCAGTAAGGATGGAATTCAGTCATACATAGTTTATTTCAGGTCCCACAACAGTATTCTGAAAATCTGGCTTCACTAACTAGGATCAGATTTGGGATTTCAGTCTTCAATAATTTGTCCTCTGTGTGTGTCTATAATTGTCTGTCCTGTTTGTTTCTGTGCTGGCCATGTGATGGACAGGGAACCTTTCCAAGGTGAACTCTGTATCTTGACAAACGAATACATCCCCTGTGACTTTGAGCAGGATTAAACGGGAATATAAATCAATTGGCCCAGTTATAATAATCATTCAAGGGTTCAGTATCTTATTGAGTTCCAGTTCATGAATCCATGCTCCAAACTGAATGATAATTCTATATCTATAGCTGTCATTGTGTTTTCTGCTAGATAGACTAAAGACTAGTTTATACTTCTCTGTCAGCAAGTTTGCACCCACACTCGCACGTATCGAGGGAGACGTTTTCCTTTTATACTTCTCCATTTGTTCATCAGTGTTGCAAAGCATTTCTCCTCCAGGACACCAGGGGGCGCAGACCTTTTCTGGCGGGTCTGCCTACCATTGCAGTGACGTTACTAGTCAACTACAGTTTATTTACTTCTGCTTGTAAATGCACATCCACTCAAGGAGCATTGAGCGACAGAGAGGGAGTTTTGATTGATCTGGAAAGTTTTTTTACCATAAGTGCAGCTCATAGAATCCTCTAGAAACGCTTGGAAACAAACACAGCATCTGTTTTGTTGTTCTCTACACCTCCTGGTGTTCAAAATCACAAAAAAGACCATGTTAGGGCAACTGACCTTGCAATATAAAGCATCCAGTGGCCAAAAGCTGCATTGACTAATAATTACATTGACTATAGAGCACCGTTCTTGTGAAATGATCTGGGGCTGATGTTGGGCTGATCAATCACAGACGTGCGCTCTCTGTTCCGTTCGACGGATAGTTTTAAAATTGGGCTCTACTCCGTCTGTCCTTGTGTGACCGTTGGAAAGCCTTTATATCGACAGATAATGCCGAGTCTCCGTACCTCCACAGATGGAGAAGTATAAGCTAGGCTTCAGACGTTCAGCATTACCTTTACCAATCAAAACAAAAAAGTAGAATCCTAACTTCTTAAATTTTACTTGTCAGGTTTTACTGATTAAGACATGAAGTAAGCAAAATACCCAACTAGATGCCATGGATTTTCTTGTTCAGTACTCACCTTACTTTCCATCCGTTCTCTGATATGTGCAGGAGTCTTGGTCAGATCGTTGAAAGACTGAGGTCTGCAAAGATTTTCTTCCAGCTTACGAAGAAGCTTATCTCTGCGCTGAGAGAGATGGTTGATCTGCTTGTCAATGTCAACTCCACTCTAAAAAAAAAAAACAATCAGACAATACTCTTTGTTAGACATATGGTAATACACCTTAGACCCATTTTCAGCTCAATAAGACAAACCAGCAAATCAGCAATGGCCTACTGGTTTGATCTCTTTGGGTCTCACTCATATAGATGATATTTGTCATATTTTTAAGGTGTTTTGTTTTGTAACTGGCAACTTTGGATAATGATTTACAAATCAAAAAGAAGTAAATATATAACAAATAACAGAGCTCGGAGGTTGACCATATTAATCCATGGAAAATAGCATGGACTTTTTGTTAGTAACCATGTCTCTTCTACACTGTTCTCTTCTTTCAGTTGCTAACCGACAACAAAACAACTGATACTACTGCCAGTCAAGTTATAAGACAACTCAACACACTTCTTAATGTAATAATAATACATTTTATTTGAGGGCGCCTTTCTAAAGTTCTGGGGGTCTTGTTCTCCCGGAGGTGTGAGTTGAAGCTCCTCCTGACAGGAGACTCTGCCAGACGTTCCCAGCAGACCCTCACAACATGTTTGGGCCTTCCAGGTCTGTCCGGCGTCCTCCCCCACCATTGGAGCAGACTCACCACCAGGTGGTGGTCAGTGGACAGCTCAGCCCCTCTGTTCACCCCCTCCCTGGGCTGCCACCTTATCCTGGTGGAGGGGTTTGAGTGTCCCAATGATCCTAGGAGCAATGTTGTCGGGGGATTTTTGCTCCTGGTAGGGTCACCCATGGCAATTTGGTTCTAGGTGAGGGATCAGACGAAGCGCAGCCCAAAAGACCCCTATGATGAATAAAACAAATAGATTCAGTGTTCCCTCGCCCGGAAGCGAGTCACTGGGGCCTCCCTCTGGAGCCAGGCCTGGAGGCGGGGCACGTTGGCCTGGTGGCCGGGCCTTTACCCATAGGGCCAGGTCGGGCTTAGCCCAAAGATGTAACATGGGTCCCCCTTCCCATGAGCTCACCACTTGTGGGAGGGGCCATAGGGGTCGGGTGCAATGCAGGATGGGCGGCAGCCGAAGGCTGGGACCTTGGCGGTCCGATCCTCAGCTGCAGAAGCTGGCTCTCGGGACGTGGAATGTAACCTCTCTGGTGGGGAAAGAGCCGGAGCTAGTGTATGAGGTTGAGAGGTTTTGACTAGACATTGTCGGACTCGCCTCGACGCATGGCTCTGGAACCCGTCTCCTCGAGAGGGGTTGGTCTCTCTTCCAATCTGGAGTTGCCCCCGCTGAGAGGCGCCGAGCTGGGTTGGGTATACTTGTCGCCCCCCATCTCAATGCCTTTACGTTGGGGTTTACCCCGGTGAACGAGAGGGTAGTCTTCCTCCGCCTACGGGTGGGGGGACGGGTCCTGACTGTTGTCTGTGCTTACGCGCTAAACGTCAGATCAGATTAACCACCCTTTTTTGAGTCCTTGGAGGGGGTGCTGGAGAGTGCTCCTCCCGGAGACTCCCTTGTCCTGGTGGGGGACTTCAACGCTCACGTGGGCAATGACATTGAGACCTGGAGGGGTGTGGTTGGGCGGAATGGCCCCCCCGATCTAAGGACGGTGTATTTTCCTTTAATCAAAGCTGCATACGAGTAGATTGTGAAGCTGATAGTTACTGCTAAGCCTAAAATTATTCCCACTAATAAATTATTTTTTTTAAAGTACTCTTGGTTTTTTTGCCTGGTTGATATTAATGTCCTAACTTGAGTGTGATAGTGAGAGCATAAGATTAAGGTGATTGCATAGAGGCCTTCCAACCTCAAAGAACTCATCCCCCAGAGAAATAATCAACACAAGTGTGGAAACAAGCAAAAGGCTGCTCAGTCATTAAAGTTTCATTTCTGTACATTCAATAAAGTTTTACCACAGATAAATAAGAAGGGTATAAATAGCGTTTAACAAGCCATTTTTAAAAAGTAACATGTAAATAAAACAGATTTATTTTCAAAATTCGTATTCCTCCTCGTTATATATTGAGAGATGATGGTCTCATTTTTTTTATCAGACTCCAACCTCTTAGTTAAATGAAAATTATTTTAAATCCAACTCTGCACGCATATGTATAAGGTTGAGCTTATTGTATATAATTGCTAAAGGCAAATTTACAGAATTCTACCTTAAGGAATAGGAAATAAATGCAGAGGAATCCAGAAACTGATGCAGCAAAGACCTGGCAAACTATCTCAACGGAAAACCCCACATGTAGTCGCTACCTTCACATGACTTGCAATAAAGTAACAAAAATACACCAGTAATAATATTTGTTGGACTATGTTTTTATACGTAGGTTGGTGTATTATCACCACCACAACAACCTACATACAATTAAATTAAATTAAATTTTCAATGTCAACTGTGTTGGCAGTGCAAGATCTGAAAGTAACAGTCTACAAATAGGACTAAAATGTAACAAACAATCAACAATAACATAAAAAGTATATATAAATAAAACAATAACACAATCAATATTAAAGCATATTAATAGCTAGTGGTAACATTTTCTAGATCTGCTCTTGCTGACCATTATTGGCTAACATGCATCAGAGAATGTTGTAATAGATCCAGCGGAATGACAGTACACACCTGGATGTGAAGGTGTAGCTGACATGTGTGGTCCACCACACCAATAAAGCATCCTATAGGTGGAGCTGTAGAGTGGAGAGGGCCTGCTTGATCTGGACAGTAGATGTGGAGGCTTGAGAGCCGACTTAAAGTCCAAACAGCAGAACGAAAGCGAAGGAGTGTCTGGGCCTGGCTTGGTGAACAAACTGCCCACACTGAAACCATGTAAAAGCAACATTCAACTATATCAGCAACTTTATCAAGAACGCTCTTGAATTTTCTTCCACTCATCAAAACATACCAAGGTTTACACATAGAAGTCTAATTAATCGGTCAAAGAAAAAAAATCAGTGTGAAATGGTTTCTTTAATCTGTTGACTTACTGACAGGTTTTTCTTTAGTTAGGCCACATTGAGCTCGCAGAGAACGAGCTGTTCGGATAACGTCCTGGACCAGCAAGAAATCTTTTTCTTCCTCAGGAAAATACCAGTGTGTCTGGGAAAATGGAGAGGTTCAACCAATACTATATGATGGGAGTTCATATTAAAACACTTCAACTAGACATTTACATACATTGTAGAAAAAGACACATGACCTTTTCTTCACCAAGTAACATTTGATCAGACTGAACCTTTCCTGTGTTCGATATGTAAGGATTACCCAAATTATTCTATTTGCAAAATGCCAGAAAAATGCTAATTTTTTAAAAACTTTCTTTCAAAGTCAGAAGTTTACATACAGTACATTTCCTCAGTATTTGAATAATTGCTTTTAAACTGTACGACTTTGGCCATTTTAATGTATTTTTTGGAGTAATGGTTTTATATTCTAAGGTGGCCTGTGATGGTGAGAAGTTCCCAGGGTTGTTTACTCTTGAATATCTGTTTTCTTTATCATTTTCAAAGATGTCACACAAGGAAGCAGTGTGTTTAAGATGTCCAAGTGTGGGGTAGCTGTGACTCACTGGAGAGAGTAGTCCTCTTGTGGGTTGGATTCTAGGTTCCTCCCTCGCCACATGTTGATTTAATCTTGGGTAAGGCACATAACCCCAAGGTTGCATTCTGCGTGTTTGTGAGTGCAGATAAGTGATTGTGGTGCTAGTGTAGAAGCATTGAGTAGTTGGTATGTCTAGAAAAGCGCTACACAAGTTCAGTCCACCAATTGCCTTAGAACACATCCACGCCGCTCTAACCACTGCGCCACGCGATGCCCCATGTGCAGAGGCCTCAGTCCTTGACGCGGCCGTCCCCGGTTCGAGTCCCGTCCGGGCGACCTTTGCCGCATGTCTTCCTCCACCTCTCTCCCCCTTCAAAAACTCTATCCACTGTCAAAGGCCACCCAGGCCAAAAAACACATCCACAGGTTTGTGAATTAACCTACCAGCAGCATACAAAGCCATGGATGGCAACATCATCTCGGCTGTTCCAAACTGTTTAAAGTTATAGTAACCCAAGTACAACCCAAGAATTTGAAACATGTAATAAAAATGCCCTCTCATAAGTCAGTCATTTAGCAAATCGAAATAATTTTAGTAATCCTAAACAGGAAAGGTTTAGTCTAATTTAATGTCCGACAGTGAGAAAATGGGTGCGTCTTTTAATACAGGCAGTGTAAATTTATGTAATATTGGCTGCACATAATTATTTATACCCATGGCTAATTTAAATTTAGAATGAATTTTTTAGCCAAAAAGTTTGTTCCTTATAGGAAATGAGAACTCTCTCATAAGAGATTGTTTTTTTACACTTTATTAAAGAATGTCATGGTGAAAATGACATCACAATATTCAATAGAAAGTCTTTGTTGTATCAAACCCTATTGAGCAGCTTTCACATGTTTTCACAAACTCCCTCCACAATAGATTCATGTGGACACTCTGGATGAGACACTCGAAATCTTTAATATTACTTCTAGTTGAGCAGTAGTATGTCAATAACAAATCAAGAAACTCATTTTAAATTAAATCTGCCAGCAATATGAATAATTTGGAGCTAAACTTTATATACAGTATATTCTAGAGATGGGCATAATTAATCGACGATCGATTAATTGATCATTAAGAATTTCATCTGACATTTTTTTTACCGATCAACTAACGCATGTTCTGTTGCGTAGTGTGAGTTTTGAAGGAATGCAATTAATTTTGCTATGTGGCAGTAATTAAACAATTCACCACATGAGGGCGATGACTGAAAATAAAACCCACAGGCCGACTCAGTTTCTTGCCAGTTTCTGTGTATTTCAAAAGTAGCATTGTCATGAAGAGGTCACAGAAAAGTGTGGCATGGGACCAGTTTGACAAAAAAAAAATAAACAAAAAGTCTAGGTTCACTGCGTAGCTGTGTATAAGTAGGCTACTTAAATGCACTTCCAACTCTAGTTAGAAGCGGAGCATCCTGCTCTTGGTCTCAACCTAGCATCAAGTCGGTGTTAGCACGGAGGAGCCATGATTTTTTTTTGGTGATAAATCTTTATTAAATAAATTGTTTTTTACAGCATATCAACATCAATTTTACATCACAAAGTTTAGTTATTTGGGGTTATACAATATAAACATGGGTGAAGGTTTATATACAGAAATGGCATTGGAAACAGAAACAAAAGGGAAAAAAAAGAGGTGAGTTTACATTTGTAAATTATGTAAGCAGTTGGAATGTATCAAAAGCAAATTTTGTTTTTACAGACTTTTTGTTGTTTGAAAAGGAGATTGTATTCAAATAAGTCTTCGAATCCACAATAAAATGATTGTACTGTGGTTTCTTATGAATTACTTTACATTTGTGAATATGGTACTTGGACAGGAATAAAATTAGATTAATAAGATAATAACTGGAGGAGTACTTTGACTTGTAATCTGTGAACCTAAAAATAATTTTTTTTAGATAGAACTGAAAATCCGGTTTAATAGTCCTTGAGGTCAAAGCAGTAATATCTTTCCAAAAGTCTTCTGTAAACGGACAATCCCAAAAAAGATGGACAGTGGTCTCTGGGGAAAGATTACGGAAAGAACACAAAGCTTTGACGCGTAAATTAAATCTTTTTTGAATATAAAGTTTAGCAGGATAAAATCTCTGTATAATCTTAAAGGAAACTTCTTTAGTTTTGTTGGTAATAAAGAATTTATTCGGTAAAGACCATATTTTTGAACAATTAAGATCTTGCCAGGAGGCATTTCAGTAGCTAACACAGGAAGGGGTTGAAACCAGAGCTTTTTGCAGAACAGAACGAATTTTAGAATTAACCAATCGTTCTTTTGTAGTGAAACAAATTTTTCCAATAAAGGTCTGCTTGGGGTCTATGAGGTCTTCAGATCTAAACAGAGAAAAGTCAACTCCTTTAAACAACATCAGTATACCTGTTGGAATTGCACGGAAAACAGTGCTGTATTCTTTTAAAACAGAAATGTCATACTGTTGAAGAAATTCTGTATATGTATATAAACAACCTTTATTATTAAATAATTGGGAGATGTTCAAAATGCCTTTATCAAACCACTTATGGAAAAATAATGATTCGTTTTTGTACAAAATATTACAGTTATTCCAGATATAGTGTCTATGTGGAGAGAAGTTGTGCTTATACATCAAAGACCATGCTAATAATACTTGTTGGTGGAAGTTAGAGAGCTTGATTGGTATTTTTGAGATTTTGTAATTACATAGAAGGATGAATTGTGGGCCACCTACATGTGAGAAAACATACGTTGAAATAAAATTCCATATAGAATTTGGGTTCTTGAGGTAGGCTCTAAGCCATTTCATTTTAAATGTATAGTTTAGGGAATCAAAGTCTATAAAGCCCAAGCCACCTGCTCTAATTTCATTTAAAACAACAGATTTACGTAATGTGTTTTGTTCTTCCACATGAAATCAAATAAAATTCGATCTACAGATTTGCTTATGGATTTGTCTACATACAAGGACTGAGAGGCATAAATGAATCTAGATAAACCTTCTGCTTTGGTGAGCAGTGCTCTACCTCTCAGGGAAAGGTCCCTCTGTAACCAACTATTGAAGATTTATTTGGACTTTTCTATAATAGGTGTAAAGTTATCGATACTTCTATTCTTACTATTTTTAGATATGGTAATACCCAAGTATCTTACTGAGTCTCTAACAGGGATGCCACAGATTGAAGAGTAGCGGCTTTCTTTGATTGACATCAGCTCACATTTATTTAAATTAAGAAACAGACCTGAAGCTTTAGAGAAAGTTGAAATAGTATTAATCGCAGGGGAGATCTGGGATACATTCCTTAAAAACAGAGCTGTATCATCAGCTAATTGACTAATGGGAATAATCCTATCTGCAATGGTGATTCCTTGTATAGTGCTGTTCTTAATTTGAATATTTAGAAACTCAGCTGCCAATAAAAACAGATATACAGAAAGTGGGCAACCCTGCCGAAGTCCTCGTTGGAGATTAAACCTTGGGGAGGTGCCTGTTGAGAGTTTAATTGAACTATTTCCACCTGCATACAAAGTTTGCACACAATTGTAAAAAAACATTACCAAAACCAATTTTTTTTGTGTTGTAAATAGAAATTCATGCTCGATGGTGTCAAACGCTTTGTGAAAGTCCTAAAAGAGGATAAAGCTTTTGTCTTCTATAAATTCAGAATAATCTAGTATATCCATAATTAGTCTAAGATTGTTTGAGATGTGACAATTTTTCATAAAACCAGATTGGCATTCATCAATAATTGAGTCTATTACTGTTTTAATCCTGTTAGCTAAAACTGTTGCGAGAATCTTGTAATCTTTATTTAGCAGGGATATTGGTCGCCAGTTGTCTAACAGAAGATTTTTATGCAACTTAGGAACCAGAGTTATAACAGCTTGGCATAGGGTAGGGGGGAGAATAGTTTTTTGTATGCTTTCTGTATAAACGGCCAGTAAAAAGGGGGGTTAAGCTTACAGAAAATGTTTGATAAAATTCAGATGTAAGTCCGTCAGACCCTGGTGATTTGTTCGCTTTTAGCTGGCTTATGGCCTTTCTTACCTCACTTAGGTCCATTGGTCTATCACAGAAGGCAGCATCACTTTCTGTCAGCTCCTTGTTACTGGGAAGCGAGTTGAAAAACTGGTTGGATGTTTCTCTGCAGAAACTAGATGTATAAAGATTACTGTAAAATTCAGAGCAAAAATTTGATATTTCTTTTGGGTTTTCCACAACCAATCCATTTATTTTTAGCTGTCTGATAGAGTTACTTTTTGAACATTCTCTTTCTAATCTAAAAAAATAGGCAGAAATTTGTTCCCCATCATCTAGCCATTGCTTTCGTGATCGAACGTATGCTCCCTCTGCTCTCCTTTTATACATCTCGTCAAGCTTAGATTGCATTTCCTCAAGTACTATTTTCTCATCCATGGTTAGGGAGGCAGAAGGTTTAGAAGATAAAAGAGCAATTTTTTCCAAAACATCATTTTCTTCCTTTTTCCTATTCCTTGCCAAGTCACTACAAAATTTTCTAAACAATTTGGATACTTCATATTTTAATAATTCCCAATTAAGACAAAGAATTTTCCTCCAAAGCTTTATTCCAAAATCCCTTAATGAGACGCTCCACTTTTGAGCAAATTTCCTCATGTTTAAGAACACTACTATTAAGTTTCCAGTATGATAGCTTAAGAGAATTAAGGGTTGGTGTTAAGGGGATAGAAATAAATATAGTTTTATGGTCAGTCAAAGGAGAAGGTAGAATATTTGAGAATGCATTATTGAAGTCTTTAGAAATGAGCCAGTAATCAATTCTTGAACGGCTTGTTAGTGATTTGTTTGTCCATGTAAACTCTCCAAATATCTATTAAATTATACTTGTCAATAAAAGAGGCTAAATAATTATTTTGAAGACTGTTGTCATTTTTAGGTGCCCATCAATCTATTAAGTTATTTAGAACAGTATTGAAATCCCCTCCTAAAATAATGTTACTGCTTGGATATTTAGTTAAAAAATAAAATAAGCGGTTTTCTAACTTAACCATAAAAATAGAGTTTTCTGACCGATTATTGTAACCATAAATATCTCCTATAATTAACTTTTGGTTTAGAGATTCTATCACTGGTATATTGTGGTGACCTTCATTATCTGTTTCAGAAGTTAAGACACGTCCATTAAAACGATTTTTAAAGATAGATACTCCAGCAGAGTGCTCTGTTCCATGTGACAGCCAGATATCAGACCCCCACTGTGATCGCCAAAAATTTTAATCTCTTGAAATTGAATGGGACTCCTGCAGAAAACAAAAGTCTGTGTTCAGTTGCTTACAGTAAAGAAAAATGGCTTTTCGCTTTAAGTGATTTCTAAGGCACATTTAGGGAAATAATGGATAAAGACATAAAACAGAAAAAGAAAAGGGGGAATGAAAGACAAGAGTTACGGGCTGTTTACACGACGTTTTTCAGCAAAACGGAGGTTTTTCTCTCCGATTCGGCCTCTCGTTTACACGAAAACGGGAAAACGGGGGGCGAAAACGCAGCTTTTGGGAAACGGCTTCCAGAGTGGAGAGTTCTGAAAACGCTGAGGGATTTGTTGTCACGTAAACGCAAGCCGGAGACTTTTGAAAACGATGACGTCACTGCCAGCCACCTAGGGACATGTTGCACTTGCGCACTCCGCCTTTCTACAGAAAAACAACAACAATGGCAGATCTAGGTATGCGGTAACTGCTGATGGAGCTTCTGAAGTTATTTGATCTCTCTGTAAGCAAAACTTAGAGATCATCAGGCTTCTATGCGATTGCCAACGGAAACGCATACAATACGTGCGCCAAATAATCAATATGCCTTTATTTAAGCGGAGGAGAACTACAAGAAGACCGCCATTGTTAGTTGTCATGAAATGTTTCTTTTCCGGGTTGTGAGGGGGGTAACTTGGAACACTGCATACACGGGGCACACTGCCATCTAAAGGCCGGGCATATGTACTACATCGTTTACCATCGCGCGCCCTGTCATGTAAACGCAGTGCGTTTTCACCCGCGTATACAAACAAAAACGGCAACGTTGTCGTGTAAACAGCCCCTTAGAACCAAATGTAACTTTTAGAAAAAGCTAGTCTTCTGGGGCTAACAAACAAGTGAAGTCTGGTAACCAGCCGACCCAAAAACATTCTGAACCGTTTGGGGAGAAACTTAAGCATTAAGAGATAAGTATTTGAACTATTGAACAGTAAAGATATGAACTTTTCATACTTATCCATTTATTGTTTACCTAAGAATAATGTCAGAGTAACTTATAGTAATCACTGATAGAAGGTGTATTAGAAACACAACTAAGCATAAGCGCAAGTCCCAGTGTTTTTTACTAGTGGGTTGGAATAACCCTTCTTTACTAAGGGAGGATTTCAGTTCCGTTCACAAAGGCCCGGCTGCCTACAAAGTAGGCCCTCTTGTTTTCTTTTCTTGCCTTCTCTACTGCAGGCCATAATTTCCGTCTTTTCTCTCGGTCTTCAGCAGATAGGTCTTCTACAAACTTCAGCTTTTTTTTCCTGCAGGAAAGAGGAGCGCTTAGCAGAGCGCCAAATGGCATCCCGGTAAAACCTGAGGGCGAAGCGAATGATGATCCCTCTAGGACATGCATCGCTGTCTTTCTTCGTTACGAAACGGTACACCACATCGATTGCTCCTGGCAGCTCACCCCTTGCCTCTGGTAGCACAGCCTGGCAGATGCTGATGGCCTCCTTCCGCACATCTTGGCCCTCCTTCTCCTCCAGTCCAAAAAGGCGCAAGTTCCACCGCCGTGAATAACTCTCCAACTGGGTGATGCGATTCTCGTGCGTTTCGCAGATTTTTTGGCAGCCGTGCACTAACTTTTCACAACAATCAACTTTGCTTTTCAGATCCTTTAAATCCGCACAGATGAACTCTAACGAGTCTTTTAAACCCTCGGTTTGTCTGGAATTATCTTTGATTGCTTCTTTAGCCTCTGAGATAACAGCAGAGTTTTTACTGACCATTTCTTCCAAAGCATCTGATCTGGCGTTTATGAGGGAGGTGAGCGATGCTAGCTCAGAGAGGATGCTAGTTTCGGTGTCTTGTAGCTTCTCTGGTGGGGGTTTGGAGGGTGTCACAGGTAGTGGACAGACCTCTGCTTCAATGTTCTCAGTAGATTCTGGGGCAATGTAGTCGTGCATATTGATAGTTTTTGCTGTTGAGCCAGTTGACTGAGCACGTGTTGAGTTTGCATGTTTGCTAGTGGAGCCAGCTGAGGGTGGCTTACCAAAGTCCAGTTTTCTTCTTTCCGCACTTTTCATTGTTATCTGACCAGTCCTCTTGTTTTTCTTTAATCCAAAACGTTTTAGATATGTGTTGTATTCTAAATAACTCTCTCTAATCTGATATTGGTCGGTTGGTTAATCGGAGCTCCTAAAAGACGTCTACTCCGGGCGCCATCTTGGAAACTCTCCCCGGAGGAGCCGAGATGCACAACGAACAGAGAAACTTTCTCACCGATTACTTTCTGAGGGAGGCTCCGCCACAGCTGCTTTCGCTTCTGACCCCAGCGCATGTTAACATGCTCATCTTTCTCAACAAAAATCAGTAGACTGCTGCTAAAGTTATATAGATATTATGGTTTATTTTGTTTTTGTCTTTTTTACTCTGTTAATGAGCCTAATTTATTGTTAGGTACGCTGATCTCTCTCATCCTCTTTCTCAACTCTTTTTGCCAAATGTAACAAAACTATCAGACCTATAAGTATTTGTTATATATTAAGTTATTGTTTAACAGGACTTTTTTTATTTTATATATTTTTTTACTTTTTTGGAGAGAAAAAAAAAGAGCATCAGTTGTGTTAATGAGTACCGTCTTTTAGCTGTCAGCTCCGCTGCTTATAGTGCATATTTTCTTTGTGCAAATACCGTGAATTAATTCCGTTTAACTTTCACAAGAGGTGTCCCACTTGTAATGAAGATCTCAATGAGGAAACACGCTATTTTTCTATTCTCACTGCATTTTAAGATAGCCTATGAACACTGAATTTTAATATGAAAATATCAATGATTAATCGAAAATCGATCGTTAATTCTCCCGATGATCGATGAAGACAGTTTAATCGAATGCCCATCCCTAGTATATACACATAATAGCAAAAGTCGTCCTGCTTTATCAAACCAGATGTCACCAGATGTCTGAAAGCCCAAACAATATCCTAAACCATCGGCTTCATTAGATTTAAAAGATTATCTTTTCTTGCAAGGAATGGGTTCAACTGTTACATATAAACAATGTATGTCCTCGCAGGCTGCAGATAATTACATAAACTCCTTTGCAACCACAAATATATTATGTGAACCATGTAAAAGTTAACTACTGGTGATGAGACAAGAATAATAGTTTAAGTCTTACAAGATGAGTAGATTGGGGGTAGGGCTGCAAACACAGGCTGGTTTGATCCATGGCTTCACGTCTGAATGGTTGGAGTCTCTGCCACAACTCCTCGGTGATGAACGGCATGAAGGGAGAGAGCAGAGCTAGAGACAAAGACACGCAGTGATACAGGACAGTCCTGGCCACCTGCTTCGTGTTGCTGCTGTGGTCTTGGTCTTTTAGGACGTCCACCCCCTCATTCTGCTTCAACAGCACAGACTTTACATATTCCTTCAGGGCAAAACAGAGGAATGATACAGATTATATGCTCATACTGGAACAATTTGTTGACAGGTTTGCTATGCCTTTTGAGGGAAAGCAAGATGTTTCAGTGTTGGATCACCAACAACCACGATATGAGTTATCAATTTGGCTTTCACAAACTAAGCGCACACACATCTGTAAATGCTCAATACTACCCTGATTGGAAACAGAGGCTCGAATCTTCTACCAAAATTGAATATCAAAGATATAAATATGCCTTCATCAACCATACTCTGTATTTAGCCCTAAAATGCTCAAACAACAGAGGAGATGGTAACTCATTGGTAATACAAAGGAAATCAATCATTTTCTGTTCTCCTTTTTCAGATAACAATGAGGCCGATTCATTCTCCAGATATGAAAATTGGCTCCTTACCAAGTAAACATCACACAGGTTGTGCACCCAAAAGGAATACAGGGCAGATGTGACAATGTGCAGCTCGTAAGCTTCAAATGCCTGCTCACATTGTACAATGGTGCTGTAGAGGCGGGAACAGATCCACCGCTCCATGCTGTTCAGAGGAGTGATCTAAACGAAGTAAAAGGAGAAACGGCATGAAACAGATTTTAGCACAAATGTTATCATGAAAATCCGTGCTCATTCGACGGGGGTAAGCCGTATTGCGTCATTTCCTGTTGACACTGTTGTGCTCCCTGTAAACTGTTTGGTGTTCAGACTCTTGAATTGATCTTATTTTCTCTGTGCTGAGGCCTTTCTAAGTTATTTTAACACACAAGCACACTAAAACACACGTTTTGTGGTGGTGTACTTTACGTTTTAGACTCCTTTTCTTTCACACAGCTTTTCTTAGGCTGGTAAAGTGTCGCTAGCTCAGTTAGCTTAGCTTCATTGCGGCTATGGCTACTCTTCTCTCTCCTGTCTCTAACTCTTCTCTTATCTCTTGCTCTCTCTGTCAGATGTTTAGTTACTTCCCTGCCTCTTTTGGTGATAATGGTTACTGTAATAAATGTAATATTTTTGTAGCTTTGGAGGCGAGGGTATCAGAATTAGAAGCACGGCTCCGCACTGTTGAAAAACCAGCTGATAGCCGAAGCCCATTAGCCAGCGCGGAGCCAACAAGGATAGAACCCCCTAGCTGTCCTCCGGTAGAGCCCGTGCAGCCGGGACCTCAGGCTGGTTGGGTGACGGTACGTAGGAACCATAGTTCTAGGACCCAGCCCACGGGCCACCACCAACCGGTCCGCGTTTCTAACAGATTTTCCCCGCTCAGCGACACACCCGCTGAGAAGCCGACCCTGGTAATTGGCAGCTCCATAGTCAGAAACGTGGCATTAGAGACACCATTGACCATAGTCAAATGCTTGCCAGGGGCTAGAACGGGCGACATCAAATCCAACCTGAAACTGCTGGCTAAAGATAAGCGTAAATACAGTAAGACTGTTATTCACGCTGGCGGTAATGACACCCGGTTACGCCTATCGGAGGTCACTAAAATTAGTGTTGCTTCGGTGTGTAAGTTTGCCAAAACAATGTCCGACTCTGTAATCTTTTCTGGTCCCCTGCCTGATCGGACCAGTGACGACATGTTTAGCCGCATGCTGTCATTCCATCAATGGTTGTCTAGGTGGTGTCCTGCAAACGATGTGGCCTACATTGATAACTGGAGAACATTTTGGGGAAAACCTGGTCTGATCTGGAGAGACGGCATCCATCCCACTTTGGATGGAGCAGCTCTTCTTTCTAGGAATATGGCCGAATTTATTAGTCCTCCAAAACACTGACAACCCAGGGTCCAGACCAGGAAGCAGAGTCGTAGTTTAACCCACCTCTCTGCTGCTTCTGTACTGTTACCCCCCCATTACCCTATAGAAACAGTGTCTTGCCCATGGCCAAAATTAAATGGATTAAAAGTTAAGCCAACAAAAGCAAATTATGGAAATCTCATAAAAATAAATACAACTTTGACTGAACAGAAAAATAAATCTATTAAATGTGGTTTATTAAACATAAGATCTCTCTCCTCAAAGACTTTGTTAGTAAATGACTTGATTTGTGATAATCACATTGATTTCCTTTGTCTCACAGAAACCTGGTTGCAGCAGGAGGATTATGTCAGTATAAATGAGTCAACTCCTTCCAGTCATTTACATTTTCACATTCCTAGAAATACTGGGCGAGGAGGAGGAGTTGCAACCATTTTTCGTTCTGATTTACTAATTAGTTCCAGACCAATTGATAGCTACATTCTTTTGAACATCTAACCCTTAATTTTCCTCATCCAAGTTGCAAAACGTTAAGACCATTTTTGTTTGTGGTTTTGTATCGTCCACCAGGCCCTTACTCTCAATTCTTGGATCAGATCTCACATTTTTTATCTAATTTAGTAATAAATACTGATAGGGTTATTATAGTGGGGGACTTTAATATTCATGTGGATACTGAAAGTGATAGCCTAAATGCAGCCTTTAATGCTATTTTAGACTCAATTGGCTTTACTCAAAAAGTACAGGGATCGACCCACTCAGGCAAACACACTTTGGACCTTGTACTGACATACGGTATTGAGTGTGAGGAAATAACAGTCCACCCACATAACCCGGTCCTGTCTGACCACTTCTTAATAACTTTTGAATTTACTTTAACTGACCATCTTAAATCTGAAAGAAAATTCCATTACAGTAGAGCTTTATCAGACAATGCTGTAACAATTTTTAAAGAATCTGTTCCATTCTTACTTTCCTTAGTGTCTCAGGGTAACACAGTGGATGGCAGCAATTCTATCTCTAACCCTTCAAAAATTGATGGTCTGGTTCACAGCGTTACTTCCTCATTGCGTTTGGCATTAGATAGTGTAGCCCCCTTAAAAAAGAAAGTGGCTAGTCATAGGAGGCTGACTCCTTGGTTCAACGCAGAGTTGGGTACTTTAAAGCAGAATACTATGAAGTTGGAGAGAAAATGGCGCTCTACACATCTAGAGGATTCCTATTTAACCTGGAATAACAGTCTACTGCTGTATAAAAAGACCCTTCGACAAGCTAGAACAGCATATTTTTCATCATTAATAGAGGCGAATAAAAACAATCCTAGGTTTCTTTTTAGTACAGTTGCCAAACTTACACAGAGCCATAGCTCTGTTGAGCCAACTATTCCCCCAGCTCTTAGCAGTGATGATTTTATGGGATTCTTCATAAATAAAATTAATTCTATCAAAAATAATATCATTGGCATCCTCCCAAACATGATTACTTCTTCCTCAGTAAATGAGGCAGTATCGGAAAGAACTGTAGAACCTCAGTTGTGCTTAGGCTGTTTTGATTCAGTCGAGCTTTTGGAATTATCAAAAATATTAGCCTCATCTAAACCTTCAACTTGTATGTTGGACCCAATTCCAACCAAATTATTTAAAGAAGTGTTCCATTTGGTTCCTGGCCCCATTTTGGATATGATGAATCTATCCTTAGTAAACGGATACGTACCACAGAAATTTAAAATAGCTGTAATTAAACCTCTACTCAAGAAACCTTCCCTTGATGAAGATGACTTAGTGAATTACAGACCTATATCTAACCTTCCTTTCTTATCCAAAGTCCTTGAGAAACTTGTTGCTAATCAAGTCTGTGAGCATTTAAACAATAACGAGCTGTTTGAAGAGTTTCAGTCAGGTTTTAGAGCTCATCATAGCACTGAAACAGCACTGGTAAAGGTTACTAATGATATTCTCATGGCCTCAGATAATGGACTTGTGTCTGTTATGGCTTTGTTAGATCTCAGTGCTGCTTTTGACACAGTCGATCATAATATTCTCCTAGAAAGGCTTAAACATGTTGCAGGGATCAAAGGAACAGCACTAGGCTGGTTTAAATCATATTTGTCTGATAGATTCCAGTTTGTTCATCTAAATGATAAATCTTCTTCACTCTCAAGGGTTACTTGTGGAGTTCCACAGGGTTCTGTGCTTGGACCAATTCTGTTCACCATATATATGCTCCCAATTGGTAGAATCATTAGACAGCATGGGATACATTTCCACAGCTATGCAGATGATACACAACTATATTTATCCATAAATCCTGATGAACCCAGTCAGTTAGGTAGATTACAGGCATGTCTGAAAGACATAAAAACATGGATGACCCAAAACTTTTTGCTTTTAAATTCTGACAAAACAGAAGTTGCTGTCTTTGGACCAGAAGTTCTTAAACAGAAACTGATTAGTCAATCACTTCATCTGGATGGCATTAAATTGGCCCCCAGTAATAACGTAAAGAACCTCGGCGTTATTTTTGAACAAGACTTGACATTTAAATCCCATATTAAACAGGTTTCTAGGATTTCTTTCTTTCACCTCCGGAATATTGCTAAAATTAGAAACATCCTGTCCAGGAGTGGTGCTGAGAAACTAGTCCATGCATTTGTTACCTCAAGGCTGGACTACTGTAATTCTTTACTATCAGGAAGTCAACAAAATGCCATTAAAACCCTTCAGTTGATCCAAAATGCGGCAGCAAGAGTTCTGATGAATATTAAAGAGAGATCACATTTCTCCTGTTTTAGCTTCCCTTCATTGGCTCCCTGTTAAATCCAGAATAGAATTTAAGATCCTTCTTCTTACATACAAAGCCCTTAATAATCAAGCTCCATCATACATCAGAGATCTAATTGTTCCATATGTTCCTAACAGAGCCCTTCGCTCTCAGACTGCAGGTTTACTTGTAGTTCCTAGGATTTCTAAAAGTAGAACGGGAGGCAGATCTTTTAGTTATCAGGCTCCTCTCCTGTGGAACCAGCTCCCAGCTTTAGTCCGTGAGGCAGACACTCTGTTTACTTTTAAGGCCAGGCTTAAAACTTTCCTTTTTGATAAAGCTTATAGTTAGAGTGGCTAAGGTCATCCTGAGCTAGCTCTGTAGTTATGCTGCTATAGGCTTAGACTGCTGGAGGACAGACTTACCAATTTTCTTCACTCTGCTACTTCCTTTTCTCCTACGACTCTCCAGTTGTATTACAGTACATTCTGTTATTTCGACTGTTAACTTTGTTTTCTCTGTGTTTTTCTCTCCATAGAAGATATACCTGGTCTGGTATCCAGCTTGGCTGCAATGCCCTGTTGGACGGGGGGCATCGACTGGGATGATGCTCCCAGTAACTGAACATCCACTGTGTCCTGTTATCAACTTTTTACTTTCTGTAACATAGAAAGTTTTCTTATATCAGATCTTCTGTTCCTTCTGTGTTTCTGCTCTGTCTTCTCAAACCCCCAGACGGTCGTGGCAGATGGCCGCTCCTACTGAGCCTGGTTCTGTTGGAGGTTTCTTCCTGTTAAAGGGGAGTTTTTCCTCTCCACCGTCGCTACATGCTTGCTCAGTAGGAGGAATTGCTGAAGGATTGCTGTGGTTGGAAAGTCTGCATCAACGGGGCCCAACCTCACGCCAATGACTGACGCAATCTACTGGGATTCCTTAAATAGGAAACTTTTTAACTGATTGGAATGTTTCTATAAATGTATTGAAATGACTTTCATGTAAAGTGCCTTGAGATGACATCTGTTGTAAATTGGCGTTCATCTTAATATCGTCTACCCATAGACTTTTGACATAGCTAGGTCTTTCTGGACATTTCTGCATGCAACCAAGCACTAACCAGACAAAAAGAGGAGCTAAAACTGGCATCATATACAACATAACAAACATAAATTGTAGCAATCACTGTACCTCTTCAAGTGTTCCCACTGATGTGGTGTTATCACCAAGAACCCCCAAAGTGAATCTCAGGGTCTGCCACATTTTATTACAGAAGTGTCTGCAGCCAAGAACTTGAGAAACGGACAAACTAATGTTTTCACCTAATGAAGAGACAGAAAAATATACTTATTAGGAGTTAAGAAAGCACAGACTTTGTATTGTGTAAATCTTCCCTGCTAATGATAGCAGCATAGTTTCAGGCAATTCAATGATCTGGACATCCGTGCAGGAACATGACCATTATTTCTATATGAATACAGTTAAGTCTACTTCCACACAATTTCTTCTGAAAAAAAATACTGTGTGGCAAAAAACACAGTTTATTTTTCATGCAGTTCTGCATAAAGTAATCTGTGAGACATTAGACCATAGTTTCAAAATATTTAGACATCCACAATGATGACAATTCAAAAGAATGAAAAT
This sequence comes from Valencia hispanica, assembly GCA_963556495.2. NCBI lineage: Eukaryota > Metazoa > Chordata > Actinopteri > Cyprinodontiformes > Valenciidae > Valencia > Valencia hispanica. Next base: position 54,388,140 of record OY747713.1, on the reverse strand, counting down.
TATTAAGTGAAAAATATTTTAGAAAACTGTTCAAAACATTACAACTGGAAATAGACAACATCCAAAAATGTTTTAACTGGTTAGGTGGCCAGCAAAAGCCTTCCCTTTTTAAAATAACAGAGACATGTCTTAGTTTTGCAAAGTTGTGTCTTTGAATCAACCACAACTGAAATTAAGAGAACTGCGTATGCACAAATAAAATCCAGATGTGTGACATTGGGTCCCAATCCAGAATCAATGTGGAAATCATTGCAAATGTAGGATTAACTATGTAGGATGTAGGATTTTCTACTGACACACCTCCATTTAGGCCCTGTCTACACAGAGATGAAAACAGATGTAGCAGCAAAGATATTTAATCCAATAGGTGTCTCATCCACAAGGAGCCGGCGTTTCAGGACACTGTAAACAATCATGTTTGAAACCAGGTCACAGAGTGGAGAGATCTCTCAACACCGGCTCAGTTGTCTCTTTGATTCTGAGCTCTCTGGCATTTATTCTGAGTGGATGACATCACAGCCCCATTCCTATATTTAACGCTCAACTCTGTAATAAAGTAAACAATCATGGTGCCGTACAGCGTAGCAGTCCTAATAAAGTAAATACTGACCTTATAATGAATCCCAGAATATGATTTACCGTCCCTCCTCAATCATCAGCAGCAAAAAATGGATCCAGAAAACCACAGACACCATCTGCTTTAGAATAAAGCTCTCATTTGAAGCTGGATTTGTTGTGTTTGCCACCGGGTTGACTGTGCATGCTCAGTGTTCTTTTCTGTGTTTATCTGGCAACACCAGTGGGCCTGACATATGTGCTGGAGGATTTTAAGCTGGTTTGTGTGAATTCGTGGGGACAAAAGTTTTAATTATTGTGGTGCTGTTTTTACCGACTCTATACCCGTTTTGTAAACACATTGATGATGATAAGCCACGTTGCTATCAACCCTGCACATGTGATTTTTCTGGCTGGACAGACAAAAATCATGTATTTTCTGAGGGGATAAGAGGAACTTTTTTTCCACATGTCCTATTGAGCCTTTCAGCCATACCATAGGGAGAAACTGGTTGCCTACAAGTGCCAGGTAGACTTTGATCCACAAAAAGAAAAGGTTTGAAAAGGAAAGGCAAGGTAAATGTATTTGTATAGCACACATTCAGCAACAAGGCAATTCAAGGTGCTTTGGGTGATTAATGGAAAATTAAAAGCAGCAATAAAACAACAATAAAAACAGAAAACCACAACATCAGAAACATAAAGAACATTTAAACATACTACTGTTATGACATTCTAGCTATTATCAATCTTTAATCAAAGGCAGCTCTAAACAGATGAGTTTTAGCTTTTATTTAAAAGAACTCAGAGTTTCAGCAGCTTTGCAGTGGTCTGAAAGTTCCAAATAAGGGGAGCATAAAAACTGAAAGCTGCTTTTCCATGTTTGGTTCTGATTGTAGGGATGCTGAGTGCGATGGAAATATTTTGGAGTAATTAGAAGTAATTGATTAGTAACATGTTAGTAAATGGATCAAGAGAATATGTCATGTAGAGATCATCAGAGTGCGAAAACACATCAGTGAGGAGCAGATACGAGCAGGACACTCTCTGACCTTGTTCCCTCTACTCTACAATATGAAGTGATTTAACCTTGTGGAACCAGACTTCAAGACTGCATAGGAAGGACTATTGGACTACTATATACCATATAAGATTAGGAATAGGGAGGTGCAAAAAAATTTTCTTTATCAGTCTGGTCAAAGCTGTTCTTTTGTAAGACCTCTTTATTAGTAACAGATGATTCTTGAGAAGACAGGTGGTGTAGCAACTAAATCCTATATTTTAATGCTACTGGTTGCTAATTGTTTGTTGGTGGGCTTTGTTTTTATGTGCACTAAATAAAATTCACCAAGGCAAGCTTCGTTTCCACTGTGGCTCAGTAGGTAGAGTTGTTGTCTTGCAATTGGAAGGTCGTAGGTTTGATTCCATCTTCCTCCTTTCACATGTTGATGTGCCTAGTAGTCGAGTTGTAAAAAAATTTCAGGGGGGATGGTCATTTATTTTGCTTATTTAAAAAAATCTGGATTTTAATATAAAAAAAGGTGGTATTTATAGAGTACTTTGTATCGCCGAATTGGCCGGAGTGTTAGGGGACTACAACTGAATAGCTGCATTAGAATTAAACAAGATCGGGTGAAATGGAGGCTTTATATATCTGTGAAGCAAAGCTGATACCAGCACCTTGCAAAGAAGACTTAGCAGATAATTGCAGTGCAGAAGAAGTTTTTTCATGTAAACTAGGCCTATACAAAACAAAGTATTGGATTAATTTAACATGAAAGACCCAACAAAATGAGTCATTTCTATTTTATTCATTACAACCCTCACTTAATCCACATGCTCATAGCAGTTTCCTAACACTTTCGTAATCATGGTTTTTTCTACAGTTTTTCTTGCTCTTGTTCACATTCGTCCTGATTATGGCTAAATGTCGGCACTGTCAGATGATCTCTGACAAGGTGATCATTTTTCCTTGGACGATTATGGCTGGATGAGTAAAAAGAGTCGACATCTAGTGCAGATTCAGCAAACCGCATGCGTCTCTTGACTGAATGACAAGTCATGTATTTTAGCAAGCTAATTAACAAGAGAGATGTGGGGGGGTCGCCCGTTCATCTTAGCTAGTTTGGAGGGTAGCATCCTGGGATCTGTGCGTACACCTGTGGCGAGTCGGGTGGTCTTTAGATAACAAAAAGCAAGCTAGGTTAATTATTGAGATTAATAGCTCACTTGTATTTTTTTTCTTTAAAAAAAAATCCCAAACATCCCGCCGACCAGCCGCTCGTTTGGGCATGTTTGTACTTCTGTAATGCAGCTTTTGACGCTCCCTAGGCCATAAGGTGAACCCCGAAAATGTCTTTAGAAATGAATCTCATTCTGACCTCTGGCATCTACAAACTGTTTACTTCATAAAATAAATACGTTAGCACTTAGTTCAAAAGTAAAAGCTCTCCTTCTGTAAGTCCACAGTTTTTTTATGATCGATGTTTTAATTTGGGACTAGTTTGTTTTCGCCGTAGTGAGAAAGGAGTGATGCGGCTGCTACGTACCCGTTTTTTACCAATGCGGTGGCAAAGTTTAACCGACGTGATGACGTATGCGGATATGGAGACAGCTAAGGTCATGATGAAAACTTCTTTAAAACTTTTACAAAACCGAGTAAAAGCATGTAGGCCTATGTAAAATGTGTTACATGCATTTAACTTCCATGAAACATGAACAAGACATGGATTTCATGTTAAATCCATCGCTTGGTTTAAAATGGGTACGTAGCAGCTGTGTCACTCCTTTCTCACTACGGTGAAAACAAACTAGTCCCGAATTATAACATCGATCATAAAAAAGGAGAACTTTTACTTTTGTACTCAGTGTGAACGTATAGGTTTTATGAAGTAAACAGTTTTTGTAGATGCCAGAGGTTGAAACGAGATGAAATGAAAACTGGCTTCACCTGGCCTACTCTCAGGCAAAAACAATGTTGCATCATTGCGTTTCGTGCCCCTGTCCCCTGGATTTTATTAGTTTGTTGTTTATTTTCACTCAACATGCGGAGACCTAACATTTTCTAATGATGAAATTATTTCACATAGGCTAAGCCTATTTATGATTTATATTTCCATACAATATTTACTGTAAAATGGAAGGGATGAAGATGGAGGATGGGACCTTTACCGGTGGGACGTTATGTGTCGGATTTCTCGTCCCCCTCCGCTCCCCCTCAACTCGACTACTGGATGTGCCCCTGGTCAAGGCACTTAACCCCAAGTTGTCTACTGAGCTCTGTATTGGTGTGTGAATGTTATTGCAAATGGGTGAATGTGGCTGCAGTGTAAAGCACTTTTTGAGTGGTCAGTATGACTAGAAAAGCGCTATATAAGTTCAGTCCATTTACTTATATTTATAAAAGTCATTTATTTCCTGCAAACTCTGTTTATATTTCCTTTTCTGTTTGGAACAAAGAAAGCAGGTAACCACACTAAGCACAGTAGAAAACTGTTTGCCCCTTCTTATAAGAACACCTGAACAGAATTACACTTGACCTTAAATAACCCCGGCCCTGCCATAAACGGGACATGCATAAAATACAGCCTGCTCCTAGTGGTGATAGTGGGGAAAACAAGAAACACTGCTTGTGAGTTACTTACCCTGCAGCTTGTGAGAGCAAAGGGCAAATCTCAGAGCATCTGTCCCACACTGAGGTATTCCATTAGGGTAGTCTTTCCTCTGTGGAGAGGCAGATCGAGCAGATAGGTAAGAAAAAGCAATGAATGCACCCAGCCAGTCAAGCAGACTGAAGAGTATAGGACCTGTGCTTCCATAGCAACCAGCTGCTCCCTTGGGTCTAGGTTTCCTTCCTTTACTTTCTCCTGAAGTCTCTATCAGGACAAAAACAAAACATGGGTAGTTTTATATTACAATAGCTTAAGAAAAAGAATAAAGACTTATTTTCTGTGATAACCTCAATCTGATAAAATAATGTGTGAAAAAAACATACTTTGAGTTTTCTTCAGTGTGTATTTCTTAATATCATAGTAACTTAGATTTGAATGGAATCCCCAGATTAATACTCAAATGAAAAACTAAAGAAAACCCCTAAAGTGCATGTTTGTTTCTTGCCACTTTGTTAGAGAACATGACAGTGCAGTAGGAGTGAAATTTTTTTTTATTTTTAAGACATCAACAAAACTTGAGAATAACAATTTTTTTCCCATCATAATTGTTACCAAGCAGCTCAATGATAGGAAAAAATTTGGCAATCAGATTTTACTCTTCAGGTACAACCATCAAGAATAATCAAAAGCAGTGCCAAAACAGAAAGAAAAACTGCAACTTTTTTTCCCCCACAAAATTGCTGCTTGTGGCTCATTTTCATGGAAAGTAAAATATTTTACTGAATCACACCAGAAACAGAATAAAAGGATTTGTGATGACCAATTGGAAGATTGGTGATGTCACAATCACAGCAGACATCAGCTGTGATAGCATGAAGCATTACTGCATATGCGTTGGTCAAGTTAAACAGCTTACACTTTACCAGTTAAATACGTTCTCACAGCATGTTCAGACATGTCTGAAAAATGCTTTGCAAATCTACGAACTTCATTAGGATTAGCAGCATAAACAATTCAAAATGAATCAGGCATGTGTTTCTCACCTTGAGAGAGACTCCATGTATAACGTCTAATGGGTCAATGACGTTCCCCAGAGATTTGCTCATCTTCCTGCCATATTTGTCTCGTACTAGGGAGTGAAACAGAACCTGAGAGGCATGACAGGGAAGGAAAGCAAAGCAAATCAGCCAATTCACCTTATACATCAGTGTTTATACAAGGTTTGCTTTGAGTAACCGAGTACTCTCACAAAACCAACCTGTTTAAATGGTAGTTGTCCAGTGAGTTCACATCCCAACATCACCATCCTGGCAACCCAGAAGAAGATGAGGTCATTGCCAGTCTCCAGAACAGAGTTGGGGTAGAAGCGCTGGAGGTCAGAGGTCTGATAAAGGGTGGGATTTGGGTAAGAGATACAAACATTTCAGGAATGTCTGTTTAATTCTGTGGAGTGGCAGGACATGAAGTACCTCTTCTGGCCAGCCAAGCATGGTGAAAGGAAACAGTGCTGAGGAGAACCACGTATCTAGAACATCTGGGTCTGATGTAGAGATAAAGTCCGTTGTGAGAACATTATTACCGGGATTAACTCTTAATAGGGCACTAATTGAAAATGCTAAAAAAAAAAACAACAACAACCTCAGAGTGTTACTGTGGTATACAACAAAACTTTTCTCCTATTGTTTATTTTTAGGCAGAGTCACAGAAAATGAAGTGATCAAATATAGTCAGTTGCCTGGTAAAGGGCTACAGAAACAGCACCATGATGGGTTTTTTAGATTCCAGATTGTGAAGGATGAGTCTTTTTCACACCAGGATTACTCAGTTCCACTAGGTTCACTGCTTAATGAATACGTTTAACTAGATATATCCTTCGATCTGGTAAAGTTTTTAGAAGGGGATACATTTCCATTGTTATGCTAGAAATAAATTTACACCAGAGAACAAAAAAATCTAATAAATTGCAATAGTCTTCAATGAATTTTACAAAGATAAAAGCCTGAGGAGTTAATTATCAGCTTTTACATTAAGAAAGTTTGTTTTAGATTTTTATTTTTTATTTTTTGCTTTTAGACTGCAGGTTAACTTGTGTTTCCTTTAATATCTAGAAGTTAACTGGAATGCAGAAGTTAAAAATTTTAAGGCTCATCTCCTGTGGAACCAGCTCCCAGAAACAATGTCTACTTTTAAAATAAATTGAGAATATCTATTCAATCCAATTCAGTTTATTTATATAGCACCAATTTACAACACGTCATCTCAAGGGACTTTACAAGAAAATTCATCTCAATACAATCATACATACAGTGATGTGCGGTGAGGTTCAGGATTAGTGAGGCACAGACTCTTATTGAATCAGAACTATTAAACCCAAATTAGACGCTACAATTTCAGTTTTTTGATTAATTGGAACATTTGTGTCATTTTAACAACCTTTTTTATGCTTTAATCATGTCCATGCTATTTAATAATGTGATAGCTTGAAAAAAATTATTTTAATATTCTGTTAAAAAAAGTCATTTATTTTTGGCTGATTTAAAAAAAATAATTAAAAATCGTGTATGATCTTACCTTTGTGTATGAAGTGCTTGCATCTATCCTGCTCCACAAATATCTCCATCACTCTCATGTAAAAATCCTCTTTATTTGCCTTCATTTTAAAAAAAATCGGCCTGATTAACTGGAGATGATAAGAAGGAACGATGTCCTGGATTGCTTCTATTCCGATTGTGTTTTTTTTCCGACTGTTTAGTCTTTTCAATCCGTAGAAGATGAAAGTCTGTTTCCCATTGTGCCTACTGGGCTCAGCACTGCCCCCTATCATTGAGGCACGGTATTTTCTGCCTCACCCTGCACATTTTGACTGCGCATTTAAGGTCAATCAGAAAGACTAAATATGTCTATGGCGTCAGATTACTTTATTTAATATGAGGGAGCAATTCATAACAAAACAAGAGTAAAAACAGGTTGGGGAGAGAGTAAAATGATATTGTGGAGAGTAAAACTGTTATCATGGTGCAAGAATTTTCTAACAGGGCGCATACAAAGATATTTTTTCCTCACATTTCCAAACTGTTTTTCACTTTTGCTAAACTCTCTCAGTTTTTTCACCTACACTTACTTATTCAACGTGTGCCCTCTCGCTTCTCGCTTCCAGATTTCTCTGGGAGTGACGTCACAGTTCCAGACTAGACCAGACGATGCACGATTTTACTTCCCGTGTTTCTGGTCTGCTTTTACTGTTACATTAAAAAAAGCATGCTAATTTTTTTCAGGATCTAATTTCAGATTTTTGTGTAATTTCTTACAAAGTGAGCTGTTATTGTTACAGTGTAATTTTCTAATACGTACCGCTCAGTAAAACAAATTAGGCTTTAGAACGACAAGCATAAAAATCCTTCAGTAATCATGGGAGAAACTGAAACTTTGGGGTATGAATGCAAAGCTTCATTTCAAACTGATAAGAAAGTAGAAGGGTGAGTTACCTTGTCGCAAAGTGATGTCTTCTGGGTTCACGCTGTATTTTATAGCGGCTCTCTGTCGGGCCTCTTCCTCACTCCTCCCCCAAACCCAGTGCTCCTATCACAACATCCAGGAACAGTTACTACATCAGGAGGCAGTCTGACACCGGCATAAAATATGGCTAAGGGGTACACTGTTAACACAGAAAAACAACACTGCAGCTTTTACACAGCTAGTGTTTGCTGAACATGCAGTAAGTGGGTATGTGGACCAAAACACACTTACACTATATTACTGTTGCTTTTTCAAATAACAAATCCCAGACTAACCTCCTCTTTAGATGTGGGATTGGGAAGCTGTACTTGGTAAGCAGGGATCTGATGACCCCACCAGAGCTGCCTGGATATGCACCAGTCACTGTAGTGCAAACAGGTGTTAAAACAACAGCTCTTTCATTAGCAGGGTTTAACTATTTCATGCACATGTGTACTGAAATGTATCAAACATCAGGACATCCCACCTGATGCTGGACAGCCAGTTCTTCCACGTCTTGGTGTAGTAGAGAGGAATGATTTCTAACTCTCCATCCTCTACAGCCTGCCATTGAAGTATAAAAAATGTTATGTTGGAATATTAAATGTTTCTAAAAACTTTCAGGTTATGATGACATGACTTCATTATCATAAACACAATCACCAGCAGCTTACTAAATGATAAGCATTTGATGGCTACCAACCTACCTGTACAGCTTTCATAGCCATTGTATCACAGCGGACAAACCACTGCAGTTTCAGAAGTGGTTCAATGATGTCTCCTGAGCGACTAAGATTTAAAGGAGAGGAAATAGACAACAAAAGTTAGAAACATTATTGCATTAATGATGGTGTTATGTTCTGATCTGATAAATCTTCTTTTGTTTTAGATCAGTTAGAATCAACAAAATTATTTCTGTCAGCTAAAGCCACAATAATGAGAGAGAATATGTCAGATATTTAAATATTAATGTCTTCAAAGTCAGAAGTTGGAATACAGAATGATAATTATCTCTTTCAACAATGAGGGGAACGCCAGATGATGATGTCAAGGCTTTGAAAGCTTCTGATAGGTTAGCTGACACATTTGAGTTAATTGGAAGAAAAACCGACCAACCTGGAACGCACTGCTTTCTTGTTTAACATGACGGGAAAGTCAAAGTAAAGCAGTCAAGATATCATAGAGAGAATCATGGAGCTTCACCAGTTTGGTTCATCCTGGAACAATATTCAGATGCTTGAAGGAGCTGCCTTCATCTGTTCAAATAATTATATGCAGCAATATGCTATAAGATGGGAATGTCCAACCATCAAAGGGCTCGGGTAAGAGACACGTTCTATGCCCAAAATGAGGAAATGGACCCCAGAACAAAAGCCAAAGACGTTGTGAAGTTGCTCCACAGTCACTGGTTTAAGATGTTTCCTCAGTTCTTGAATCACTAATCCAGTTGCAGAAAAGTCTCTCTGTCTGGCTGTGCTCGATTCCACAAACTAAAAAAAAAGAATAGGAAATAAAACCATCTCATCATGAATGCTTTAAAAGCAATGTCAATTTTATTAATATTCTTAAGAAATACGTTGAAACGTTGAAGTAGTAGTTACAAAGCCCATTTCATGGTTATCTCTCCTACATGCACCCCCCTATTTTCAAAATGAAATGGACTAGTCCTGTAGTTCGTAGCAGTGTCCGACGAAAAACATAAGTGACCTACACCCCAGTCCAGCTGGTGGCGTTAATGCACCGTTAAAGCGAGTTGCCAACCGCCATAACACTAATAGAAGAAGAAGGAAGAAGTGACAGAGTGAAAATGAAACGGACGTACCCAAGCAGATCAAATAAGCGGAAGAAAAGAAAAGATGCTGACAAGTATTTGGCAACACTGTCAAAATAAATAAAAAAATTCACACAACTGTTGGGGATGATAATACAGATAGGGGCATTGCTGATGTTGAGCATGCAGCTACAGCAGCAGCAGCTAGCTGTGAAAGTGCCACCAGGTGAGGAGGACATCAGCCTGTTGCCGCCCGTGATTACCACCACAGACAGCAGTGTTACCAACCTTGACAATGACGACAATTTGGCGAGTCAACCGCCTAGCTTTGCCACCAACCAAAACACTGAAGGCTTGCTCACAGATGACCCAGCTCTCTGGCATAAGAAGCTCACAGCTCAGGAGCGTTGTGCAATTGTTCGCAAAGGTCCCATTCAAGTCAGTATAGTATTCCCCAAAAGTCCAGAGGGGCGGAGATTTGCCAGGAATAACTACTACATCAAATACAGTCTTAAGCCCATTTCAAACAGGCCATGAAAAACTGTAATTTTCCAGACTTCGTCTGTTTCGCTTTTGTGTCTGAAAGCAATCTTCCGGACTTTTTCCGGATATCCTTCGCCGGTAATTTTACGGATGAAGACCTAGTAACAAGAGCGGACTTTTCGCGGTATGGGGTTTGCGTTCAGACTGTCAGGTAATGTTCCGGGAAAGCTGGAGAGGTGTGGGGCGGTGAGGAAAAGGGGGAAGGGGGCAGGGAACCATAGACATATATAAAGAATATATCTTTTTTTATTTTATTTATCTTTATATATATGTCTATGCAGGGAACGCTGTGAGCGCACACATTGATGACGTATAAATGTCACTGTTTTCCTTTCAGCTTCTTCGTCGATGTCTCTTAAGTGTTTCCATCGCACACATCACAAAGGCGAGCACTGCGAGTAGATCTGCTTTTTCGTCGACCATCTTTGCAATCATCCATTTGTTTGGGGAAATTACATGTACGCCCGCCGCACTAAGTTTACGTCATATCCACATACAACCCCCACACCCCCTCACCCCCCGGAGATTCACCAGGATCCTCCAGTATATTTCTTGCTGTGTGAAAGCAGCCGAAAGGCTATGTTCCGGAAAAAAGTGGTGTATTTGAAAACACAACTCCTGTTAAAGACCGGATGGAATTGTCCTCAAATATTCCAGAACTTCTGTCTGAAAACGGCTATCGAGAGCAGGAGAAGAACATAAAAGAGAGGAGATGAAGAAAGAGAGCAAAAGAGTAAACATGGGCATGAGGATGAGGAGAGAGAAAGGAAGGGACAGAGACATAACAGGGAAAAGGTAATAATTTAACAATACAAATCACATATTATAATCCCAATGATTGACTGCTGTTGTTTTTTGTTATCTCCCACTTCATAGTAGAAGAAAGAAGCCAACCACCAACCTCTGGTTATCTAAGGTAATTGACTCAACCTTTTATTTGACCAAAAATTGGTACACAGTCATTTTGTTCATAGACCATATTGTTATTGAGAATGTTTTTTTAAAAATTATTATTATTTTATAGGTACAGCTCCTACATCGGTGTTGGGATGTTGTTGTGAAGGCTGTAAGAAGGCGTCAACAAGTAGGACTGATATAAATGACAATTTCTCTTCTCTCTCATAGGCTCACTCACTCACTCTCTTGTAGGATGTTTATAGTTTTGAAACAGTACAATAAACAGTGCTGGTTTTCCTGGCATTTTGGCAAAGACTAGTTATCTGAAATCTTATTCTCTGATGTTCAACCGTGACTATTACTTTGTGTAGTGCTACACACTTTGTTTTCTATTTTCATTTTGGCGTAAAGAGTATGTTGCGTTTAATGGGCAAGGTTTTTTCCCCTCTCCAACGACCTTTACTTTTACTTCCTCATTCGTTTAATTGTATGAGGGGGGACCCATACATACCTTCGCCTTGGGCCCCCAATTTGCTAAATCCGCCACTGAGTGGAAGTAGCACTACTTCAACATATTTTACTCAAGTAAAAGTATAAAGTAATTGTCCAAGAAAATACTCAAGTATTGAGTAAATGATCAGAACATCAAATCAGTTCTATTGGCATTGATCATTTAAAATGATTTCATCAGACAGACAAAGTATAAAGTTATCTGCAAATTCTGGTATTTAGAAAAGTGCAATGATAGAATTAATACATTTTATATATTTATATATCCCATCCATCCATTTTCTTCCGCTTATCCGGGGTCGGGTCGCGGGGGCAGCAGCCTAAGCAAAGAGATCCAGACTTCCCTCTCCCCAGCCACTTGTTCCAGCTCCTCGGGAGGAACCCCAAGGCGCTCCCAGGCCAGCCGAGAAACATAGTCCCTCCAGCGTGTCCTGGGCCTTCCCCTGGCCCTCCTCCCGGTGAGACATGCCTGAAACACCTCACCAGGGAGGCGTCCAGGAGGCATCCTGACCAGATGCCCGAGCCACCTCAACTGACTCCTCTCGATGTGGAGAAGCAGCGGCTCTACTCTGAGCCCCCTCCGGATGACTGAGCTTCTCACCCTATCTCTAAGGGAGAGCCCAGACACTCTGCGGAGGAAACTCATTTCAGCCGCTTGTATCTGTGATCTCGTTCTTTCGGTCACCACCCAGAGTTCGTGACCATAGATGAGGGTAGGAACGTAGATCGACCGGTAGAGCGCCCGCATAACTGCAGATCCCCCACCTATCCGTCTATCGATCTCCCGCTCCATTTTTCCCTCATTCGTGAACAAGACCCCCAGATACTTAAACTCCTCCACTTGGGGAAGGACCCCATCCCCGACCCTGAGGAGGCACCCCACCCTTTTCCGGCTCAAGACCATGGCCCCGGATTTGGAGGTGCTGATTCTCATCCCAGCCGCTTCACACTCGGCTGCGAACTGCTCCAGCGAAAGCTGTAGATCACGCTCCGATGAAGCCAACAGGACCACGTCATCTGCAAAAAGCAGAGACCCGATCCTGAGGCCACCAAAACGGATCCCCTCAACGCCTTGGCTGCGCCTAGAGATCCTGTCCATAAAAGTTAGGAACAGGATCGGTGACAAAGGGCAACCTTGGCGGAGTCCAACTCTCACTGGAAACAAGCCCGACTTACTGCCGGCAATGCGAACCAAACTCTGGCACCGGTCGTACAGGGACCTAACAGCCCTTATCAAGGGGCCCGGTACCCCATACTCCCGGAGCACCCCCCACAGGGCCCCCCGAGGGACACGGTCGAACGCCTTCTCCAAGTCCACAAAACACATGTAGACCGGTTGGGCGAACTCCCACGCACCCTCCAGGACCCTGCTGAGGGTGTAGAGCTGGTCCGGTGTTCCACGGCCAGGACAAAAACCGCATTGTTCCTCCTGGATCCGAGGTTCGACTATCCGTCGGACCCTCCTCTCCAGAACCCCTGAATAGACCTTACCAGGGAGGCTCAGAAGTGTGATCCCCCTGTAGTTGGAACACACCCTGTGGTCCCGTTTTTAAACAGGGGGACCACCACCCCGGTCTGCCAATCCAAGGGAACTGCCCCCGATGTCCACGCAATATTGCAGAGCCGCGTTAACCAACACAGCCCCACAACATCCAGAGCCTTGAGGAACTCCGGTCGAATCTCATCCACCCCCGGAGCCTTGCCACCGAGGAGCTTTTTAACGACCTCGGTGACCTCAGCATCAGAGATTGGAGAGCCCGACCCTAAGTCCCCAAACCCTGCTTCCAGATTGGAAGGCGTGCTGGTGGGATTGAGGAGGTCTTCGAAGTATTCCATCCACCGACCCAAAATGTCCCGCGTCGAGGTCAGCAGCAAACCATCCCCACTGTAAACAGTGTTGGTGGCAGACCGCTTTCCCCCCCTGAGACGCCGGATGGTGGACCAGAATCGCTTCGAAGCCGTACGGAAGTCGTTTTCCATGGCCTCTCCAAACTCCTCCCACGCCCGAGTTCTTGCCTCAGCAACCATCCGAGCCGCATCCCGCTTGGCCTGTCGGTACCTATCAGCTGCTTCAGGGGTCCCACAAGCCAAAAAGACCCGGTAGAACTTCTTCTTCAGCCTGACAGCATCCCTTACCGCCGGTGTCCACCAGCGGGTTCGGGGGTTGCCGCCGCGACAGGCACCGACCACCTTGCGGCCACAGCTTCGGTCAGCCGCCTCGGCAATGGAGGCGCGGAACATGGTCCACTCGGACTCGATGTCCCCCGCCTCCCCCGGGACGTGTTCAAAGTTCTGCCGGAGGTGTGAGTTAAAGCTCCTTCTGACAGGAGACTCTGCCAGACGTTCCCAGCAGACCCTCACAACACGTTTGGGCCTTCCAGGTCTGTCCGGCGTCCTCCCCCACCATCGGAGCCGACTCACCACCAGGTAGTGGTCAGTGGACAGCTCAGCCCCTCTCTTCACCCGAGTGTCCAAAACATGCGGCCGCAGATCAGATGAGACGACAACCAAGTCGATCATTGAGCTGCGGCCTAAGGTGTCCTGGTGCCAAGTGCACATATGGACACCTTTATGCTTGAACATGGTGTTTGTTATGGACAATCCATGACGAGCACAGAAGTCCAATAACAAGACACCACTCAGGTTTAGATCGGGGGGGCCATTCCGCCCAACCACACCCCTCCAGGTCTCACTGTCATTGCCCATGTGAGCGTTGAAGTCCCCCAGCAGAACAAGGGAGTCCCCAGGAGGAGCACTCTCCAGCACCCCCTCCAAAGACTCCAAGAAGGGTGGGTAATCTAATCTGCTGTTTGGGGCGTAAGCACAAACAACAGTCAGGACCTGTCCCCCCACCCGAAGGCGGAGGGAGGCTACCCTCTCGTTCACCGGGGTAAATTCAATTCAATTCAATTCAAAATTACTTTATTAATCCCAAAGGGAAATTAAACGTTGTTGTAACTCATTATGCAAGTTCCTTCAAAGATTTGTTGTAGATGCTGATGGCTGTGGGTAGGGATGATCTCCTGTAGCGCTCTGCAGATCTGAAGAAGCCTCTGACTGAAGACGCTCTGTAGTTGTATGACAGTCTGATGTAGAAGATACTCTGGATCTATGGCGTCTTCTTTTCAACTCATCAGGGTTTTGTGGCTGTAGTTGAGGTATTATTTGAGCTTTTGTGATGTTAATCAGCTGCTGCCAGTTGTAAACCACCATGTTGCCATGGTTATGCATCATAACAAATGTCCAAAAATAAAAAGTATCAGCAAAAATCCTTCCAGCTGCACAGCATTCAAAACCAGAGAGAACAGTTGTCCACAAAAACAATGTTTCTAACAAAAATGGAAGAATTAAAGTTTTAAAAAAGAAAAAAAGATGAACCAAAGTAACAGAGCTACTCCAACATGCTGCCACCTTGAGCGGCGCAATTCTGGAACCCCAACGTACAAGCGCCGAGATGGGGGGCAACAAGAATGCCCACCCCAGCTCGCCGCCTCTCAGCGGGGGCAACTCCAGAGTGGAAGAGAGTCCAACCCCTCTCGAGGAGACGGGTTCCAGAGCCAGAGCCGTGCGCCGAGGTGAGTCCGACGATGTCCAGTCGGAACCTCTCAACCTCGCACACCAGCTCCGGCTCCTTCCCCACCAGAGAGGTGACGTTCCACGTCCCGAGAGCCAGCTTCTGCAGCCGAGGATCGGACCGCCAAGGTCCCTGCCTTTGGCCGCCGCCCATCCTGCACAGCACCCGACCCCTATGGCCCCTCCCACAGGTGGTGAGCTCATGGGAAGGGGGGCCCATGTTACCTCTTCGGGCTAAGCCCGACTGGGCCCCATGGGTAAAGGCCTGGCCACCAGGCGCTCGCGAACGTGCCCCACCTCCAGGCCTGGCTCCAGAGGGGGGCCCCGGTGACCCGCGTCCGGGCGAGGGAACACTGAGTCCATCTGTCATTTTCATCATAGGGGTCTTTTGGGCTGCACTTTCTCTGATCCCTTACCTAGAACCAAATTGCCATGGGTGACCCTACCAGGAGCAAAAGCCCCTGACAACATAGCTCCTAGGATCATTGGGACACTCAAACCCCTCCACCACGATAAGGTGGCAGCCCATATATTTATTTTTATATATATATATATTACAATTACAAAATAAAAAATTTGAAGCAGAAAGAAACACTTCAAATCAATTGTTTTTACATAAACTTATTCAGGAAATCAGATTGTCTGATTTTTAAAGAATTTATTTTTATTTTATAGCTGCACATTAGTATTTGAACATTTGGCAACCAGCAAGAGTTCTGGTTCTCAAAGACCTGTTACTCTGCCTATAAAAAGTCCACCTCTTATGTGCAGCAATAAAAGACAAATAAAGTCTTTAAAAGTCACACAATGTAATTTCCTGAATAAAAAAAAATGCTGTCTCTCACAGTGGAAATGCTCCTACAATGTGAATTTCAGACCTCTCTGATGGAGAGAGAGAGAGAGAGAGAGAGAGAGAGAGAGAGAGAGAGAGAGAGAGAGAGAGAGAGAGAGAGAGAGAGAATATTAATATTTCTGGTAGTATAAACAGTAAATGGCACTTGTATAGCGCTTTATCTAGTCCTGAGGACCCCAATGCGCTTCACACTACATTCACCCATTCATTCACACACTGGTGATGGTAAGTTAAGTTGTAGCCACAGCTGCCTTGAGGCACACCAACAGAAGTGAGGCTATCAAACACAGGTGCCACCGGGCCCTCTGACCACCACCAGCAGGCAAGAAATGTCTTGCCCAAGGACACAACAACCGAGACGGACAGAGCGGGGGCTTGAACCGGCAACCCCCCGGTTACAGGACAAGCTCCTACCTGGCTTCGTAATAACATGATCATGTTGTTATACTACCAATAAAAGTTTTTTGTCAAAAGTTATGGCTCCACTTGCATCCTTTGACATAAAACCCTAACCCTCCCAACCAAGCTCCCAGGCTGAGTTTTAACACCAGCCAGTCCCTGCTGGGAACACTATCCAACTGTGAAGTATGGAGGTGGCAGCATCATGATGTGGGGGCTGTTTTGCAGCAGGAGGAACTGGTGCGCTTCAGAAATAGATGGCATCAAGACATCAGCCACGAAGTTAAAGCTCGGGTCCAGATGGACGATGACCCTCAGCATTCAGACAGAGAGGGTCCAGAGAGTCCAGGTTCTGGTGTGGGTGAGTGTGAGTGAGGCGGTCTACAAACCTGGTCCAGTTCCACCAGTTCTGTCAGAGGGAATTGGCCAGAACTCCAGCAAACTATAATGAGAAGTTTGAAGGAAGGAGACCCAGAACATTTGACCCAAGTCATCCAGATCAAAGGCAATGCTACCAAATATTGAGGATACGTATGTAAACTTCTGAATAAGAATACATTAATAAATAAATCTGACATATTGTCTCTCTTATTGTTGTTCCACCTCTGTCTTTAGACCAGGAGTATTAAGTCCTAATTCCAGACACGTATATCAGTTGGTGAAATCAGATCCCTTAGCATGTATGTGAATGTTTCAGAGACCTGCTAAAGATGTCACTATTTGATTCAGCAGAGAAACATCTCACTTTAGTACACCAGGCCTCATGGACTAGAGTTTGACACATATACCTTAAATCAATGGTTCACAACCTGGGGTCCGGGAGCCAACAAGGCGTCCACTTGAGATTGCTGGGGGTCTGCACAATCTTAGCTGTGCTGAGGTTGTGAGGTTACCAAAAGTATATTTGTAAATATTATATTTATAAACTCCCAATAACACACCCAGTAGTATAATCAAACCTTTGAAAATGTTTTGATGATACTGTATTAAATATAATATTTATTCAATAATTGTAATTATACTATATTAAATTCAATATAAATACTACATATTTTATACACCTGGTGACACACAGAAGGAAAGAAAACTGTATAGATTCTGATCTATCTGAACAATGAGTCATTGTCTTGTCTTGGACACAGGCAGAGAGGTTTAAGGGAAGAAAGGTTGGAAAGCTCTGCTTTAAATGATCCGCTGAGACAGGACAGCAGTGTCTCAGGACTAACTTCATGTGTTTCATATAAGGAGTTATAAATGGAGAAACTAATCTTCAGACTCTGTTGGGTGTCATGTCTGTTCTACTACCTGCAGATGGGTAAGATCATGGTGTGATTCTTCTTTTCTCTGAACAGTTTCTTTTCAACCAGAGCATTCAGAACCAGCTGCCTGGCATCAAACCGTTTCACTCCCTTTAGAGAAACAAAGAGGAATTAAGGTGGAACATCAGATGGAACCTAAGGTAAAGCAGCACTTCATCATGGTAACCTTGAGATACAGTGATGAACATCAGTATTTGAACATCCTGTGATTTTGAGTTCTCCCACTTAGAAATTATGGGGGGGTCTGAAATTCACATTGTAGGTGCATTTCCACTGTGAGAGACAGCATTTAAAAAGATTCAGGAAATCACATTGTCTGATTTTTAAAGAATTGATTTGTATTTTAGGGCTGCACATAAGTATATAAACACTTGGGAATCATCAAGAGTTCTGGCTCTCAAAGACCTGTTACTCTGCCTTTAAAAAGTCCACCTCTACTCCACTTATTAATCTAAATTAGTAGCAACTGTCTGAGGTGGTTAAAGACAGCTGTCCACCCCAGTCACTCAGACGCCAACTTCTACCATGGCCAAGACCAAAGGGCTGTCAACAGACACAATTGTAGACCTCCACAAAGCTGGAAAGGGCTAGGGGCCAATTGCCAAGCAGCTTGGTGAAAATAGATCAACTGTTGGAGCAAAATTTTAGAAAATGGAAGAGGCTAAAGATGACTGTCAGTCTCCCTCGGACTGGTGCTCCATGCAAGATCTCACCTGGTGGGGTATCACTAAGTCAATTTAATTCAGTTTATTTATATAGGGGTGATTCACAACAGATGTCATCTCAAGGCACTTAACAAACAAGTAATTTCAATAGTCATTCCAATCAGTTTAAAGGTTTAGCTAGTTTTCTATTTAAGGAATCCCAGCAGATTGCATTGAGTCACTGACTAGCAGTTGTGCCCCGTTGATCCAGACTCCAACCACAACAATCCCTCATACTGAGCAAGCATGACAGTGGAGAGGAAAAACTCCCCTTTAACAGGAAGAAACCTCCAGCAGAACCAGAACCAGGCTCAGTAGGAGCGGCCATTTGCCACGACCGTCTGGGGGTTCAAGAAGACAGAGCAGAGACACAGAAAGAACAGAAGAACTGATGAAAGAGTACTTTCTATAATAAAGAAAGTAAAAAGTTGATAACAGGACACGGGTCGATGCTCATTTACTGGGATGCCCCCGTCCAACAGGGCATTGTAGCTAAGCAGGATACCAGACCAGGTGTAGCTTCAGTGGAAAGAAAAAACTCAGAGAAAACAAAGGTGATAAAAAAGTGAGGAATCAGCCCAGAACTACATGGGAGGAGCTGGTCAATGACATAAAGAGAGCTGAGACCACAGGTTCAAAGGTTACTGTCAGTGAAACACCAAAGGTTCCCCTGCTTAATTCATCACATGAATTGTCTGAAGTTTGCTAATGACCATCTGGATGATTCAGAGGAGGCATGGGAGAAAGTCATGTGGTCAGATGAGACCAAAATCAAACATTTTGGTCTAAACTTCACTCTCCGTGTTTGGAGGAAAAAGAAGGATGAGTTGCCTCCCAAGAACACCCTCCCTACTGTGAAGCATGGGGGTGGAAACATCATGCTTTGGGGGTGTTTTTATGCAAAGGGGACAGGACGACTGCACTGTATTAAGGAGAGGATGAATGGGGCCATGTATCGTGAGATTTTCCCTCAGTCAGAGCACTGAAAATGGGTCGTGGCTGGGTCTTCCAACATGACAATGACCTGAAGCACACAGCCAGGATAACCAAGGAGTGGCTCCATAAGAAGCATATCAATGTTCTGGAGTGGCCTAGCCAGTCCCCAGACCCAAATATAATAGAAAATATTTAGAGGGAGCTGAAACTCCTTGTTAGTCAGTGACAGTCCCGAAACCTGACAGATCTAGAGAAGAACTTTGTGGAGGAGTGGGCCAAAATACCTGTTGCAGTGTGTGCAAACCTGGTCAAGAACTACAGGAAACCTCTGACCTCTGTCATTGCAAACAAAGGTTTCTGTACCAAAAATTAACACAGATTTTCTTAGGCGTTCAAATACTTATGTGCAGCAATAAATTACAAATCAGTTCTTTAAAAATTAGACAAAGTGATTTCCTGAATAAATAAAAAATGCTGTCTCACAGTGGAAATGCACCTACAATGTGATTTTTCTGACCCCTCCATAATCTCTAAGTGCTCTAAGAACTTGCAAAATCGCAGGGTGCTCAAATACAACTGTTTCTCACTGTATTAACAAACATTCATATATGCTCAACACTGGTAGTAATACAGATCCAGCAAACTGATTTTTCGGCACCTCCAGCCACTGTCCACATAACGACCCCATAGTCCCATCTCCTCCAATGACAGACGGTCGTGGCAGAGAGTGTCTCTGTGATAGATGAAAGTCTATGAAGTCATGAGCAGGAGTCACCTTCACAGCACCTACACAGAATTTACAGACAAGAAATCATTTCTCCCAGAAAAGCAAGCTGCAGAGGTCTTAAAGCTCTTGGTTTAGAGTGACACTGATCCAGGTACCTGTTCCCATTTCCATGTCCACCATTGTATCTGTGATGATGGGGATGAGTCTGTTGGTGAAGGGATGTCTACAACACAGTCCATGAAAAGCCTAAAACAGAGAGAAAGATTTCAGATTCTCAGCAATGAACAGGAACCCTTGGATTAGTTTCAGTAACACAAATAAAAAAGGACAAAGTCTGACAGAAACAGGGCAGCTGTAGCTACAACTGTAGCTTGCCTCTACAAGTGTGTGAATGAATAATGAAGTTGTAAAGTGCCTCGAAAAGTGCTATACAGTATAAATGCAAGCGATTATTATTATGACCCAGTAAAGAGGGCATGGAGACAGAACAGTTATTGTCTAACAACAATGTTCTCTCACAGAACATAGCTGAACATAGACCACATCAGCATGTTACACATGCAGCTCATCTCAATCGTATTTTATACATCACAGTGTGAGCAAGGTGAAAGCGTTGCTCTTTCATTACAGTTGACTTCCTCTGTTAGGCAAACTGAGATTGAGGATTAAAAATGGACTCAAAAGGTAGAAATGAGACCCATCCTTTTGAGGGACTTGACTGTGTTGCTTACTTTCAGGACAGCAGTGAGTAAACCCAGAATCAGCTTTGCAGATATTTAAAAACTGAATTTAAAAACAGAATTAAAGCAAATTATGCATCAAGATGAAGAAATGTTTTGAATTAAAAATACAAATAATTCATACATCTGATAATAAAAAAAATACAGAACTCTTCTACATTTGATTTCTTTATTTTTGTGCAACTTTTAACTCTGACAAGACAGCAACAGAAACCAGAGTAATTACTAAATGTCGAGCCTTTGTGCAGCCAGCAGAAGAAAACAAGACCAAGGAGGCCATGCCACATAAACTGCAAGTAGGACTGCCAAAAAAGGATAAAGACACATATCCATTAATAGTTCAATATTACATTTAGTCTCCCAACACCTGCAACAAAAATATTTAGATCCATTTAAACAACTATAAAATGTGGCATTATCAAATATGTTTATTTTTATTTCCAACTTTAATATTTCACCTCAGTCCCATATTTTCCTATTTATTTAATTTGCCCTTTGATTTTCAGTAATGTTTTCTTTTAGCTGTTTTTATTTCTTCTCTTTGTCAGTTTTTTCATTTAAATTTTACAATGGTTTCTAAAAGTTTACTTTTGTAAAACTCGTTATTGTTTTACTGTAGTCATTTTTCTTACGTTTTTGCCTTTGCGTTGTCTGTCCCTGTTGGCGCCCCAAAATGTTAAACGACCCAATAAATGTATTGTTCCTTTATTCAATTCAATTCAAAAATACTTTATTGATCCCAGAGGGAAATTAAGTGTTGGTATAGCTCATATAATTAATTCTTTAAGGAGTTGTTGTAGATGATGATGGCTGTGGGCAGGAAGGATTTCCTGTAGCGGTCTGTGTTGCAGCCAAACTGAAGACACTCTGTTGTTGTATGACAGTCTCATGAAGAGGATGCTCAGGGTTGCCCATAATTTTTTTGATTTTACGAAGAATCCTTCTTTGCATCATCATCTCCAGTGGTTCCACAGTCGTCCCCAGAACAGAACCAGAACCTTCTTTATCAGGTTGTTTAGCCTATTTAAGTCCCTGGCTGTCATCCCCAACAGATGACGGCTGAAGAGATTACACTCTCCACAACAGACTTGTAGAAGATCTGCAGCATCTTGCTGCAAACCTTGAAGGACCTAAGCCTCCTCAAGAAGTACAGTCTGCTCTGTCCCTTCTTGTAGACGGTTTCACTGTTCAGTCTCCAGTCCAGTCTGTTGTCATGGTGAACTCCGAGGTATTTATACTCCTCAACCACCTCCACTTCTTCTCCCATGATGGAAACAGTGTTTGACTTATCCCTGTTTCTTCTGAAATCTACAATCATCTCCTTTGTTTTGTTCACATTCAAGGTGAGACGATTGTTTCCACACCATGTCACAAAGCGGTCCACCAGCTCTCTGTATTCAGCTTCTTGTCCATCTCTGATACACCCGACAATTGCAGAGTCATCTGAGTATTTCTGCAGATGACAGGTCTCTGATTTGTACTGGAAGTCTGAGGTGTACAGAGTGAAAAGGAATGGTGAGAGTACAGTCCCCTGTGGTGCTCCTGTGCTGCTGACCACCTGGTTTGACACACAATTCTTGAGTCTCACAAATTGTGGTCTGTTGGTCAGGTAGTCATTGATACAGGCGATTGTTGAGGGCTCCACCTGTGTCTTCTGGAGTTGCTGACAAAGCAAATCAGGCTGAATTGTGTTAAATGCACTGGAGAAATCAAAGAACATGATCCTCACAGTGCTGGCTGCTTTGTCCAGATGACAGTGGGTTGGTTGAAGCAGGTGGATGATGGCATCTTCAACTCCAACTCCACAGCGATAAGCAAACTGCAGTGGGTCCTGATACGTTCTTGTTTGCTTACTCAGGGGTGCCAACAGGAGTCTCTCCAGGACCTTCATGATGTGGGATGTCAGGGCAACAGGTCTATAGTCATTGATGACTGATGGGTGAGTTCTTTTTGGTACTGGAACCAGGCAGGATGTCTTCCACAACACTGGAACCTTCTCCTGAGTTAGGCTAAGGTTGAAGAGGTGCTGCAGAATCCCACAGAGATACTCTGCACAGGCCTTCAGGACTCTGGGGCTGACACCATCTGGACCTGCAGCGTTGTTAGCTTGGAGTCCTTCCAGTTTTGTGGCAAAAAACAGTCTCTCTTTGCACCATTTTACCCATAAACATTACAATATTTTCTCAGATATGAGGAACAGATCCTTGACCCAAAACAAGTCTAGAAAGCAAAGTTTAGTCTTACTACAATCAATAAAGGTCACAGCTATGAAAAGAACACAAAACAGACAAAGGTTGCAGGGAGTCATGTGATATCATGTGTTCATTCATTCATTCATGTTTTATAGCCATGTAGTCTGTTCAGAGTTGAGGAGGGGTTGACTTTTTCAGCGTTTAACGAGTGAGTGGCAGGGAATACAAGAGAGAATACAATCTATCACATGGCTTACACAGAGACACACAGAATAAACCATTGACGCACACACTCAGAGTGGACGGCGCACTAGAATCTCCAGTTAACCCAAAATCTTTTCAGGGAAACAAGAGGACAAGGGAAAACCCACACAGGCACAGGGAGAGCATGCAAGGTGCACACAACAGTGACACCAAAAAATACTATATGTTGCAGTGCAACTTCATCCCTGTAGAACTACTCACCTGATATCGAGGATCATCGGGGTGAACAGCTACAGCCACATCTCCAAGCATAGTCTCAGGACGAGTAGTAGACACTGCCACTTCACTGTCTGATATCGTAAGAAGAAAAATTTTAAAGACATTTATTTCAATTGTTATTGATTTTTTCTATGCTTATGGAAAAGAACTGCATGCAGAATGATATGAAACTGTGAACATTTTGCTTTGTATTCACATGCTCTGAAACATTAGAAAAAATTACAAACATCCTGTCCAGGAGTGATGCTGAGAAACTAGTCCATGCATTTGTTACCTCAAGGCTGGACTACTGTAAATCTTTACCATCAGATAGTCCACAAAATGTCTCCAGTCACAAATACTCACCATGACCTTCTACTTTATATGCAAAGGTAAACATTGTTCCAAACTCCACCTTATCCTCATAACCAGGGACAGACATCATGGTTGGGCCAGACACTTCCTTGGTGTCAACCTGAGACAAATGAACAACTTTCCAGTTAGTCTTCAGAAAGGAGATTTACAATGAAACGAGTCACAATCTTACCTATATGTGCACTACATGAATAAAATAACAGATGATGTCAAATTATTCAAAATAAATGATAAATTAATGTGCTTTCTCTGCTGTTGTCTAAAAAAAGTATTGTTTTGCATGTTTTATTGACTGCAATCTTTCCACAGCTCATCAGCACTCAAGAATTGAAAATTGGGTTTCTTCAATAAACAAAATAGTCTTTGTGACAGAAAAAAAATTTATGTCATGGATATGATTACCGGTAAGCTTTGTGAATATTTGTTTTAATTGGGAAAATTCTGCAAAAACTGTAAAGAATGTAAATACATGTATAAAACAGTCAGAGATCTGAGATTTAGACATTTATAAACCACATTTTCTGTAAATGTGGTTTATAAACTTTGTGAAATGTTGAAATGTAAGGATTTTCAGCTGCCTAGAGTAGAAATATTTCTTTTTTGAAGCTAAAATAGTTTTGCAAATAATGACTGAACTCCAGATAAATGTATTCCAGAAAACGTATTAACTCAAAATATATCACTAGAAATATTATATTAATATTACTAATATTAATATTTAGGGCGGCTGTAGCTCAGTGGTAGAGTTGTCAGCCTGCAACCCAGAAATTGTGAGTTCAATTCCAGCTTCCACCTGCTACATGTCGTTGTGTCTTTGGGCAAGACACTTCACCTACCTTGCCTACTGGTGTTGGCCAGAAGGGCCGATGGCGCGATATGGCAGCCTCGCTTCTGGGTTAGGGCAGCTGTGGCAGCTGTGGCTATGATCATAGCTTGCTTCCACCAGTGTGTGAATGTGAGAGTGAATGAATAATGGAGTTGTAAAGTGCTTTGAGAGTCTTGAGAAGCGCTATATAAATGCAAGCCATTATTATTCAAAACAATTTTTTGAGTACTTTAGGAAAAAATGTCAGACTTTACTCCATGTGCCAGTATGAGCAATAGCCATTAAAGGTGTTATCTGTAAAATATGCAGAAGCATGGGTTGGTGTGAGGAAGCATCAGTGTGACTGTAGCATGTGTAAACATGCTGATGGAGAAGTCTAAAGTGGAGCCATCCAACTGGGACCATCAAAGAGAAGGTTACTGGTTATTCTGACAGGAAAATGCTATCCCTACATTATGTTAGTTTTGTACTTCTATGTGTATTTTACTGTGGAATACTGCAGTTTCAAACACACTACAATACAATTGTTAAATCATGCACATATATTATCCAATAAATTAAACAATAAACAGTCAATTCTTCTCTTGTCCCATTGAAAGTTTAATTGTTATGCATTTAAAAAGTCCAGGAGTCATTCTATTCCTCAGCACAGCGACCTATCTCTATCGGAAAACAGAAAAAATGTACGCAAAGCTACTGCTTTAAAACTTTTTATCAGGGTTTTTGCCCGTTTTTAACGCCAACGTGAGTATGTTTCAGAGAAGATTAATTTAACAAAGATTTATTTAAATAAAGTGAATTTCAAACAAGCCTATACTACGAATCAGTGGACACTATTTGGGAAGAATCTAAGAGTTGAATTGTAAAGTAAGTAAGTCAAACTTTATTGATATAGCACCTTTCTAGAATTGATCACAAAGTGTTTTACAATAAAAACATGGTAACAGTCACATAACATATAAAATCAAAAAGTAAAAGTAGAGTTGCAGTAGTCGAAGGGGGATGAAATAAAAGCATGGATTATAATCTCCACCTCAGATTGTGACATAATGAGGGTCAACCTGGCAATATTCTTCAGATGATAAAAACAGGAATGGACCAGTGATGTGACGTGAGCATCTAATGATACATCGGGATTAACAATTATCCCAAGGTTCCTCACTGATGGCTTAACACATGGGGCAAGTGGTTTGAGGCTCTCTGTTATTTTAGGGAGGAATTTGTCAGGAGCACAAACAAGGTCTTCAGGAATTGTAGAAAGAATATTCAAAGAACTATGACCACAAAGCCAGCCTCTCATAATTGGCATCTCCAGCCATGTATTGCACAGTCTTCCCTGTAAGGCCACACTTTTCCACATATGGCAATCTGTAGCTTCGATTGTCCTTAGGCACAGTCAGGTCTGGTCACTCTCAGCATAAGGCTCCATCTTAGAAATACACTCCTAAGGCCTCCAGAGCTATCAGACACTACAGCTTGCAGATAGTATACATTTATTTTGAATCAAACTAACCTGGGGTTACAAGTAATGATGAGAAAAATGAGTAACACACCAGACTAACGCATCCTTTAGTTGCACTGATTTGAGTAGATTACCATAATTTACTGTGTAATTCAAACTTTAACTTGCGCCGCTCAAGGTGGCAGCATGTTGGAGTAGCTCTGTTACTTTGGTTCATATTTTTTTTCTTTTTTAAAACTTTAATTCTTCAATTTCTGGTAGAAACGTTGTTTTTGTGGACAACTGTTCTCTCTGGTTTTGAATGCTGTGCAGCTGGAAGGATTTTTGCTGATACTTTTTATTTTTGGACATTTGTTATGATGCATAACCATGGCAACAAGGTGGTTTACAACTGGCAGCAGCTGATTAACATCACAAAAGCTCAAATAAGACCTCAACTACAGCCACAAAACCCTGATGAGTTGAAAAGAAGACGCCATAGATCCAGAGCATCCTCTACATCAGACTGTCATACAACTACAGAGCGTCTTCAGTCAGAGGCTTCTTCAGATCTGCAGAGCGCTACAGGAGATCATCCCTACCCACAGCCATCAGCATCTACAACAAATCTTTGAAGGAACTTCCATAATGAGTTACAACAACATTTAATTTCCCTTTGGGATTAATAAAGTAATTTTGAATTGAATTGAATTGAATTGAATTGAAAAGTAATGATTCTGCATTCTAAATTAGAAAGAAAGAATCATGTACCTGATCTATAACAAATGATGTATTTTAAACTTTGAAAATTGTGTTTGACGCTAAAACCATGAAATGCCCACAGTTAAAAACTAAAACTGAGACAAAGTAAAGATAGAGCAAAACTTTGCTTCTCATATAAGAGTTTCTTACCTCTATATCAGAAATTGCAGACTGAAGAGCACAGCTCCAGTTGACCAAACCCTCCGAGCGATAAATAAGGTCAGAATCACACAGTCTGACAAAAGCCTCAGTTACAGCTCTGCTAAAACCCTGAAATCAAAGAAAAACAAACAGTGAAACATTTGTTTTATTTCGTAGATAAAGAAAAAGTTCTGTGGTAAACTGCTTTGCAGACAAACAGAACCTCCCACAGTTTTTAACAAGCATTGAATAAAGACTCTTTTCATGTCTGACCACAGCAAAAACAGAGTAAGTTCACTTTACTGAAGGTCATTTCAGGAAGGGGGCATTAAAATAAGATCCCTGAACTACTTCAGTTCCTTTCATTGCAGAAGATCAGCAGCTCTAGTCTGAGCAACTCCCAGATAATGGAGCTCATCACCTAATATCTGAGACAGAGCCCGTCCAGAAGATTGTTTTTTGACTGTTGTCTGTGCTTCTGCACCAAACAGCACCTCAGATTACCAGACCTCATTGGAGTCTCTGGATGGGCTCATGAAAGGTTGCCATTAAGGGATTCTGTGGTGCTCCTAAGGGACTTCGATGCCTATGTGGGCAACTGGTGGGATACCTGGTGATGGGAAATCAGAAAGAACTGCTTCTATGAACGAAATCTGTGTTTTCATGTCATTACCGAGCACCGTGGTTTGTTACTTGGTACCAGGCCACCTTAGGCCACAGTTTGATGGTTGGTTTTGTAATCTTACCATCAGACCTGTAGTGTTATGTTTGGGGACACTCGAGTGAAGAGACAGACAGAGCTGTCAACTGATCAGCGCCTGGTAGTAAGTTGGATCAGGATCATCTTGCAGGACTGACAGGTGGTAAGGATAAGCTGATCTCCAACTCATACGTCTGGGACAATTTCTATCAAGTCCGAGGGATCTTGGAGAAACAGTACCAAGATGGGCCATGTTCAGGATCTCCATTGCAGAGGAGATCCAGGAAGCTATTGGTACCTGTTGCCGTGGCAACCAGAAGACCCCCTAGTTAACATCTGGGGTGATGGAAGCCATCTGGCAGAAAAGGAGGTCTTTAGAGCTGGATGTCTTTAGGAAATCACATTGCATGATGGATTTTTAAAGAATTTATTTGTGTAATGGTACAGAAAACAAACAACCAAGCAAGAATTTTGGTCCTCACAGATCTGTTACTTCTTCTTTAAGAAGCTCTTCTATCCTCCACTCATTATCTGTATTAACGGCACCTAATTGAACTTATCTGTATAAAGACACCTGTCCACACCTTCAAACAGTCCGACTCCAACCTCTACCATGGCCAAGACCAGAGAGCTGTCCAAGGTTGGTTTTGTTAGATCTCAGTGCTGCTTTTGACACAGTCGATCATAACATTCTCTTAGAAAGGCTTGAACACATTGCAGGGATTAAAGGAACAGCACTAGGCTGGTTTAAATCAGATTTGTTATAAACAGATTCTAGTTTGTTCATGTAAATGATAAATCTTCTTCACACTCAAGGGTTACTTGTGGAGCTCCACAGGGTTCTGTGCTTGGACCAATTCTTTTTACTATATAAATGCTTCCAATTGGTAGAATCATTAGACAGCATGACATAAATTTCCACAATAATGCAGGTGATACAAAACTATATTCATCCATAAATCCTCATGAACCCAGTTAGGTAGATTACAGGCATGTCTGGAAGAATAAAAAAAAAGCATGACTCTAAACTTTTTGCTATTAAATTCTGACAAGACAGAAGTTTCCGTCTTTGGACCAGAACCTCTAAAAAACAAACTGATCAGTCAATCACTTCATCTGGATGGCATTAAATTGGCCTCCAGTAATAACGTAAAGAACCTCATTGTTATTTTTGACCAAGACTTGACATTTAAATCCCATATTAAACAGGTTTCTAGGATTTCCTTCTTTCACCTCCAGAATATTGCTAAAATTAGAAACATCCTGTCCAGGAGTGATGGTGAGAAACAAGTCCATGCATTTGTTACCTCAAGGCTGGACTACTGTAATTCTTTACTATCAGGAAGTCCACAAAATGCCATTAAAAGCCTTCAGTTGATCCAAAATGCGGCAGCAAGAGTTCTGATGAATATTAAAGAGAGATCACATTTCTCCTGTTTTAGCTTCCCTTCATTGGCTCCCTGTTAAATCCAGAATAGAATTTAAGATCCTCCTTCTTCCATATAAAGCCCATAATAATCAGCTCCATCATCCATCAGGGATCTGATTGTTCCTTATGTTCCTAACAGAGCACTTCGCTCTCAGACTTCAGGTTTACTGCTGGTTCCTAGGATTTCTAAAAGTAGAATGGGAGGCAGATCTTTTAGTTATCAGACTCCTCTCCTGTGGAACCAGCTCCCAGCTTTAGTCCGTGAGGCAGACACTCTGTTTACTTTTAAGGCCAGGCTTAAAACTTTCCTTTTTGATAAAGCTTATAGTTAGAGTGGCTAAGGTCATCCTGAGCTATCTCTGTAGTTATGCTGCTATAGGCTTAGACTGCAAGAGGACAGACTTACCAATTTTCTTCACTCTGCTACTTTTCTCTCTTACTACTCTCCAGTTGCATTATATGCTGTTATTTTAACTGTTAACTTTGTTTTCTCTCCATAGAAGCTACACCTGGTCTGGTATCCTGCTTGGCTGCAATGCCCTGTTGGACGGCTGGCATCGACTGGGATGATGGTCTTGGTGGCTTAACATCCTCCGTGTCCTGTTATCAACTTTTCACTTTCTTTAATATAGAAAGTACTCTTACATCAGATCTTCTGTTCTTTTTGTGTCTCTGCTCTGTCTTCTCAAACCCCCAGACGGTTGAGGTAGATGGCCGCTTGCACTGAGCCAGGTTCTGCTGGAGGTTCCTTCCTGTTAAAGGGGAGTTTTTCCTCTCCACTGTCGCTACATGCTTGCTCAGTAAGAGGGATTGCTGAAGGATTGCTGTGGTTGGAAAGTCTGCATCAACGGGGCCCAACCTCAAGTCAATGACTCGATGCAATCTGCTGGGATTCCTTAAATAGGAAACTAACTAAAACTTTAAACTAATTGGAATGTTTGTATGATTGGATTGAAATGACTTTTCTTGTATAGTGCCTTGAGATGACATCTATTGTGAATCAGCGCAATATAAATAAACTGAATTGAAATTGTAAATCTGCAAAAGACTGGGATTTGCCAATCTCCAATAGGCAAACAGCTTGGTGAGAAGATGTCAACTGTTGGAGCAATTATTAGAAAATAGAATAAAAACAAGATCACATGCAATCTCCCTATACCTGGGGCTCCATGCTAGATCTCACCTTGTGGGGTACATATGATCTTGAACGGTGAGGAAACAGCCCAGAACAACACAGGGGGAACTGGTCAATTACCTGAAGAGAGCTGGGACCACAGTAACAAAGGTTACTATTCGTATCACACTACATTGTCATGGATTAAAATCCTGCTGTGCTGGAAAGGCCGCTCTGCTTAAACCAGCACATGTCCAGGCCCGTCTAAAGTTTGCTAGAGACCATCTGGATGATTCAGAGGAAGATTTGGAGTATGTCATGTGGTCAGATGAGACTAAAAAAGAACTCTTTCTATAAACACCTGTTGTGTGAATATTCCTATGTAATTAGGATTTAAGTACATATTCTCTGTCTAGTGAATGTATCTAGGGCAATATGACAAAGTTAGGGGAAGCAATGTTATTGTTCCAGCTTAATGTTCCTGATAAAGACGTGTCAGATCACCAGAGAGACAGACGCCGGGGCACCAAGACAACTACGGAACAGTCTGATCTGGGATGTGCTGCTTCATGCTTTACTATCAGACTGGCATGAAGCAGTTCTCCAGAAGCTGGACATGAAGATTGGAGAAGACATGCTGCAGAGATAAACACTGATTGCTGAATATTATTTAAACTGTTAGTCAGAAAGGTTGGGTAGGGTGATGTAAGAGTAATGTAATCTCTGTCCCCTCAATGTTCTGGCCAGACATGTTTGAATCAAATACTTAAATGCCTTCCGGGACTCAGTCTTCATTTACTTTGGGAACCCTGAAGCCTTTTCTTCCATTACACGTCACTCGCCATGTTTGGAGGAGGAAGAATGCTGAGTTGCATCCCAAGACCTCAATCCAATAGAGTTGGGGAGTTGAAAGTCTGTTTTGCCTAGTAACAGCCCTAAAACATCGCAGCTCTAGAGAAGATCTGCATTGAGGAATGGACCAAAATACCAGCTACAGTGTGTGCAAACCTGGTGAAGACATAAAGGTGACCTTTGACCTCTGTCATTGCCAACCAAGGTTACGTTACAAAGGATTCAGGTGAACTTTTGTTATTGACCAAATATTTATTTTCTGCACCATTATACAAATAAATTCTTTAAAAATCATACAATGTGATTTCCTGGATCTCTCACAGATGAAGTGCACCTATTATGAAAATCCCAGACCTCTCTCAACTTTTTAAGTGGGAAAACTTGCACAATAAGTGGCTGCTAAATACTTTTTTGCCCCACTGTACTTGGGGCGTGGGAGGGAATTCGGAGGCTAAAGAGAGAGACTTTCGGTTGGCCTCAAAGAAGTTGTGGAAAACCATCTGGCAACTCAGAAAGGGAAACTGAGGGAGTATTCCAAGCTGTGCGTGGTTCAGGGGTGACCTGCAGACCTGGAATAAAAGTTGCAGGTTGGAAGGATCACTTTGGGGTTTTTCCTGTCTTTTATTTTGGTCGATGGTAAATTGGTAAATCATGTAAAATGTAACTTATTTCCTGATTTGGGGAGGACCAGATAATCCATATATTATCCATATGATAATCCAATGATTAAAAATGGCAGTGTGTGACATTTCATCTGAGTCGTTCTGTCCTGACACAGAGAACACCTTTGTTTTCCCATTATCTTCAACTTTATCTAAAGTTGTAAACTTGCGGTTTTCATTGTTAATGTTTGGTAATGTGGATAATAACAGCTGTCTGTATTTTGGTCAAAAGGCTCTAGATGCAATGTGGCACTAAAGATGATCATTTGATGTTTGACACTTAAGCCCCTTTCAAACTGGCCATGAAAAACAGTAATTTTCCGGACTTCATCTGTTTTGCTTTTGTGTCTGAAAGCAATCTTCCGGACTTTGTCCGGATACCCTTTACCGGTAATTTTACGGATGAAGACCTAGTAACAAGAGCGGACTTTACGCGGTATGGGGTTTGCATTCAGATTATCAGGAAATGTTCCGGAAAAGCTGGAGGGGTGTGGGGCGGTGGGGAAAAGGGGAGGGGGGCAGGGGACGCTGTGAGCGCACACATTGATGACGTATAAATGTCACTGTTTTCCTTTCAGCTTCTTCATCGATGTCTCTTAAGCGTTTCCATGTGTGCAAAATTGCACTCATCACAAAGACGAGCACTGTGAGTAGATCTGCTGTTTCGTCAACCATCTTGGCCATAATCCCTTTTTTTGGGCAAATGACACGTACGCCCCCGTCGCACTAAGTTTACGTCATATCCACATACAACCCCCCACTCAAGCCGCACCCCCCACCCCACAGACAATCATCAGGATCCTCCGGTAGATTTCTTGCTGTGTGAAAGCAGCCGAAAGGCAATGTTCCGGAAAAAAGTGGTGTATTTGAAAACACAACTCCGGTTAAAGACCGGATGGAATTGTCCGAAAATATTCCAGAACTTCTGTCTGAAAACGGCTTTAGCAGTATCACACATACCGGTAGCTGCAACAGCATGTCAGTGTTGAATTCCCAGAATGCATCTACTTGTAACCATTTAAAGAGCACGCCACCTTTCTAAACCAACCTGTGTTTCACTGCAGACATTTTGACAGCACAAGTTCTAGCTATGTTTCTTTCCAGGATTCCAGACACATGCAAATTCTACATGCAAATGTTTTAAACACACATTACAGGGTGACATCACAGGGGGAGGAACATATGTGATTAAAAGGCTCACTGGATCCATAGTGAAACAGGTTCTGCTCCAGTCCAGAGAAGCTCCAAGTCTCCTCAGCTGATGATAAATCTCTTCTCCTTTCCTAGGACAAAGGAGAAGAGGTCAGATAGAGTGAAGCAAACACTGAACACACCACTCAACTAAGTTGTTATTATGAAGAGATAATGGGAAACAAGATTTACTCATTTTTCCATTTCCAGACTTTCTGTAAAAATTCTTCTCTGGAAAAATCTTGTCTGCGCTTCCCATTTTCTCTCAGAAGTCTCCTCTCCACAACCGTCTGATGCAGAAGAACACATTTACTAGAGTGAGAAAAACACTGCAACATACAGCAAATGTTTCAGCAAACAGATATAGAAAACCTGGTTAGGGTTTATAATATGGGAAGCTATTCTTTCAAGCCAACTGGCTCATTTTATGGTGTGAATTAATAAGCAATATAGGACAGTAGCTGGACTGTGGATTGTGTAGGATTTATTGGGCTTGAGGGTAAGATTGTTGTTTGCATAATTCATGTTTAGACGTAATTTTTCCTGAATTTTTGTAACCATTTTATAGAATATGGGGCCAGCAATGGCCATAATTCTTCCTAATATTATGCAGGGCAGCGATCAGGTTCTGGAGCTTTGCCACTGGGTATATTTTGGGTGGCATCATGGAGTTCCGTTGTTGTTTTACTTTGTTTCACATTTCATCTATTTCAGAAGCAGATGGATCAGAGTTGTTTCAGTAAAGATTTTAAAGAAATCTATAGAAATATGACATTGTTTAGGTTTGTGTGCTGATTTACCACTGCTGCCCAGTGAATGTCGAAATTGTTACCCCTCCTTTCCATCGGACGTGTAAGCCGCACATTACAGGAGCAGCATGTCATACGCAGCTGATAGCCACCACTGTAGTCAATAGAACCCTTTCCACCGGAGGCGAAAGCAGCACGAGTCTGCTGCGTCTCAAGAACGTCATGTCGCAGCACTTTTCTAAATATACGCGGCAGTCCTATTTTCTACGCGGTACGCCTCTGAAACACGTAAACTTCTACATTTTGGATAGGGGAAGACAGGAAATATAACGGCTCGGCACCGGAAATTTTCAAAATAAAAGAAACGTGCTGCTTTGCGGTTGCTTTACTTAAACAAAAATCACTACCTGTGCGGCCCGGTGAGAAGTCAGTACCTCACGGCAGGGTCTCATTTGTGTGTCATCACACAAATGAGCGATTTTTGATATTCCCTGACATAACATAAACTTATTGGCGAATATAAAACGGACATAACATAAAACACAGACCTTTTGGAGCCATGTTGCTGTCTTTTCTATTTAATATCTACATGCTCTCACTAGGCAAGATTATAGCAACTAATAACATTAGCTACCATAACTACGCGGACGACACTCAGCTCTACATTACAATGTCACCAGGTGACTCTGAACCCATTCAAACCCTAAATCAATGCATTGACCAAATAAATGGATGGATGTGCCATAACTTTCTCCAGCTGAATAGAAACAAAACTGAAGTGATTATTTTTGGTCCCAAGGAGGAACGATCAAGAGTCAGCACACAGCTTCAATTAATACAGCTAGAAACTACTGATCAGGCTCGAAACCTAGGTGTAGTAATGGACTCAGACCTGAACCTCCAGGGTCACATAAAGGCAATAACAAGGTCAGCGTTTTATCACCTGAAGAACATCTCTAGGATTAAAGGACTGATTTTGCAACACGACCTAGAAAAACTCATCCATGCGTTTATCTTTAGTCGGATTGATTACTGCAACAGCATCTTCACAGGTCTGCCTAAAAAGCCAATCAGACAGCTGCAGCTGATCCAGAACGCTGCTGCTCGTGTTCCTCACTAGAACCAGGAAAGTAGAGCACATCACCCCAGTTCTAAAGTCCTTACACTGGCTCCCTGTAGCTCGGAGAATAGACTTCAAAATACTTTTACTAGTTTATAAATCATTACATGGCTTAGCACCAAAATATGTTGAAGACCTGTTGTCACGGTACCAACCACCAAGACCACTCAGGTCCTCCAACTCTAGCCTACTAAACATCCCTAGACTCAGAACTAAACATGGAGAAGCAGCTTTCAGTTTCTATGCTCCCCTTATCTGGAACAAACTTCCTGACGAGTGTAGAGATGCTGAAACTCTGAACTGCTTTAAATCGAGACTAAAAACCCATCTGTTTAGAATTGCCTTCGAGTAAATGCTTGATGTCATATGTATGAAATGTGTTCATGCTCTCTTGCTTTTTTTAATCTTTCTCTTGCTTTATTGTGTATCATGTGTAATGTGTGTTTCTTTTATGTGTTTTTTTAAAAATCACCAAATCATGTAAAGCACCTTGAATTACCCTGCTGTTGAAAGTGTGCTATACAAAAAAAATTGCCTTGCCTTGCCTTTTCCTGGTTATTCTTGTCATAGACGTTTATATATGTCTATGGTTGTTGTGTTTACTGACGAAACCACGTGTGATTTTGCTAATCTCACGTGATTTCGTGCTCTCGGTGACAGCTGCTTCCCTGCTGCTATGCGCCTCATACGCACCCGGTGGAAAGGGCCAAGCAGCAGAGTACGCAAGTGAAACATGCTGCTCCTGTAACGTGCCGCTTACGCGTCTGGTGGAAAGGAGGGGTTATGTTTATTATTGTATTTCAATGGATTTGCAAGGAAAGCTTTTATTTTCTGATGAAGTTTGATTTCAATTGCTTTTGTTATGGTTTTCCTT
Source organism: Valencia hispanica (assembly GCA_963556495.2). Classification (NCBI taxonomy): domain Eukaryota; kingdom Metazoa; phylum Chordata; class Actinopteri; order Cyprinodontiformes; family Valenciidae; genus Valencia; species Valencia hispanica. Next base: position 54,352,617 of record OY747713.1, on the reverse strand, counting down.
GTAATTTTGCCTCACATGATAACTTTTACTGCCTCCCAAATGAAACAAGGGGGGATTTGAGGCAAATCATTGATTTCAAAGAAAAATGTCCAATTTCTCTCCAAAGACTCATAAAAATCATAGAACATATGTGTCAGAGCTATCAGCACTTCGTCCTGCTCACTCTTGTCTGATCATTGTCTGGCATCTGTCTCCAATCAGTCACACATGATCCTCTTTCCCCTCTGTCTATTTAAACCCTTCACTTCATCTCACTTCCCGTCGGATCACTGACGTCTCTCCATGCTGTGTCTCACCCTGCTGTTCTCCCTTCTGCTCGTTTGTGTCAGCCTGGTATCCTGTCTCATCATTCCTGTCGTCATCATCATCATCATCCTAATAATCAACCTTGCACCTTTTTCACGTCTGCTTTTGGGTCCATGCTGCAACCCGAGACACACGCCCTGACAATATGACCTATTTGACAAATTGAAGTCGACTAAGTCGATCTCATAAAAAGACACAATGTACAATCTAAAAATTCAACAAAAGATGGGAAACAAAGTCTATGAAGTCTATTGGTCTGAGAAGGGTTACGAAGACTTTTATAAGGGTTTGGGACACAACTATATCACAATGAGAGCCTTTCTAGGAGTGGCCAGGATACCAAATTTACTCCTAGAGGTCATAAACAATTGATCACTGACATGACAAAGAAACCAAGAACCACACCTAGAGCACTGCCTAACCCAGCTAAGCTCCGCATTCACAACAAAGAGACTGGGATCAGAGGTACAAGGCCAAGGTAATTCCTGACCATAAACAACACAGAGGCCCATGTCACATTTGTCATAAACACCTTGATGATCTCCAAGACTTTTAGGAGAATATACTGTGGAATGATGAGACAAAACCTGAACTTTTTGAAAGTCACTTTACATCTGGAGTAAAGCAAACACAGAACTTAAAAAAATGAATTGCAGGACTTGGCCATATTGTTGAAGGAGGACTCAGAGCTGAAGGCTTCAGCTGGTGGTGTGATTCCCCCTCCCCCTTTACAGTAAGTAAAATTGCAGTGTGCAAAAGATTTTAGAGAAAGAAACTACAAAAAACAAAACAAATCTGTAGTAAAATAACTCCCAATGTCTTCAGAGTAATACAACCGAACTTATAACAAAATATAGAAAGCGGTACTAGGCCCCTGGCTATTGAGTTCTAGTGTTTTGTGTTCCTGAGGCCCAAACTGCACACAAAAAAACCTCACAAAGAAGCCTCTACCCCAGGCTTTATACAGGAAACTCTTCATATACCATTAATTGGTGTTCAGTCACAATTGCACATTACATAATAATATATGTATGATAATAAAAACTACAGATAATACTTACCAGTACCTAACTTTATTAATCAAAACCATGACATAATGGAATCTAATCTAATAATTCTATCTAATAATCCCACATCATGAAGGTCCTGAAGAGACTCCTGTTGGCCCAACTGAGTAAGCAAGCAAGAACGTATCAGGACCCATTGCAGTTTGCTTATCGCTGTGGAGTTGGAGTTGAAGATGCCATCATCCACCTGCTTCAACCAACCCACAGTCATCTGGACAAAGCAGGCAGCACTGTGAGGATCATGTTCTTTGATTTCTCCAGTGCATTTAACACAATTCAGCCTGATTTGCTTTGTCAGAAACTCCCGAAACAGTCGTTGATCACCTGGATCAATGACTACCTGACAAACAGACCACAGTTTGTGAGACTGAAGAACTGTGTGTCAAACCAGGTGGTCAGCAGCACAGGAGCACCACAGGGGACCGTACTCTCACCATTCCTTTTCACTCTGTACACCTCAGACTTCCAGTACAAATCAGAGACTTGTCATCTGCAGAAATACTCAGATGACTCTGCAATTGTCGGGTGTATCAGAGATGGACAAGAAGCTGAATACAGAGAGCTGGTGGACCGCTTTGTGACATGGTGTGGAAACAATTGTCTTACCTTGAATGTGAACAAAACAAAGGAGATGATTGTAGATTTCAGAAGAAACAGGGATAAGTCAAACACTGTTTCCATCATGGGAGAAGAAGTGGAGGTGGTTGAGGGGTATACATACCTCGGAGTTCACCTTGACAACAGACTGGACTGGAGACTGAACAGTGAAGCCGTCTACAAGAAGGGACAGAGCAGACTGTACTTCTGGAGGAGGCTTAGGTCCTTCAAGGTTTGCAGCAAGATGCTGCAGATCTTCTACAAGTCTGTTGTGAAGAGTGCAATCTCTTCAGCCGTCATCTGTTGGGGTAGCAGCATCAGAGCCAGGGACTTAAAAAGGCTAAACAACCTGATAAAGAAGGCTGGTTCTGTTCTGGGGACAACTGTGGAACTACTGGAGATGATGATTCATAGAAGGATTCTTCATAAAATCAAAAAAATGATGGACAACCCTGAGCATCCTCTTCATGAGACTGTCATACAACAACAGAGTGTCTTCAGTTGGAGGCTTCTTCAGTTTCGCTGCAACACAGACCGCTACAGCAAATCCTTCTTGCCCACAGCTATCACTATCTACAACAACTCCTTAAAGAATTAATTATATGAGCTACAACACTTAATTTTCCTCTTGGATTAATAAAGTATTGAATTGAATTGAATGGTTGCATCCACCTACTTTCTGTTAGGAGTCTGGGGTGTTTGTCTGTTTGGCTTCCTGTATTTTTCTCCACCTTTCTCGAGAATTCCACCAGAGGTCCTGTGTGAGCTGAGGACCTGTCGATCAAGCCGGGACGGAGCAGTCTCTCTGCAGCCTGCACAGCTGCAGCTCATTAAAGCTCATCACTGATATAAATAGCTGACTGTCAGAGGCAGATCTTTGTTCATCAGTGTTGGTAAACCTCTAGCCCTCTGTATTTTCCCTGAGACTCCTAGTTTTTATTTATCTCCTGTGACTACCCGCTTTAGTGCTTACCTGTGCTCATTCCAAAGGTTTTTTCCTCGTAAGAATTCTCCTCGGTATCAGTTCTCCAGCTTTATCACAGGCCTTTGGTCTTCAGTCCACATCTGATAGCCTTCAAGCTCCAAGTTCCTCCGTGTTCCATGCTTCATCTCCGTGCTCTGCCTGCCCGCAGAGCACGGAGATGTGACTTGTATGAAAATATCATATTTTCATTTAAGTCACAAGATGACCCAGTGTCATTTATATCAATGTAAATATACCAGTATGTCTCCTTGCCTCCCCATCTATCTCTTGTTGCTTCATCTTGCTCTGCCTCCCTTCCTCGCTGCACTCATTCTGCAGGAAGCGACAGCATGGAGACAGATGAAGGCCTGAGGGAAAGTACTGAAGAGGAGCCACTGATTAGTAAAAATAAAACTACTGGTTCAATTATTTGGACATTGTTCGGATTCAAAGTGTTGTGATTGCATTTCTCATAAGATGAACTGAACAGACTTTTGGATGTCTGGGAGCTATTTCAAAGATGGACTGAGCAGACCACATTTCCCAGCAATCCTAGCAGTGACCCCCAACACACTCCTATTGGTCCGTGACCACCCACGGTGACATCAGCGATGACATCACGGCCAAAGGGGGCAATAAGACTAGTCGCGCCCATTTTGAATTGTTCTCCAGCTAGAAGTTCTTGGATGGACGACTGCTGAACAGAGGACATATCACCGGTGAAGATTCTCTTTTGTTCTGACCCGCTGGACCGGGGAAGAACTCATTTCAAAGCTTCGAAGTGCGCACCCCGCCTGCGTAACTAGGGTGCACGATATAAGAACTATTCCAAGACAGTTCATTAGACGTCGACCTACAGGCCATTCAGCCTGCATTTGGGCCACACGGTCCTTAAATCCTGTACAGGTGTTTTTTATAACTCTTCCTTTTCTTGCTCAACCACGGACACAATACGCTCTCCTCCTAGTGGATTGGACCTCCTTCAAGGCAAAGTAGGACTGAACTTGTTCGTTTATACTAATATTGTGTCTGGGCGGAGATAAATAGAGAAAATAGAGTTTTAACGAGTTAGATCTCATTCATTGTTGGTTAAAGTGTTTTTAAGCGCTGTACCTGTTTGCTCATTTTTGCGTCGTCGCACATATAAGTCTGAGCTGAAATTGCTGTTTGAAACTGTCTGTTTTAGCCTGAGCAGATCACGCCTTTCTTTCCTTTTCCCTCCTCTCCTTTACTCTCTCTCTCTCTCTGATCACTCCGTCGGCAGAGTCGGGCTCGGTCCGGCCTGCGTTAGCTGGTCTTTGCTGAAAAGTTTAACTCCATTGTCTTTGGTCTGTCGCTAAAGCAGTGGCCTACCACATGGACGCTTTCCCCATGTGCTCCTTTAGCCAAAGCTAGTTTTATGACTCTTCCTTAGACTCCATGTGCTGTCCTCCATCTTGGCACAGAGCTGGGATTTATTACTTTTGTCCCACAGGCTATCTGTGACTTGGGCTCCCTGGAGTGAGGGCCACCCTCCTTTTCTGATCCCCCTCAGCTGTCTCACTGATTTCATTTCATGTTAATTGTGTTTAATGTTCACCTATTATTATTGTCTAAGATCTGTAGTAATTTTTGCATGCTTTAGAATAGATGGGATTTTCTATTTTCTAAATAAAGGGGAATGGCTTTGCAACACTGACCAACCCTAACCAATGGAGAAGTATAAAAGAAACAGTCTCTGTCAATATGTGTGGGTGCAAACTTCCTGACAGCGAGGTATAAACTAGACTTAACACTAAAGCCAGTTGCATATCTTTTCACTGATCTCTATGTTCACATTTAACAGTAGGTTTAAATGTTTAACTACCATAGAACAAAAAACAGAAATTATAAGTCAAAGTTGTCATACCTGTGTTGCAATACCTGCATGGTCACACCCAGGTACCCACAGAACTCTGTAACCCTGCATCCTTCTCCTAGGAAATGACACAACTATGAATTACCCCATCAACAAAATGATTTTTGAGTAAATGTTTATCAACAGATTCTTAATGATGCGTGTTTTTGACTGTTACCATCGAACCAGGGCGTCCTGTACAGCTACAGTCAGAGCATGGCCCAGATGCAGAGTACCAGTCACGTTTGGTGGAGGAATACATAAAGAAAAGGTCTGATCCACACGATGAGACAACCTCTCCTGACCAAGTTACATCAGAGACAGAAATCAGTTAGAAAGATTCAAAAATGTATTACCACTACCAAACTCCAATATCGACAAATTGTATCTAGAAATCCATCACTCGTTAATGCCAGGTACAAATCAGCTGGCTCAGCAATGGAGGAGCCTTCATCTGTTACTTCCATGAGACTAAATGTGTATTTGATACTGTTAATTTTATATTCTCATTGAATACTGTGTTGATGATATAATTTGCCAGAAACCCAGATTATTCTCACTCCTCTCTGTACCACAAAATGGGGGCGAGGCCTAAACTGAGTGACCGACATCAGACTCATAACATTGACATAAACATAAACATAAATACATAAAACGCGTAAATAATTCTGACTAATTGAAGCTATTTCTCTTCTTTCTTAATTTATTATTCATTAAAAATATCATCTACATAAGACTTTGTCATCAAGGCGGTTAGTGGATGGGTGACTTAATCTGAGGTGGTCTACATTTGGATTAAAATACCTGACTAATCAAATAGTCATTTAACATTTTGACTGATTTATGAATGACCAAATAATTATTAGCTGCACCTCTAGAATGTAATAAAAGGTGTACAAGCACATCTGTATTTAAAGAGAATTATTTGGACTAAAGTTGGTAATTGTTAAAGCAGCAAAAGTCTGAGGACCTACATGTTCAGTAAGAAACCCGTTATACATGTAAGACCATACGTACTAGTAGGGATGTAAGAAAGTATCGATACACCGATATATCACGATATTTTATGTGACGTTGTATCGATATTCAAAAGCAAGGTACCCATCCATCCATACCCCATCCATACCCGCGAGAGGTGGGGTACACCCTGGACAGGTTGCCAGTCCATCGCAGGCAAGGTATCGACTTTTATTTATTTTGTTAGAATTCAAATGGAACCAATTTATGTAGTATAATTAAAAATATGACTGGTAGTTTGTGGCTGTTTTTACCTTCTTTGTTACAGTGGATCAACTAGATCTAGTAATAAAACTGGATGTGTAAAAGTATGAAACAGGTTGGAGTGTTTATACAGTTACAGTTAAATTCAGTTTTTAAAATCACAATATATAGTCTTACTCATTGAATTGCAATATATCGTATCGTCCTGCTGTATTGTGATACATATCGTATTACCAGATTCTTGCCAATACATGTCCCTACATACTACCATATTATTATATAGATGCAGATCTGTAACACGTGAATACATTGTCTCACGTGTTTCTAAAACATCCTGCTAGAGAAACTGAGACACTCCCATGTCTGCCAAACTGAGGTTGGGAGTTTTCATGAACATCACCCCGTTATTGCTAGGGATCTTGATGAAACGTTTTAAGAAGATCATTCATATTTGGAAGGTACAATACAACAACATAAAGGTTGAATAATAGGGGGTGCCCCCTGACAAAAAGAGGTAAACTTAGAGTTTTGGTTTGTCACAAAGTATGAAAAAATTGATACAGTTCCATTATAAGTGACTGCATACAGGTAAGCTTACATAGCAGGTTGTCACTCCACACATATATCTGACCCGTTTTCCTGTAATTTTGCACATGAAAAACTGAACAGAAATCATGATTTTTGACAGAAAAAGTCACAAATTATTAATAATTAGAACAAAGAAATATGTTAAAACTTCTCACATGTTGATCAGGATTGAAATATCCCTCTTTCTCCCACCACTGATACCAACAGGACTCCACATAATCTGGACTGTATGAAGACGGGAAAGGCAAGGTGGTATCTGCAAGCAAATGCATAAATCAACAAATAACTAAATAAATCACTCAATAAACAAACAAAGAGTGTGTCCAGAAAGTCACCTTTCTTTGTCCCAGCAGCTGTTTGAGCTGTGTACACTGTCTTCTGTTTTTCACTCCAGTTCCGTGTTTGATCTTCAACTTTCTGAAAGCAAAAATGTGAGAATTTAAAAGATGCTATGCAGAGTTTCACCAGTTAACATAACCCCACTAAATGTATTGAGCATTTACTGCTCCTTCTAAATTAAAAGTTGTATTTTGCATGTTCGCAATCATGTATCCATCCACCCATTCATTCATTGTCTTCTGTTTATCTGAGATGAAGTCACAGGGTTAACAGAGATTCTTCCCCTCCTGCTCATTCCAGAGGATCCCAAGAACTTCCTGGGAAAAATAGTCCCTCAAGTCAATTCTGGCTCTTCCAAAGGGTCAGGGCTTGGAGAGCCTTTAACTTCGTTTCATTCTAAATTCTAATCTTTTTGTTTTCCATTATTCTAGTAATGTTTCCATTAACATTTGTCTATCACATATAACTACTTGGATGCAATATTTGGTGGGCTATAATCTTTCAGCTGGCACAGGGTTTCTGCAGAAATCAGCGGATCTGATTTAATGCTTTTTAATGCCCCTTTAATACCATTTTTTTTTTAAATTTAATGCCATCAAAAGCACCCATGACAACTCACGAATATTTACATATCTTAAAGAAAAGGTCTGGAAAATCAATGTCTTTTAATGTACCTTGAGGTAAATGTAATTTACAAATCGCCACCATAATCATTGAGCTACTTTTGTCCTTTCCACATGTGAAACATTTTGCTATTTCTAAATCCAGAAACATTGCCTGGAACTACTCAGAAACATCTTCACTGGATTCGTATGAGTAGTGCTGCACAGCTGTGCTCAGACAGCAGAGAAACCTCTGGACGCAACGTCACGTTCAATGTTCAGGTAGTGTTCACTGCATCTGCAGTTGTGCTATTTGTGGCGGTCACAGTTGTTGCTGAAGACGTTCCACTGTTGGTTACGGAAAAGTAACTAGCCACAATTAACTGCTGTCTGCCTCTTCCAGCTGATTTGTGGCTGTCTGACTGCATGTGAGATTTCAGTGCATTGACACCCAATGTACCAAGCTTCATTTTTTTTTGCAAACACCGAAAAATCATTTTCCGTCTGGACTATTAACAGGCTGCAGCCATGTCCTGAGTTTCTTCTATTCCAGCCACTTTTGCTTGAATTTACATTTTACCATTCTCTATACAAACTTTTTTTCCTCCCTCTCCAGCGTACGGCATTTCTTTTCAAACATCTGGGTTCACAACTGTCTGCACGACAAGTCGGTGGCAATTTCTGAAACGGTTCTGCATGTTGACAATAATGCACGTCAAATACACAGTTTAACAGCGAATCGTTGTTTATAATTGTATAGGTATTTTTCATAAAACTACAGAAAGAATTTTAATGCTTATGAGAATCAGACTTAATGCTTTTTAATGCCATTTAAGGCCTTAATTGTTGCAAAATGTATTTAATGACTTAATGCTTTTTAATGACCCACATAAACCCTGTTAAAACTCTGCTAGGAAATAATATATTGGACCTCTTGGATGGACTTAAACTGTCCTTTATATACACCTGACACAGATCACACTGATGAAGATACTAAAGTTAAGTCCCATGTTGAAGGTTATGGCATCGTGAAATTGTATTAATTCCCAGACAAACATTATTTACTTGTCTCAGCAGCTCCTAAACTATTGGTATTTGTAAAATGTATTTAATCAGAAAACTCCAACATGGCATGAACAGTGAGCCTTTAGAGAACGTGTTACTCTTCCAAGTCACTTTGTTGGCAGAAAAAAACAAAGTAGTTAGACTTAAAGGAGTCATAACCTAGTATTATCTTGGATACCCACGCTCTATTATAGTCTTTCAGGCCCTTCTAAAAAAGAAAAGTTGAAAAAAAGTGAGAAAAAAACACAGAGCTCCTCTGACCCTTATTTCTGATTATTGTCTCGCGAGATCTGATGCGATACTCTGGCTGTCGTGGACGGGCATTGTAATAATGCAAATGAGGGACGCATTGATTGGTGGCAAGAAGGCGGGTGGTTGACACTGCAGGTAACGCTTCAGCATATCTAACCCATATCTACTACTCCCGCTAGCATACAATAGCCACATTAGCAGTTAGCTGCTGTTTGTTACACACAGCAGAGCAATAAAAACACAGCCTTACCGTTTCAATTGCAGGCAAGTCTCTGATTGTTGGAATGGCCCCTTTTTCCAAACGGAGCTTCGATGCCAACTTTGCCTGATATTGTCCCAAATTCGTAAAGGATTCCGGCGTAAAAAAAATAGAAAAAATATTCCCATGATGATTCTGGCCGTCAACAACAGAGCAACTCATGTGTGCACTACGTTTCTGGCAGAAATGGTTTTAGCTGATTTAGCTGATTAAAATATAAGGCTGACACGAATATGTCTTCTTCATGCATCATTGCGTGAAGAAACTTTCTGCATCTTTCACGGTGGAGTTCGTACTTCGAATCGGTGATGTGTCGGTCGTGAACGTACCGGCTCTAAGAGCTAACTCTTTGAAGTGAATGATGGGAGCCGGCTCGTCATTGGGAGCAGTTTTTTTTATTTTTTCATTCCCCACTGCTTGTTTTGGTACATTGGTAGACATCGTTTTGCATTAATTTGGGTAATAAATACACTTTAAGCAACAGAAAATCTGAGGAGCACAAAGAGCCAGCTCTTTATGGTGAGTCAAGCCAAAAGAACTGGCTCTAGAACTGGAACTAGCTGGAATTCCCATCACTAGAATTCAGTAATGGCGGCGCTCGACTGAATATGAGGGGGAGAGGAGCTAGGGGGAGAAGGTAGTGTTGTATTCTACTTTTTTGGGGCTATTTTTTATTATGCAGTACATATGTTTTAACTATATCTTTAGTAAGCGTTTAGAGGTAAATAGGCCTGTTTATATTATTCAGGGTAGTAAAACATGACTGTTTACCAGTATTTTATGGGGGTAAGGTTTTAAGTAAATAAACTCTTGGGCAAAGATATGAACTAAAAGCAGGGAGGATGGGTTATAACTCTAGTTCATGGTACAGCTATAAAACCAGGTCAGGAGACCTGGAGAAAATGTATGACTTGTTAAGATGTAGGAGGAGGGGAGAGGAGTCATGTGATATTTTCTTTGTTCTTCTTTAATAAAAATGGTACACCCTTGTAGAGAAGCGAGTCAGATTTTTTCTGGCTCCCATCTGCAGGTGCGTCCAGTGTGAAACAGATATCTGTGGTGTGTGTGTTATTTTACTCTCTGTCTCTCAGTTCAGGGTCTTATTTTGAAACAGTTCCCGCCGGGGTTTTGGAGTTCGGCGCCCCCACCTTTCTGAGTAAGAAGCGAGTTGCCGATAATATGGGTTACGAAGCCGACAGTAGAGAGGGAGAAGGGAGAGAGGGAGGGCGGGCTTCCCACAGCATAGGTAGGTCTATATGTCTATATATGGTATATCCTGCGCCGACTTGACGTCAAGTCGGCCAGAAACTAAAGCCACGTATTTGAGTGCGCGTGCACGTGGGCTGGTTGACGAATCCAGGGGTAAACAAACGCTTCACTTTTAAATATCGGCTTCCCGGGCAGTGTATAATCGTTAGGCAATCATAACATACCTTTTTTCTCATGGAAAAGTGAAAATTACAGGTCATGACTCCTTTAAAGAGAATGCCCTTCAGATCATAATGTGACCTAAAGCAGAGTGGTACTTTATAGGCCACACAATCAACTACAGAAAATCCTCCACATTCATTTGAACTAAAGTCTAAAAGAAGAAGAAATATTCAACATGCCTGCAGAGTTTGATTTGATGGACTGAATCAATTGCAACATTTCATTTCTACTCTGATAGTTGGTTCCTTCACAGTTTGAATAGCAGGGTGTTACTCACCTAAATAAAATTTTATGGAAACTTGATCAATCTTTGTAGTGTGAAGCTAAGAAGCAGAAACAGACTCTGCTCATTATGATCATGTATCCAAAACTACTAAAAAAAAAGTGATGAAGCTGTTTGTGGTGCAGGTAGAGTGGGTGGTTATTAACACTCGATGTGCTGTAGGGATGTGTATTTGTAAAAATCTGGCAATACAATATGTATCGCGATACAGGGGAGGCGATACGATATATTGTGATACTATGAGTATGACAATCTATTGTGATTTGTAACTGTAAAAAAAGTGTCCCAGCGTTCCAAACACTCCAACCCGTTTCATACATAAACACATCCAGTTTTATTACTAAATCTAGTTGATCCACTGGAACGAAGAAGGTGAAAACAGCCACCAACAACCAGTTATACTTTTAATTTTACTACAAAAATTACCGTCATCATTAATGGTTCCATTCAAATATTTTTTTTAAACCATTTTAATCAATATTTTGCTTTTGAATATTGATACAATATCGGGGGATAAAATATTGCGATATATCGGTGTATCAATATTTTCTTACATCCCTAATGTGCTGTCAGGGGTTTGGAAACCTTGCCGCATGTCATCCCCTTCTCTCCCTGCCTAAATTTGCTATCTAAAAAATCTGTAAAATAAACAAAAAGCAGAAGTGTTTAACGGAAGCTTAAAAGGACAGTAGGAAACCTTGAAAAACAATACCAGCTTCTTAAGAAGTGCCAATAATGTCTCTTTAGAACCTGCTAATTATAAAAATACATGAAGCACCACGGAAAGTTGATTCAACTTATCTGAGGCTTATATGAAGTTGTTTAGCCAGAGGAGAAGGCTAAAACCATAGTGGTTTAATATTTGGTGACATTGCTTGCTTCCACCAGTGTGTGAATGTGAGAGTGAATGAATAATGGAGTTGTAAAGCGCTATATAAATGCAAGCCATTATTATTATTATTATTATTCTCAGAAACAAAACCATGAAATCGTTCAATTTTAACCCTAAACTAAACCAGCAGTCCTAATGATCCAAAAACATTAACTTTGTTTCTTACATATGAAAACACACCACACTAAAACAGTCCTTTTTTTTTTTTTTACCAGTTTTTAGTCCATTTTTGATTAGCTAATGGAAGAAAAAATAATCTCAATAGAATCAGACTTTTTTTAGACACTGAATTTATAACATTAATTTTTTATCCTGTGCAATTATGTATATGATTTTCTTTTGTTTCTTTAAATTTCCCTTTCAAATACTCAACTGCACATGTGGAACATTCTGTGAAAGCTTCTGGTGACCCACATCAAAGCAATCAGCCCTAGATTGAGACTCTCCGCTTCTTAGCTTCATGAAAAAAACAAAGTACATCCTAATTTTTATGTATCAGGAAATAAATATGAGTTGGTCTTCACCAGGCTCTAAAATTGTATAAATCTAACCTCAGGTATCCAAACCCCAACAACAGATTCCATGATCTCATTATTTATTAAAATACATAAATTGTAATGCAGTACGTGTAACAACAACATACATCCTTAGTGTTTCTTTAGGATTTAAGGTCATTTTCACACAAGAGCTGTTTGGTCCACTTCAATCCATCCACTTCTGGATAGATGGATAGATGGACGGACCGACGGACGGACAGACGGACAGGTTCCATCCACGCACGGATGGGTGGATGGAGAGTCAAAGAGAAGCAAATCAAATGAAGTTGGAATTTTTTTCAGCATTTCTCACCTGATTGAACCAAAGCTCCCAGACTGTCCTGATGGGAAAGCACCCAACAAGAGAAAGCTGCTGATATCATGCTCTAATGAACTGATCCTTATTAAGTAAGACCAACTTTATAAAATAAGTCGTTTTTGTATTTTTCTGGTCTGCGGCGTGCCATTTTGCAGGAACACAATGTTACGAAGTAATGAGACTGGCAATGGCATTAGAGAAGCAACTGTAGTTGCCCACCATTTTGAAGAGGGGTATAAAGCAATTTCTACACAATTTGAAGTCGATCATTTTCCATCAAGAAAGACCATTCACTGGTGAATAAAGGTTTAAGACAGCAACCACATCCCACAGGAGAGTCAGACTGCGTCTCCTGATGAGTGACACATTATATCTCTGCTATGGTCCATCCATCCATTATCTATGCCGCCTTTCCCCTGCAGGGTTGGGACACACCTGGACAGGTCACCAGTCCATTGCAGTTTCTGCCATGGTCTTGTTCTGTATTTTTCATTTATGTTAGGCATTTCTGATGCCCTTGTCACACCTGGTTCTCATTTGCTTATACATGCCTGATCAGATTCAGACATCTTTATTAATCCCAATGGATAATTCATTTGTAGCCTACCAATCCATACATGCACCTCTAGATAGGATTTACTGACCAGAGAGTAGATGTCTCTGAACAACTACCTCATGTTTTTGCTGCCAAAAGGTGCCTCTACTTCTTTTCAGCTTAGACAAAACTGGATCTGTTGTGGACCCCCCCCAACCCTGCATAGGCTGGACGATGGACAGGTACAGATAATGGATGGATGAAATTGAGAAATTATTTTAGAATCTGGTAGGTTAGACAGTTTTATATTCAATTCTATGAAATTCCACACTTGATAAGGTTCTTCCTCTGTAGTGGAATTTTAAGCTTGTTTGTTTTGCAATTTGAAATTTCCCATATTCCCCAGGTACCTGAAGAAAGTAGTCCCTTGTAAGGATAAGCGGTTTAGACAATGGATGGAAAGATGGATGGAGAAAGTGGTATTCTCTGATTTGGTCCGTTGATTTGAAGGATGGAGTGTTTGTCTAATAACCTTGATATCTGCTCTGTTGTTTTGTTGCTTATTTATTTCACTAATGAAGATGATAATGTCGCAGAAGTGCAGTCTGTGTGCTCTGTCTATCCGGCTTACATTACGTTGAGCTGACAGTATAGTCTTCTCACGTTCCCGTCTGCGCCTCTGTTTTTCAGCCTGGGGCCGCGGCTGAGCAGAGCGGACGGGACGGGAAGGTTCTGGAGTCTTGCTGGACAACAGTTTAGTGGCCGTCTTCACTACCAGCCTCGCCTTTGGACAATGACCTGCACTCCACATCCTCAGCTACGAAATAACACCGGAAACAAAAGTAGAAAGACACCACGTCACTCTTAACGTCACATTCATTGATTAGAGGTCAGCATTTATTAGTTGATATGCATGCAATTAATGTACCACATTTAACTGCTTGCACACGACCTTTCAACTTCACTGACCTATCATTGCACACCCCCATAAAAACAAAAAACTGAAATAGTCAATATAGATATGAATCAGTATGGAAAATTATTTTCTTCATACTCTTATTTGCGAATGTACTAGTACTGTATAGTACTGTATAGTACATACCCTCAGAAACACTGCCCTCGGTTTGACGGACTGATTTAATCTGGCGGACCGAAGGAACGTCCGTCAGAAAATATCTTCCGGGCATCACCACAGTTCCCCATCACGTGCTCTTCTACAAACACAACATCATGAAAATGATATTTAGAAAAATGCAATAATAACGATGTGAATAATAAAATGGAAGAGCTCAACTGAAAGCAGTGGTTTTAGGTGGGATGAGCTTCATTTGCTGGCGCCCATACATTTCCGTTAGTGAAAAGTGTCTACATCCGGGTGGAATCAGGTTGATTTCGTGTTTTGTCTCATCTGCAGAAATCCCCACAGTCCTCGGCTCCACATTCGTCGTTTATTCAGGAGGTTTGTTTAGTGAGCTCATTCTCAGCGTGCCCCACCAGAGGCTGGTTTTTAGCCTGAAGAAGCTAACGGGTTAGCGTTAGCAGAGCAGCTACAAAACATGGCGGAGGTTCCCGGGACATCCAGTGAGACGATAACAGAGACTGTTCAGACTCACACACCACCGCCGCCACAGCAGGTAAATGCCTGAAAACGGCGCCAAAGGCTATTTTACTGGTTTACTGAAAAACAGATCAGTAACATACCAAACCATCGATCAACACTAACTAGGCCCGTATCGGCTCTCCAGGAGTCCTTGTTTGAACACGAAAAGAAGCCATTTCTTTTATTCACCGCCATTTATTATTGTACATAGGATGGTGCTACCGTTACCTTAGGTTTATTTAGTCTAAACTAATTGATGTCAGGTGTTAATACCGTTAAGCATAAATTAAGTCAATTTGTAAATATTCAATAAAGGAGGTGTGAGCGGCTGGGCCAGTTTGCTGCTGTTGTGTGGATGTGTTCAGATGGACTTCAGGACCGCGCTGGTTCGAAAGTTCTTCTATAGATATATAGATAGATAGATAGATGGATAGATGGATAGATGGATAGATGGATGGATGGATAGATGGATAGATAGATAGATAGATAGTCGAATAACAGCTAGGTATCAAAATCTACATGTCTAACAACAAACGCTGTGCTTTCTAACCAAACATCAGCTAATAAGAGTACAGGTTTTTTCATTGGCTGTATATTAATACATTTTCATCGGACACTGAGAGAATATTAATTCTTTCAGTGTCCGATGAAAATGTACTTACAACATGAGGTTTATACAGGTGTCTCATACCACAGGTCAATAGCAGTAGCCGACAAAAATGGGGATGAAGCTGTATAGTGTTTTACACAGAGTTAAATGGGACTGAAAATACTAAAGTACTAACAGCAGTGAGGTAGTTTGTGTTCCCATGGACAAAGCCAGTGACACGCCAAGCTGTTAGGAAACAAGTCAGGTTCTTCAGATCATTTATTGGACGTGGTTTTCTCCTATTGGACCTTCTTTGATCTGATTTGGTCTGTTAGAAAAAGGTCTAATATCACTAAGTGATAATAAACAAAGGAACAATTTAGAGTTAATTTAAAAACTAGGGACTAGTCCTTCCCAAAGTCAAATGCTGTTTGTAGTTTGCATTCTGTTGTACGATATTACAAATGAACACTGGACACAGGTTACTATTTATATGAAAGTTTATTCCTCGTGTCTACAGGAAGGACGCAGCTTGACCATCAAGCTAAGGAAGAGGAAGACTGAGAAGAAGGTGGAGTGGTCCAGTGACACAGTTGATAATGAGCACCTGGGAAGACGATCATCTAAGTGTGAGTTTAAAAAGCCTGTAGGGAACCAGCATAATGTCATTATATGGCACAGATTAATGACTGGATGGTTTCTTTGAATTTGATTTAAAAAAAAGTCAAATTAATTCAATCATACAGACAAATTCAAAGTGAATTTCATACATTCCAATTGATCCCAGTTATCAAACAATGCTGTCACGTTTCATTTATTATTCAAATTGGGTCAAAAGTTTTCTATCAACGGAAACCCAGCAGATTGCCTCAACTCTTTGACTTACAGCATTCACTCCTTCTGGACAAGGAGACGGCGCAATCACTCAGGAGTACTTTCTATGTTTTAGAAAAAATAAACCTCAAATGTAGAAGTAGCTCCTTTATTGGCCTCATCTAAGAGAGAAACAGAGCTATGCAGATCAGCTCTGAGCCAGTTTTCAAGTCTATAGGATGGAAGAGTGCACATTCCTTTAGTCGTAGCAACAGCTCAGCCAAGGCCTATGTCTAGGAGAGATTCAGGGTTAAACACTGAAGACAGGGCAGAGTGGGCCATCCATAGGAGAAGTTCATGTTCTTCTTCTGTTGAATTACCTTGTTGTTGAAAGTGTTCTATACAAATAAAATTGCCTTGCCTATTGATTGTGCAAATTGCCCTGTCTTCAGCCCACTCATCCTTCCAGAAAGGTGTCACAGCTAAATGAAACACCGGCCCAGGTGTAGCTTCTATGAAGAGTAATTAACTGAGAATATAAAGTTAAAAGCTGTAATAACAGCAAACACTGCAAAATTCAAGAACTGGGAAAGCTGGGAGCTGGTTCCACAGGAGAGGAGCCTGAAAACTAAAAGATCTGCCTCCCATTCTACTTTTAGTAATCCTAGGAACTACAAGTAACCTGCAGTCTGAGAGCAAAGTGCTCTGATAGGAACATATGGACCAATCAGATCTCTGATGGATGATGGAGCTGATTATTATGGGCTTTGTATGTAAGAAGAAGGATCTTAGATTCTATTCTGGATTTAACAGGGAGCCAATGAAGGGAAGCTAAAACCGGAGAAATGGGATCTCTCTTTTTAGTATTCATCAGAACTCTTGCTGCAGCATTTTGGATCAACTGAAGGCTTTTAATGGCATTTTGTGGACTACCTGATAGTAAAGAATTACAGTAGTCCAGCCTTGAGGTAACAAATGCATGGACTAGTTTCTAAAGCTGTGGAAATTTAGAATGTGGCATGCATTAGTATTCAGCCCCCTTCAAACCGTCTCCCTAAATAAAATCCAACCAGTTCCCTTCAGAAGTCACCTAGTTAGTAAATAGAGTACACCCTCTGAAACCCAAACTCAGTAGACCTCTGAGGTTCTTTAGAGAACACTAGTAAGCAAACAGCATCATGAGGACCAAGGAAAGCCAGGGGAAAAGCTGACATGGCCATCCACATAAACTGACATTCTGGTGGTAAGGAGGGGATTAATGGGAGAAGTAGCTGAGAGGCCCACATTGACTCTGGAGGAGCTGCAGTTATCTGTAGTGAAGGAAGGGAAGTATGTTGACATGGTAACAATTAGACAGGCTCCCTTCAGATCTGGTCTTCATGGTGAGGAAGTCAGGCAGTTGTAATTGTATAGAAGCTTTCACATGAAGCATTACTGTAACCTATAAGCATTAAAACACAATTAAAAAGTCAGAGCAAATTCAATTAATTGTTTTTGTGAGTCTACAGGTAAAACTCGAAAAATTAGAACAAATGTTAATTTATTTCAGTAATTCAACTTAAAAGGTGAAACTAATATGTGATATAGACTCATTACATGTAAAGTGAGATATTTCAAGCCTTTATTTGTTATAATTTAGATGATTATGGCTTACAGCTTATGAAAACCCCAAATTCAACATCTCAGAAAATTAGAATATTGTGAAAAGGTCAAAAATATTTTCGGCTCAAAGTGTCCCACTCTAATCAGCTCCAAAGGGTTCCTGGACCTTTAAATGGTCTCTTAGTCTGGCTTAGTAGGAATCACAATCATGGAGAGAAAACCATCATTGACCCCCTCCATAAGGAGGGAAAGCCTCAAAAGGTCATTGCAAAAGAAGTTGGATGTTCCTAAAGTGCTTTATCAAAGCACATTAATAGAACGTTATGTGGAAGAGCTTGATTGGCCAGCAAACTGGCCTGACCTTTGACCCCCATAGAGAATCTATGGAGCATTGCCAAGAGAAAGATGAGAAACATGAGACATTACAATGCAGAAGAGCTGAAGGTCTTCCATAACACCTGAGCAGAGCTACAGGCTGATAGCATCCGTGCTACGCCGCATTGAGGCAGTCATTGATGCAAAAGGAGCCCAGACCAACTACTGAGTACATATGCAGGGTTAGACTTTACACAGGTCCCACTTTTCTCTATTTAGAATCCTTGTTTTATTAATTTCACGTAATATTCAAATTTTCTGAGATGTTGAATTTGGGGTTTTCATAAATTGTAAGCCATAATCATCAAAATTATAACAAAAAAAGGCTTGCAATATCTCACTTTGCATGTAATGAGTCTATATCATTAGTTGCACCGTTTAAGTTAAAATTACTGAAATTAATGTACTTTTGCACGATATTCAAATTTTCTGAGTTTCACCTGTATTTAAATCCTATCATATATAAAAAGATCTTAAGGTAAAGCATTTCAATAAGAATGTCTGCTTTTTAGATGAGATTGGAATTAGGACAGGGTGAATAACTAATTGTTTAATTTAGATTTTTTTAGATGATATCATCCATCTTAGTCCTAAATGATCCACAGAGCTTGCCTGCTAATATCTTGAGGTAGATCGTTCCACAAAAAGACACAGCCGACCCCCCAGTAGTTGTTCTTCTAGCTTTTTAGAACTTTTAGAAGGCCAGCACCCTGAGAGCAGGGAGCAGGGCTGGATCATTGAAATGTCAGAAAGTCATGAAGGCACCAGACCGTTTAAAGCCTTGTAGGTTAGCAACGGGACCATACAATCTGCTGGAGCCTGACAAGGCAACCAGTGAAGGGATGTCGGTACTAGAGGAACGTGCTCATATTTCCCAGTGTGGCCTAAAATGCGAGCAGCTGCATTTTTCCCATCTGTAAATCTCAGAAACGTTTCCTAGGTAACTAAGAGAAGAGAGCGTTACAATTAGTGGTGCAACAGATCATCATTGATCCGTGATCCGTTCGGATCAATATCTTCGGTTCAGCACACACATTATCCGCGGATTGATTTATGAAAAAAAAGTTGTGCGCATGTTCAGTCCGCACACAGCGTGGTCATGGCGAGCAGAGGAATGGAGGAACTTGAACGCCCCGTGTCATTTAAACCCCCTGTATGGGGGACATCCTTGTCTTTTTGAAAAACAATTTGAAATTATAAGCTCAAGTATGCTTTTCATTTATTCTTCTTTGATGATGTAAACATATGCTTGATGTCACTCTCCAAGTTTAAAGGAAGGAGATGTGCCTTTTTATGTTGCACTTTAAGTTGTTTTTCATAAATTATGTTAAAAAGAAGATATTATGCCTTGCACATTTTAAGTTGATTTTATACATTTTAATTTAATAATTTAAAAGTGTTAATAAATGAAAAGACAAAAGTTGTTTATTTGTCTTGTGTTTTTTTTTTTCTGATCCGAGGAACGATCCGATCCGTGAGTTTTTTGATCCGTTGCACCACTAGTTACAATACACAACATTTCAAATGCTAAAACTTTTCATTTTGTTTCTAAGATGAAAGAAGGCAGTCATTATTGCCTCTTGGACATGAGACTCAAAGGAGAGCAGCAGGTTTTATCTTGTGCTTGCAGTTTTATGACAGTTGTCAAAATGTCAGCAAGTTCATCCAGTCAGCTCTGATACAGAAATGAGCTGCACTACTGGAGAGACAATATAGTTTATTGTATGAAACTTAACATCTTACTTGGTTTTGTTCTAAGATGCATAGTTTGCAGCTGTTTAAATCTTCACCTATTTTATTTAGATTTTCATTTAATGATAAAGTTGATCTGTTTAACAGCTAACACTAAATCCAAGATGGAGAAAATGAAGGAGTTCAGATTATTGCCATGAGCTACGTTTCTGTCACATGATGCAGAAAATATCAGCTGCTGAGTGATTAATATTCAGTCTGTCTGACTCCATTTTAAGAGGAACAGGATCAACATTAGAATGGACTATGAACAAAAGTATATTGGAGGTCAGTTACATCAATATTTCAGCATGTTGTGTATTGGGTCTGTGTAAATAAACTGAATTTAACATGTAAACAGTTAGATGTTTAGTCCTAACAAGAAAACAAGATTGAACGTCTGACCCATTTAATGAGTGACCCCAGAAACACGTGGCTCAAACATTCTAGGTGGGGTGGAACGTACAGTGGGGTAAAAAATGATTTGGTGCCACCGATTGTGCAAGTTGTCCCACTTAAAAAGATGATAGAGGTCTGTCATTTTCATCATAGGAAAACGTCTAGTGTGATAGACAGAATGTGAAAAAAATTCCAGTAAATCACATTGTATGATTTTTTAAATATTTATTTGTATAATGGTGCAGAAAATAAATATTTCATCAATAATAAAAGTTCACCTCAATCCTTTTTAAAGTAACCTTGATTATCAATGACAGAGGTCAAAGGTCACCTGTAGGTCTTCACCAGGTTCTCACACACTGTAGTTGGTATTTTGGCCCATTCCTCCATGCAAATCTTCTCTAGAGCTGTGATGTTTTGGGACTTTCATCTCCCTCCATAGATTATCTGATGGATTGAGGTCTGGAGACTGGCTAGCCCACTCCAGGACCTAGAATTGCTTTCTATGTAGGAAACTGGATTTCATTCTATGTAGCCACTCCTCGGTTGCCTAGGCGATGTGTTTGGGATCATTGTCATGTTGGATGATCTAGCCACGTTTCATCTTCAATGCTCTCGCTGTCAGCAATATCACGGAACCAATTGTTTTAATATATTGGCGATTTTCTTGTTTACTGTTTTCTTTGTTATGGATATTTTCCAATCTTGTATTAGCTTTCAGAGCCCTCTGGTAGTCCCTCCATCCCATCATTGCTTCCTTGTGCCTGTCAGACTTTGCATGTACTGAAAACCCCCCTCCCGTCTCTGTTGCTTTTCTCCAGTTTCTAAAGCCAGATAATGAGTCAAACACACTGCCTGAACTATTTGGTGGGCTGAAATGTCTGCATGCATGACAACAGACAGAGTCCATAATAATGGAGTATTCGACCCATGGATGACTTTCATACCAGCTTGGCTGGAAGCTCCATCCCCCATCCTGTCCCCCATTAATGTGGCTGGAAATGTCCTTAGATTAGGTTGAGCTGGTGGATCATCCTTGCTTTTGCTGATATTTGAAAAAGAGAACACGAGTTTGTAACTGAGAACAATATTAATGTATTAATTAGGTTGATATTTAATCTGTTCATCATAATTAATCAAATTGAGTGTTATAGTCAGCATTCTTCACATGCTGTTTACAGAGTGTAAATTGTAATCACCTGCCACACACAGAGCTAGCTCAGCATCATAAACCGGATGGCATACAGGGCACATGTATATGATGGACGGTCCCCTGGTTGTCCCTCATTCTGCTCCCCACTCTCTCCCTCACAGCCTACATCTTCCTCTTCACTCTCAGGCTTGATACTTTCTGTTTCAGATCACTTAAGTTCCTCTCCAACCAACTCTTCTTTCTGCCTTTCATCCTGCTCCTCGGCTCCCTCATGATCTTCTTCCCCTGCAGGAATAGATCATGTCTAGCAGGTGAAAACAATGATCCTGAAAACAATGTTCAGAGTGTAACAACTTCATTTTTAATTTACTTTTAAAGTAATATTAAAACGGAAAAAATTTGGTCAACCCATAACCTTGTATAGACTGAATTAAACGCATGTTAAAACAAGGAAACTGGATTTCATTACAGTAAACAATAGCGCATCACTATATATCAAACATCGATGAGATAAAATTAAATCATATTGCTCACCTCTGTCTCTTTGCATGTCCCATTTGCTTGTGTTACACCATTTTCCGTGACCATCAGATTCTGTTTCAGATCACTTAAGTTCCTCTCCAACCAACTCTTCTTTCTGCCTTTCATCCTGCTCCTCGGCTCCCTCATGATCTTCTTCCCCTGCAGGAATAGATCATGTCTAGCAGGTGAAAACAATGATCCTGAAAACAATGTTCAGAGTGTAACAACTTCATTTTTAATTTACTTTTAAAGTAATATTAAAACGGAAAAAATTTGGTCAACCCATAACCTTGTATAGACTGAATTAAACGCATGTTAAAACAAGGAAACTGGATTTCATTACAGTAAACAATAGCGCATCACTATATATCAAACATCGATGAGATAAAATTAAATCATATTGCTCACCTCTGTCTCTTTGCATGTCCCATTTGCTTGTGTTACACCATTTTCCGTGACCATCAGATTCTGTGACTCTAGGGGGCGCTGTTTAGTTAATTGCTCTATAGGTCCCCAATTGTGACAGATGCTCCTATCATTTTATGTGACCCCTATATACCCTTTGCAAAACAATGTTCACCTCATATCAGATTTTAATAACAGCATTAAGGATTTTTACAAAGTGGCACTACATTCATTCATGAGAAATCAGTGAAACAGCGCCCCCTAGTCACAGAATCTGATGGTCACAGAAAATGGTGTAACACCGTCTTCAACAACTTGTTGCACTCTTTATTTTTTCTTTCTCTTCTTGTATAGAAATCTGCAGGCTACACAACTCAGTCCAGTGAGCGTGCAGCGCTCTAAAGACTCCGTGTGCAACGCTGTGGGATATTAGTTCTGGTTTCTGTACCAGCGTAAATCCCATTACGAAATTCTTTATTTCTTCAGCACAGGGGCCAGGGGCAGTTCTACAAGGGCACTGGCCCCAGTTGGCCCCTGTCTAAAACCGCCTATGGACGTAGTTTGTTACTAATAGTAACCTTTGTTACTGTGGTCTGGAATACAGCCTCTGTCGATTTATTAGTTTACATACCTTCTCTGAGCAGGACAAAGCATTGATGACATACAGTTCTGTCGTCTTCCATCACCCCAGCAAGACCCATTTCTTCTATCACTAGCACACAGATTTTTATACCTAGTTCGTGCGTCATATTGATGCAAGAATTGTCCAACAGTATCCAGATGTTTCCTCTCCATAACAACTTATCAACACACCACTCCTCTAGGACAGTGATTCTCAACCGGTGGGGCGCTCCCTGGACACATTCCTGGGGGGGCGCCAGCAGGGCTGTTTCTAGCATTGTGGGGGCCCTATGCAAGATTTTGTTCAGGGGTCCCCCTACTTTGCCAAACTGCAACTGAACAATAGCCTACCTTAAATTATCTATAAACACGCCATAAATTGTCACAAATTGCAAGCTAAACATGGTACAGTCGTGATAACCTCTCATACCAGTATTGAAATTACACACTCACTCAAGAAATATAACTAACTAATAAAAACTAGAAACCACTCAGAGTGCACCTCCATCCTCGGAGGGGTGTTCACCATCACACATACAATAATAAAGGGATTAAGTGCACATGGGCAAGTACGACAACAATTGATTGAAGATTCCTGTATCAAGACAGTGGTCAAAATCACTTCCAAATTTGAATCACTTGTTGCTCTATCAAATTCAGTAAGTCATTCTTTTTTAATTATATTGTTTACCGATATGATAAAATGGAGGGACAAACAAACCCTTGTGCAAGCATAACCTTCTTGGCAGAGGTAGGCTAAATAATGATAATACTCTTCAAAGGAAACAACCCCCTATATAAATAAACAGACACTGTGTTTTGCTATTAATTTTATTTAATTTTGATAATTAAAACAGGAACACAATTTGTCTAGCAAATTCTTCACACTGAAAACAATAAGATCAAATAATAAATAAAAATAACGCAAAAAGTTCAACATCAGCAGAAAATCAGACTGCTATTAAAATATATACATTTTCATATTATATAAGAATACCAATAATATTGGGGTTGATAAGGAGCTTAACATGTAACACTTCAACCCCTTCATGACCATTTTGGGTCAGTCACTATTTGGCCATTTGAATAAACAAATTCCCCACTGACTGTTGCTAAGAATAAAAGTAATCCACCATATACTTCAAAGTTTAATAAAGAAAACAAACCCACACTATCCAATCACTGCAAGGATAAGAGTGTACAATTCCAACTAAAATGATAAATGACAAATTCACATCACAGTCGTGTGTATCATCCTCCTTAAAAAATCTGCCTCCTGGCTTTCTTAGATGCAAAGTCATCAATGATGTCCTCATATGACATCTGGTTGCCAACCTCATCATTGATGCTGATTATGGCTAGACCAGTGAGGCGACTCTGTCCCATGGATGACCTTAGGTAGTTCTTGATTAGCTTCAGCTTGGAGAAGCTCCTCTCTGCTGAGGCAACGGTCACAGGAAGAGTGCAGGCAATTCTCAAGGCAATCCACAGGTTAGGATACAGTTCTTCCAAATGTTTATCCTGGATGAAAGAGAGTAGCTCTATAGCAGTCATGTTATCAGAAGGCAAGCTTGGCAGTTTTCTCATCTCTGCAGCCAGCTCATTCCCATCAATGTCACTCTCATCTCCAGCACTTAAAGTCCTGCAGAGGTTGTCACACTGGTTGCTTAGTTCCATGTCATCTAGTTTGTTGAAAGTGAGCAGCACTCCAAATCTGGATCTCACTTCACTCAGTGTTTTGAACCTTTCCTTTAAGGGTGTAATGGATGTGTCAACAACCACTAAAGAATGTAGTCTCTAGCCTCTTCATGGCATCTGCAATAGGCTCATCTGGAGCTTCATAGGCAAATTGCCTTTTTGTGCTTCTTATTCTCTTCTCTTTTAGCACAGCGTCAATATTCATTTCTTCACACATGTCTTTAGCAGACGCCTGTGCTGAAGCAAAGCCAGTCTGTCTGTAAGTAGTCAGACATGTTTCTGCCTTCGAGAGGTGGTCAACTGCCACATCAAGCTGCATTGTGGCAGACTGCAGGAGCTTGCTGACATGTTTTATCTGGTGAAGAATGTCATACCATGTAACTGTGCAAATAAGAAATCGGTAAGACCCAACCTCTTCTGCCAGACTTTGTGCTTCAACCTTGATCTTAGGATCTGCGACATTATCCCTAACCTCCAACAGTGCTTCTCTTATGTTGGCAGCCTGGTAGAGCACAGCCTCTATGCTGTTGATGCGGCTCTCCCATCGTGTGTCGCTCCAACTTTTCAGTGCAATAGTCACATGTTCCTTTAGGATTGCCCATCTTTGTGTAGCTGATGAAAATAGGCAGTACAGTTGCTGTACGATCCCAAAGTAACTGAAGGCTTCTTTTGATGCTTTTGCTGCATCAGCCACCACCAGGTTTAGTGTATGTGCCCCACATGGAACATAAAGTGCACGAGGGTTCTTCTCCAAAAGCCTGGATTGCACTCCTTTGTTTTTCCCCTTCATGTTTGCCCCGTTGTCATATGATAACCCTCGGCAATCATCGAAGGGAATGTTGAGCTCTGCAAGCTGGTTCAAAATCAAAGTGGACAAACAAAGACCAGTTTTTTCGCTGGCGACTACAAATCCGATAAAATGCTCCTTAATTTCTGGTGCTCCTTTTTTCATGTTGACAGTCCTTATGATGATTGACATCTGCTCTTGGCGGCTTACGTCAGGAGTACAGTCTAAAATAAGTGAATAATATTTTGACTGTTTAATCTCAGCCACAATTGTGTCCAATATTTTCCCACTGATTGAATCAATCAGTTCGTTTTGGACAATATTTCCAAGATAGCTGGAATGACTGAACTGGCCACTCTCCACACGCTGAATGTGCTGCTTCATGATAGGATCATACTTAGCCATAAGCTCCACCTCTTTTAAGAAGTTCCCATTATCTTTCTTGTACAGTGTGTTTGATTAACCTCTCAAAGCTAAATTTCTCTCAGCAAGAGATTGAATGATGGAGATCAAGCGATTAAGGACATCTCTCCAGCGTCGCTTCTCAGCCTCCAAAATGGTCCTTTCAGCTTGGTCTACAGTGTTTCCTGTTCTTAAACGCAACTCCAACTCTTTCCATGTAGTCATATGTGTGACATGAGCTTGACTTTTTTCATGGCTTTTCAAAAGAATGCCGGTGCTTGCCCAATTGGTCATTCCCTCGGTCATTAATTTGTGTTCCTGATTTGAAAATAACTTGCAACAAAAGCAGTAAAGGGCATCTTTTTTTGGGAGTAAACAAGCGAAGTTCGCTTCATCCTTTCTCCATTCGTTAATGTTCTGTAACAAAAATGATAAGGAAACTTTCTTCCAGATTCATTTTTGGGGAATGAAAATTCGGGACTAATTTGAAATGGCCCTCTGCCAACTAAATCTGTCTTGACTGAATCAGACAGAACTAAGGGCCAGTTAGCTGGGTCAATCAGCTCTCCAAAAATGGGCTGAGCATTTATCTCTGAAGATCCTGAGAGAGTCACCTTTTCCCGGTCAGGAGGGCGTTGTGAGGTTGAGGGTTGTGGTCCTACCTGATCAGGAGGGCGTTGTGCGGTTGAGGGTTGTGGGGGTACCTGGTCAGGTATTTCAGAAGACCCCTCTGCTTCAGGTTCTGGACCTTTAAAATATTTTAGAAGAGCTCCTCCAAAGACGAAGTTTTATAAGTTACAAAGCAAAATCGCTCTTAAGTGCATATTTAAAAATTGCCATAATGTTGCACACATGGAAATCCATTCCATGACCAGTTTTATGAAAAACTGAACAGTCTTCATTTAAAGCATGAACCCTATTACAAAGTTTTCTGAAAACAAGATAGTGATCACTACTTGATACAACAAGACGAAGACATATTTTTTCAATATGCATCTATATCACAGTTTACATAATGCTTACATCATTTGATTCATTGTATCATTTTTTTCTATGCAACTTGGTAGGCCTACAGAAGTAAAACTCATCTAGAGAAATTAAGTAGGCCTACACCTGTTATTAGCCAACTCAAATGTCACATAAATGTGGCAAACAGGATCGACTTGGCTGAGTCACCAGTAACAGATCACAGTAAATTTGTGGCTTTTCATCTAAATGGTCAGAATGATGATGATTTAAACTTGATGCTAGGAAACTGAGTTAAGCTGTCACGACCGTGGTGCTTTATTTGAGACGCTGAAATATTGTTACAGATAATGCAACATTAGAGTGGACCGACTGTGGGACTGAGATTTTAGTTGTTTAAATGGAAGAACCATTAGTTGATGGAAAGCTGGCATGGAGTGGAGAAATTACACACACACACACACACACACACACACATATATATATATATATATATATATACACTACCGTTGAAAAGTTTGGGGTCACGTTGAAATGTCCTTATTTTTGAAGGAAAAGCACTGTACTTTTCAATGAAGATAACTTTAAACTAGTCTTAACTTTAAAGAAATACACTCTATACATTGCTAATGTGGTAAATGACTATTCTTGGTGCAATATCTACATAGGTGTATAGAGGCCCATTTCCAGCAACTATCACTCCAGTGTTCTAATGGTACAATGTGTTTGCTCATTGGCTCAGAAGGCTAATTGATGATTAGAAAACCCTTGTGCAATCATGTTCACACATCTGAAAACAGTTTAGCTCGGTACAGAAGCTACAAAACTGACCTTCCTTTGAGCAGATTGAGTTTCTGGAGCATCACATTTGTGGGGTAATTTAAACGCTCAAAATGGCCAGAAAAAGAGAACTTTCATCTGAAACTCGACAGTCTATTCTTGTTCTTAGAAATGAAGGCTATTCCATGCGAGAAATTGCTAAGAAATTGAAGATTTCCTACAACGGTGTGTACTACTCCCTTCAGAGGACAGCACAAACAGGCTCTAAACAGAGTAGAAAAAGAAGTGGGAGGCCGCGTTGCACAACTGAGCAAGAAGATAAGTACATTAGAGTCTCTAGTTTGAGAAACAGACGCCTCACAGGTCCCCAACTGGCATCTTCATTAAATAGTACCCGCAAAACACCAGTGTCAACATCTACAGTGAAGAGGCGGCTGCGGGATTCTGGGCTTCAGGGCAGAGTAGCAAAGAAAAAGCCATATCTGAGACTGGCCAATAAAAGAAAAAGATTAAGATGGGCAAAAGAACACAGACATTGGACAGAGGAAGACTGGAAAAAAGTGTTGTGGACGGATGAATCCAAGTTTGAGGTGTTTGGATCACAAAGAAGAACGTTTGTGAGACGCAGAACAACTGAAAAGATGCTGGAAGAATGCCTGACGCCATCTGTTAAGCATGGTGGAGGTAATGTGATGGTCTGGGGTTGCTTTGGTGCTGGTAAGGTGGGAGGTTTGTACAGGGTAAAAGGGATTCTGAATAAGGAAGGCTATCACTCCATTTTGCAACGCCATGCCATACCCAGTGGACAGCGCTTGATTGGAGCCAATTTCATCCTACAACAGGACAATGACCCAAAACACACCTCCAAATTGTGCAAGAACTATTTAGAGAAGAAGCAGGCAGCTGGTATTCTATCGGTAATGGAGTGGCCAGCGCAGTCACCAGATTTGAACCCCATTGAGCTGTCGTGGGAGCAGCTTGACCGTATGGTACGCAAGAAGTGCCCATCCAACCAATCCAAATTGTGGGAGCTGCTTCTAGAAGCGTGGGGTGCAATTTCTCCAGATTACCTCAACAAATTAACAGCTAGAATGCCAAAGGTCTGCAATGCTGTAATTGCTGCAAATGGAGGATTCTTTGACGAAAGCAAAGTTTGATGTAAAAAAAATCTTATTTCAAATACAAATCATTATTTCTAACCTTGTCAATGTCTTGACTCTATTTTCTATTCATTTCACAACGTATGGTGGTGAATAAGTGTGACTTTTCATGGAAAACACAAAATTGTTTGGGTGACCCCAAACTTTTGAACGGTAGTGTATATATATATATATATATACACACACACAGTAGGGTGCGGGTTGCGAAAAAACCAGAGGGGATCATTTTGAGAAACATTTCTTTTTTTTCTTTTTTACCCACGGTTTTTTCCCATTTTTCATCACCCAGTGCTCCTACCTAAGTACAGTCCTGGGCATTGCTCTCCCTCTGCCGACCCCGGGAGGGCCCTGCACTGAAGCTCAAGTCTCCTTTTGAGAAACATTTCTATTTGGAAAAATGGCCACAACAGCGGGCCAATAGTAGAACAGGTTATATGAAAATTGTTGTCACGTGTGTTAACTTAACTTGACCATTCATAATTTAGATCAACAGTTATGTGTGGAAATATGTCCATCGATCTTTGCCCAGAGAAGCTTGCCACAATGACAATCTAAGAGTTAACTGATGCAACGTTAATAATTAACGGTTAGCCTATTAACGTTTATAGCAAATCAGCATTTCTTAAACAAGCGAAATAGTTAAAAAGTCAGCGTTACACCTGACCACCAACCGTAAAGCCACCCTCCATTTAAATAAAATCAATGTCTTACCTTTATCCTTCGACGTTCTCTCTTCCTCCGCTTTTTCCTTTTTCCTTTTCTCTGATCCACTTGGATAACTCAGTTTAGATGCCATGATCGGCTAGCCACCTCAATGTCAATAGTCTGTGACTTGAACGAACTTAAAACCGGCGTGTTCATCTATCCAATAGGAGGATAGCCTTCTGATGCACGTCCACTGCGTGACAGACAGTGGAGTGGAGACCAACAGTTCTGGCCCAAATGTGTCACAAAATAGCTCATCTTACTGTGGCTTATTGCTATTACAGCCTTAATACTTTATTTCTAATCATTTAAATAATATAGATAAGTGATAGCCCATTGGCCTACAGCAGCTTTGGGGGCCCCCTAGTGGCTTGGGGGCCCTATGCAACCGCATAGTTTGCACATAGGAAGAAACGGCTATGGGCGCCAGTAGGCGACAGGATGGGAGGAAAAAAACTGAAAAAGAAAAATTTGCAATTTTTTTTTTTCATTATTAAACTACTGTCATAAAAAGTTCTAGTTTTGTATATAAATAACTCCTGAATAGAAATTAAAATGTGTTTGGATTGATTTAAAAAATGAAGTTTTGAACAAATTTTATTTGTTTGTGGGTCGTGAGCGTAAATGCAGGTGATAAGCGGTTTCAGCGAGTCACACTGAAGTTCTCTGGCTCTCCAGGGGGGGCGGGTGTTACAGCGGTTGTATGAGCTGTGAGAGGAGGTGAAGTGGTTTATGACAGAAATCAAATCAGAACTGGTGAAGCATCTGGATGACACTATATGTGGCTTGCGTCTCTGTACTATTTGATCTATATTTGACTGCTTGAATGGCCTTAAACGGTCTTTGTAAGGCCGCGAAACTCATGTTTTGCTCCTTGCAGACAAAGTGCACGCCTTCACACAAAAACTAGACCTCTATGGTCGCATCAGTGAGGGAACCCCAGCCTTGTAGACTTTATCACTGAAGCAGGCACGTCACAGGATTTCTCCTCTCTATTTTAAATCAGCGTCTGAGCACCTGTCAGCAATGAGAAAACAATTTGCGACGTAGTTTAAAAAGAGTATTATCGCTCTTTTGCGTGGGTTCGAGATCCGTTTGTGTGCACAGCAAACGAGCTGTCAATTTAGGGTGACCAACCGCCCTCTTTTCCCCAGACATGTCCACTTTTCATGTCCTGTCTGGGGGGATTTATAGGCTGATCAAAATGTCCGGGTTTTTACTGTTTTCATAGGACCATGCTTAAACTGACTGGTGTGATGCATGCATTATGACAGCCTTTCTCTCATGTAACGTCCTCCCGAGCTGGTTCTGATCCGTTTATTGACGCCACAGACAGCAGGCTGTGCGCCAAGCTGCGCCGCACCGCGTTATCCTGCATTGCGCAACACAATTGCGCAGCGCTGAGTTTCTGCTGATTACAAGAAGTCAAAGCACAAGCTTCATGCACGAACCACAAAAGATATACTGTCCAGTCGCAACAAATGGGTGGCGGAGTGCACCATTCACATAGCAGGCATGAGTGTTTCTGTGTGACAAAAGTGGCAAATATCCCAAAGATCTCATGGACACAAAAACTATAAAAAGCCTGAGCAAGTGAGAGTTGATCTATAAACTGACTGTGGAGGATGAAGATGCAAAAAAAACAGAGTAAGCATTTTATTATTTTGTTTTTTAGTCTGCAGCTGTTTAGTTTTATTACAGTGAAAAGAAAATAATACTTGTTTTCTCAGAAGATTATTTCAGATTTTTCTTCAGTTTTTGTCCAGTGCAATTTAAAAAGTAAACTAATATTGTTGTTGGTAACTTTTTTTTTTAATTCAGAAGAGTAACTATTTCTATTATAATTTATTTCCAGAGATGATAAAATAATTTTCTTTTTGTGAAAGCCTTTTTCAAGTTTGTTATATAACTAAACTTTTCTAACCACATTGAGAATGCACACTTTAAATGTTAAAATCAAAAGTCTTGGCCAAGTCCTGAAAGTGTTTCAGTACTGTGCCAGATGGCCTCTTTTTTGGAAATCAAAATATGTTCACCCTATTGATATGCAGGAGCAGCTTATTGAGCTGAAGAGTGACAGTAGACTGAAGGAACTCTTTGGCTCCTCCCCTCTTTCGTCATTCTGGGCAGCACTGATGCAGGAATATCCTCAACTCTGTGACATCGCCTTGAAGATTCTCCTTCCTTTCACGTCGACATATTTGTGTGAGGCAGGATTCTCATAAATGACTGCACTCAAAACAAAATACTGCAATCGTGCACACATCCAGGATGATTTGAGGCTATGTTTATCAAATATTGAGCCAAGAACTGAGGATCTTTGCAAGGCAAAGCAGGCTCAGGTCTCACATTGACATCACCTACCTGCAAGCTTCTGTAAAAAATGCAGATCATGCCTACTATTGGGCCTAGTAATAATAATAACAATAATAAAGCATTAATTAATTGACATCTGGTCTGGATTTGGGGGGGGGGGTGCACTGGGGCCCCAACTGCAATGAACCAGCTTTGGTGGGGCCCAGCTTGCAAAAGGTTGAGAACCCCTGCTCTAAGGGAATATGTCCTCTTAGCCAAGGCTATCATTTAGCGGGTCAGAGTGACCTCTCTCTGAATAAACACCCACATTCCTTCACGTAGCATTTTTGATAAGACCATCTTGGACATTCATCATTTACCACAACAGTAGTTCAGGGCTGTTTCCTAACTGTTCTCTAGATCATGTGTTCCCCACCAGGTGAGATCTAGCATGGAGCCCCAGGTAGAGGGAGATTATCAATGATCTTGTATTTATTCCATTTTCTAATAATTGCTCCAACAGTTGATCTCTTCTCACCAAGCTGCTTGCCTATTGTAGATAAGCTCATCCCATTCTGGTGCAGGTGGACAATCTTGTCCCTGGTGTCCTTGGACAGCTCTCTGGTCTTGGCCATGATGGAGGTTGGAGTCTGACTGTCTGAAGGTTGTGAATTGATCCACTTTATTAAGACCGACGCGTTTCCGCATTCTGACCCCGATGAAGGCTTTATGCCGAAACGCGTCAGTCTTAATAAAGTGGATCAATTCATTTCCAAGTGTTGCCGGACTTTCCATTCATCCTATAATTTTCTCCTCCGTGCACCTAGGAAGTGGGTGAAGTTGCATCGGCATTTCTGTTTTGTCTGAAGGTTGTGGACAGGTGTCTTTATACAGATAACAAGTTCAAACAGGTGCCATTAATAAAGATAACGAGTGGAGGATAAAAGAGCTTCTTAAAGAAGAAGTAACAGGTCTGTGAGGGCCAGAATCCTGCTTGGTTGTTTGTTTTCTGTAATATTATACAAATAAATTCTTTAAAAATCAATCATACAATGTGATTTTCTGGATCTTTCTTTTACATTCTCTCTGCCACAGTTGAAATGTAGCTATGATGAAATGACAGACCTCTCTCATCGTTTTTAACTGGGACAACTGGCACAATCGGTGGCACCAAGTACTTATCTGCCCCACTAAAAAAATAATCTAGAATGAAACCCTTCTTCCATTTGATAAATGATGATTGAAAAGTTTACAGATTAAGAAAGAAAACGGCCGGATGGACGAGGGCTACAAAAGTTACAATTCATTCCAATGTGTTTCACAAATCTATGACCTGACATTTAAAAGTAGTTCATGAATGGTGTTCACCAGGTTACAGATGTATCTGTGTCTAAACGCTAGAGAAGGACCTCCACCCCAACCTGACAGCCATACTTTGATACAAAGATTAAAGTTAGAATCAATTTCCATCCTGTTGCCATGTTTCAACAAGAAAGAAAAAGTCCTCCATGTTTTATTTTAAGTTCAGGATTTGTTATAATTATAAATATAGCATTGCACTTGGCGTACTGACTGAATGCGATTGGTTAGAGGTCCTTCCAGCTGGTTGAATAGATTCCAAACATTCAGTTCTTGAGCAATGGAGGAAGTTGTTGGGACATGTAGATTATGGGTAGTACCAGGGGAAGGCTATAGAGGGTGCTGGCTTTCTGAGTGATGATGTAGAGCAGCCAAAGAAGAGGAGAGAGGTGGAGAAGTGGGATATGAGCAGCTGTGCAGCCATGAGGAGACCACTAATCAGTGAGGCTAACAGAAGAAAGAGGCTTCAGTTTACTGTTGGACTGTGGAGCAATAGAAGAAGGTCATGTGGTCTGAAGAGTGCAGATTGACCCTATTCCAGAGTTATGGGGGCATCAGGTGTTATGGGAAGAAATGACTTCATATTTTATTACGGCCAGTTTTGAACATGAGCCCGTCTGGGCCAACACTCGAACTCTCTGACACCCAGCTCATGTCTGCTCTCTCTGTAATCAGCTTCTGCCTTCAGTCTCCTGATGTTCAGTCTTCATTGCAAGGTTAACCAGAACACTCCTCACAGCTGAGGAGTCAACACTTAGACCAGAGTGGGTGAAAGGCCTCTTCTCTGACTCTAATAATTACTGTGATAAAATTATTAGATCAATATCATAGACTTTAGATCCAGAAATCATTTTACCACATCACAGGGTAAGAAGAGAGGCAAATGAAGGGATGTACCCATCATGCCTAGTGCCTGTTGTAGCAGCCAGTGTGGGCGGAGCTATGATCTGGGGTCGCAGCAGCTGCTCAGGTCTAGCTTCAGCGAAATGAGGTCAGCTGACTACCTGAAGATACTGAAGGACCAGGGGTCTCATTTATAAAACATTGCGTAGAATCCCTACTAAAAGTGTACCTACGACCAAAACAAAAAGTTTGCGTACGCCAAAAAGATTTCTGATTTATAAAACCATGCCTACGCACAGGTGTAAGTAATTTCCCCTTTATAAATCAGTCTTCTTGGAAGTTTGCGCACGTGAATTTGGCTCATATCCCGCCCTGAACACGCCCAAATCCGGCTATAAAAGGTCAATGCAAAGCAGGACATGAATATTGATGCATATGAAGAAGAGGGGAAATATGGCAACAACAAAAAAAACCAAGAAGAGAAACTTTACGGAGATGGAGATTGAAGTGCTAGTGGGTGAAGTGGAG
This sequence comes from Valencia hispanica, assembly GCA_963556495.2. NCBI lineage: Eukaryota > Metazoa > Chordata > Actinopteri > Cyprinodontiformes > Valenciidae > Valencia > Valencia hispanica. Next base: position 54,318,152 of record OY747713.1, on the reverse strand, counting down.
GCTAGAAGAGACATTTTATTTGGTGGACACAGCAGTGGTGTCACAAATAAAAGGAAGAACTGGGAGTGGCAGCATGTGGCGTCTGCAGTGCAGACTGTCAGTGCAACTGACAAGACGGTACCCGAAATAAAAAAAAAGTGGTCGGACTTTAAAGTCGAGGCAAAAAAAAACTTGCCTCCCACCGCCAGAGTGGGTCTGCTACTGGAGGGGGTACGTGTACACCCGAGCTGACACAACTTTACAGGAAGATGGCAAGTATCATGGGAGTATCAAGCGTGTACGGTATTGTGTCAGAGAAGGAGGGCGACACCGACCTGGCAGAAACGACAGATGAACCCGGTAAAGCACCTTTTGGATATATTTTATTACGTGGCTACGTTAACAAATTTGAGCATATTTTAAGGAGACAGACTAATATGCCGTGTCTTTTCAGCTCTTCCACAATCGGTAGGTGGCGAGGATGAGGAGGCTGAGGAAGATGAGGTGGCCCAGCGTCCGGCTGCCCCCAGCAGCAGTGCTGCCGGTGCCCGTGGTGCATCAGGCAGTGGTCGGGTTCTGACTGAAGCTGTGATGCAGACACAGAGAGACACCATCAGCGCCATCAATTCTGTGACAAACGAGTTAAAGGAAATAAAGTGTGATGTGCGACATAGTGACAGCAATTGGTACCTCAAATGATACAATAAAAAATTTTAACAAATGAACCTTGTCGTTGTTATCTCAAACGCCGCATTACATCCTGGCGGATCCTTGCTCCCTGGGTGAAGGCTTCCTGTCGAGGAGGAGGCGGCTGTGGGTCGGGGTTCTCATGCTGGGGAGGGGGTAGGCCAGGAGGGAGGGGGTAGGCCAGGAGGGAGGGGAATTCCAATTCTCAGTCCCATGTTATGAAGAATTCCACATGTCCTCACGATCTTGCAGACCTTTGTAGGGTGGTATAATAGTCTGCCACCCGAGGCATCCAATGACCGCCACCTACATTTTAACAGCCCTATGGCACGCTCCACGACTGAGCGCGCACGCGGGTGACAGGAGTTGTAGTGCATTTCCTCTGCTGTCTGTGGGTCTGGGAACGGGGTCAGAAGCCAGCTCCCGAGAGGGTAGCCACCATCACCTGCAAGTGATAACACGTTTAATTCAGGCGTCAACAAGCAGCATTTCTAATGCCGGTGAGAACTTACCGAGCAGCCAGCCATCACGCACAGCGCCTGCCTGCAGTCTGTTCCCTACACTGCTGTGTGTCAAGATAAAGGAGTCGTGTGTTGACCCAGGCCATCGTGCCACCATATTAGTGATCATCATGTGTGAATCACGTATGATTTGCACATTAATACTGTGTACATGTTTCCGATTGACGAAAACAAATTCATCCTCGGAAGGGGCCCTTATAGCAATATGGGTGCAGTCAATTGCGCAGATTATGTTTGGGAAACAGGACATTGCTGCAAATTGCATCTTAATTTCGGCCTGCTCCCCCACAGTATATGGAAACGTGATGTATCACCTGCTCATTTTAATGATCCCATCCAAGACTGCAGGCATTATTGCGCTCAGGGAGGGGTGTGATGTCCCAGACCTAGTAAATAAATATAACATATTTGAAGGCATTATTTCCAAAAAGGCACTGTAATGGCAAAAAATAGTATCTCAGGGTTTCCATAATAAAGAAGACTTGAGTCCAAGAAGGCATTTAAGTATTTAATTCAAACATGTCTGGCCAGACCATGGAGGGGACAGAGTTACTCGTGCATCACCCTAACCAACCTTTCTAACTAACCGCTTAAATAGTATTCAGCAATCATTGTTTATCTCTGTAGATGTCTTCTCCAACGTTCACGCCCCGCCTCCGGAGAACTGCTTCATGCGAGTCTTATATCAACGCATAAAGCAGCAGATCCGAAGGCCAGACTGTTATCTTACTGCCCCGGCGTCTGTCTCTCTGGTGACCTGACACATATATCTTTCTCATAACATTAAGCTGGAACAATAAGCTTGTCATTTCCTTCGATGCATTCACTAAACAGAGAATATACACTTAATTCCTAATTGCATAACAATTTTCCACCACAATTCCCTGCTTTTATTAACTTAAATAATACCATAAATATAAAGGGGAAAATTCTAAAGTGCTATCACAAACTCCCTAAAAGGTTGGTAGGTTGATCAAAAAAAAAGACAATGTTCAAAACACAAATTACAATCAGACATGAGAAATGCTTGGCCATGGAATTAGCTCACAGTGACAAATATTAGATCCTTCCAGATGACTTTGCTGAGACTCCTGTGCATTGAGACCGAAAACCCACGGGGTCTTCTTACGCCATTTTCTTGTGGGCAAAATGTCGTCTCAACAGCCCCTCGCCCCAGAGGCGGCCATCCACAGGTCTTGTCATCGGTCAGAATGTTCTAGATAAAACACAGAACAAAGGAGAAATTATGTAGCATCTTCCAGTACACTTCAGAGGGTATTACATCAACACTAGATGTTGAAATGTATACTCTTCCCTTGCGCTGTTTGTTGTCTGTTGCCATGAAGTCAGCCTCTGCCAGCATCCAGTGACCCGTAGCCACCGATCAGTCCTTCCTCAGAAAGGAGAGAGTGGTCACTCCTCAGAAGGTCCTTCAGTGAGAACCTCCCTTGGGAGCTGAGCTAATTAGGTATTAGAGCATTGATGTTCAAACATAGGTGAGCCAATTCACAAAAGATGAATAGGATGATTATGACAAGTGATTAAGTGGAACCCACACCCTCGGAGTATGGTTTCAGATCAGCCTGATGCAACTGTGTGCAAAACCAATTCTAAACAACTCACAACCTGGTTAATGAGCCGAACCTCATCAACTGAAGCTAGATTATAATTAAGGTAAATGTCTCCAAATCACTCTGTACTAAATCCATGCCAAGAAAAAGACAACCAACCATTCCAACTAGTGAGAGTAAAAAATCCCAACAATCAACCACTCCCAGCAAGAAGTAAAGAAGGTTTTCAGATCAAATTAAAACTTTGTAAAGTTCCCAGACACAATATGTACTACAACTCTGAACCCGAACCAAAATGGAATGTGAAGTCAGATGTCAAGTCCAGGTAGTAAAAACCCTCATTAATTTATGACAGAGTTATGATTCACAAGAAACTCAATTACTTGCAAGTTACAATTCTCTTCATAATCCCTTAAAAATCTGTTCCAATTACTATCAAATCCAATTCCCCCCCCCCCCTTTTTTTAAGGCATCTTGCACATGCCTTAAAAATCAAGAAACAAAGAAACAATAACTTCAACTGCTTCTCCAGTGTCAAGAAAAGAAACTTAGTAGGTTAAAGGTCATGCATAAGACATAACCTCAGAACCTGTGTATCCTGCTGCTGTCGCCGCTGAGGCAGCTTCAACCCCCAGATGATCATATCCCAATCATTTAGGTTTACAATTAGGTTCTTATATTTGAATTACCTTGTTGTTGAAAGTGTCCTTATACAAATAAAATTGCCTTGCCTTGCAAAAACAAAACAAACTAATAAGTTCCCCACATAGTTACCTAATGTATTTAAGAATTTTACTCCTACTTGCATGAACTACAAAACACTTCATTTCCCTCTGGGAGCAATAAAGTATTTTGAATTGAATTAGACAACTTCTTCAGACCCTGCTTTTCCAGAATCTAATTGATGTTACAGTAAGGATTATCTTTGCAACCACCTTAGTTAAAATTGTTTTACTCAGGACACAGTTTATTTACCTAATTAATATCTCTGCTGCTGTTATTTGCTCATCTGTTTCTTACAGTTTATTCTCTGTTAATTTTTTTGATAAAGCTTATAGTTAGAGTGGCTTAGGTCATCCTGAGCTATCTCTGTAGTTATGCTGCTATAGGCTTAGACTGCTGGAGGACAGACTTACCAATTTTCTTCACTACTTCCTTTTCTCCTACGACTCTCCAGTTCTATTACAGTACATTCTGTTATTTCGACTGTTAACTTTGTTTTCTCTCAGTGTTTTTCTCTCCATAGAAGATATACCTTGTCTGGTATCCTGCTTGGCTGCAATGCCCTGTTGGACGGAGGGCATCGACTGGGATGATCCTCCCAGTAACTGAACATCCACTGTGTCCTGTTATTAACTTTTTACTTTCTGTAACATAGAAAGTTCTCGTATATCAGATCTTCTGTTCCTTCTGTGTTTCTGCTCTGTCTTCTCAAACCCCCAGACGGTCGTGGCAGATGGCCGCTCCTACTGAGCCTGGTTCTGTTGGAGGTTTCTTCCTGTTAAAGGGGAGTTTTTCCTCTCCACCGTCGCTACATGCTTGCTCAGTATGAGGGATTGCTGAAGGATTGCTGTGGTTGGAAAGTCTGCATCAACGGGGCCCAACCTCACGCCAATGACTGACGCAATCTGCTGGGATTCCTTAAATAGGAAACTTTTTAACTTATTGGAATGTCTGTATAAATGTATTGAAATGACTTCTTGTTAAGTGCCTTGAGATGACATCTGTTGTGAATTGGCACTATATAAATAAACTGAATTGAATTGAATTGAATTGAATTGAACTCCTTGAAAAAAAATAATACATTTATTCTAAATGCACAATTTTAAACCCTGTACAACTGTAAAACATCTCTATTTCAATTTATCTAACTCAGTTGCACATTCAAATTTGAGTATGCCACACTATTTTAATAACAACGATGTCAAGTAACCTTTTTATCTGTACCTGATAATCTTACTTAAGAAAGAAACTTTTCTTCATTCCAGTTTCTGTGTAGGACTTGAGTTATACTTTATACTTTACCGGAGTAATTATCTATTTGCCAACTTTTACCAGTATTTTAGACAGCTTATATTTTAAAATCAGCCTCGTTACTCCTGTTTCATTTAGTCTTTTATTAAAAGGAACACACAAAAAACCCTCAAACATCAAAAAGTGTTGCAACTGAATAGAATTTACTGCGGTTTGACAGTAGGTCTCACATTTATTATTCTGACACCCTGTTTTTATGCGATCTATAGCATATAATGCCCACATGTGTTAACTGAATATTTTCCACATTTGTCCCGTCTTTAGAACAGTGACCGAAATTCTGAATCTATTTTTATCATCATTTGTCTTAATGAAGTAAACTAAATTTTAAAAAATAGAAACCAAGTTAAACCCCACTGTGTGTGTAGGTCACACATGTTGGCTTAAAGATTGCACTAAATGCATAATTTTCACATATACCATACCACTTTATTTATATAGCACGTTTATACACAGCTGAGGCCGACCAAAGTGCTGTACAGAAGAACATCATATGCAGCTGAAACAGGTAGCCTAGTGTCTCCCAAATGTGTCCTTATTATTTAACATTTTTATTAAACATTACTATCATTAAGGAAAAGTTCGTTTTGGTCGAGGTATGGCTAAAGATTTATTCTTTATCATTTAATGTTCTAATCCTAAGTTTGTTTTATGATTTCTACCTCCTTTGTGTGAATCTAAATGTATGTACGGTCTATGATCTAAATGCTTCTATTATCTGTCACTTTGCTGCCGGTACAGCAGAAGTTCCCCTTCTTGGGAAAATAAAAGCATGATTCATGAAGTTAAGCATTACCGTATTTTAATTTGGAAAGCTCATGTTTGAAACAGGAAGTGGTTTTGCGCAAAAAACAAACAGTTTGACTAACCCGGACTCGTTAACATCCCGGAAGTAACTGAAAACTCAAGACTAAACTTTTCGTCAAAACAAGTGTTTAAGTTCCTATTTTTAGACTTCCAGCCGCAGAGCGCTATTGACGCTTCATCAGTGTCGGGATCTATGATTGTTTACAACCAGAGAATCGCAGCACATCAGTCGTAAGAAAGAAGCTTGTGGCTCAATTAGCTGATTAGCAACAAGAGAATCGCTTTAAATCTGCAACGGACTTTACTTCAGATCATTTTTACAACATTTTAAATAATAACTTGCTGGGTAAGATTAACCTTAGAGTGTTTACCCGGGTTGTTTCTTCACCCGTTTTCTGTAAATTACTCAAAAGACTGAAATACTTTCATACTGCCACTCGGATTTGTATTAACTGGAGTTGGTTTTCAATATATCCGATTTTAACCGTGCGTTTTCCGTGTTATTTCTATTTACTGCGAAGTAGGCCACGTTTTATCAAAAGTATTAGTTAAACATAGAAATCATCATTCATCTAGTTTATTGCTGAATGGCATCGTTTCACATAGAATCTTAAAAGAACGTTTTCAAGCTAAGGTTCCCGGGCCAAACGCGGCCGCCTCTTATCTCATGAACACAGAGTGTTATAGTTTTAGGTCGAACCAGTTTTAATCAGTTACAATAGTTCACATTTTATATTACCATTTACCTTTGTGCATTATTTCCCCCCGAGGCTTTTATTGATTAGCGCAAATCTAACAGCTGGAACTCACTGAGTACAGCTCACCCATTTAATAGGCTATAAAATGAATATGGATTCAGGTTAGAAAATACTCAAATATTAGATTGATGAGGTAAATACAGTCAGATGTCATTTCCATCTCTCATGAATATGAAGGATTGCTTTGAAAAACCAGCATAATAAATCAAATAGACTAAAGAATGTTTATTCATATTTGAAGAAAAATATCATTAATGATTGTTGGAAATGTGTTCCAGCAAATATGTTTTCAAAAATGATGTAGGAATGATGTAGGAATTTATTCTCCAGTAAATCACTGAGTCACGTTTAGATAATTAATCATTATCATATTATCACCGTTAAAACTAAAGCAAGTTTTCAAGATAATATAGTTTATTTTAAACATTAAATCTGACTCGTATGCACCAATATTGATCATAATAATCAGACTTCCATCATTCATTATGCTTCAAATTGGAATATTCTCTGTTTTATTTGATCCATTTTTATCCAAGATCACTGGATGTTAAGATTGCAGTTTCCTTGATCTGTTGCGTTTAGTTTTTCAGATAGAGCGATGACATATTTATAATCCTGAAATCCCGAGCAATCCACTGATACTAAATGCATGTCAAATGCATTAAAAAAGACTATTATGGAAATATTATTTAACAAGGATGAGAAGAGATAATGGAGTGGTTCCCACGTCCTTCAGTCAGCATGCAGACACATCTCACATGTTGGTGATCCAAGACACCCAGAGTATTCTTGAGCTTCTCACATGTTGGTTCAACATAACAATACATATCTCAGTTAACACAGCGACTTAACCTTTAACATGATCAATATATTTTTTCCCACATTAAGCCATTTAAATCCTCTTTTATAAAAAAATGCTACGCAGAAAAATTCTCCCAACAGGCCTCAAATAATTTAGGCTGTGATAAAAGCCAAGAGAGCTACAACAAAACTAACTGTGAAATCTATAGTTCAGGATTTGATTTTTACCCCTAAACACCAAGTGATTATATATTATTTGCTTTCTTAATTTGAAAAGTGATACGTCACTGTTGACGAACAAATACATTTTATTATTTATTACTATTTTAAAGAGTGTTTTTACAGGGGATCCCACTTCTGAGCCTCCCTTGTAAGGTCTAAGAGAAAATGTTAGAATTGGAATTCCCTTCACCAAAGCCCCACATAAGCCAAAATATATAAGTACCCCCCAAACTCAGTTACGCACAGGTAACCTCCCAAGCCACTTGTCCATACCTTTTTGGGTCGAACCTCGAACATGACTCCTCCCCTGTGGACAAAGTGGTCAGTCCATTCTAGAAAAAAAAACAAAAAATAATGAGAACCAGCCTGATTTGCATTCTGGTTCAGTTGAAATTGAAAATTGCATTGGTTGTCACAAGCAAAATTCCAAACTCACAGGACCACTGTATTGTTATAATTTATGGCCCCTAAAAAGCATTTGAGGCATATTAATATTTACTTAAAACGGTGAGACGTCTTCCCTTTAATTAAAGTCAGGTGCCTTATATTAAGACTCACTTATATAACTTCCTGTGTTTACCCACCAGAGTGTGACAAAACCATCAGATTTCTATGACCTCTTGCCCCTTATCCTGGAAGGAGAGACAGAATACTTCACAGCTTGAAATCAATTCAGTAATTTTCCAAGCAAAATTTCTAATAAGGCCCACTAACTGCTCTGACGCTTGAATGTTCCCCAGATAAGATTAGTATTTACCTTTTTTCCATTTATTTAAGACCTAAGTAGCCTAAGGTCTAGTCATCTTTATTTTAATGTTACCCAGCAGAAACCTAAAGTTTTAATTTTTTTGTTGTGTTCAAATTATAGCCTAAACAATATTGTTTTACTGTTGCTGCTCACAGCAAAGTCTTGTTATTTTAAGTCTCGCGATTGTTTACATTAGCGCCTTGCAAGCTGATAAAAAAATTTGTCCTTCACAGCTGTGGCGAGATCTAAGCAGTGTTACTGTAAAGGTCCAAGTTACTTTAGTTAATGTTCACAGATCTAAGATTTATTACTTTCTTACAACAAACCCCAAAATACAAGGAAACAATTCAGCCCCAATTGTCCCAGAGAGAAAGGAAAATATGTTTTCACTGTCAGTCAGCCTAGTAATAATCAAGTCAGTCAGGGTATAATTCACAACCTACCCTAAATGCCCCAATCAACTCTTTGCTATTTGTTCTAGTCGGAAAATAGGAACGTTTCCGTTTCTAACTTAGTGCACACAAGCTGCGATAGCTAAGGAAACTTGTACTTAGTGTAATAACAATTCCATCAAATAACTTTCAACCAACATGAAATAAATGTGGACTCTCCTGACAGAGCGCATTAGGAGAGAAAAGAAAAACGTCTTGACCATTTACCAGATAAATCCCCAGAAGACAAATGATCAGTTCACTCTCTTGCCCTAAAAAAATATTTGTGCAACGCCATCTTTAAGCTCTGATTAGACTAAACTCACCGGATGACGAATCATCACCTTATCAGAGCCGCAGCAGTTTCGTTGTCTGCTTTACCCCGTCTGTCTAAAACAAACACATTTGGTTTAGTTGGACATCAACTTTCCCTTACAAATTACAACACAATAACAAAACAAAATTTAGATCAACATTGGAAATAGAAAGAATCAGAAATTATGGCCTGCTTCCATCGAGACCCCTTTCGCTCTAAGGGTCCTCTGGCAGAAACAAAACAAAAACAAAACAAGATTTACTTTCCTAAGGGAGTGAGTATGTATGTGTGTCATAAGCAGGTGTCACAGAGATAAAATACAGCTACATCAGTCGGCAAGCATTTCTTAATTGCATTTGAACTGTGTGTATTTTTGTCCTGCCTGAATTTCACTGGGTCATCTGCAGGCTGGCCGGCCCAGCCCCCCCCCCCCCCCCTCTCGATCCAGCTAATCGCCATGTTTCAGGGACCACAGCCCCCAAATAACTCATCTCACCTGAGCAAGAGTTTTCCCCTCTGCCCACTGGTCAGCCCGCATTCAGGCCGGAGTCCGGCCTCCGCCTTTGTTATGGTTGCCAAACCCCTTAAGGGTGGGGGAGGTACTAGGGCTCCTTGTGGCCCAACCAGCCTGAAGAAAAACACAGGACAACTCAGCGAAACCCAACAACAGTGCGTGTGTGTGTTTCATTCTGTATTATACCAAGTCATCAAACAAATGATCTTAATGCTCAAACACTCCAGTTCTGGAAGAAGCAAACAAGAGTAAATAAAAGAGAAATAAACAAAACCACAAAGAAATTACATCACTTTTAGATTTACTTTCAGATTATCCAAATTCCTCCCCTGGGCCCATTAATTCTTTTATTTATTTTTTATTTTTCTGTCGACATATTGGACTGTCTGCCTGGGTACCCAGTATTGATGGACGTCTCCCCCATCGCTTTCTAGTTTCCTTGAGTGAAACAAAAGCATAAAAAAACCCTCGTTGGAAAATAATCAATCAATTTAATTAATGACCACTTGTCCAACTGCCGTGCTCCCAGGTAAAACCCGGAGCAAAAACCCGATACTTTCTTTAACGTTGATTAAATAATTAACCATACAATTATATATAAGTATATATATTATATTAAGTAATCAATCAATCAACCGCGTGTAAGTAAATAAACACAAAACCGCTAGCAAATATTTCACCTCCTGAGAGTGCAAATAAAATTGTGTTATCACTATTTATTTAAAGGACTCAGTCTTACCAGGTTCTGTCTCAGGCAACGGCTGGGCCGACAGACGCTTCAAGGCCTCCATCTCCCAAACAGCTACTGGAGGTAAGAGGCTGGGAGAAAATTTCCCAGGACGCTAGCAACTCCCTTGACCCTGTCCCTGCCGGTCCATTCCGTTCGCTGAGGCTGCGTTGGGCGCCAAGTGTAATGGCTAAAAATAGTATCTTGGGGTTTCCGTAATAAAGAAGACTTGAGTCCCAGAAGGCGTTTAAGTATTTAATTCAAACATGTCTGGCCAGACACGGAGGAGACAGAGTTACTTGTGCATCACCCTAACCAACCTTTCTAACTAACCGCTTAAATAGTATTCAGCAATCATTGTTTATCTCTGTAGATGTCTTCTCCATCCTTCACGCCCCGCCTCCAGAGAACTGCTTCACACGAGTCTTATATCAACGCATAAAGCAGCTCATCCGAAGGCCAGACTGTTATCTTACTGCCCCGGCGTCTGTCTCTCTGGTTACCTGACACATATATCTTTCTCATAACATTAAGCTGGAACAATAAGCTTGTCATTTTACACTAGATGTATTCACTAAACAGAGAATATACACTTAATTCCTAATTGCATAACAATTTTCCACCACAGGACTTTGGGCAGGATAGTAAGAATCATGTCACTCAGACACATACCTGTCGGCTAATTCCCGCTGGTAACAACCAGTTGCAAGAAACCCCAGAGTGGTGAGCACCTGCAGCTGGACCGGAATGGCACGGTTCCGCCTGGACAGTTTCTCCAAAACCAGGCCCAATTCAGCACAGAGATCCAAGAGCACAGCTCTAGGGAATCTGAATCTGCTTATTAGCCAGTCATCATCATGGGCAAGGAGGTCCACATGATCCCTGAACACGCGTTCTCTCCTAATCCTTCCATTTGCAAAATCTTCTAGCAATGCCAGTGCATCCATCTCAGATATTACGCTTGAAAGTAGTTGGGGTATTTCTATTGGCAGCAATAAGACTGATTGCTTCCTTCCTTGGCACAATGAACGTGCCAATCAATGATATATGGTACAGATGATTCCATTTATTAATTGGCATACAGTCCCAGCCCTTTTATCTGAGTTTAAGGTTAATATTTATTTTAATATTGAAAAATGTTTTTAGAAGAGCTATAGCTCACTGCAAAGCTACAATATAGATATCATTTCTGGTTTGGATGTTTATAATAACATGAATCCATAATTAATGTTTGGTGTGAGGTGAAATGATGCATGTGAGAGGAGTAATATACAGTCTGGCTGCAGTTCACCACCTCACCAACTGCGTCGTCGATTCCCCCCGTCTCCAAAATGTCCGTACGCACGGGTCAGAGTTGGCATACAGGTGCGCACATTTTCCCGTCAAGTCTGTTTTTTATAAATCACAACTTTTGCTTTGAAAGTGGCGTACACCAGTTTCAGGCCCCGTTTTGTGCGTACGCAACGTTTATAAATGAGACCCCAGGTTATTCCATCCATAGATATTTCTTCCTTGATGACGTGGCCATATTCCAAGAGGACATCACCAGGATTGGTCAGGCTCACATTGTCAGAGTGGTTCAGAAAACAGGAGACATCACCTTCACACATGGACTGGTCACCACAGAGTCCAGACACTGACAATCTTTGAGATGGCTTTGTGCAGTGGTTGGACTCACTCACTCTCCCATCATCAATACCAGATCATGGTGAAAAATCAGTGCCACACAGGATAAAAATCAATCTGGTAACATTGTACAAGCTCATCAGAACAATGTCACAGTGAAGCAATAATAATATTAATATATCACAGTCATTCACAGTGAATGCAGGCTAAAGGTGGTCCAATAAAGTATTAGTGTGTGAGACTTTTCTGTTTAGATCAGTCAGTGTATTTTACAGCTCACTGTGAATGTGTTACTGCTCTGGGTTCAGGCCGGCCACACACACACACACGAGTCTGTATTGCTAACCATATTAGGACTTTATATTGACTTCCGTTCATTTTAATAGTTGCATTTATGCTTTACCCTAATTATTACCCTAACCATTACGAGTTTATTCATAACCCTGACCTTAACCAAAACATAATTCACACCATACCTCTAAACCTAACCCCTAACCCTAAAAAAGGGGGTCCACCATATTAGGACCGGGCTTTGGTCCCTATAAGGTCCATCGGTCTTCGGAAGGTTAGAAAATATGCCAGAAAAGGTCCTAAATAGGATAGCTATAGAAGCACACACACACTCCAGATAGTGAGAAGTAAAAAAACCTACATTCATTATTTCCTCTCCAACAGCATAATTGTTTAAATAAGTGGACATCTGGCTACAACCACTGTTGTGGTTTAGAAACAGCTTAGAGCTTAGTTTCTACTTCTCTGTCTGTGGAGGTGCAGAGAAACGCAGCGCCATTATCCGTCAATGTAAGGGCTCTCCATCACTCACGCAAGAATGCACAGAGTGCCTAGTTTATAGAAGTAGAAACTTCCTCTTAGTTACATGGTAGGTATTATTATGGAGGTAAAGCTTGTTAGAACATCTTAACTATTATCATCTCCTAAAACATTTTTGCCGCATAAACAGAGAGCAACTCCAAATAGTGTGATAGAGAGCTTAAATGGATATGTCATATTATGTGTGTGTGTTCATGTGTTGCAGTCCCAGCATTCTTCTCAGTATTAATGCAGCATTGATGCTAAACTTGTGCAGCATTTGATCCTGTTATTTGAGCACATTTTGGCTGGAAAATGTGCTCCATCCTAACCCTGTTGTATCTTGTGCTGATGTTGTGTTGCAGGTTGCTGTATTTATGAAAAGCCCAGACAGTTTGGAGAATCTTCCTCTGAAAGTGAGGGAGATGATGACGATGAAGGGTGTGGAAGTGCTAACTGCATCATGGGCCACAGCAGGAAAGGACACGGACAGAGAGCTGATGGGGAAACCAGAGCACCTCCCAACTCTGGAGGGACACACAGCCATTAACTTGTGGTTGGGAGGGGGAGGGGGAGTAGCTTCCTCAGAGAGCTACAGACAAGCCTGAAATCAGAAAGTTCAGCTGCTGGAGGACAGCTTCAACCTCTCTGCTGCTGAGAGCATCCTGATCGGAACGTTGCTATAAAATCATCCTAAATCCTCCTTTTCCTTCAGCGGATTTAAATCAATAGCTCATTTTAAACCACAGAGTAGTGAAATATTGGATTCTGGATTGTTTGTGTTTCTGCATGTTTTCACCCTTTAACACAAGATTCGGGGCATCTCCTCAGTTAGTCGATCTCAGCAGGAACTAAAGGAACACTCAGTTAGCCTGTATGGCTGCTACATTTTCATTGCATGAATATTCTGGTAGAATGTTTATTTTCTCTTCTCATTCCTTTTCTCCTGGCTAGATTCTTCATCCATTCTATTTAATTCCACATTAGCCTCAGATGTTGTTAACTGTGTGGAGATAACGGATGATAACTTGTTGTTCTGCCAAAGTTTCATGTAAAGGAGTTGTTCTGACTGTTGGAATATGGAGAAGGTTCAGTCGCTGTTCAGCACATTAGTTCGTGCAGTAATTGACTTTTAACTTTGAAAAGTCATTTCCAGGCTTTAGTAGACTGATGATTAAACTGTTCCTAAACCACAGCTGTTATCTGCTAAAATGTCATGTTTGTGTTTTTTCATGAGTTTAGCTAACCTTTGAACACTTCTGTAAAGTTATTATAATCAAATCTAAAAATTCACTTCATGTTATTTCAGCCAAATATTGAGTCAGTGCTGCATTTCTCCAGCAGCTCATTGGACTTTCTGACTGTAAGGTGCATGATGGGAGGTAGATGGGCTGCAGGTCATAGTCCTGTATACCCCACTAATGGCATATTAATAAGTTGTATTTATTTGCTCATTTCTGACATGCAGTCCATTAGAATTTGATGCTGTTTTGCTTTGCAGTCGTTTCACCAGTTAGGGACTATTAGCAGTCTGGACACACTGACCTATAATATTGTGATCAGTATTTACTGTTTCAATATCTGAAGCTGATGACAGCTTTTGTTGTTAGCACAGAACACAAAAGCATATTCAACATCATTAAAATTCTGATTTAAATAATGTTTTTAGTTAAGGAAAGCACTTTATACCTGCCTGCTCACATTCCTACAGTTCTTTAATATCTGCAGTTTAAGTTCCTACGGTCAACAGGAGCAGGGTGGGCTTGTTGTCCTCCCCAGATCAAATCTGTCTGCAGACCTTCAGGACCCTGAAAACGTAAATCTGAGATATTCACTGTTCCATTTATTTACTAGATTTAATTTCTGTGACTGTTGTCATAGCAACTAGATTCAGAACAAAAATCTCCTGACCTGCAGCTGCTGATGTGAAGATTCCTGATGTTCTTTCTGACTCGGCTAAAGGTTCCAACCAGTAGACTGAAAAATAAAACCAATTTCTATCGGCATCAAGCTGCTGGGTCAGAAGCTCAGATCTTTAAGCTGCAGCTGAAGAAAACAGGTGGGTGGGTTAACTGAATTCAGACCAGAACCCCGGCCATCCCATAACTGATGACAATCTATTTTTCTGTTATACAGTAAAAAAAATTTTTATTGCAAATATATTTTCTTTTTGTATGCAACCATACACTGCTGTTATGATTCAGTTTGACCTACTGCCATAGAACTTGTGCACACAGAGCTACCAATCAGTTTTTATGTACCTGTTAAATGTGGCATATGGCTTTGTATTTATCTGCATCAGTCCCAGTATCCAGGGAACAGATGGATTATCTTTTTTTTATAACCATCGCACCATGACAGCCAATAATGTCGGGTTTGATTTTCAGTTATTGTATATTTAATAAACCTCAGAGAGAAATTAATCTAGGATCCAATGTTCATGTAACATTCTGTTAATTGGCGCTATATAAATAAACTGGATTGAACAGTTTGAATTGGGTGCAGCATTAGTTGAACACTTTTCTAACTGATAAAAGTCAATGATTGGGTTGTTTTAGATTCAAATGTTCTAAATAACAGTAATAAGCCATCAGATGACCATCACAGTAAAATGAGACAAGCAGCTGATCGTTTTGTTTACATTCCAGTAACATGAGACCCTTCCTTTTGTTTTTAGCTACTTGATAAACCTGCACCAAACATAGTGTATATGGCTCATCTCTTTAAAATGTAGAAGGGAGGTCTAACCTGATTCATTTGAACAGTAAAAATCCCTCCTGCCCGTTCTGTCAGTAGGTTAGGGATCATGAAGTTCACGTTAAGTTCTGATACTATTGGATCTGAGGAGAACTACAGTAGTTTCCACCAAACAGTTTTACAGGGTTTTGATTAGAAAGCATGTTTAAGGCTTTTTTAACCTTTGGTTTGGATTTTCATAAGTAATGTAAGAATGGGGGAGCAGGAAATCTAATGTTCTCTTTTTTCCACTTCTAAAATGACAAAGTGGCAGACTCCCATTAGTCTGTTGGCAGTAGAGAAATACTCTGCACCTTATCTATAAACCTGACCAGAATGAGAGACTGGTTTTAGTCCTGTGCTCTGAAGATTTACTCAGTTTTATTACTGTGACATGTAAGAGCAAAGATCCTTCATTTTGTGCTCTTAGTTGAAGGTCCACTGCAGACCAGAGTGAACTAGTGTAACTATCACAGATAATGCTGCATTCAGAGCAGAAGGAAAGGTCTATTACTGGTGTTCTGTTTCTCTGCTGTGAAAAGAAAGTCATTTTCTTTGCACAGTTTGATATGTGATGCTGTGTGGACTTATTTTTACCACCTTCTGTATCATCTCTACACACTGACTTGAGTACATATGTACATCATTCTTGTACTGGTAACACCTTCCTGTATATAATGTTAGCATAATGAAGATATAATGTGAATAAAGTTTTGAACTGTGATTAAAGTTACAACGCCTGTGTTTATCAATCTTTTCCTCTAGTATAATAAAAGAAGTGAACATAGTTTTTGATTTTTCCCAGAATGGTGTGGCTTTTATGATCAGGGGCTTATTGCACAAAAGTAGGATTAAAGGATCAGGAGGCTGGATTTCTAAACTAAATTATATTCATGTTCAGTTTTATTAATTGTATTGGGTAATGAAGCGTTTTAAACCAAGAACAATGAGCCCACCCATGTGTAATCCCATTATCTCGAACAGTCTGTGTGCTGCAAAATAGGCTGCGATTCAGTGGCCGAATTTCCCGCGCTTACATGCGGATGTGATGTCAATCTACAATTCTTGCACGTTCTCGATATATATATATAGATATATATATATATATATCTATATATATATATGAATGAATATGCTAATGTTGTCAAAGATATTTACTAACGTTACACCAAAGTAAACACTATTACTTACTTCGTTGCTAGACATGTTGCTTGTTGTCGTACAGCTGGCAATGTGCGCTACGTCACTGAATTATTTACTTTTTGTGCACGCTCCCGCAGTGGCTGCAGTTACTCGCAGCGCGGGCCGCGGCAGTCGCGAGTTTAATTTCTTCAAACTGGCCCCCTGATCCAGTGATTCTCAACCGGTGGGGACTTCCGGGTGAATGGCGAGCCGGTCACGTTGGGTTTTCTAAGCTCGCTAAATGCCCCCGAAATAATCTTTTAAATCAACGTCAGACATCCAAAACAGTTGCTATCACACCTTTAACACCAGCACCTTTTTTGAGAAAAGCCAAGCAGCTGCTTTATTTTTTTGTCAACCGAGATATGTCAAGCAAGAAAAGTGAAGCTAAGCTAACGGTAACCTCTGCTCAAGCTAACGTGTCTGACCACGATTACACACCAATGGAAACTTCAGGAAGCAGCTATGATAAGAGGAAAGACCACCCTCCGACTCCAACAAAATCTTCTGTTCCTCCCAACAAGATTAAAGCCTCGCAAGAACCAAAGGAACACCCAAGTGCTCTTGTTGAGGCAATTGAAAAGCTAACAATGAAAATGGACACATTTGGATAACAGTTACGAGAGACCACTGTTATGGTAGCCAGTGTTGCCAAGCTAGCGGAAATTAATGCTGCAGAAATTAAGGAATGCAAAGCGCAATCAAAAGAAGTTGAGAAAGAATTGCCACAACTTAGAGAAAATAAAGAACGGAAAAAGTTACAGAGATGGAAAGATACAAGCGGCGCTGGAACCTTAAGATACAAGGTCTTAAAGAAAAGGAAAATGAACAGATCAGTCAAGAAATCATCAGCATCCTGTCAGAGATCGCACCACAGTGGGCCGCTTCCATGGAAACAGTTATTGACAGTGTTCATCGGCTCGGGAAACTAGAAGAAAGGAGTCATCGCCAAGTGATCATCCAGTTTGTGATGAGACATCAGAGGGATGAGATCTGGAGACTGACTAAAAACTCCAAGTTCTGCAAGGAAGCTGGGATTCGTTTCAAGCAGGACTTTTGTAAAGCAGACAGAGAGGCGCGAGCAGCAGTTTGGTCAAAGATGGAGCAACCCTGTGCAGCTGGGAAGAGCATCTACTACAGAGGCCATATGGCTTTTATTGATGGTAAAAGAGTTCTTGTTGATACCTGAGGTTGATTCTGATAGCTCATATATCTGACCACTCAGGTAGATATGTTTACATTCAATACTTGAAATACAATTATATATATATATAAAAACAACAAAACAAGAAAAAAAAAAAACTTAACTGAAGTTGAATGGTCAAGGTTCTACCACACATTAATGGTTGTGCAAGTTTTATGCAGATTGAGATTATTTACTTTAATTTTGCATGCCTTTCAGGCTCGCCTTTTTTTCAGAAGAGGTCAACTTTACCGGCAGTCTATTATATTCCTTTTAAGTTCATTGATAAAACTGCTTAAGTTTGCGGCTTCTAAGATACGTATTACCGATTTAAATCTGATGTTGATTAATCCCAAAAAATGAGTTAGGGGCTCATCACAACTCGTTAGTTACAACTAACAGATCTACGCTCTGCAACCTTTCACCTTTCTCAAGATATTTCTTCCTTCATCCTTTTAGTTTTTGTCATGTCTTTATTCAATTCTAACCTTTATTTTGTAACACTTAACTCTAGGGGTTTAAGAGACTATTAAAAGGAAAGCAACATTTTTATACTTAAAAAGTGAAAAAGCACAAGCTTATCTTGTTCAAGAAACTCACAGCAATGAGACAGATGAAAAATTTTTGGTCAAATCAATGGGGAGATAAAATATTTTTTGTCATGGTTCAAATAGGTCAGCAGGTGTTGCCATACTCCTGAACAACTTTCCAGGGAAAGTGAATTTGTGTTTTTGAAATGAATGACAGAATTTTTATCCTAGGAAATATTTATGGTTACAACCACAACCAAAACAAAAATCTTCTAATAGATCTACCTAATACTGTAAAAGACTTATCCAAAATTTATGTAGACTGTGATATCTTTATTGGAGATTTTAATGCAGTAATGGATGAATGGCTTGACAGGTACCCCACAAAATTTCAAAATTATCACTACAATACAGCGATGTTGGAACTTTGTAACTTACTCAAACTGACAGATATTTGGCGCTATCTAAACCCAGACACTCAAATGTTTACTTGGTTTAAACCAGATGGTACAATTAAATCTAGATTAGACTACTGGCTTGTGTCAGATATTAATCCTGACTCTGAAATAAACTGCACAATCTCGGCTGCACCATTTACGGACCACTGTCTAGTTAAAATTAATGTAACTCCATCAAATATGCGCTTAAGAAGAAATGGATATTGGAAATTCAACTCAAACCTCCTTAATCATGATCCCTTTTGTCAAGAAATTAAAAGAACTATTAATGACATAGATATGGATCCATCATTCACGAGCTATAGAGCCAAATGGGAATATCTAAAATATAAAATTCGTCAAATTTCCATCTCGTTTGGTAAAACTATAAGTAGAGACAGTAAACAAAAAGAAATGTATATTGTAAAGGAAATCAATGGTATTTGCAATAAACATCTGATAAATGAAGACAATAAGCAGAAATTAACGATGCTGCATTCCTCACTGGACAGCATTTATGTTAATAAAGCTAAAGGAGCTTCTATCCGTTCTCGAGCAAAATGGATGGAGGAAGGAGAAGAGTACAGCATATTTCTGTCGTCTAGAGAAGAGAAGGCAGGAACAAAATGCGGTAAAAACGCTAATAATTGACAACCAAGAATGTACTGACTCTGATAAGATCTCCAGAGCAGTTTTTCAGTTTTATAGTAATCTATATTCCTCCTCTTATTCGCAGGTCGATGCTGAAGCTTTCTTTAAAAAAAATCTCTGAACAGATCCCTAAAATTGATGATTGTTTAAGAATATCTGTGATGCTGAAATTAAAATGCAAGAGGTGGAAAAAGCCCTTAACTGTTTAAAACTGGATGAATCCCCAGGCTCAGATGGTTTAACAAGCAACTTTTACAAACATTTCTGGGATAACCTTAAAGATCTCTTACTAGATATGCTAAAAGAAATATGTAATACATTAATTTTACCAACAATGAAGCAAGGAATTATTACCCTAATTACAAAACCTGGTTAAAAACTCAAAAATAATTGACAATCTACGTCCCATAACTCTTCTTAATAACGAGTAAAAACTCTTAACTCATATTTTTGCAAACAGACTCAGAGTGGGAATCGAGGACATCGTTTCAGACACACAATCAGGCTTCATCAGAGGACGTTCAATACATAATAATATACGGTTTATACTTGATTTACTTGATTATAATTACCTAATAGAAGACAAAAGCCTAATCCTTTTCCTGGACTTTTTTAAAGCTTTTGACTCGATAGAACACAGATTTATGTTTCAGACATTAGAGCTCTTAGGATTTGGTGAACAATTAGATACAGATAGCACAGTCCTTCTGCCGCAAGGAACTTCCCCAAGATTCCCGATTCAAAAAGGAATTAAGCAGGGATGTCCTATATCCCCACTGTTGTTTATTATTGCAGCCGAGAGGTTATCCATTCTTATTAAAAATTCAGATTTAAAAAAAACTAACAATATTCGATCAACAACTGACAATAAGCCAACTTGCTGATGATACAGACATATTTATGGAAAATAGCGACCAACTCCCTAAAATCCTTGAAACAATAGGTTCCTTTTCAAAAGCGTCTGGTCTAAAACTGAATCTCAATAAATGTGACCTTCTACCTATTCATGATTGTCATCTCTCAGTTATTCATTCCATCCCTGTGAAAACAAGTTAAGTATCTAGGCATACAAATTACAAAGGACGCGAATCTATTAACCAAACTTAATATCTGGGGGAACTTGGAAAAATGTAAAGCTCGTCTCAACTCTTGGTCTCAAAGAGATCTATCTATTATCGGGCGAACACTACTTACCAAAACTGAAACCATCTCTCGCTTCATCCAACCAGCCCAATCACTGTCAGTTCCCAAGCATGCAATCAAAGCAATAAACCAAGCAAACTTCAACTACATCTGGAAGGGTAAAACACATTATATATATAAAAAAAAAAAAAAAAGAGTACAATGATTCAAAACTATGAAGAAGGCGGGGTTAAAGCAATTGATTTTGAATGTATCGATGGTACAATCAAAATCAATTGGCTAAAACAATTTCTAAATAAACAAACACAAACTTGGTTTCACATTCCCAACAATATCTTTATGAAACTTGGTGGCATCAAATTTCTCCTCAGTTGTGACTATGACCTTAAGAAACTCCCTATAAAATCTCTTCATTTCATTATCAAACTCTGTTTTATTGGAAAATGATATACAAACAATTTTAGTCCCCACAATATCCCGATATGGAACTGCAGGTATATTTTACATAAGCGTAAATCTCTGTTTATACAAAACTGGTTAGATAAAAGCATTTGGTCTGTTTCTCATTTATTGGACTGTAATGGTAATTTACTTTCATTTGAGGACTTTAGTGCTAAATTTAACATTATAGACAAGCAGCAATATAAAAAAAGTTTTTGATGCAATACCTAAGCAAGTACTTCTAATATCTCACCTGCATCGAAACAGTTCAACTCCAAAGCTTCCTTCGTTTTTGGTACAAGGGAGTAATCTGTTCAAATGTAAAATAAGTAACCTTGCTATTAGACAAATATTTAACAAAGAACTGTACCCGTTCTCTAGATCTCACAATTCAATCTCTAGATTCTTTTCCAAAAAAGACGCTGAGTGTTTAATTCAATTCAATTCAGTTTATTTATATAGCGCCAATTCACAACAGATGTCATCTCAAGGCTCTTAACAAGAAGTTATTTCAATACATTTATACAAACATTCCAATCAGTTAAAAAGTTTCCTATTTAAGGAATCCCAGCAGATTGCGTCAGTCATTGGCGTGAGGTTGGGCCCCGTTGATGCAGACTTTCCAACCACAGCAATCCTTCAGCAATCCCTCATACTGAGCAAGCATGTAGCGACGGTGGAGAGGAAAAACTCCCCTTTAACAGGAAGAAACCTCCAACAGAACCAGGCTCCGTAGGAGCGGCCATCTGCCACGACCGTCTGGGGGTTTGAGAAGACAGAGCAGAAACACAGAAGGAACAGAAGATCTGATATAAGAGAACTTTCTATGTTACAGAAAGTAAAAAGTTGATAACAGGACACAGTGGATGTTCAGTTACTGGGAGGATCATCCCAGTCGATGCCCCCCGTCCAACAGGGCATTGCAGCCAAGCAGGATACCAGACCAGGTATATCTTCTATGGAGAGAAAAACACAGAGAAAACAAAGTTAACAGTCGAAATAACAGAATGTACTGTAATACAACTGGAGAGTCGTAGGAGAAAAGGAAGTAGAAGAGTGAAGAAAATTGGTAAGTCTGTCCTCCAGCAGTCTAAGCCTATAGCAGCATAACTACAGAGATAGCTCAGGATGACCTTAGCCACTCTAACTATAAGCTTTATCAAAAAGGAAAGTTTTAAGCCTGGCCTTAAAGGTAAACAGAGTGTTTAAGATCCTCTTTCTTTAAATTTCCGATTATGCCAAAAGCTAAGGAAGTGCACTACAAAATCCTAAATGGAATCTATCCATCTGCTGAATTTATTTCTAATAGATTTGGTTTTGACTGTAATAACTGTATGTTTTGTACCAATAACACAGAAACCACAGATCACATAATTTATGATTGTATCTTCATCAATGCCCTCTGGAGTGACTTATTCCATTGGCTGTCTAAATATCTGCCTGTTCCTGTTTTAAAGAAAGAAAATGTTCTGTATGGTTTTTTTGTCAGAGATAACTGTCACAATATGCTGATCAACTCCATAATAATACTGGGAAAGTTCTTCATACATAAGAACAGATTTATGAAATCTATTTCAAAATGTTTTGCTTTTCACAAAGAACTCTGCTATTACTTTTTGTCTCTGAAACATATGAAAGGAAAGAATGCTGTGAAAATGTGGACAATGACAGATGATTTCGACATGATTAAAAATCCCTAGCCCTCTCTTTCTACCTTTTTTTTTACCACTTTAATCTATCTCTATCTCTTACAACTCTCTCGCTTCTCTTAAGCGTCTGTTGTTTGTTTTGATTGTCATGTTCCAATGATAATGTCTGTACAAAAAAGATTTCAATAAAATAAAAAAAATAAAAAAAATAAAAAAAAGATTCTCAACCGGTGGGGCGCGCCCCGGACACGTTCCTGGGGCGGCGCCAGTAGGCGACAGGATGGGAGGAAAAAAAACTGAAAAACAAAAATTCGCAATTTTATTTATTTTATTATTAAACTACTGTCATAAAAAGTTCTATTTTTGTATATAAATAACTCCTGAATAGAAATTAAAATGTGTTTGGATTGATTTAAAAAATGAAGTTTTGAACAAATTTTATTTGTTTGTGGGTCGTGAGCGTAAATGCAGGTGATAAGCGGTTTCAGCGAGTCACACTGAAGTTCTCTGGCTCTCCAGGGGGGGCGGGTGTTACAGCGGTTGTATGAGCTGTGAGAGGAGGTGAAGTGGTTTATGACAGAAATCAAATCAGAACTGGTGAAGCATCTGGATGACACTATATGTGGCTTGCGTCTCTGTACTATTTGATCTATATTTGACTGCTTGAATGGCCTTAAAACGGTCTTTGTAAGGCCGCGAAACTCATGTTTTGCTCCTTGCAGACAAAGTGCACGCCTTCACACAAAAACTAGACCTCTATGGTCGCATCAGTGAGGGAACCCCAGCCTTGTAGACTTTATCACTGAAGCAGGCACGTCACAGGATTTCTCCTCTCTATTTTAAATCAGCGTCTGAGCACCTGTCAGCAATGAGAAAACAATTTGCGACGTAGTTTAAAAAGAGTATTATCGCTCTTTTGCGTGGGTTCGAGATCCGTTTGTGTGCACAGCAAACGAGCTGTCAATTTAGGGTGACCAACCGCCCTCTTTTCCCCAGACATGTCCACTGTTCATGTGCTGTCTGGGGCATCCGGGAGGATTTATAGGCTGATGAAAATGTCCGGGTTTTTATTATTTTCATAGGACCATGCTTAAACTGACTGGTGTGATGCATGCATTATGACAGCCCCACCGAGCATTTTTCGCTCTAAAAGACTTCTACTGAACGTCTATATGATCCATAGACGTCTAGGCTAAAATCGGTCTACCACTGATCTAAAAATGAAAGTTATTCAGCCGTCTAATAGATGTCTAAAAGACGTCTAAAAGACGACGACCTCTATACGCCGCGTCTAATATAAGACGTTTAAATAACCGTTAATGAACGTCTATTTATAGACGTCTAAAGTTATACGTTTGCCAGACACTTATTTTTATACCAAATTTATACACCATTAAAGAATCTAGACGTCGTATGGACGTCTATTAAATGTATTATAGCCTAATGATATGCTAATAAATCCTGCTATTACAATCTATGAAATTAATCACAACAAACCTATTAAAATTAAAGTTGTCAAATTGAATGTTAAATCAGGTTCTTTAAAAAAAAAAAAAAAGGGGGGGGGGGAGCAAATCTAACCTGTGATCCTTTCCTTTATGTCGTGCCAGGATGTTATGACAATAATCTTTTTAAAAGGTTTCAGTAACACTATGCTTATTTTACCACTGGATATAAATACATCTCTTGATGTTAACATTAACCAAACTATCCAACTGTAATGTAAATCAATACATTTTTCAAACATTAGCCAACCATCACAAACATATGAATGTGCAATATACCTGTTTTTTAATTACAACACATTTGTAAACATACATAGCAATAAAATAAAAGCACAAACTCAAATATATAATATTACCAAAATAAAAATTGCTACCAGAGTTTGAATGTGTTGAGTTCTAGCCAGTTCTCTCTGTGACCTTTACCAATTTCGAGCGTTGTCATTTGTGTCTGGTGTGAACATCTACTGGTGTGAGACTGTCCAACTGGCTGCACATTGCATTAGGCAAGGGAACTTAATTTGTATTACACATTTTCAACATAACTACAAATAGTCTAATCTACAAAATACTAAAATAAAATAAAAATGTAGGTATTTGTATGCAAAACATTTACAAAACAAAAATTGGGCCAAAACATTTTTTTATCCATCCATCCATCCCGTACCCGTCCATCCTAATGCAGGGTTGTGGGGGGGCTGGTGCCTATCTCCAGCGGTCAAGGGGCGAGAGGCGGGGTACACCCTGGAGAGGTCGCCAGTCCATCGCACAACATTTTTTTAAATATACAAAAACTCTGGGACACTGCATCAACCTAAACCAAAATGTAAAAAAGAAAAAATTACACCAATGGCGTCCTGGGCCTCTTATAGCCCCCTCCACCACTTTGAGCTGGGGCCTGTTTGAGCTGTGCATTATTGCACTATTGCACTATTGCATTATTATTGCATTATTATCCATTAAAACAAGGTACATGGTTTCAAAGGACTTGACTCAATGGACATTGGGCACCACCCATTTCAGAGTTTGGGGTTACTCTGTAAAGAATAATGAATTAATTAAGACTGACTATAACTGTAGTATGGTTTCCTTTCATGTAACTACACCAATTAAGTTTCCTAATTGTCAGTGTTACAGAGACTGCCTAATACTGTCAGGTGTATGTTTCTGTGTGCTGGTTGTTGGGTGGTTTTGCTCTGCTTACCTCTTCCCAGGGTGTGATTGGCAGGTGCTGCTCCAGGTGTTTCTGATCATCCTCATCACTGCTTCAGTTCATAAGGCGAGCGGCTTCTAGAGGCTGGCGCCAGATGGTTCTCGCTCCTATGCGTGGTATAAAGGCCAACCTTAGTCTGTCCTTGTGGCAAAACTTTCCTAGTGAAATATTAGTGTGAACTTACCTCCTTGTTCATCTGCAAATCTGTTCCTGCGATTTCTTCCATTGTTGTCAAGCCTCCCTCGTCGGTCCTGCTTTCCTGTCACATCTCCTCACGGCTGGTCAAACACGCTGAGACGCCTACCTCACTCACCGCTGGACTGGCACCTCCAGATTCCTCCCTGGTCAGCCTCTTGCCGCTCCCTATATGGAATCAAGAAGGTCAGAACCCACCCCACTTCCGTCCACTGTAGCCGCCTGCCTGTCTACCCTCCAACGCCTGCAAATACAACAACATCAAAATCTGAATCATCCACATACAAACCAGCAAGAACCAAACCGGAACATCAACTCTGCAACCACTCATCCCCAGCCAACCTCAGATTCTCCCCGGATCCGTTCTCTGAACCTCCAAGTAAGACCACTTATCAATATTCAAACAGCAGAAAAGAAACCACCACGTTACTCTAACATTTTACCTGCTTCTCCTCAGTCCTCCCGTCTGCCCGGTTCCAGCCCGACCGTCCTCCCCTCCTGCTCAAAATAATAAACTTATTATTTTACTGACTGCTGCTGCCTGAAGTTGTCGCTTGATTCTAGAGTCACTAGCCAACATGACAAATACAGTCCAGACAAACTGTTAATGCATGTCATGTCACTTATTTCTAACATGAAGAAGCGATTGGCAAAGAACTAGCAGACAGTTTTTCTATTTACCAGTGATAACGGAGTAGAAGGGGGTCTTTTTGAAAGCGCTCTTTCCATGTGGCCCACCACCTTGCATACGTTTTCCATGACGTCATTTGTGAAGACTCTGCAACAGATAAAAAATAAAGACAATTGACAACATTAAACCAGAGCTTTCAAGCCTCACGCAATGAACGTGAGACACACGCATTTTGCAGTCTTCACACGCACACACATGACATTCCTCAAGCTGTAAATAACAAAACCTACACTGAATGAGCTATGAGTGATCCATTCACTGCACCTTGTGAGCTCAGTCTATGCCCCGCCCACTGCGCAGCTGCTTCAGCCTTTATTGACAGCCTGGTGGGTAACGAGCACAATGTGATTAGGACATGAGAAACACTGGGGAGACAGCAAAGACACATAAGATTGGAACGTTGGCGGTTGGAACTAAAATAAATGATCAGGTATTATACCATGGTCTGGGTGAATACTCGATTCTGATTGGCTGGAGGGTGTAGGTTAAAAAGTGATAATGTACACCTAGGAAAGGCGTCCCGTCAAATTGGCTGATGACAGTTCTAAGTCATTGCACTGGCTCAAACGCTAGACGGTTACCATGGCAACGGAGACAACGTTATTTCACAGTTGACTCATCGCAACAGCAAGACAGACAAAACATGAGTGATTTTATCATTTCTTTTAACTTATTTGGTGAGTTTGACAACTTTGAAGACTGGGATGGTAACGTAACGTAAAGACAATCTCACTTCCCATCGCTGATCAACTGCTGCGGTCGGCTCGCTGTGGCCACGTTGCTTGGCAACGCCTGTATACAGGAGATATTAAATAGTGCGCTCAAATTAAAATAAAAACGATAACGATAAAAATAAAAACCCTCACAATTTTAACTCTAAAACACATTAAAGTATAATTAATTGATTAAATACTTCTTTCTTTCGTAAGTGACCATGGTATAAGCGGGATAATGCCCTTCGAGGTGTCCATTTTCAAAAATTAATGGACTTCGCGTCAGACGGTTCACGCCTCCGTGTCGTCCATTCATTTCTGATAATGGACACCTCGTTGGGCATTATCCCTTACATAACTTCCATTATAGTATACTGATCGTTTATTGATATGGAACAACTTTGTGGCATCACACCAAGTTGCATTCTGCTGAAAGATCGGTAGCCACAGGTAGCTGTTTGTAGCAGAATGAAGCGTTAATATTTACAGTGTTTCTTCCCCTTATTCCTCTGGAATTTATGTTTAAGTACAGCAGGAAATAGCGCTAGCAGGCTAGAACTTATAAGCATGAACACTTGTCAGGTTAAGCTAAAATGATTACTTGTTGCTAACTTGGGCCGATGTTGGTGTTACAAAAAAATCTGTGACATCAGACAGAATCTATGATCGCAGGGGCGCAAAGTTCTGTCCACCTGAAATATTCCTTGTCGCCGCTCTGCCTGGTTTACAGCAGCCAAAGAGTGAAATTAAATTCTCTGATCATTAGATGTTATCATTCCAAAGATCACTGTTGACTCTGTCCAGCTGAAATATGCATATTCATATAGTCATATTTTGATGGCTGCTTTCAGAAAATGTAATCATACTCAATATGATATATTATTATTTAGAACTAACTTTCTGACACTTAAGAGTATAAAAACTATAGCTATAATTTGAACACTGACATAGTAATGTTCCCTGAAACGCAGAGGGTTATGGGGCGCTGCTTGAAAAGTTAGTCAAAAATTAACAGCAGTAATATGAGATATTAATTTAAATAAATATTTAGTTTGTAAACTAAATATTTAGCTTACTAAATAAATATTTAGTTGTAAACTGGACATTTATAAATGAATGAATTGCATGGCAAAAATATGACTTTAAAAAAATCAACCCAATTTTTTCTGTTATGACAGGCTAAATAACTCAAATTATTGGTGTTAATTTTTGACCATGTAACTTTACAATTGGCATCCCATAGAGGGTTACATTTTGTTGTAGCTGCTATCAAAATGTGACCATCCTGACACTGAACAGAAAAGGGTTTGAACCAAATAGCAAACTTAAAACTCTCATAGGTGCCCATTCTCTCTTTCTGCTGTTGAAGAAAAAAAACATGTTCAACATTAATACACTGGATATTGTTTGGTAACACTCTCAATCAAGTTCCTCTTATGTCACACATTCATGTTCTAGCAATCAGAAGATCTGTTACATTTCAGGGAAACTTCAGATGTCAGCAAAATAAACAAGCACATTTCTATAGAGTAAACCTTTTAGTCACAATGAAGCCGCCTTCATTTCA
The DNA here is from genome assembly GCA_963556495.2 of Valencia hispanica. Classification (NCBI taxonomy): domain Eukaryota; kingdom Metazoa; phylum Chordata; class Actinopteri; order Cyprinodontiformes; family Valenciidae; genus Valencia; species Valencia hispanica. Next base: position 54,289,767 of record OY747713.1, on the reverse strand, counting down.
AAAGCTTTAGCGTTTGTGTCAAATGCAGAAGTTTGTTGTATGTATTTTACAAGATCGACTGCTGATTCCATCCATTATTCGAGTGTCTTCAACGTTCCCAGAAAGCAATGCAGTGTGATGTCCGAGAGGAGTATTCATTAACAAATATCCAGTCTTTATAAAATTTTCCCTATTAATATTATTATTATTAGTCAAAATGTTGTATTGTTACAGAGATCTTACTCAAACATGCCAAGTCTGTACAGTAGAAGTCTGAGTGTGGAGTAGAAGATTAGTTTTTATTTGAGGAAAGATAAGACTTCTAAGTATTCATTAATGAGTGAAGGTTTTAACACCTATTCCATGTTTATAGGTTTATTTTGTGTTCTTTTCCATATTTCCTGAACTTTTTTAATTTCACGGACCCAAAGAGAACGACCATCTTAGTGAGGAGTTCCTGGAGGACCAACTGATGGACTTCCCCTTGCTTCAGGATCCAACCACTTTTGATTTGGAAAGCTTTCTGGGGAAAACTTTTATCAATGAAGAACAGAGTAAGATACATCTTGGTACATTGTTTTCAAAGGTGACGGATATGCTGAGATTTTGAAGACTGTCTGAGGTTGCAAAACTAGTTTTAGTTGTTCCACACTTAAATGCAGACGGACACATTGGGCCTGCCATCATTTCTTTTTTTTTTTACTTTACATTTTTATTGGAATTTTAGTATGTCACAACTGTTGACAATCAAATACAATTTTCCTGATAGAAGAAAGGCTAATTTGAGTCAGATATGACATGCCATTTCAATAACAAGCAAATAACTAAAACATAACAAAAAAGAATAAAAAAATTAATAAAAAAAATACAAAATACAAAATATATAAGAACAGAGCCTGTGTTGAGAATACTGTAGAAAAAGTAAAAACATGGTGCATACAAAAAGGGAAGACAATTGGGTATATAAGAGTAGGTATGGTTGATATTAATGCGTAAAACTTTGGCGAGTACGGTCAGAGCGCCAGTGTCCTCATGATTTGTCAAGGTAAAGTTTCCATTTTTGCCATCTTTTGGCATACAAGTCCACCTTCAAACGTAACACACCAGTCATATGTTCCAACGTCCTTATTTCCTGAATTACATCAAGCCATTGCTGTTGTTTAGGTGAATCAGGCTTATACCAGCTTCTGGTTATGGTTTTCCTTGCTGCTGTAAGGAGTGTTTTTACCAGGTATTGGTCCTCCTGAAGTGTAACCAGTGAGATATGACCCAAGAACAAGACCATGCATGACAATGGAATCTCATATCCAAGCACCTTTGTTAAGGTTAAATGTACATCTTTCCAAAATGGCTTCAGTTTTTCACAGTTCCAAAAAATGTGTGTATGGTGTGCTTCTAAGCAGCCACATTGTCTCCAACATAGTTGGGGTGTAGAAGAAGCTTTACTGCTGATTTTAGGTGTAATAAAGAATCGCACCAAAATCTTCCAATTGAATACCCTCAATTGTTGCGAGCTTGTGGAGGAATGTTGAATTTCACACATATCAAACCATACATCTGGTAGAATTTCTACATTTAATTCTTTTTCCCACCTTGATTTAAGGTAAAATGTTGAGTTGGCCTTACTTTCCATAATACTTACGTAAAACATGGAGATTATTTTTACACATTTACTATTTGATTTGGATGCATTCATCATAATTTTCACAACTGGATTAATTTCATGTGAAGTGTCCATTTTTATTTCTCTATTAAAGTCATCTCTGAGTTGTATATACCTAAATAAGTCCCGATTAGTAAGAGAAAATTTTTCTTTGAGTGTTTGGAAAGTCAGTAATTCCTTATTTTCCACTATTGTACATATTGCTCTAATGCCTTTTGTTGCCCATTGCTTAAATGTGACATCACTTTCACCTGGTTTAAATTGAGTATCAAAGGCTATCCATCGAAATACTTTTTGATCTTTGCTTAATTTAAATTGTCTAGCAAATTCAAACCAAAACTCCACTGCTTCAGAGGTTATTGAATCCAAATGACTTGACTTCCGAAGGGATTTCTTTTTCTCCAAGAACTGACTTAATCTGATAATCCACCATATATGTCTCAATTTCCTTCCATCTAGCAGAATAGTTATTGTTACACCAAAGGAAAAGGGGACGGAACTGAGCTGCATAAAAGTAATCTTTGAGATTCGGCAGGGCCATTCCTCCTTTGTGCTTGGCTAACTGGAGTGTTGTGTATCTTATTCTGGGCTTCTTTCCATCCCAAATAAACCTGGAAATAAGTTTATCCCAGATTGTAAACTGGTGTTTAGGTATCGCTACAGGCAAAGCTTGAAATAGGTATAGCAATCTGGGTAATATGTTTGTTTTGATGACGTTAATCTTACTGGCAAAATCTAATGGATAGGTAGACCACCGTTCCATATCGCTTTCAATACTCTGGTTAATCACATTATAGTTTGCACCATACATGCTACTTAGGTTTTTTGTAATAATCACCCCTAAATATTTTATTTCTTCCATGTCCCATCTTAACTTGTCTTTGTCTGATTTCCTCAGAAGGTTTGTAATTAAATGACAAAAGTTGTGTCTTCGCGATATTTAGTTTGTAACCAGCAAAGAAATTAAATTCATCAAGGATTTCCATCAGTACGGGAAGGGAAGCGTCAGGATCTGTTAAATGGATCAAGACATCATCCGCAAATAAACTAATTAGATGGTCTTTATGTCCTATTATAACGCCTTGTATTTGTTCATGTTGACGGATTGCCTGGGCCAGGGGTTCAATATAAAGAGCAAATAATGTGGGACTGAGGCAAAAACCCTGTCTAGTTCCCCTTTGTAAACTGAACGATGGAGATAATGACCCATTAACTTTTACTTTGGCTGTTGGTTGTTGATAAAGATATTCAAAATGTTTATTAAAGCCGAATCTATCCAAAGTTTGATAAAGAAATTCCCAATTGACCCGATCGAAAGCCTTTTCGGCATCAAGGCTTAGTAATACTGCTGTCTTATTTTCCCTTTCTATTTTATCGATCAAATGTAGAGTCCTCCTAATATTATGTGTTTGCAGTTGTTTAGAGTAATCTTAAAAAATGGCCTCAATTTGTGGTGGAAAATTGTTATGCAATTAGGAATTAGGTGTATATTCTCTGTTTAGTGAATGCATCGAAGGAAATGACAAGCTTATTGTTCCAGCTTAATGTTATGAGAAAGATATATGTGTCAGGTCACCAGAGAGACAGACGCCGGGGCAGTAAGATAACAGTCTGGCCTTCGGATGAGCTGCTTTATGCGTTGATATAAGACTCATGTGAAGCGGTTCTCTGGAGGCGGGGCGTGAACGTTGGAGAAGACATCTACAGAGATAAACAATGATTGCTGAATACTATTTAAGCGGTTAGTTAGAAAGGTTGGTTAGGGTGACGCACGAGTAACTCTGTCCCCTCCGTGTCTGGCCAGATATGTTTGAATTAAATACTTAAACGCCTTCTTGGACTCAAGTCTTCTTTATAATGGAAACCCTGAGATGGAGATAATGACCCATTAATTTTTATTTTGGCTGTTGGTTGTTGGTAAAGATATTCAAAATGTTTATTAAAGCCGAATCTATCCAAAGTTTGATAAAGAAATTCCCAATTGACCCGATCGAAAGCCTTTTCGGCATCAAGGCTTAGTAATACTGCTGTCTTATTTTCCCTTTCTATTTTATCGATCAAATGTAGAGTCCTCCTAATATTATGTGTTTGACGGCTTTTTATAAATCCAGTCTGATCCTCGTCTATTAATTCAGGAAGGGTAGCCTCTAGTCTTTTTGCTATAATCGCTGTATATATCTTATAATCTACATTAAGAATTGAAATAGGCCTATAATTGCAAATTAATTCCTTGTCCTTGCCCTCCTTTGGAAGTACAGAGATGATTCCCTCATTCCATGAGGGTAGGATTTTACATTCTCTTTTAATCCAATTAAATGTTTTTAACAGGAGTGGGGCTAGTTGTTCTTTAAAGACTTTATACCATTCAGCAGGAAAGCCGTCACTACCTGGTGTTTCAGATGTTTTTAAACTCCCAATCACATTATTTGTTTCTTCTATTGTGAAATCTGCTGTAATGAAATCGTTTTGTATTTTGCCTATACTTGGTAAATCCAATTCATTAAGAAAATTTCTTGTCGCTTCCATTTTACAATCAGAGGTGTCCGTATACAGTTGTTTAGAGTAATCTAAAAAAATGGCCTCAATTTTCTGTGGATGGTGAATCAAATTGTTTGTTTGTGGGTCTCGAATCCTATGGATGGAACTATCAACCTGCTGTTTGCGTAGGCGTCAGGCAAGTAATTTGGCTGCTTTAGGGCCGGATTCGTAGTATGTCTGCTTATAAAATCGAGCCTTCTTCTCGACATCTTGTACCAACAGGTCGCTAATCTGTTTCCTTAATTGCTGCATACGCGTTAGTAGTTCTGGGTCCCTGTTGATTTTATGTTGTAGCTCCGCATTTGATAAATCTGATGTCAGGGTATTATACTCCTTTATTCTCTTTATTTTATTTTGTGCTGATAGTGCAATCAAATTCCCACGCATCACAGCCTTCAATGAATCCCACAATATAGATGGGTCTACCTCTCCATTATCATTTATCATGATATATTCTTTGATATTCAATTCTATCTGTTCTGCAACTGCTTTGTTATTTAACAAACCCACATTCAACCTCCAACCTGTCCTGCTCTTCCTTTCTTCTATTTGAACTGTCAGGTACAAAGCACTGTGGTCAGAAACATCCGCTAATAGCTATTGCTACAGTCTCTCACCTTATTACAGTCACTTTTTGGCATAAAAAAACAACCGATCCTAGAGTAAGTACGGTGGGGAGCTGAGTAGTGAGTGTAGTTTTTCAGAGATGGATTAATATGTCTCCAGACATCGCAGTATCCTATATCATTCCATCTGTGTTAATCAATTTGGATATTTTGCTTATATTTCTCTTGCTGTTAGTTGTGTCTAAATGATGGTTTAATACCACATTAAAATATCCACCACATATACAGATACCCTCTGCCTCCAGTACAATTACATCCATTAATGTTTTGAAGAACAGTTTACTAGTATCGGGTGGTGCATACACATTTACTAATGTTACTACATCCTCTTCAATTTTACCCCTAACAATGAGATAGCTCCCCTCCTTTTCTTTTATTTCCTTATATGATTCAAATTTAAATTTATTAGCGACAAGAATAGCAATCCCCCTTCTATGTGTATGCTCATATGAGTTATATTAAGTATTTTTAAAACCAAATCTTTTCAATTTCTCATGCTCTTGTTGAGAAAGATGAGTTTCTTGCATAAAAATAATATCTGCTTTCTCTTTTTTAAATTTGGCCATTACCTTTGACCTTTTAATTGGGTTACCCAAACCGTTCACATTTAAGGACATTAGCTTAACCTCAGTAGACTTTACCATCATCGAAACGAGTCATTCTTACACCACTATGTTTCCACAGGCTAACATTAAATAAAATAAACTGTAACACGGTAACATGCCCCGAACTGCTTAGAACAAGCATTATAACAGAAAAGTATAAGGACTTCCAAAGTCTGAAGAGCATTCTCCACTTTTCAGCTGAGGAGGGGGAAAACCTCTCTCCAGCAAAGGGCCCCAACCCCAATAAGTCCACTACAGACTGTATCGCAAATCACTTACGTGTGTCCGATGGCACAGCTGACCTCATCATCTCGCCAGCCGGCGCACATACACTGAACATCTTTATGTAAAGGGTCGCTTTAACATAGGTTTTTAAACACTGCTTTGCCCATGTTCAAATTCCCGTAGGCGTTCTTTAGCTCTTCTGGCAGTGTCCACACTTCTGGTTGATCCCACTCGCTGCCACAATGTAGCCCGCTGGAGACGATCCAACAGGTGGCTCTTACCGGGCGGTCTCTCGGGCACCTCCCGCTGTATCCCCAGCTCCTGACCGGCCTCCCATGCACTGCCGTACACCTGCACACCGTCCTCCCAGAAAATGCGTATCCGATTGAAAGGCGTCTGAAAATGGGTGCCTTTTTCTTTGAGAGCCTTTTTAATATTGGTGAACGCCTTGCGCTGATGAAGAACGGTGGCTGTATAGTCATGGTCGAAATACAGCGGTTTCTCTTCCATCATTTTTCTTTCACCAGGCTTTTTGGATAACCATCTCCTTAGTGCTATACTGCTGGAAGTTTACTATAATGGACCTCGGACACGAGTTTGGGCCCGGTCTGGGCGCCAGGGCTCTGTGTGCGCGTTGTATTTGCAAGTCCACATCGCCAAGCTCAAATTCGGAGCCTTCTAGCTTCTGCTGATCCTTTATAGCCTGTTGAAGGGCGACGTTGGCCTCCGTACTCCATGTTTCAGTGTCGTCGATCCGCGTCTCCATCTCGTTGATTTTCTTACTGTGTTCTTGCATGGCTAGCATGTTGATAGTTGCTGATTTACTTCTTGTTTGAACTCAAGGAACTCTTCTCTCATATCATGTTTAATTTCGTCTTTGAGAGTTTTTAAATCTTCTTTAAGTTCCGACTTGAGTTCGCTGATCTGCTTGCTTATAGTTTCAAGCCCCGTGAACACATTCTCGGATGTTGATTCGCCTCCATGTTGTCGGTCCTCTTCTCCCCGCATGTCGCCCTCCTCGTGTTGCTCTGCACGGTGTGGATAGTTATTCGTCGTACTTTGTGTCCCTTTACCTCTGCCTTTCTTCCCCCCCGTCATATCAATTAAGGAAAATCACTTTTATTTAATCAAAAATAAGTACACGGGGGTAAATATAAGGCTGACTTGCGAGAGCTAAATGCTCAACCTGCCATTTTGGTCTGTAGCCAAACCGGAAGTCCCTGCTATCATTTCTATTGGTTATTTGTAACATGGAGGATGTCAAATTTGACATTTTTCTTAATACCAAAAACAGTTGGGAGAAGAGAATGATGTTGACGGGCCGCGGCGGCCAAAAAAGTAGATAATCTGTAGTTCGTTCAACCTTCCCGATCTCACTCTGAACTATTCATAAAACTTGAGAGCTCTGATTAAACTAACTTGTATTACACTACCACATTGTAGCCACCCACAATTATAAGATAAGATAAGACAAGATAAACCTTTATCGTCCTGCAATGGGGAAATTCTCAGTGTTGCAGCAGCACAAACTATAACTATAGCTAAGCTATAGCTAGCCTGCTAGCTATGCTGGAAACGGATAACGATTAAATTAACAAACACTGCAGGACAAAACAGCATTTCAATAACGTACCTTTGAGCACTCACCTATATGCGGCCCTTCAAGGTGTATTTGAAGAAAGAAAGTTTTCTCACACGTAGTGGTCCCAATGAGAGTAAAATAAAATGGGTCCGGACGACTCCGATATGCTCAAATCCCCATCAACGACGATCAGACCGAGCGGAGCTTTAAGTGTGTTGCTCCCTCCTAGTGGTGAGGGCTGGTGTTGTGTGTTTGAATGAATAAAGAAGCAGGACACTCATATCAAGCTGGTTAACCGTGTATTGAGGAAGCCTGTACATAGCTGCTTACTTCCGTGGGTCATGCATGTCAGAATAAGAGTGCTCAGCTACTCTAGCCCCTTAACATCCTTCTTTACACAATTAGGCATTAAAACATAATGCATGTGACAGAAATACCTGCACTTCGTGCATAACATAACACAATCCTTAGTCAGTCATAACTAGACCGGATTTAACTGTCTACTTATCTAATATGAAACCCTAGAGACAAGATCAGCATCGAAAACATTAACATTGAACATAACCTGTGCGATCTGACAATACACGTCTCCATTACTTCTTTAAAAAAATTTTTTTATTAACTCATAGATTTAGTCTCTCAGGCGGCCTAGACAGTCGTCCTGCTTTGGTGTAGATACCACTGCGGTGAGCTGGCAGCCTTTCAGGTTCTGGGGAAGCCGCAGGCATGGGCCTAACCGGGCTTGACACGACTGCAGGTGCAGGGACATCCGCGTGATCTTCCTGAGTTATGGGTGCATGCCGAGGCTCGTTCATGTCCATAGTCACTGACGCCATGGGCTCCGCCAATCTGAGGTCCACTCTGTTGCGCCGGTAAAGGGTACCATTGACATTCACAAGATAGGAGCGTGGAGCGACCTGGCGAAGACAGGTACCGAGTTTCCAGCGGCCAGTCGTGTCCCCTTGCATGGGCTTCATCCTGATGGTCTCACCAATCTCCAATTCGGGTAAATCCCTCGCTGTCCGGTCGTAGAAGGACTTTGCAAGCTGTCGTCGGTGGCGCAGTTTCTCTGTAACCGCCACTACCACGCACGGTTCAAGAAGCTTGTTAGTCACAGGAATGGTAGTCTTGAGCCTCCTTGACATGAGGTGTTGTGCCGGGCTGCTATCGATGGCTTCAGTGGGTGTGTTTCTCCAGTGTAATATAGCCTTCCAGGGGTCTGCTCCGTCCCGTGCCGCTCTGCAGAGGATATTTTTCGCTATTTTAACTGCTGACTCCGCCTTGCCGTTTGCCTTTGGGTGCCTTGGCGAAGAGGTCACATGGTCAAATTCCCACTCAAGGGAAAATCGTCTGAACTGAGAGCCAAACTGTGGGCCATTGTCTGAGATAACTTTGTCAGGCTGTCCATGACGGGCAAATTGGGACTTGCAGCGTTTAATGACTGTGTCTGCTGACAGGTCTGGAAGTAACTCAATCTCCCAGAAATCAGAATAGTGGTCCACGAGAAGCAGGTAGTCCTTCTGTCTGTGAGTAAACAAGTCCATACTGACAATCTGCCATGGTCGTGTGGGCAGCTCATGCGACAGCATGGTCTCTTTCTGTTGTTTGTGCGCGTATTCGTTGCAGGTTGTGCACATGCTCACAAAGTCTTTAATTTCTGCTGCAATATTAGGCCAATAAAGAGTCTCTCTAGCTTGCCGATAAGAGGCTTCTCCACCTTTATGGCTCGAGTGGATGCGGGTAAGCATTTCTGGACGCATCGACTTTGGTATGATGACTTTCTGTCCCCTAAAAAGAATGCCATTCTGTGCGCTGATCTCATCAGGAAAAGGCCAGTATTCACGTATGTTGTGCGGCGTGCCTTCCTTCATCTCCGGCCATCCTGCGAGAACTGCAGCTTTTAGAGACTGTAGGCCATCATCCCTGTCAGTATGTCGCCTGATCTGTTCAAGACGTTGATCACTCACATTCAAGTACTCCGCCTGGTTAATGTATTGAATGTCCTCTTGCTCTCGCTGTAGTGAGCAGATGGTGTGACGCGTGTAGCCAGTGCCACGACCCGAGCAATCCACTGCTGCTCTGCTGAGTGTATCACTAATAAACATTTCAGGCCCTGGCTTGTAAACAACCCTTAAGTTGTAATTTTGCAGGGTCAAAAGCATGCTCTGAACCCTCTTGGGTGCACTTAGTAACGGTTTGCCGATTGAGATCAGAGGTTTGTGATCAGTCTCAGCTGTGATGAGGTCACGCCCGTACAGATAATGGTGGAACCTCTGGCAGGCAAAAACAATGCTGAGACACTCCTTTTCAATTTGCGCATAATTTCTTTCTGTAGGAGTGAGCGCTCTTGACGCAAAAGCAACAGGCTGGCCTTCTTGCATGAGGCAACAACCAAGACCGCTCTGACTGGAGTCACTCTGCACCGTGACAGGTTTAGTGACATCATAGTAGCGCAACACTGGCATAGATGTGGCCAAGGATTTCAGTTCAGCCACCGCGGCATCGTGCTTGGGAAGCCAGTGCCAAAGGGCATCTTTGTCCAGCAAGCGCCGCAACGGCTCACAGACACCTGACAGATGTGGCATGAACTTTGCTAGATAGTTAGCAAAACCAACAAGACGCTGCACACCTTTTGCATCCGAGGGGTTTGGCATGTCGACGATGGCTTTCACCTTTACTGGGTCGGGCTTTAACCCAGAAGCTGACAGAATGTGTCCATGGAAACGGACGTCTACCACCTTGAACTGTAGCTTCTTCAGGCTTAGCCGCAGTTTCACCACTCTGCAGCGCTCCATCAACGCCTGCAGGTTCTGATCGTGGTCCTTCTCTGCTGCTTCATCTGTGTCTCCACAGCCCACGACTAGAATGTCATCAGCGATGGGCTCAACTCCTTTCAGCCCGGCCAGGAGTTCATGTTGCTTGCGCTGGTAGACCTCAGGGGCCACAGATACCCCAAATGGTAGCTTGAGCCAGCGTTTCCTGCCCCAGGGGGTCCAGAAAGTAGTCATGAGGCTGCTCTCTTCGTCCAGCCTACACTGCAGAAAAGCATGCCTGGCATCCACTAAGGTGAAAACTCTTGCTTTTGGCAGTTTGTATAAAACATCATCAAGCGTGGGCATAATGTAGGGTGAGCGTTTTAAGGCTTTGTTCAGAAACTTTGGGTCCAAGCATATCCTTAGCTTGTCTGGCTTTTTAACAATGACCATGTTGCTGATCCACTCAGTTGGCTCAGTGACGTCTGTGATGCGACCATCAGCCTGGTATTCGTCTAGCAGGGCTTTGACATCTACTTTCATTGCAACAGGAACATTGCGAGGGGCGCATTGAACTGGGACAACAGCAGGGTTTAGCTCAAAGCGAACCTCCCCTTGCACAGATTCCACAGGTGAGTTGAACACATCCCCGTATCTGCTGATTAACTGTTCCTTGGTCAGTGTCCCTGAATGAGTGTGCAGTACTGTGTGCACATCTGCTGGAATCGTGAACTGAATGAGTCCGAGGCGTTTGCAAGTGGTGCCAGATAGTAAGGGTTTTTGATCGGTCTTGACCACCTCAAATGCCAGCTGATGTGTCCGTAATCTGGCACACTGTTTCAAAAAGGCCCATAGAGCTCAGCAAGTTGCCTGAATACAGCTTCAGTCTGGTCTTGCTGGGCTGCAGGAGCGTGTTAGGTGCCAGTTTCATTTTGTCTTTGTAGCTCATTACGTCACAGGTGGCACCCGAATCAAGCTGACACTGCTGTGACATGTTATTAATTTGCAGTGCAACAAACCATTTCTTCCCCTTAGCTTGCACTGCACCAATTGACTCATGCATGTATATGTCACCATCCTTATTTGCCTCTGAATCCTCTGATGAGTTGTCTACACAGTGCAGCTTCTTTTCATTCTGTTTACTTTTCAGACACATCTTTGCAAAGTGATTTTGTATTCCACACAGTTTGCATGACTTGCCGTAAGCCGGACAGTGCTGTTTGCCCCGTGAATGTGCATTGCCACAATATCTACACCTATTATCAGTCTCTGTGGCTTGAGGTGAATCGTTCTGTTTCGACTTGTGTGGTCTAAATGGTTGCCGGGCAACCGCGTGAACCGCTTCAGCTTGGGGAAAGCATTCCATCATTTTTATCTGTATATCAGTTTGTTCAGATGCGCGGCACATTTCAATAGCACCAACAAGCGTTAAAGTATTTTCTCTTAGCAGTCTGCGTCGTGTGTTTACGTTTGTAATGCCCAGTACAATCTTATCTCGAATCATCTCATCTCTCAGTTGCCCGTACTCACATGTAGCTGCTTTCTCCCTCAGCCTGGTAACAAAAGCGTCAATTGATTCTCCTTCCTCCTGTTTGCAGCGTCCAAAGACGTACCTCTCGTATATAACGTTCTTTGCTGGCTTGAAATATAGTCCCAACGCATCCAGTATAGCTGTAGGATCAGCCCGTTGTACTTCCGTAAGATTCAAGTTGTGACGGTAAACTCACTTCCCATCACAGTCCGCCGCATGGCAGCTTGTATAGGTTTCGGTCTGTCGGCCAGACCCGTGACCAAAGTGTAGTCCTCAAACTCGGCCCTGAATACGTCCCAATTAACACACCAGTCACCAGCAAACCTCATAGGCGAAGGCGGCGGAATATTCGCAGCCATGCCTGGCATTGCGACCGCTTGTGCGCCAGTAGCGTCGCCACTTGACCCTCTGTCACTCGATCCTTGCGACATATTCCACTCGGTTAGGCAACTTAACAGTAACTTAAACTAGAACACTCACAGAAGCGCAAGTCCACTAACTTCTGACACCATGTTGTGTGTTTGAATGAATAAAGAAGCAGGACACTCATTTCAAGCTGGTTAAGCGTGTATTGAGGAAGCCTGTACAAAGCTGCTTACTTCCGTGGGTCATGCATGTCAGAATAAGAGTGCTCAGCTACTCTAGCCCCGTAACAGCTGGGGGTACCACTAAAATAACTTAATAGACCTCTAAACCAGGTTTAAATCTAGACGTTGATTAAACATCTAAATAAAGGCTAAATCTAAACTTTACTGTATATTGATCAATGGCAATTCAAATTATTTAAGTCCAATATTTGGACACCAGCTGTGCAACTTAGTTATTTTTTTGATCACTGTTCATTATTTAATGTATTTAATTAAATCATCTAAATTTGGTCTTAAAAGAGACGTTGATATGACGTATTTATTTAGACGTCTAAATCAAGTCTAAATCTAAACTACATTGTACATTGATCAATGACTGTTAAAAATGTTTTAATCCAGCACTTGACCATCATTTACACAACTTACAGTTATTTTATTATTTAATATTTAATAATTAATGTATTAAATTATATTGTCTAGATTCAGGTTAAAATATGGACCGATTATAGACGAGCTAATTTCAATTTTAATTTAGACTACACCTCTAATAGACGTCTATTGCTCACTGGGGCCTTTCTCTCATGTAACGTCCTCCTGAGCTGGTTCTGATCCGTTTATTGACGCCACAGACAGCAGGCTGTGCGCCGAGTTGCACCGCACTGCGTTATTCTGCATTGCGCAACGCAATTGTGCAGCACTGGGCCGCGCAGCGCTGAGTTTCTGCTGATTACAAGAAGTCAAAGCACAAGCTTCATGCACGAACCACAAAAGATATACCGTCCAGTCGCAACAAATGGGTGGCGGAGTGCACCATTCACATAGCAGGCATGAGTGTTTCTGTGTGACAAAAGTGGCAAACATCCCAAAGATCACATGGACACAAAAACTATAAAAAGGCTGAGCAAGTGAGAGTTGATCTATAAACTGACTCTGGAGGATGAAGATGCAAAAAAAACAGAGTAAGCAATTTTTTATTTTGTTTCTGAGTCTGCAGCTGTTTACTTTTATTACAGTGAAAAGAAAATAATACTTGTTTTCTCAGAAGATTATTTCAGATTTTTCTTCAGTTTTTGTCCAGTGCAATTTAAAAAGTAAACTAATATTGTTGCTGGTAACTTTTTTTAATTCAGAAGAGTAACTATTTCTATTATAATTTATTTCCAGAGATTATGAAATAATTTTCTTTTTGTGAAAGCCTTTTTCAAGTTTGTTATATAACTAAACTTTTCTAACCACATAGAGAATGCACACTTTAAATATGTTAAAATCAAAAGTCTTGGCCAAGTCCTGAAAGTGTTTCAGTACTGTGCCAGATGTCCTCTTTTTTGGAAATCAAAATATGGTCACCCTATTGATATGCAGGAGCAGCTTATTGAGCTGAAGAGTGACAGTAGACTGAAGGAACTCTTTGGCTCCTCCCCTCTTTCGTCATTCTGGGCAGCATTGATGCAGGAATATCCTCAACTCTGTGAAGTTGCCTTGAAGATTCTTCTTCCTTTCACGTCGACATATTTGTGTGAGGCAGGATTCTCATAAATGACTGCACTCAAAACAAAATACTGCAATCGTGCACACATCCAGGATGATTTGAGGCTATGTTTATCAAATATTGAGCCAAGAACTGAGGATCTTTGCAAGGCAAAGCAGGCTCAGGTCTCACATTAACATCACCTACCTGCAAACTTCTGTAAAAAATGCAGATGATGGCTACTATTAGGCCTAGTAATAATAACGATAATTAAGCATAAATTAATAGCAGAAGTCTGGTCTGGATTGGGGGGGAGGGGTGCACTGGGGCCCCAACTGCAATGAACCAGCTTTGGGGGGGCCCAGCTTGCACAAGGTTGAGAACCCCTGATTTAAGACATCCAGGATGAGTGACTGAGCTGAGCTAATTGAATCCAAAACAAAAGCATCCAGGCTTAATTGCTTGCACAAAGTCCAAGCCAGGATGAGTAGACATGTTTCATTAAGCCAGGTGTAACCTATCCTGGATAGGTGACTGCTTCCGGCTTCCTCAACTAGACTTTATCATAGATTCACTATGGCAAAAAGGGGGCTTACTTTACCCTGTCGGAGGCAGAAATCCTCATGGAGGCATACGAGGAGGTAAAAGACAATTAAAAAGAAAGGCAACACTGCCACAGTGATAAAGAAAAGAGAAAAAGTAAAGAAAAAGTATTACTGATCACCTGAATGAGTAAAAAGTGCACAAACACTCACTGCTCTGCTGAAACATCACAATTACAATCCAAACAGTTAATTCATGTCTCCAAAAACAGTTTTACTGATTATGAATCAGTTGAATTTGTAATTGAAATGGACTGCAAAAATGAGTGAAATTGTATAAATTAAACTAAATAATGGTATAACTGATTAATAGATTAGCTAATAATAAGAATCAGAATAACTTTCATTTATATAGCACCTTTCAAAGGACCAATGGTGCCTTCCTCATTGAATTTCCTTTTGGAATAAATAGTTATGTTTGCTCTATGCCTGTGTTAGTGTGTGTACTTGTTTAGCTATCCTATTTAGGAGCTTCTCTGGCATATTCGCTAACCTTCTGAAGACCTTATAGGGACCAAAGCCGGGTCCTAATGTTGTGGACCACCTTTTTTAGGGTTAGCGTTTAGGTTTAGAGGTATGATGTGAATTATGTTTTGGTTAAGGTTAAGGTTATGAATAAACTGGTAATGGTTAGGGTTAGGGGTGATTTAGTATCACAATGACATCCCTCTGAATCAATTCAATTCAATTCCATTCAGTTTATTTATATAGCGCCAATTCACAACAGATGTCATCTCAAGGCACTTAACAAGAAGTCATTTCAATACATTTATACAAACATTCCAATCAGTTAAAAAGTTTCCTATTTAAGGAATCCCAGCAGATTGCGTCAGTCATTGGCGTGAGGTTGGGCCCCGTTGATGCAGACTTTCCAACCACAGCAATCCTTCAGCAATCCCTCATACTGAGCAAGCATGTAGCGACGGTGGAGAGGAAAAACTCCCCTTTAACAGGAAGAAACCTCCAACAGAACCAGGCTCAGTAGGAGCGGCCATCTGCCACGACCGTCTGGGGGTTTGAGAAGACAGAGCAGAAACACAGAAGAAACAGAAGATCTGATATAAGAGAACTTTCTATGTTACAGAAAGTAAAGAGTTGATAACAGGGAGGATCTTCCCAGTCGATGCCCCCCGTCCAACAGGGCATTGCAGCCAAGCAGGATACCAGACCAGGTATATCTTCTATGGAGAGAAAAACACTGAGAGAAAACAAAGTTAACAGTCGAAATAACAGAATGTACTGTAATACAACTGGAGAGTAGTAGGAGAAAAGGAAGTAGCAGAGTGAAGAAAAGTGGTCAGTCTGTCCTCCAACAGTCTAAGCTTATAGCAGCATAACTACAGAGATAGCTCTGGATGACCAAAGCCACTCCATAAGCTTTATCAAAAAGGAAAGTTTTAAGCCTGGCCTTAAAGGTAAACAGAGTGTCTGCCTCACGGACTAAAGCTGGGAGCTGGTTCCACAGGAGAGGAGCCTGATAACTAAAAGATCTGCCTCCCATTCTACTTTTAGAAATCCTAGGAACTACAAGTAAACCTGCAGTCTGAGAGCAAAGGGCTCTGTTAGGAACATATGGAACAATTAGATCTCTGATGTATGATGGAGCTTGATTATTAAGGGCTTTGTATGTAAGAAGAAGGATCTTAAATTCTATTCTGGATTTAACAGGGAGCCAATGAAGGGAAGCTAAAACAGGAGAAATCTGATCTCTCTTTTTAATATTCATCAGAAATTTTGCTGCCGCATTTTGGATCAACTGAAGGCTTTTAATGGCCTTTTGTGGACTACCTCATAGTAAAGAATTACAGTAGTCCAGCCTTGAGGTAACAAATGCATGGACTAGTTTCTCAGCATCACTCCTGGACAGGATGTTTCTAATTTTAGCAATATTCCGGAGGTGAAAGAAAGAAATCCTAGAAACCTGTTTAATATGGGATTTAAATGTCAAGTCTCGGTCAAAAATAACACCGAGGTTCTTTACGTTATTACTGGGGGCCAATTTAATGCCATCCAGATGAAGTGATTGACTAATCAGTTTCTGTTTAAGAACTTCTGGTCCAAAGACAGCAACTTCTGTTTTGTCAGAATTTAAAAGCAAAAAGTTTAGGGTCATCCATGTTTTTATGTCTTCCAGACATGCCTGTAATCTATCTAACTGACTGGGTTCATCAGGATTTATGGATAAATATAGTTGTGTTTCATCTGCATAGCTGTGGAAATTTATCCCATGCTGTCTAATGATTCTACCAATTGGGAGCATATATATGGTGAACTGAATTGGTCCAAGCACAGAACCCTGTGGAACTCCACAAGTAACCCTTGAGAGTGAAGAAGATTTATCATTTAGATGAACAAACTGGAATCTATCAGACAAATATGATTTAAACCAGCCTAGTGCTGTTCCTTTGATCCCTGCAACATGTTCAAGCCTTTCCAAGAGAATATTATGATCGACTGTGTCAAAAGCAGCACTGAGATCTAACAAAACTAGAACAGACACAAGTCCATTATCTGAGGCCATGAGAATACCATTAGTAACCTTCACCAGTGCTGTTTCAGTGCAATGATGAGCTCTAAAACCTGACTTACAGCTATTTTAAATTCCTGTGGTACGTATCCGTTTACTAAGGATAGATTCATCATATCCAAAATGGGGCCAGGAACCAAATGTAACACTTCTTTAAATAATTTGGTTGGAATTGGGTCCAACATACAAGTTGAAGGTTTAGATGAGGCTAATATTTTTGATAATTCCGAAAGCTCGACTGAATCAAAACAGCCTAAGCACAACTGAGGTTCTACAGTTCTTTCCGATACTGCCTCATTTACTGAGGAAGAAGTAATTGTGTTTGGGAGGATGCCAATGATTTTATTTTTAATAAAATTAATTTTATTTATGAAGAATCCCATAAAATCATCACTGCTAAGAGCTGGGGGAATAGTTGGCTTAACAGAGCTATGACTCTGTGTAAGTTTGGCAACTGTACTAAAAAGAAACCTAGGATTGTTTTTATTCGCCTCTATTAATGATGAAAAATATGCTGTTCTAGCTTGTCGAAGGGTCTTTTTATACAGCAATAGACTGTTATTCCAGGTTAAATAGGAATCCTCTAGGTGTGTAGAGCGCCATTTTCTCTCCAACTTCCTAGTATTCTGCTTTAAAGTACACAACTCTGCGTTGAACCAAGGAGTCAGTCTCCTATGGCTAGCCACTTTCTTTTTTAAGGGGGCTACACTATCTAATGCCAAACGCAATGAGGACGTAACGCTGTGAACCAGATCATCAATTTCTGAAGGGTTAGAGATAGAATTGCTGCCCTGAGACACTGAGGAAAGTAAGAATGGAACAGAT
This sequence comes from Valencia hispanica, assembly GCA_963556495.2. Taxonomy (NCBI): domain Eukaryota; kingdom Metazoa; phylum Chordata; class Actinopteri; order Cyprinodontiformes; family Valenciidae; genus Valencia; species Valencia hispanica. The sequence goes on along the minus strand of OY747713.1, from coordinate 54,272,256 downwards.
TCTTTAAAAATTGTTACAGCATTGTCTGATAAAGCTCTACTATAATGACATTTTCTTTCAGATTTAAGATGGTCAGTTAAAGTACATTCAAAAGTTATTAAGAAGTGGTCAGACAGGACCGGGTTATGTGGGTGGACTGTTATTTCCTCACACTCAATACCGTATGTCAGTACAAGGTCCAAAGTGTGTTTGCCCGAGTGGGTCGATCCCTGTACTTTTTGAGTAAAGCCAATTGAGTCTAAAATAGCACTAAAGGCTGCATTTAGGCTATCACTTTCAGTATCCACATGAATATTAAAGTCCCCCACTATAATAACCCTATCAGTATTTAATACTAAATCAGATAAAAAATGTGAGATCTGATCCAAGAATTGAGAGTAAGGGCCTGGTGGACGATACAAAACCACAAACAAAAATGGTCTTAATGTTTTGCAACTTGGATGAGGAAAATTAAGGGTTAGATGTTCAAAAGAACTGTAGCTATCAATTGGTCTGGGACTAATTAGTAAATCAGAACGAAAAATGGTTGCAACTCCTCCTCCTCGCCCAGTATTTCTAGGAATGTGAAAGTTTAAATGACTGGAAGGAGTTGACTCATTTATACTGACATAATCCTCCTGCTGCAACCAGGTTTCTGTGAGACAAAGGAAATCAATGTGATTATCACAAATCAAGTCATTTACTAACAAAGTCTTTGAGGAGAGAGATCTTATGTTTAATAAACCACATTTAATAGATTTATTTTTCTGTTCAGTCAAAGTTGTATTTATTTTTATGAGATTTCCATAATTTGCTTTTGTTGGCTTAACTTTTAATCCATTTAATTTTGCCCGTGGGCAAGACACTGTTTCTATTGGGTAATGGGGGGGTAACAGTACAGAAGCAGCAGAGAGGTGGGTTAAACTACGACTCTGCTTCCTGGTCTGGACCATGGGTTGTCAGTGTTTTGGAGGACTAATAAATTCGGCCATATTCCTAGAAAGAAGAGCTGCTCCATCCAAAGTGGGATGGATGCCGTCTCTCCGGATCAGACCAGGTTTTCCCCAAAATGTTCTCCAGTTATCAATGTAGCCCACATCGTTTGCAGGACACCACCCAGACAACCATTGATGGAATGACAGCATGCGGCTAAACATGTCGTCACTGGTCCGATCAGGCAGGGGACCAGAAAAGATTACAGAGTCTGACATTGTTTTGGCAAACTTACACACCGAAGCAACACTAATTTTAGTGACCTCCGATTGGCGTAACCGGGTGTCATTACCGCCAGCGTGAATAACAATCTTACTGTATTTACGCTTATCTTTAGCCAGCAGTTTCATTTTATTCATTTCATTTTTGCTTACAACAAGAACTTGCAGAGTAACTTCATGTATATACCATTAACAATTTATCCAGAAAAATGCAGCTCTTCTATTAATAAATTGTTTACAGGCCAATCTTGATCTTTTGAGTATGGCAATATCATTTATTAAAGACCAAAATGTCAATGTTTAATTATGTCTGTAGGTTACACTGGTTTGTCCCCTTTGATGTCAAGAGGCCCCTGAAAGTTTGACATGAGGCAACAGATGACCCACAGCTGATCGACTGAGCTGGCCATAAAAAGAGGTACAACCCCATCCCAAATAAAATACCCTTTCACTCTGCGTATAGTCCTTTCAACTAAAATTCTTAGATGGGCAATTGTCTGGGTCTTGTGGGTGTCCTTCTTGCTGAGCTGAGGAGATTGCCTCAGTGGAGGGATGATGAGTGTTGCTCCCACCTCTGACAGCATCTTCTCAATCAGGAAACCTTGTCATCATCTGTGCAGTTGTTCAGCAGCGCTAAGACGTTTTCTTGCTCGGTTTGTCCTCTTACCCCAAATATTCCAGACGAATCTAAATGGCACTGCTCCTTTTTTAATCCGAATTCATCCATTGGTAGATGTGTATATATTCTCTGCTGCAAAGTGTTGACATCACACGAAGATGCTCCCACGAGGATTGTAAAATTCGGCCCCTCGTCTCTTCTAACTGCCGTCACCCAATGGGCACAAATTTCTGCATCCATGGGGAAATTGTGGAAACCCAAATAAGGACATTTCTGTTTGTTGTTGGAGCAACAAGGAACACTGCAATAGTATCGACATGATGACTGTGCCATGCTGGTTGGATGGGCCGCTGTTTAGACACTGGAAGAAAGGAAACAGCAAAATGAGGAGTCACATCATATAAAATAAGTTCTACCCTTTAAAGCTGCAGTAGGTAACTCAGAGAGGAGAGCAGACTTTGCTTGAAAATTTTAACCCAAACAAGCTTCACATCACTCCCCCTCCCTCTCCGATGCACTCAAGCCCCGCCTCCAACGCCCTCCTCCCTCCTTGGGCTGCGCTACTGGCGTAACAACTGCCAAAAATAATCAGGTGATGCTACTTGATGCAGCAAAGTGGCATAAGCAACATGGAGTGCGAACCGGTAAGAGCAAAACATAATCTCACCTCCGCACAGTTAGAAAAGATGTTGTCTATACCTGAGCTAAAAAGGTGGCTGTTGCTCGGCCATAGCTAACTCCTAGCTTCTTTCTAGTCAAAGAGCTGTTCTGACAGAGCGCAGCCGGTTGCGTAGCGGAGCGAGGGGCGGGTCGCGGTGTGTGTGTGAGAAGTGATAAACAGATGTCAGACCATTGACTATAAATAATGGACAGCGTTTCCGCACTCCTCCCCGTTTACCAAAATGACCACGTTCATTGGGGAAATCATGGTGTATTTACAGACTCCTCCTCCCCAGTTCTGACGCAGCATGTTCCTAAAAAGGGCATAAGGGCGGGATCTTCACTGTAGACTTGGCCCTGATGCTAAACCTGGCTAGCTAAGATAAAGGCTAATCCGCTCATTGACTGTATATATAGAAATTAGCCTTTATCTTTGATGCTAAACCTGGCTAGCTAAACTAAAGGCTAATATGCTCATTGACTGTATATATAGAAATTAGCCTTTAGCTTTGATGCTAAACCTGGCTAGCTAAACTAAAGGCTAATCCGCTCATTGACTGTATGTATAGAGCTCCCGCTTCATTCTACTGCAGCCACCTGTGCGCCTCTGACGGCTCTCTTTTCTCCCTAATCTCATAAGGTAAGAACTCATAACTTAAAATAATTATTAAGATGTAGTGTTACTATAATTACAGTTAAACGAAATACAGCAATTTAAACTGAATTATCACAACGTGATATCGAAGGCGATTGGATAAAAAAAGTCTCGAGACAGATTGCTGTCAAAATGTATGTAAAGCCGAGTGGAGGATGTTTATTAGCCTAGTCTAATCTGCAATATGTTTACATGTGTGTAACATTGACTGTATATATACACTGTATAATAATTTGTCAAGTATTAAATTCCCTGTATGAAAAGTGCTTTCTGTGCACTTTATGTGTGTTGAATGGGTGTGGATGAAAGTGCCTCGTGTGTGCTGCTATGAATGGATTAATACGGTAATAATTGTAATTTAATAATGATTTAAATTCTACTCCACAGAAATTAATACTAATAAGGCCCCGGTCGACAATATCCTGATACAGCCGAGGGCGGAGGGTTTGGAGTCAAGTCAAGAGCACGTTTTTCACCTTTTTTAATGATTTTTTTTTTCTTTCTTGAAACTAAAAGTTGTTAAAGATTGTCAACGCCTTTTTGTTTCTCCCGCAAACATATGCTTCATTATCAAAACAAATTATTCTGATCCTCAGAGAGTTTGCATCTTTGAATTGATAATAGGTTAAGGTAAGGGTAATTAAAAATTTCTATTAAACATCGGTGAACACCTTCATAAAATAATGGCTGCAGTTTACACGTTCCGTCTCCGCAGCAGAGTTTAAGAGGGATTCTGCGCAATCAACCCAGAATCCTGCAGAATCCGTTTGACAGTCTAGAGGAAGAATGATAAAAACACTCAACAATCTTCCCTTCATCTCTGCACGGAGGCCGGCAGAAGTCAGGTGGAGAAATAATGTTGAGGTTCATATGTACCCTCAGTTTAATAAAATCCATCCGTTTTATGTGCGCGCTGATTTGGGCATCGTGCTGGACCTTTTCCGAACTATAAACTGGAAGAAGGGTATTATTCCTTTAACTTGTAAATAACACGACTAAGATCTCACTAGTGACCAGATTTGTTTCAACTCCATGCACAACAAATGCAATATTTGTTTTTATACGGCTTTGAAGACAAACCGATCGCAAAATTTGTGGAAATAATCCAAAAAGCGCACAGTGTACGTCCGTCTTGCCTCTGGGAAGCATGGAGCTGGTAGCGCAGCATAATTAGAACACCTTGCATTAAAGAGGATACTGAATATCTGAAAATTGCGCTGGTGGATGCACTGTTTAAAAAACAAACAACAAAAAGAACATCAGGTTTTTAAGTGGTGGGGACAAAAATGTAATTGATGAATATTACCAGGGACATGGTCCCGGCTGCAATGACTCAAATATCTACAGGTCCTTCTCAAAATATTAGCATATTGTGATAAAGTTCATTCTTTTCCATAATGTAAAGATAAAATTAAACTTTGATATATTTTAGATTCATTGCACACCAACTGAAATATTTCAGGTCTTTTATTGTTTTAAAACTGATGATTATGGCATACAGCTCATGAAAACCCAAAATTCCTATCTCAAAAAATTAGCATATCATGAAAAGGTTCTCTAAACGAGCTATTAACCTAATCATCTGAATCCACTAATTAACTCTAAACACCTGCAAAAGATTCCTGAGGCTCTTAAAAACTCCCAGCCTGGTTCATTACTCAAAACCGCAATCATGGGTAAGACTGCCGACCTGACTGCTGCCCAGAAGGCCATCATTGACACCCTCAAGCAAGAGGGTAAGACACAGAAAGACCTTTCTGAACGAATAGGCTGTTCCCAGAGTGCTGTATCAAGGCACCTCAGTGGGAAGTCTGTGGGAAGGATAAAGTGTGGCAGAAAACGCTGCACAACGAGAAGAGGTGACCGGACCCTGAGGAAGATTGTGGAGAAGGAATTAATTATATGAGCTATACCAACACTTAATTTCCCTCTGGGATCAATAAAGTATTTTTGAATTTGAATTGAATTGAAAACCACTGGTAAATGGTTTACTGACCATGGTATTACTGTGCTCAATTGGCCTGCCAACTCTCCTGACCTGAACCCCATAGAGAATCTGTGGGATATTGTGAAGAGGAAGTTGAGAGACGCGAGACCCAACACTCTGGATGAGCTTCAGGCCGCTATCGAAGCATCCTGGGCCTCCATAACACCTCAGCAGTGCCACAGGCTGATTGCCTCCATGCCACGCCGCATTGAAGCAGTCATTTCTGCAAAAGGATTCCCGACCAAGTATTGAGTGCATAACTGAACATAATTATTTGAAGGTTTACTTTTTTTGTATTAAAAACACTTTTCTTTTATTGGTCGGATGAAATATGCTAATTTTTTGAGATAGGAATTTTGGGTTTTCATGAGCTGTATGCCAAAATCATCAGTTTTAAAACGATAAAAGACCTGAAATATTTCAGTTGGTGTGTAATGAATCTAAAATATATCAAAGTTTTATTTTTATCATTACATTATCGAAAAGAATTAACTTTATCACAATATCCTAATTTTTTGAGAAGGACCTGTATACTTTCATGCAGGACCCCAAATCCATGCGCACGGTTTAATAAACTGAGGGTATAGAGGGATTCTTACACCTGAAAAGTATTCCTGCACCTGACCCCGGCTGGGTTCCAAGGTGATTTTTTTCCCCCACAGAAAAATATGCAGAGAGTTATGGATCTGAGAGGGCAGACAAGGTGCTGCTGATGCCACGGGAAATAATAATCTCACCTGCTATGACTGGATAAATCAAGTTGATTCTTATCTTTAATTTTAATCATCTTAATATATTTTATCTTAATTTTTTTATGTCAACAATAATTATTTTTCATATTTTCTGTCAGTTTTTAAAGGGTAAATGTATGAGCAAGATGCCCTGCAGCCTGCATACACAAACCTGTCGTTATTTTCATGAATAAAAAGTAAAACTAAAATAAAATCCCCCCCTCTGCTTTTTTTATGTTTTATGTTATAGTGGTCAAACAGACAGTCAAACAGTTTTTGGTAAAAAATAAATATTTTTACTAAAATGTACTACATTACAAAAATAATGACCAGAAATGTAGATAGCACTATTTGACACTCATTTATACAGTTTATAAGCAAAAAAAGTTGATTTGGGGGGTGAGTTGGACTTGAAGCTTAAGAGATTTGTGAATTTTTCCTGAATTAAATTTATTTTCCTCTGTGGTGCTGCTGTACCAAGAATCTAGGTGCAACTGTTATCTATTGGAAAACCCAACCATTTTGGCTCCTTGCTCTTGGAATGGTGAACACTATTCTCTCTCTGCCTCAGCACTAAATTTCAAATGTACATTCACAACTGTAAAATAATGTAACCTTCCTCAGTCCCCAGAGGTTCTCCTTATCTGCATCAGCTGTTCAGAAAAAAAATAGTTTATCAAAGTCTTGCATGCCAAGTCTTCATTGCGATGAGCATGCGTGGTCAGGTTGTTATACGTTATATTAATGTTTCACATAGTTAACCTCCCCAAAACTCGGTTGTGCATTATAACTGATTGATGCTTAACCCAATTCACAACAGATGTCATCTCAAGGCCCTTTACAATAAAAGTAATTTCAATACAATCATACAATCATTCAAATTAGTTTAAAGTTTTAGTTAGTTTCCTATTTAAGGAATCACTAGAAGCTTGTTGCCAAAGTGATTGCGACGTCCCTCCCTGGAGCATGGAGGGAAGCAGACATTTAAGCTCTGTCCACTGTTGGTTGAAGGTCAAATTTAGTCCGTCCATCATCATAGCAGTGTCTTTTCTCATACATGAAGGACTGACAAAAGGTCAATTTTCTGAGGGTTCAGCTCACTGTGTCAGACTGAGCCTCTCCCAGAAACCAGGATTGTCCTCCAGGCAGTGGCCAACGCAGGGATTTGTTGACAGTGACTCTTTCCTTGTCCGAAACTCTGACGCTGGAGAGAAAAAAAAACATCCTGTCCTCTGTTTTGCCTGCTGAAGGGCACGTTGGGCGCAAACTGTTATGGAAAGAAAATACCTTTTTTCTTCCATAAGGATGAGGCTGAAGTCTGGATCAGGGTTTTCTTATATTTTATTACGACCAGTCTTGTACATGAGCCCATCTGCGCCAACGCTTAAACTCTGTAACACCCCAGATCATGTCTGCCCTCTGCAATCAGCTTCTGCCTTCAGTCTCCTAATGTTATGTCTTCATTGCAAAGTTAACCAATTCACTCTTCTCAGTTGAGGAGTCATGCAGGTAGATGAGAGTAGGCGAAAGGCCTCTTCACTGACTAATAATTACACCATATTCCCTAGATGCCTTTACTAATATGCAATTAATTGACATAACCTTGAAATATTGCTTTAACACATGCAAACAAAATAGCATCTTTAAACTGGAGGCAGCTTATCTGCAGCTTCTGGTGTATTTTCAGCCCCTCTACTTAGAGCCCCATAAATTAGAATAGCATCAAGAAGTAAATTGGTTTATGTAATTCAATTTAAAATGTGAAGCTCATATATTGTATACATTCAATACGTGGCGAATTTTAGATATATTTATTTCCTCTTAGGTTTTGCTAAACGTGGTAGAATGTGTTTTTCATTTGAGACAGCCAAAGCTTGTCGTTAGTAATGATGATGAACTACAGTGAATAGTGTTGGGCTGTTTCACTGAGTGCTTCAACATATCCCAGTTGGTTTTGAAACAGGTAAAGCGAATCCGATCTGCTCATCAAGCTTTTCTAAAGCTACAACCCATCAAGGGTGTCATACCAAAACAGAAAAGCCTTCCCAGTGCCCAAAAACAAACCATCTTCCATATACATAGTTGGTTAATTCTAGCTAGTTTAGCCGACTACTTGTGGAGGTGGATATATTTATTCCTATATGTACATTTTTGAGATTAGAGACGTACAAGAAATTCTACGTTTTTACACCCAACACTTGTTCTTAAAAGTAAAAGAAAGCAATATCTTTAATATATAATTATTCATTCAAGAAATTTTCCAAGAAATTATTAAAAGGCCGAACATAACATACATGCTAATGGTGAATGAATTTAAAGGTTGGATATGGAAGATGAACACTATAGCGACATCTAGTGGGTCTAAGTTGTAGCTACAACAATAGAAAAATAATTCCAGCTGTTAGGTTGCCTGGTTCGCTGCCAATACGCCCAGTGACCAGCCTGAACTGTGTTCAGTGAGGAATGTATTTTAGAGCAGTTTAACTGACAGTTAAAGTTAGCAAGTGACTTCGCTTACCGATCCAGGAGGAAAGTTGCCGTTTCCGCGTGTGTTCGACGCCGTGGACATGTTTTATGTGGGTCCATCTAGTGTAGGCTTCCCTTAAAACTACTCTAGTTTCTGTTGTTCTCCGGTCACTCCTCTCCTGAGACGGATAACGATATCTCCTCCAGGGCTCTGAAGATGCTTGACTTACAGACTCAGCCACTGTTCCCAGTACCAGCCGAGTTGTACCGACCACATAGTTGGATCATAGAGACGTATCTGGCATAGACATTATGTAAGTATATATAGACATTATATATATACGTATATAATGGCTATGGTATCTGGCACCCCGTGGCGCTACCGGCGGTAGGTGTAAACATTACGTCATTATCGTCCGTGGAGTTTTTTTTATTTATTTATAGCTTTTTATGAAAATGTTCCATATTCAACCTTTAAACCTTTTGATCAAAACTGTATGTCCACACTCATGTTTTATTTTGGATTCCAACTATATAGTCTTGTAAAAATACAATGTAATGTAATATTTTGTGCCACTGTTACCACTCAGTATACAAACTTTGATTCAGGGTTACCTTCTGGGCAGGGTTAATGACACCATCACACATCTGCCCCCCCCCAAGCAAAAAATAGGGATATTATTAATAAAAATTAACCCATAAAAATATATAATTGACATAAAAGTTCAAGAAGATGCACTGAATGATAAAGGGGTAAATTTACTCTGGCATGTTCTAGCACGTTTTATTTTTTGTTTCTTTTGGGGGGGAAATGGCTGAAACAATACCTGTATGACATTCGTTCAGTGCTGTTGATTCCAAAATGATGTATAACCAGCAACCTCATGCTAGAGATCAAGGAGCAAAGATTCGTTTTTTGAATTCTTTCCACTTTGCAAAGGCTCTGAATGAAGTTTTAAAATGTCTACAGAGAAATGCTGCTTAGAAACTATTGGACCTCTTTTAATACACGCATTTGTTACGCAGTTGTACATTGTTTACTTTACCTTATTTTTTATGTACGTATCCATCAAGAAAAACAGAAAGACAAAAATACATATTCTTAATCTCACAGGAAACTAAAGTTTAAGTGAATAACCTTGTCAGCTATATGCAGGTGGCACAGTTTATGGTTATTCAACTCAAGATGGTAGGGAGACCTTTTAATAAAATATCACACGTTTTCCAAATGAAAATTCTTAGGAAGACATCATGTTTACTCATTGTAGTATAACTACATATTTATATTCCACACACAATTTTGTAAACTTTGTTACATTCAAAACTCTTTGTGTGCATACTTTATATAGTGTTGTTCTAAAGGAAATACAACAAATCCATTTAAATATCTTAATGTTTGAGTCCCACACACAGGGTTGACAACACAGGGTTGATGTCTCAGTAAAATGTTGTAGCATAGCAACAATAACTACTACCCCAACAGGAATTAAACAGGAATGTATTACAGGAACAAACCAAGATGATGAAAGCTATCCAGAGAAACCCAAACATGGAATGATTAATATAGGGACATAAATGTACAGAATGATTCATGGTTATGGACACATGAGAAGAAGGTAGAAAAACAAAAGTTCAGAGACCAACACAGAGACAGCAGCGGAGTCAAGATCACATCAGAGAGAAAAAAAACTAAAGATCAGGTACAAGAGCACCTGCTTGACAGGCCCCCCCGCAGCGCGCGCACACACATACACACATACACGCAAACACACTCAGTCCATCTTTTCCTTGTGAACCAACTTTGGGGCATCCACAAAATCTTGTCCGTTAAACAGGATGATGGTAGCTGTGATTGCACTGGCGCTCCCCCAGAACATCACATAAGCAAGGGTCTCTGTCCAGGTGTCGCCTTAAAGAAAAACAGCATTTACATCAGCAGCAGCACAGCTTTATTGTTGATTAGTATTACTTTGCCTGGTGAAGTATGCTTGCTCAGTATGAGGGATTGCTGAAGGATTGCGGTGGTTGGAAAGTCTGCATCAACGGGGCCCAACCTCACGCCAATGACTGACGCAATCTGCTGGGATTCCTTAAATAGGAAACTTTTTAACTGATTGGAATGTTTGTATAAATGTATTGAAATGACTTCTTGTTAAGTGCCTTGAGATGACATCTGTTGTGAATTGGCGCTATATAAATAAACTGAATTGAATTGAATTAATTCCCTTGTATTTCCTGAAAACACAAACCCCTTACTTGATTACAAGTAGTCTCTACCAAACCTGAGAAAAATACTCAAAAAGAACTCTTGATCCCTTTTTACATACACTATGGCAGTGGTCCCCAACCTTTTTCTCGCCACGGACCGGTTTAATATCAGACAATATTTTCACAGACCGGCCTTTAAGGCGTGGTGGATAAATGATAACGGACGGTATAAAAACCGGATATCTTTTAAATGATAACAATAGACGTAAATCCAATGTGTATTAGCAGCTTTATTAACAGCGTCCTCCTAACATCAAACAGACAACATAACAAGAGTAAAATACACTCAGCCCCCTAATGCTCTCTGGTTGCCATGGTAAGATTTAAACATACCTTTAATAATTCAAGATTTAAAACAAATACAAAGTGCATGATAAATCTAACTCACCACAACGCTGAATCAGTGACTACGTTTACATGCAGGCAATATTCGGGTAACCCGTTTACATGCGTGAACAGAGAGTTACTCCTGTATACATGGAATTTGTAATCAATTGGCATATCCCGATGTAAACGGCGACGCACGGTTAGCATCAGGACATAGGGACAACCTTAAGATGCAATATGCGTCATTTCCTATTCTTCTTCCTGTTTTTCTATGCGCATACAAGAAGTTCCTCTACTCAAAAGACCAAGATTCCTGGCGAATAGAACATGCGCAGAACACAAATCAATGTTCCTTTTGACGGGGATATGCCGATACGTGTTTACATGACCAAATATTCAGGTTAGAAAAGTAATATTCGGGTTTTTGCCAGTGTTAACATGGCCGTGCGTAATCTGGTTATTGCTAATATTCCGGGTTTTTTTTACGGGTTATTGGCTGCACGTAAACGCAGCCAGTGAGAGCTTTGGGCCGGTTTCTCTGCAGCGAGCCGGTCCCATCTTGGGCTAATGGGAGACAATGACACCCAAAGTGTGTTGCTAATGTTTTGTTTTGGTTGCTGTCACTGCAGATAGGATGTCGGAAATGGCAATAGGGTTTTCAGTGCTTTTGTGGCAATCTCAGGGTATTCTGCCATGGCAAACACCTGAGATCGCCAAAGAAACTTCAATTCAATTCAGTTTATTTATATAGCACCGATTCACAACAGATGTCATCTCAAGGCACTTAACAAGAAGTCATTTCAATACATTTATACAAACATTCCAATCAGTTAAAAAGTTTCCTATTTAAGGAATCCCAGGAGATTGCATCAGTCATTGGCGTGAGGTTGGGCCCCGAAACGATCAAGCGACATTTTGTTTTTTTTATCCATCTTGCTAGTTTGTGGGAACTATCACATGACCAAAACAAGCCTCTTGACATGTGAAGACTGAGCTATGTAACGGGGATATCTGGTCATTTTTCAAAATAAAAAAGCGCTCACACTCAGGTAATAAATAAAACTGAAATACTAGAAATTATTTATTCTTTCTGTGTGGCTTGGGGGTTGGGGACCCCTGCACTATGGTATTTTATTGCCCTGTTGTTGTTTACATAAACAAAACTATAGCATTTCTATCTTCCATCAGGACCAGAGTCTGTCCCGCATTGGGTGGTCTCGTTCCAATAACACTCAGACCAATGTCCCCTCCAAGAGAGACAGGAGTCAGAATGTGAAGCAGCAGCTATGATCTGAATGTCCTCAAAGAACCAAACAGCAATGTTCACTTGAAGCATCACTTACCAGCCAGAAGAAGAGAAACAATGCACATGGAGAATGCAACCAGCATGACGATGGGAAGCTTCAAACAGAGAATACAACAGAAAATAAAGATGTATTCAGTGTGTTAGACCACTCCCATTCATTGGTATGACTAGGTGAAAACAGTGATGCACTCACTGTTAGGAACTTCCAGTCCTTCCTCACACGAAGAGGAGTGGGCCCATCTGACTCATCTACAGCAAAGTTGCCCAGGAAAAGGTCGATAGCATCCTAAAGGGAAAAACAACACAGCATCAGTACTAAAGTCTTGCCTCAAAAACACATGTTTGTCTTAGTTCTCTGTAATTGTCGGGTGTATCAGAGATGGACAAGAAGCTGAATACAGAGAGCTGGTGGACCGCTTTGTGACATGGTGTGTGTTAGGTAAAATAATAATGTTGTATTATTATTTTCTTAGGGTGTCTTTCTAATGTACTTTTTAAATGTCATTTTGGTTTCAGTCACATGCTCATTTGCATGACATCCTGTTCTTTTAATATGTTAATGAAGTGTGACTAAATAAAGAGAGACTGCAGAGGGGATGCTCTTGGAGACCAGAGACTATGACACTGGGAGGCTGAGAACAGACAGACACGGTTGGCTCATTCCTTATAGTATTTTCCTGGTCTCCCTCTGCAGAACTGATTATCCACATCTACCTCTGCAGAGCTTATTGACTCCATATTCTCTCCAACCCTTGTGTGTGATTCTTTGTAGGTCAACCACTTTTTAACCTAACAGTGTGGAAACTATCATCTTATTTATTCTTCTTTATTCAAGAATTGTGCTGCACTGGGTGGCTGCATGTTGGAGTGGCTCTGTTGGCTACATATTAAGTTTTGGTTTTTTGTACATTGGTTCCTTTTTTTTTTTTTCTTGAGGAAGACTGCATTTTTTTGACCTGTATACTTTCTAGTTTTTGGTGCTGTGAAGCTGGAAGGATTTTTGCTGTAAATTTTTCAATTTTTGACAACTTGTTATGATGCGTAACCATGGCAACAATGTGGTTTACAGCCGGAAGCAGCTGATTAACATCGCAAAAGCTGAAATAATACCTCAACTGAAGCCACAAATCCCTGATGAGTTGATAAGGAGGAGACGTGGATGCAGAGCAGGAGCAAAAAGGAGACAGAGAAAGAGGAAGTTCAAGCCATCTCTTCCATCGATCATAATGGGCAACGTAAGATCACTGGCTAACAAGATGGATGAACTCCTTACAAGCCCTTACAAGGACTCAGCCAGAGTACCGGGAATGCAGTGTTATGTGTTTTACGGAGATGTGGCTGCTGGATCATATACCCGACTCCAACGTCTCTCTGCCAGGCTTCGTGACTGTAAGAGCAGACAGAGATCTGAAGACGAGCAGAAAAAGAAAGGGAGGTGGAGTAGCAGTGCTTGTCAACAACAGATGGTGTCGTCCAGGACATGTTACTGTGAAGTGTCGTCTCTGCAGCCCAGATGTCGAACTCTTTGCAGTAAGTTTTTGGCCATATTATTTACCAAGAGAGTTCACCAGTGTAGTGCAGTTGTTTACATTCCACCTTCAGCCGTTGCCGACAATGCATGTGATGTCATCAGTTCCGTTGTTGCTAAGCTACAGACACAGCACCCCAATGCATTTGTGGCAATATCTGGTGATTTTAATCATGCCTCGCTCTCTACTACACTTCCAACATTTCAACAGTTTGTCAGCTGCTCCACAAGAGAAAACAAGACCTTGGATTTGTTTTATGCAAATATAAAGGATTCATTCATGTCCAAACCAAGACCTCCTCTGGGACAATCAGATAACAATCTTGTTTTTCTCTGTTCAGAATATAAACCACTTGTTCAGAGGCAACCTGTGACAAAGAAAACTGTGAGAAAATGGTCACAGGAAACTGAAGAAGCCCTGCAGGGTTGTTTTGCAACCACAGACTGGATGACTCTTTGCCAAGCACATGGAGAGGACATCAATGCCATGACTGAGGGTGTGACTGACTATATAAACTTCTGTGTGGACAACATCATCCCCACCAGAACAATGGGATGCGTCCCTAATAACAAACCCTGGATCACCAGTGACCTGAAGGAACTGCTAAATAAGAAAAAAAGAGCCTTCAGGGAGGGAGGCAGGGAATTATTGAGGAGTATACAGAAGCAACTTAAGGTCAAGATCAGAGACAGCAAGGAGGCATACAGGAAGAAGCTGGAGAACAAACTACAGAGGGACAATATCAGAGATGTCTGGTCAGGAATGAGAAAGATCACAGGCTTTAAGGACAGGAAGGATTGGATAGATGGAAGTCTGGACAGAGCCAATGAACTGAACACATTCTTCAACAGGTTCAGTTCAGGAACTAACTCAGCATCCCCCACTCCTGTTCCCAGCCAAACAGACATCCTACTCTCCTCTGATCAACAGCTTTCCTGTTACACCTCGGATGTTTTATCCTTCACCTCAGCCATGGACTCTTCTGATTCCACAAGTTTGACTTCAACCAAGTCAGGAAATGCTGCTACCCCCTTTGCCTCCCCCTCTCACTTCTCTGTCTCCAAAAGTCAGGTAAAGAGGCAGCTGGAGAAACTGAACCGGAACAAGGCTGCAGGTCCAGATGGTGTCAGCCCCAGAGTCCTGAAGGCCTGTGCTGAGCAGCTCTGTGGGATTCTGCAGCACCTCTTCAACCTTAGGCTAACTCAGGAGAAGGTTCCAGTGTTGTGGAAGACATCCTGCCTGGTTCCAGTACCAAAAAGAACTCACCCATCAGTCATCAATGACTATAGACCTGTTGCCCTGACATCCCACATCATGAAGGTCCTGGAGAGACTCCTGTTGGCCCCCCTGAATAAGCAAACAAGAACGCATCAGGACCCACTGCAGTTTGCTTATCGCTGTGGAGTTGGAGTTGAAGATGCCATCATACACCTGCTTCAACCAACCCACTGTCATCTGGACAAAGCAGGCAGCACTGTCAGGATCATGTTCTTTGATTTCTCCAGTGCATTTAACACAATTCAGCCTAATTTGCTTTGTCAGAAAGTCCTGAAGACACAGGTGGAGCCCTCAACAATCGCCTGGATCAATGACTACCTGACCAACAGACCACAATTTGTGAGACTCAAGAATTGTGTGTCAAACCAGGTGGTCAGCAGCACAGGAGCACCACAGGGGACCGTACTCTCACCATTCCTTTTCGCTCTGTACACCTCAGACTTCCAGTACAAATCAGAGACTTGTCATCTGCAGAAATACTCAGATGACTCTGCAATTGTCGGGTGTATCAGAGATGGAGAAGAAGCTGAATACAGAGAGCTGGTGGACCGCTTTGTGACATGGTGTGGAAACAATCGTCTTACCTTGAATGTGAACAAAACAAAGGAGATGATTGTAGATTTAAGAAGAAACAGGGATAAGTCAAACACTGTTTCCATCATGGGAGAAGAAGTGGAGGTGGTTGAGGGGTATACATACCTTGGAGTTCACCTTGACAACAGACTGGACTGGAGGCGCAACAGTGAAGCCGTCTACAAGAAGGGACAGAGCAGACTCTACTTCTTGAGGAAGCTTAGGTCCTTCAAGGTTTGCAGCAAGATGCTGCAGATCTTCTACAAGTCTTTTGTGGAGAGTGTAATCTCTTCAGCCGTCATCTGTTGGGGTAGCAGCATCAGAGCCAGGGAGATAAAAAGGCTAAACAACCTGATAAAGAAGGCTGGTTCTGTTCTTGGGACAACTGTGGAAAATCTGGAGATGATGATCCAAAGAAGGATTCTTCATAAAATCAAAAAAATTATGGACAACCCTGAGCATCCTCTTCATGAGACAGTCATACAACAACAGAGCGTCTTCAGTTGGAGGCTTCTCCAGTTTCGCTGCAATACAGACCGCTACAGGAAATCCTTCCTGCCCACAGCTATCATTATCTCCTAAAATAATTAATTAATTATATGAGCTATACCAACACTTAATTTCACTCTGGGATCAATAAAGTATTTCTATATTTGAACTGAATAGTTCATGATCACTCAGTGCATTTACATGCAGTAAGACAAAGCCAATTTATTGCCTTACGGTGTGTTCACACCAAACGCGTTTGAAGCGTCACGGGCGTCAGATTTACATGTAAAGTCAATGCAGAAGCCCTGACATGCGTCAGAAGCAGATTTCCGTCGCAAAAACGCATTTCTGCCTAATCCGCACATCAGATTCCCGCATATGAAGCGTTTGACGCGCGTCATTTTATGTAGTGCATTTTGTGCATTCGTGTGTCACAAGCATTTTTGCGTCTGCCGCTGAAGTTGAAAAATCTGAACTTCGGCATCAATTCGCGCCGCGTCAACCAATCAGGAGCCTGGTGACGTGGGGTCACGTGATGCTGTGACACAGTTCACGGGGTCAGGTCCAACAAAATTAATCCATTCAACATGGAGGAAATACTGATACTGTGGCTAATCACCTCGAGCTATACGACACCAGCTGCTTTCTCTACAGAGACAAGAATAAAAAGCACATCGCTTGGAGGAATATAAGTGAGGAGATAGGGCAACCTGGTAAGTTCATTTTTGAATTCAGTTTTGAAAGTTTTCACGTTACTGACCCTGGGAATCTGCGCAGGGCACTCTCCACAGTAAATAGAGAATGGAGACTCTCTCTTCCAACACTAGATCGACAGCTGCCATCTTGAAAAAACACCGTCTGGCACTAGCTCCTCTCACAAGTTGCGTGTTTCTGGCTTGACACGCGTTAAAATAATTCGCTTTGGACGCGCGTCGAGCTGCAAATCTTCAAGCGTCAAACTTTGGCGTGTGGAGCGTTTTTGACGCTTTGGTGTGAACGCACCACCGTAAGTCTGATTGAAGTCGAACCAAACTAGAGGCACCCAGATAATGAGATTGGAAAATCCAATTCCTCTGCATGCAGCTTCAACCCCGCCCGAGCTTTTCACGGGAAGTGACGAGACCGCGGGAAGGGGAATAACAACACCGCTACACAACAACACAGAAGCAAGAACAGCAACAATTGTGAGTGTAACACAATCAAACAGTAAAGTATGTAGAAAATGTTCTGTGCTGCAGCGTATTCGTCGTCCATTTCTTCTTTCATTGTTCATATCCTCCTTTTACTCCGTCTGCTTTACTACTGCCAGCATCTGCTTACAATCTGTGTGACTCTATAGGAGAATCTTTTGTGACATCATTGTTTATATTTTCTCGCAATGCATCATGGTACTGTGTGACAGGAAGCAGCGTATTTTACCTGTAATTGTATTGCTTTGCATCTTTCGAGGACGATTTAGCAAAGCTGATGGTTCATTCTTGCTGTGTGGTTAATTGTACGGCCCGTTGTGGGCCTGATAAAAGTTCTTTTGAATTCCCTCCAACAAGGATCATGAAAAACGAAAGATGGCTCCGGGCTATAAGGAGATTAAACCCGGACGATCCGAAGAAAGCCTGGATTTCTGCTGTTTTTATTTCTAGATTCCTATAATTTCGGATGAAAACATCTATTTTTTCACCTAAATTATATTGATAGAGGGTCTATGTCTTTTTAACCTTATCAGAATTAAAAAATATATTGTACAGCAGTGCTTTGATACCTGCAAGCTTTACTGGTAAGCCTACGTGCAGCAGTTGTTAGTCCTGAAAGCTGCTTCTACTTTGAATATTAAAGCCGCGACATGACTGCATGTTTCTCCAAGACTAAATTTAAAAGAAGAACGGTGTAAGTGGTGATATTCTGTTTTTCACCAGAGATCAGACGCCATTAAAATGATCATGTTACTGTACTACTAAAATTGTACAACAGCGACTACATTTCCCAAAATAAATAAGGACACTAATGAATGAAGATTTACCCAGATCTGCAGTGAGCAGTGAGGATTTCGCCGTTCTCTTTAGCGATCACCCACAGGAGATGTGAATCACACTGAGACTCTGTTTGGCCAGGTCTGACCTCTGCTTTCAGGACCACAGCTTTCTATTTTTGTAGAAGAGATTGGCCCAACCTTTCTTGAAATAAAGTAATCGTAGGCCTCCAGACTTTTGAAAGCCTTTAATTTGTCATGACTAAATGGTCCAGGGCTTTTTATTAGGTAGGAATAAATGTTTCCCCAGCAGATTTGTGGCCAGGACACCGGCGAATCGGACCAATGTTTTTGATCATCCCAGATCTCATATGGGCTTTAAATAATCTCAATTTTGTCACCAATGCAGATCTTAAGCTTTTCTGTAAACCTTTTCCTGTCTTCAGACGTTAAAGTGTGTATATATTGGGGATTTCGCCCGCTAACTCTCCACCTCTATACAGCCTGCTATTTTTGTTTGTTTTCTGACCACCCAACCGCCCGTGCATGCGCACAACGATGTACATGTAAACGTACTGACTTTCCTGCTAATAAGGAGAGAAGTGCACTACAACACCTAATGGTTAACTACATCCTATTTAAAGTCACAAAAATAGAATATGTTTTTTTATGTGAAGCATTAACATTTAAAAACCATATACTCCAAATAATGGCATTTAACCAAAATAAGTAATATCAGCAACAATCAATTGTCCCAAACTTTTTTTTTTCACCAAAACAAAAACAAGTTCAGTACATTCTGGACCAACTAGTAGTTTTTAAGCCACAAGGAACCAATAGGGTGAGCCTAATGGAGCCAATCAATTTGATGGAGATGAGACTACTGGATCCACCCCTAGATACCACTTTTGGCTGATACATCTGTGTTGTGCAGATAAGAATCAAACTTAGGAGTTTGGCATTTGATTAAGACTGTGAACTTTTAAAATGCTATTGGAATAAAAGATTTAGGTAGGTGTTTAAGGTAAGTGTGCATGTACATACCCTTAACCAAAAATTTGAATTTCATGGAAAAGTTTATTCATTTCCATACTTACATTCAAAACATCAAACTTCCATAGATTATAGATTCAGGGCCCACAACTTAAATGATTTCAAGTATTTAGTTGTTTATTTGTACATAATCTGGGTTTCCAGCTCATAAAACCCATGAAAATGGGAGGCAGATCTTTTAGTTATCAGGCTCCTCTCCTGTGGAACCAGCTCCCAGCTTTAGTCCGTGAGGCAGACACTCTGTTTACTTTTAAGGCCAGGCTTAAAACTTTCCTTTTTGATAAAGCTTATAGTTAGAGTGGCTAAGGTCATCCTGAGCTATCGCTGTAGTTATGCTGCTATAGGCTTAGACTGCTGGAGGACAGACTTACCACTTTTCTTCACTCTGCTACTTCTCTCTCCTACTACTCTCCAGTTGTATTACAGTACATTCTGTTATTTCGACTGTTAACTTTGTTTTCTCTCAGTGTTTTTCTCTCCATAGAAGATATACCTGGTCTGGTATCCTGCTTGGCTGCAATGCCCTGTTGGACGGGGGGCATCGACTGGGAAGATCCTCCCAGTAACTGAACATCCACTGTGTCCTGTTATCAGCTTTTTACTTTCTTTAACATAGAAAGTACTCTTATATCAGATCTTCTGTTCCTTCTGTGTCTCTGCTCTGTCTTCTCAAACCCCCAGACGGTCGTGGCAGATGGCCGCAGCTACTGAGCCTGGTTCTGTTGGAGGTTTCTTCCTGTTACAGGGGAGTTTTTCCTCTCCACCGTCGCTACATGCTTGCTCAGTATGAGGGATTGCTGAAGGATTGCGGTGGTTGGAAAGTCTGCATCAACGGGGCCCAACCTCACGCCATTGACTGACGCAATCTGCTGGGATTCCTTAAATAGGAAACTTTTTAACTGATTGGAATGTTTGTATAAATGTATTGAAATGACTTCTTGTTAAGTGCCTTGAGATGACATCTGTTGTGAATTGGCGCTATATAAATAAACTGAATTGAATTCAAAACAGGAATTCAAAAAAGGATCAAATCAATCAAAATATGGTACTTTCAAAACGATACGTCAATTTTCAATACTTGGTAGGGAATCCCTTTGCCTTAATCACTGCATTGATGAGCCGTGGCGTTCAGGTAATATCAAATCAATCAAAATATGGTATAACTTTGGTTCAATTGTCTCATTTAGGTTCAAAATGTTAACGACTACAGACTTGACAACTGGCCAGAAGACCATCATTGATCCCCTCCATAGGATGGGTAAGACACAGAAGTTCATAGCTAAGGAGGCTGGCTGTTCACAGAGTGCTGTGTCCAAGCATATCAATGGAAAGTCTAGAGGAAGGACAACATGTGGCAGGAGAAGATGCACCAACAGAAGAGCTGACCATGGGCTTCAGTGGATTATCAAACAGAGAAGATTCATGAATCTGGCAGAGATCCAGAAAGAGTGGAATGAGGCGGGAGTCACAGCTTCAAAAACCACCACATTGAGACGGATCCGGGAGATGGGCTATAACTGTCTGGTTCCTCGGGTCAAACCACTTCTGAGCCAACATAGGAAGGGTCTCAACTGGGCCAAGGAGAAAAAGGACTGGACTGTTGGCCAGTGGTCCACGGTCCAGTTTTGCGATGAAAGTAAAGTGTGCCTTTTATTCAGGAATCAAGATCCAAGGGTTTGGAGGAAGACGGGTGAGGAACAGAACCCAAGCTGCTTGAGGTCCAGTGTGACATATCCACAGTCAGTCATAATTTGGGGTGCAATGTCCGGTGCAGGTGTTGGTAAACTCTGCTTTCTTAAACCCAAGGTCACCGCATCAGTCTACCAGAATGTTTTAGAGGACTTCATGATTCCTTCTGCTGAGGATCAGTATGGAAATGCAGATTTCATCTTCCAGCAGGACCTGGCCCCTGGCCATACCACCAGAAGCACCAATACCTGGTTTGATGCACATGGTGCCATCACAGTGCTTGACTGGCCAGCCAACTCGCTGAACCTAAACCCCATTGAGAATCTATGGACTGTTGGACCTCAGTGCAGCATTTGACACTGTTGATCATGATATACTATTGGAACGACTAGAGAGTTGGGTCGGACTCTCTGGTACAGGACTTGGCTGGTTCGAGTCTTACCTAAAGAACAGGGACTTCTTTGTTTCAATAGGAAACTTTTCATCAGAACAAACAGAAATCACATGTGGGGTGCCCCAGGGCTCCATCTTAGGGCCCCTCTTATTTAATATCTACATGTTCCCACTAGCCCAGATTATAACAACCAATAACATTAGCTACCATAACTATGCAGATGATACTCAGCTTTACATTACGATGTCACCAGGTGACTTTGAAAACATCCAAACCCTAAGGAAATGCATAGAGCAAATCAATGGATGGATGTGCCATAACTTTCTCCAGCTGAACAGAAACAAAACAGAAGTAACTACTTTTGGACCTAAAGAGGAACGATCAACAGTCAGCACACAGCTTCAGTTAATCCAGCTAGAAACTACTGATCAGGCCTGAAATCTAGGTGTAGTAATGGACTCAGACCTGAACCTCCAGGGTCACATAAAGGCAATAACAAGGTCGGCCTTCTATCACCTGAAGAACATTTCTAGGATTAAAGGACTGATGTCGCAACAGGAGCTAGAAAAACTCATCCATGCGTTTATCTTTAGTCGGATTGATTACTTCAACAGCGTCTTCACAGGTCTGCCAGAAAGTCAATCAGACAGCTGCAGCTGATCCAGAACGCTGCTGCTCGTGTTCCTCACTAGAGACAGGAAAGTAGAACACATCACCCCGGTTCTAAAGTCCTTACACTGGCTCCCTGAAGCTCAGATAATAGACTTCTAAATAATTTTACTAGTTTATAAATCATTGAATGACTTTGGCACCAAAGTATATTGAAGATCTACTGTCACTATACCCCCCCAGACCACTCAGGTCCTCTAATTCCAGTCTACTCAACATCCCTACAATCAGAACCAAACATGGAGAAGCAGCTTTCAGTTTCTGTGCTCCTCTACTCTGGAAAAAACTTCCAGACAACTGCAAAGCTGCTGAAACACAGAGTTCTTTTAAATCACAACTAAAAACATTTCCGTTTAGAGCTGCCTTTGAGTAATGTTTTGATGTATCATGTTTTGTGTATGCTTCTTGCTTTATTGCTGTTTTTACTTTATATGCTTTGTCTGTGTTTTACTGCTGTTTTTATTTTACCTTTTAATCATGTAAAGCAACTTCACATGGGCTTCCATAACTCCAAAACAATGCCACAGGCTGATAGCCTCAATGTCACGCCGCATCAAGGCAGTGATTAATGCAAAGGGATTCCCTACCAAGTATTGAAGATTGACGTATCGTTTTGAAAGTACTATAATTTGATTGATTTGATGTGATCCTAATTTCTTTCTTATTTTTTTGGCCAAAACTGAGAAGTAAATGGTGATTTCTTTACATTATTCAAATTTTTTAATTCCTGTTTTCATGGGTTTTATAAGCTGAAAACCCAAATTATGTACAAATAAACTACTAAATATTTCAGATCGTTTAAGTTGTGGGCCCTGAATCTATAATCTATGGAAGTTTAATGTTTTGAATGGAAATATGGAAATGAATAAACTTTTCCATGATATTCTAATTTTTTGAAAAGAGTCTGTATATTTAGTGTCCCAGAGGTACCTGTCTGAATCCATCTGAAAAGTTGTTTTTGTAGTAGCGGATCATGGAGTTCCAGCCGTCCATCAGCAGTCCCCACCTGGTCCTCTTTCCTGTCCTGATCAATCAATAGAATCAAGTTCAACAACTGCATGATGACAGCATTGCTGGGAGATTCAGACAGACAGAACATGTCTGTGTGTTGAGTGATGTTCTATTGCTTTACCTGGTAAAGTCTGTTTTTAGGGCTCCAGTCCCAGCATACTGCACAGCGCATGCATTAGCATTGTCAGCCCATGCTGTTAGAAAGCAAACACAGAAACCATGGATGAAAACACTGAAACATCATAGGATCTACCAATCGCACAACACATGGCGATAGCGGAGCATGCAGTGACTTACCGTTTTTGTAAACTTTTTCAAACTCTGCCTGCTCCTCAATGCGCTGACCCACATTCAGAACCCCCATTCTCTGAAAATGAGTGAGAGGGAGATATTTTAGCATTGCTTTAAAATCACCTTATTTTCCTGACACAACACTGTATGAACAACCCTGCTTGTTCTGATTGTCTAAAGTCTGGCACTGGCAGGATGGTAATAGGTTGGTGATCTAAATGGACTACTTTTCAGATTTTCACTTTTTCTTCTTTTTTGACACAAAAAGCGTGAACATATGTGAATGTGAATGCTCTTTTTGTTAATTTGCTCTTTGTATCCCAGTTCTAGAACTGAACTGCTTGAGGTGGCAGCTTGCTGGACGAGCTCTGTCTCAGTGGGTAGATTAGTTGGCTAGTAATCGGAGGGTTGTAGGTTTGAATCCAGCTTCCACCTGGGGCGCATGTCGATGTGCTCCTGGGCAAGGCACTTACCCTCATGTTGTCTACCCATCTGTGTATCTGCGTGTTTGTGAGTGTGAATGTGGCTCCAGTGTAAAAGGCTTTGAGTGGTCTGTATGACTGGAAAAGCGCTATATAAGTTCAGTCAACTTCTCCTTTTTGTGGTTGAAACACTGCTTTATTTGGATGATTAGCCCCACTGGTAACTTGTAGTTACTTGTAGTAGTTTAGCAGTTATGATGCAAAAACCATTTCGTATTTATAATAGGGAGCACCTGATTAACATCTGAAAACCTAGTAAGTAAGTAAGTAAGTACAATTTATTTATAGAGCGTCTTTCACAGATGAGTGTATCACAAAGCGCTGTACAACCAAGTAAAAGCTGGACAAAACATGTCAACACGTAAGATAATCGCCCAGATAAATTTCTAATAATGAGAACTTTATCAGGGTAAAACAACAACAGCAACAACAGTAAGGTAGTTAATATCAAAACCACATACATCAAAATTAGGAAAAAAAGAGATAAAAAGCATAGCAATGAGGGAGGCCTTGATTGAACAGAAGGTTTTTAAAAAGTTTTTTAAAGACCTCTACGGAGTTTGAGAGGCGGAGTTTCATGGGCAAACTGTTCCACAATCCTTTAGTATGCAGTTTAGAGTGTGGGACAGCTAGCAAGTTTTGATCAAAGGTTACATGAGGTGGTGTGTGGGGATAAAAGCTGTAATAAATAGTCAAGGGTCTGGGCGTGCAGCATAAAACGGCAAGCACCTTAAAACGGATTCTAAATTCTACAGGGAGCCAGTGCAAAGAGTGTAGTATTGGGGTGATTTGAGTCTGTCTCTTGGATTCTGTTAGAAGTTTGGCTGCTGCGTTTTGGATGACTTGAAGGCGTGAGAGGGATGATTTGTTTAGACCAGTAAAAAGAGCATTACAGTAGTCCAAACGTGACGCGGCAAAATCATTGATTTTTTTTCCCAGATCTGAAGGCGAAACCATTTTCCTGAGTTTTGAAATGTTTCTTAGATGAAAGAAACAGGAACAAGAGGTGGATTTGCTATGTGAATTAAAGCTTAAAATAAAATCAAAAATAACTCCTAGATTTCATATTTTGGGCTTGGCCAATGAGCAAAAGGAAGCAATCGCCTGTTCTACTTTAAGATGGAGTTCTGGGGATGCAACAATAAGAGTCTCAGTCTTACTGGCATTCAGAACAAGAAAATTGCTGGCCAGCCAGTTGCTGATCTGTGTCAAACAGAGAACAAGGGTGGCCAGCTTGTCCAATGGGTGTGGCTTAAACATCATATACAGCTGAATGTCGTCAGCATAAAAGTGATATGAAACATCTGAAAAGGACTGAATAATGGTAACCAAGGGCAGGATGTATAAAGAAAAAAATAAAGGGCCCAGAATCAGGTCCAGATTGTTTCATCAGAACGGTGCTCTATAGTCAATGTCATTAGTAGTAAATGCAGCTTTTGGCCACTAGATGCTTTATATTGTAAGGCCAGTTTATCTAACCTGGTCTTTTGGTGATTTTGAAAACCAGTAGGTGTAGAGAACAACAAAACAGACGCTGTGTTTGTTTGTTTACATGCGTCCTGCATCCCCTGCTGTGCTAGTGGGGAATTGCTTTGCAAGACTGACGAACCGACGGAGAAGTATAAAAGCAAAATGTCTCCGTCAATACGTGCGAGTGTGGGTGCAAACTTGTTGACAGAGAAGTACAAACTAGGCTTCAACTAAAAATTTTTTTTTGACGGATTGGAATAATGAACTGAAGGATTAATTGGAATGTATATTTGATTGAATTGAAATGACTTTTCTTATTAGTGCCTTGAGATGACATCTGTAATGAATTGCTGCCAGTAGAGGGTTGGTGTTGAAATTCAGCCTTGGAGCTTGGTTTGGAGAGGCCTTTTATCTGATATCTTTTATCTGAAACCATAATTTTAACAAAATTTATTTTATTGGTAGTCTGGTGTGGCTGCTGAAGGAGGAGCAGCCACTCCTGATCTCCCCCAGTTTCTCATATTATTTTCTTTTCTTACATTTTTTCTAAGTTACTTTATACACCCAGCCTTTGGAGATACTCTATTAGACCAGATCTGCTTTTTGGATTATTCTTTGAAGGACTGGATTAACAGAATCGAGTTTTGATCAGCTGAGGACTTCGACAAACTGCTCCAGAGAATGGACGAAATGGAGATAAAGATACGTCGCTTTGAACTGAACATGGAAGTGAACACTGGGTATGGAAATGAGAAAACTTTACCAATGACTACACACAGGGAGCAAGAACCTGGCAGCCCGGTATTAACTTGGTCCAACAGTCTCGCACAGAAGCCACAGAACAACACCACTCCCTCAGCCAAAAGGCACTTAATGGGTAGAACCCCCTATTCACAGTTTGATGAACACTGGGCAGCTTTAAAGTGCACCGAAACATCTACACCTGCTCCGAGGAAGAAAAAAACAAAAGAAATTCCAACCCAAAACAAGAGTTATTACTCCCCCTGGAATCCCAATGAAAAACATTCGCAGCCCTCAGTTGCCCAAAAGACGATGTAGCCCCAGGGACCAGTCAAGGTCCCCAGGAGAAATCCATTCACATGAAGCGGACGCGTAAGAAAGCAAGAACCCCCCCAGCAAAACTTCTCATAATTCATGATGGTTCAATAAATGGGATCGTAGACTTATGTAGCCAGAACACCAGTGTTATCAGCTGCCTCAAGAATACAGTGAGCGAAATCTCAGCAAAAATCTAGACAATCATAGATCAATGGATGGAGCAGCTCTTCTTTCTAGGAATATGGCCGAATTTATTAGTCCTCCAAAACACTGACAACCCATGGTCCAGACCAGGAAGCAGAGTCGTAGTTTAACCCACCTCTCTGCTGCTTCTGTACTGTTACCCCCCCATTACCCAATAGAAACAGTGTCTTGCCCACGGGCAAAATTAAATGGATTAAAAGTTAAGCCAACAAAAGCAAATTATGGAACTCTCATAAAAATAAATACAACTTTGACTGAACAGAAAAATAAATCTATTAAATGTGGTTTATTAAACATAAGATCTCTCTCCTCAAAGACTTTGTTAGTAAATGACTTGATTTGTGATAATCACATTGATTTCCTTTGTCTCACAGAAACCTGGTTGCAGCAGGAGGATTATGTCAGTATAAATGAGTCAACTCCTTCCAGTCATTTAAATTTTCACATTCCTAGAAATACTGGGCGAGGAGGAGGAGTTGCAACCATTTTTCGTTCTGATTTACTAATTAGTCCCAGACCAATTGATAGCTACAGTTCTTTTGAATATCTAACCCTTAATTTTCCTTATCCAAGTTGCAAAACATTAACACCATTTTTGTTTGTGGTTTTGTATCGTCCACCAGGCCCTTACTCTCAATTCTTGGATCAGATCTCACATTTTTTATCTGATTTAGTATTAAATACTGATAGGGTTATTATAGTGGGGGACTTTAATATTCATGTGGATACTGAAAGTGATAGCCTAAATGCAGCCTTTAGTGCTATTTTAGACTCAATTGGCTTTACTCAAAAAGTACAGGGATCGACCCACTCAGGTAAACACACTTTGGACCTTGTACTGACATACGGTATTGAGTGTGAGGAAATAACAGTCCACCCACATAACCCGGTCCTGTCTGACCACTTCTTGATAACTTTTGAATTTACTTTAACTGACCATCTTAAATCTGAAAGAAAATTTCATATTAGTAGAGCTTTATCAGACAATGCTGTAATAATTTTTAAAGAATCTGTTCCATTCTTACTTTCCTTAGTGTCTCAGGGTAACACAGTGGATGGCAGCAATTCTATCTCTAACCCTTCAGAAATTGATGATCTGGTTCACAGCGTTACGTCCTCATTGCGTTTGGCATTAGATAGTGTAGCCCCCTTAAAAAAGAAAGTGGCTAGCCATAGGAGGCTGACTCCTTGGTTCAACGCAGAATTGCATACTTTAAAGCAGAATACTAGGAAGTTGGAGAGAAAATGGCGCTCTACACACCTAGAGGATTCCTATTTAACCTGGAATAACAGTCTACTGCTGTATAAAAAGACCCTTCGACAAGCTAGAACAGCATATTTTTCATCATTAATAGAGGCGAATAAAAACAATCCTAGGTTTCTTTTTAGTACAGTTGCCAAACTTACACAGAGTCATAGCTCTGTTGAGCCAACTATTCCCCCAGCTCTTAGCAGTGATGATTTTATGGGATTCTTCGTAAATAAAATTAATTCTATTAAAAATAAAAATCATTGGCATCCTCCCAAACATGATTACTTCTTCCTCAGTAAATGAGGCAGTATCGGAAAGAACTGTAGATCCTCAGTTGTGCTTAGGCTGTTTTGATTCAGTCGAGCTTTCGGAATTATCAAAAATATTAGCCTCATCTAAACCTTCAACTTGTATGTTGGACCCAATTCCAACCAAATTATTTAAAGAAGTGTTACATTTGGTTCCTGGCCCCATTTTGGATATGATTAATCTATCCTTAGTAAACGGATACGTACCACAGGAATTTAAAATAGCTGTAATTAAACCTTTACTCAAGAAACCTTCCCTTGATCAAGATGACTTAGTGAATTACAGACCTATATCTAACCTTCCTTTCTTATCCAAAGTCCTTGAGAAAATTGTTGCCAATCAAGTCTGTGAGCATTTAAACAATAACGAGCTGTTTGAAGAGTTTCAGTCAGGTTTTAGAGCTCATCATAGCACTGAAACAGCACTGGTGAAGGTTACTAATGATATTCTCATGGCCTCAGATAATGGACTTGTGTCTGTTCTGGTTTTGTTAGATCTCAGTGCTGCTTTTGACACAGTCGATCATAATATTCTCTTAGAAAGGCTTGAACATGTTGCAGGGATCAAAGGAACAGCACTAGGCTGGTTTAAATCATATTTGTCTGATAGATTCCAGTTTGTTCATCTAAATGATAAATCTTCTTCACTCTCAAGAGTTACTTGTGGAGTTCCACAGAGTTCTGTGCTTGGACCAATTCTGTTCACCATATATATGCTCCCAATTGGTAGAATCATTAGACAGCATGGGATAAATTTCCACAGCTATGCAGATGATACACAACTATATTTATCCATAAATCCTAAAGAACCCAGTCAGTTAGGTAGATTACAGGCATGTCTGGAAGACATAAAAACATGGATGACCCTAAACTTTTTGCTTTTAAATTCTGACAAAACAGAAGTTGCTGTCTTTGGACCAGAAGTTCTTAAACAGAAACTGATTAGTCAATCACTTCATCTGGATGGCATTAAATTGGCCCCCAGTAATAACGTAAAGAACCTCGGCGTTATTTTTGACCAAGACTTGACATTTAAATACCATATTAAACAGGTTTCTAGGATTTCTTTCTTTCACCTCCGGAATATTGCTAAAATTAGAAACATCCTGCCCAGGAGTGATGCTGAGAAACTAGTCCATGCATTTGTTACCTCAAGGCTGGACTACTGTAATTCTTTACTATCAGGTAGTCCACAAAATGGTATTAAAAGCCTCCAGTTGATCCAAAATGCGGCAGCAAGAGTTTTGATGAATATTAAAAAGAGAGATCACATTTCTCCTGTTTTAGCTTCCCTTCATTGGCTCCCTGTTAAATCCAGAATAGAATTTAAGATCCTTCTTCTTACATACAAAGCCCTTAATAATCAAGCTCCATCATACATCAGAGATCTAATTGTTCCTTATGTTCCTAACAGAGCACTTTGCTCTCAGACTGCAGGTTTACTTGTAATTCCTAGGATTTCTAAAAGTAGAATGGGAGGCAGATCTTTTAGTTATCAGGCTCCTCTCCTGTGGAACCAGCTCCCAGCTTTAGTCCGTGAGGCAGACACTCTGTTTACTTTTAAGGCCAGGCTTAAAACTTTCCTTTTTGATAAAGCTTATAGTTAGAGTGGCTAAGGTCATCCTGAGCTATCTCTGTAGTTATGCTGCTATAGGCTTAGACTGCTGGAGGACAGACTTACCAATTTTCTTCACTCTGCTACTTCCTTTTCTCATACGACTCTCCAGTTGTATTACAGTACATTCTGTTATTTCGACTGTTAACTTTGTTTTCTCTCAGTGTTTTTCTCTCCATAGAAGATATACCTGGTCTGGTGTCCTGCTTGGCTGCAATGCCCTGTTGGACGGGGGGCATCGACTGGGATGATCCTCCCAGTAACTGAACATCCACTGTGTCCTGTTATTAACTTTTTACTTTCTGTAACATGGAAAGTTCTCTTATATCAGATCTTCTGTTCCTTCTGTGTTTCTGCTCTGTCTTCTCAAACCCCCAGACGGTCGTGGCAGATGGCCGCTCCTACTGAGCCTGGTTCTGTTGGAGGTTTCTTCCTGTTAAAGGGGAGTTTTTCCTCTCCACCGTCGCTACATGCTTGCTCAGTATGAGGGATTGCTGAAGGATTGCTGAAGGATTGCTGTGGTTGGAAAGTCTGCATCAACGGGGCCCAACCTCACGCCAATGACTGACGCAATCTGCTGGGATTCCTTAAATAGGAAACTTTTTAACTGATTGGAATGTTTGTATAAATGTATTGAAATGACTTCTTGTTAAGTGCCTTGAGATGACATCTGTTGTGAATTGGCGCTATATAAATAAACTGAATTGAAACTGAATTGAATTCAATGGCGCCGCGAGAGTGACAGCTGTTTACAGCAGCTCTGTGTCCTTAGCTATGATGGGAAAAATTTTGCATTAATGAACTGAACAGACCACATTTCCCAGCATTCTTGGTGCTGCCCTGAACGCACTCCCATTGGTCTGTGGCCAGTGATGACATTAAGGAGATTATTTAACTGGTGCAGCTACATTGCAAACTGCCTTCCCTCTCCGACTTCAGATGCGACAGTAGGTGCAAATGGCTAGTGAAAATTTCCACTTTTTTTTCTATACCTGCGGGACCAGGGAAGAACTCTCCTCAAATCTTCGAAATGCCCTCTTTCCAGCGATCCAGCGTCCTGTGAGTGCAACCAGGAAAGCTTGCTGGTGGCAAGTCTGTTCCAAGGCAGTTCTTGAAGAAGACAGGCCCTAGC
The DNA here is from genome assembly GCA_963556495.2 of Valencia hispanica. NCBI lineage: Eukaryota > Metazoa > Chordata > Actinopteri > Cyprinodontiformes > Valenciidae > Valencia > Valencia hispanica. The sequence goes on along the minus strand of OY747713.1, from coordinate 54,241,580 downwards.
TGAGTCGCAGGTTTGGCGGCCTGCAATGGATTCACGTTTCCAAAAATACCTCTTGTGTGCACAACAATTTTCCCCACATTTTAACACTTTTCCCTGTTTTTCCCTTCGTGGACTGGCGTGTTTGCCTCGGACCGGCAAGCTATAGTCAAAGTAGGGTCAATCCTGTTTCATTTATTTCTACTCTTAAGTGTTTGGGCAGAGAGATAGCTCCGAATCGTTCCTTGTTGGTTTACTCTGTCAACTCTGAAACCACTGTTTGCTCATTTATTGCCGCCGCACGCTGGTGTTGAGCTGTTCATTTGCTGTGTGTTTGATGCTGTTTTTTTATCCCAAAAGGGATTCACTGTTTATTTCTTTCTCTCGCTCTCTTTTCGTTCTGTCTTAGCACCAAAGTATATTGAAGATCTACTGTTACTATACCACTCAGACCACTCAGGTCCTCTCATTCCAGTCTACTCAACATCCCTAGAATCAGAACCAAACATGGAGAAGCAGCTTTCAGTTTCTATGCTCCTCTGATCTGGAACAAACTTCCAGAAAACTGCAAAGCTGCTGAGTTCTTTTAAATCAAGGCTAAAAACGTATCTGTTTAGAGCTGCCTTTTAGTAATGTTTTCATGTGTCATGTGCTCTGTGTGCATCATACGCTTTATTGCTGTTTTTACATTATCCCCTACTCATATAAACAACCTTTAATTACCTTGTTGTTGAATGTGTGCTATAAAGATTCAATTCATTCAGTTTATTTCTATAGCGCTGATTCACAACAGAAGTCATCTCAAGGCACTTTATAAGAAAGGTCATTTTAATATAATCATACAAACATTCCAATCAGTTTAAAAGTTTTCTAAGGAATCCTAGCAGATTGCATCGAGTCATTAACTAAGGTTGCGTCCCGTTACAAACAAATTGCCTTGCCTATAACAACAACATAATAATGTTTTAGACTACCAATAATATTAATAACATGTTTAAGGTAACAATAGACTAATAATATGTTTTATGACGTCACAACCAGAGGTGGGTATCTAGGTACATTTACTTGAGTAGTTTTTTTTAAAGAAAAAGATACCTTTAGGTGTACTTTTACTGCACCACAATTTTTACTTTTACTTGAGTAATATTATGATGAAGTATTGCTACTCTTTTTTGGGTAAAGTTTCTGGATCCTCTACCTACTCAGAGTAATTTTATTGAATCAAAAAAACATGTTTTAACCAAAAATGCACCAGACAAGGACACAAACCTACAGTTTATGATCAAGTGAGACCTCTGGTTTGTAGCTATGTTGTTCTAATGTTATTTTCTACCCGTTGAGTCATTTGGAGATCAATTATATATATACGGTAAACACTATACATTGCTACTGGAACACTGTTTAAATACAGATACATTACCTATTGTAAGTATTGATTTAATGCATAAGAAATATTGATTTGAAAAAGTTTTATTCTGCTTTATCTTCATTTTGTAATTATATCTATGTTCTAATTCTTTCATTGTACTCTTTAAAATACCAGATTTTGCAGATAACTTTCTATTTTTTTCTGTCTGATGAATTTTTAAAAAATAAATCAGTCCCAATAGAACTGATCTTATGTTCTGATCAGTTAGTAGTTAACCTTTTTATGTATTTTCACTCTCTAGTAAATTCTTGGATGGCTACTTTATACTTTTACTTTAGTGCTATTCTTACTTGAATACAATTTTGGGTACTCTACCCACCTCTGGTCGCAACATAAACACATGCCGGAGTATTTCCAAACTCAGTGGAATCGATCACAACCAGAGAGACAGAGACTTTTCTGTGGCTGATTTTGTGATTCAAGAACTGAGAAAAAATCTTAGCCCAGGAATTGTGGACCGTATTTTGTTGTACAGCAATCTCCAGATCAAATGAATGGCAGCATTTGGAAATGAAATGGAAATAATTCATTGTAATGTTATATTCAGCATGTTAGAGAACGTTTAGCTGAAAATTAATCACTTTCAATAAAGTATTGCCTTGCCTGGAAATCTTTTAACCCACATGCAAAATGAAACGGCGAGTCTAAATAGTAATTAAAGATTTACAACATGGGTAGGCAATCTGCTGCTATGCATGCTAATGGACGGTGGAGATAGGCTTAGGTGCACAACGGCAGTACCGCTTACAAAAATCTTATATGAAGAAAGATGCCTCACTCATGCACACACAGACACATAGCAGGATCACGACAGTGGCTCAACTGCGGCTGCTATTGGACGTTCCGACCACCGGCCCTAGATAAAACCGGCCGTTCAGGAAAACTCCCGAACCTCCCTGATTGTATATAAATAAAGTGAATTGAACTAACGGCCCTTCCTGGTGTGAATACACCCTAAAAGTTGCTGCTCAGTAGCTCTCGAGGAATGTAGTTGGAGACCCCTGGTCTAAAGTGAAATCTGTCAATCAGAAACTCCAGCAGACGGGAAGTTCTGAACTTCAGCCGTCGATATGAAGCTATAACTGCAGATCTAGACCCAGCTAGGGCCATTAAATACATGTCTGCTGGTACACCATGGTATTCTGATCAGCTGACACATTTTTGATTCATGATAAAAAAATCTCAACCTTTTTCTATAACTCCTAATCCATACTGGTCCTGTTTTTCCACACATTTATGGATCAAACACATCCACAGCTCCTGCGCTGAATTTTTTCCTAATAAACACAAATGTGAGAATAACATAATAACGGGAAGACCTTACAATCACTCATGTTGAGTCCCTGATGTAGCTGAATGTGTTAGTGTGCTGTTCATCTAGGTATACAGAATGTTGCTTCAGACCATGGTCACTGAGAACAACCAGTTGCCCTTTCACTGAATGTTTTCCTTGTAAAAAGAAAAGGTGAACATACCTGAAGCTGAGACTGCAGCGAGCGTCTGGCCAGCAGGCTCTGAATGACGTTGGTCCTGTCCAGGCAGTCCATGCAGTTACTCCTGAAAACTCCTTTCTGCTGGGTCAGTATCTTCCCATCCGAGTTGACCATAAAGTAGCTAAACACAGAGAAAAGGCTCAATACCTGTTTCTGGTGTGCACCTGGAGCTAAGCTGCTAGCTCAGCTACCTGTACTCGTCTTGAGTCTCTGCAACAGCATCCACTAAGATCTGGAGACGGTCCCATCTCATGTGACTGCACTCTTTGTGAAAGTCGAAGGCCAGGTAGCTGAGGACCAGAACGGTAAAAGTTTAATGCTTATTCTTTAGAAACAACGTGACAACTTGAACTGCTCTGTTAGACATTTTGTTGCCACTGACTGAAACTATAAATCAGCTGTAAAAACTGAAGAGGCATGAAGGACACTTACTTAAGCATGCCATTGTTCAGACCAGACGACATCTTGGCAAACTCCTCCTCCAGTGGCTTCTCTGAGCCTTTTTGATTGACCTGGACAAGAAAAGTCCAAACTGGCCTCAGGTGTGTACAGTCAGATAATTTAGCTTAGCTTAGTGTTTAATGAACAGGTCCTCACCAGGTTCAGAACCGTCTGTTTTCCATAGATGAGTAGCTGTGAGTCAAAGTGCCTCTGGAACCCATCCATCTGTAAACAGTGATCAAATATCCTCACTTCTGACCTAGTTCAAGTCAAATCAGACACATAGAGAGAACGGATGCGCTTACGTGGTTCATGGTTTTGCTGATTACAGGTTTGGGCTTGTACTTCAGGTTGGGCCTCTGGCTCCAGTAAAACGGCATAGAGCCTCGTGTCTGTGGATGAAAACAGGTTTCAGTTTCTGGAAGGTATTTCTATCCAACACCTTTCAGAGACAACAGCCAGCAGTCAGACAGAACATGAACTCCCAGGCTCACCTGTACAAAAGAAGCCTTGGCTCCCTCATACAACACTATCTGCTCAGTCTCCACAAAGTTAGCAGCATGGCCCTCAGAGTCGATACCTGCAGAGACACAAACATCTCTGAGTAGTTATCCCTGCTTTCCACACTGGGTCAAAGATGAAGGTTCAGAGCTAGCTGCTGATCTCCTAAACTAGACCACTTTCTATTATAAAGACATTATGTTAAAATGGCCTGCATTTAAAAAAAGCTGCACTAATTTGAAATGAAAGATACGCAATAAATGGTTGGGATAGTACTAAACTGAAACCAAACTGCTAACTCTCTCTACATCAGTTCCTTTTCTAGATTAAGTTCCCTAAAAAAACCCTGATTTAAATAAATAACTTGGTCTATGCCAGTGGTTCCCAAAGTGGGGGAGGCAGAATCATTGCAGGGGGGACGCGGTATGAATGGATAAAATAAATGCTTGGACACTGCTAACATAATGGACAGGTTTTTGATGAGGCTCCCACATAAACGCAAAGCAGAATATAAAACATCACCAAACAAACTTCCTTCCAAGCCAAAGAGCAGAAAACACGATGAATAATATCTTGCCTCTGGTTTTGTTCCACCAAACACCTGCAAATGTTTGACTGAGGACAAAAAATGTTTTGAACTGAGTGGCAAAGTGTAAAAAGCCTCACACATTTCTAGAGGATTTAATACTGCACTGTGGACGATTTCAACAATGACTGACAGCAGCCAGCACACTACCAGTTATTCCTCTGTCCAGTAATACCCGGCGTCGCCATAGATATTCTTGCGGGGTTAAAGAAAAAAATTAATAATAAATTTTTACAGGTCAATCTTTAAAATAACATATTCAAAATTTATTTATTTTTAAATAATATTCAGGCCGATCAAACTTAACTGAGAACTACATATAAACGCTGAAATGAAACAATTGCACTCAAAATAGGAACAGCTCACACAGGAGTCTAAACAACCCCACCAATATGGATAATAGTTGGCTAATTATATTGGCTGGTGCATTTATGACATGTCCTTTAACATGTAGGGACTTTGAAGGACTCTGCACAGACAGAGGGCTGCATCAAGTGCGTCTCCCCCCATATTCGGGGTCTAAACAGCTGAGTCCAGACACAGTCAACTACTTTAAAACACGGCCTGTACTGTGTGAGGAAATGGGCTCCAACCAGACAGCTGTTCTGTGTGGCAGTGAGTCATGATGATGTCAGGTGGAATGGTGCTGTCCAGGGTCTTTAAACTGCGAGATGATATCTGCATCTTTTTGAAGGAACAGTGGAACTATCGTGACCACAGATCTTACTGGAATAAGTTCTTTATTAAACTTGCATGCAGTGATTTTGTTTTCCTGAAACCAGTGTTCAATGAATCAAATTCCTTGATGGAGGGCCCAAACACACACCTCCACCTGGCAGATAAAGTGACATCACAGCAGGCTCACACAGAGTACAGAAAAGTTATGATGATTGAAGTCCTCAGTTTTGCAAAACAACCTTTACATTAGTTATTTCTTTCCTCTTGCAGTTCTTAAAGCACTTGTCCACAGAGGTTATTTGTTAAATTTAACAAATTGAAAGCAACGTTGGATACTGGTGCTCTGTAACAAAAAGAAGGTATACTTAGAATGATTACACTGGAAGGTACTGGGAACCACTGGTCTATGTTTACTGTCTGCATGGTATTTAAACAGAAAGGTATTCACTTCTGAGTAATAGCCAGCCAAGCCAATGTTTGAGCATGTTTACCTCTAACATAGTATCTGACGCCAGCCCGGAAGCAGCTTCTCCTGGAGATGAGGATCCACTCAAAGATCTTTCCATTTATGCGGCATGGCTTCATCACAATGACTAGAGTAGAAGGTCAAAGAAAAACCTGAGCTCTGAGTTACAACAAAAACACACCCAACCTTTGGGGCAAAGGATACATCCATGAATAACAGGCAGAGCGAACCTGTGAAGCTACAGAGAGACAGTGCTAGTTAGAAAACATGAGCATGAAGACAGTGAAGAAGAGTGAGGCCATGTGGCGACTGTTACCTCCGGCTGCCCTGCTAGTTCTCTCAACAGGTTACCGTTCCAGACAAACCTCTGGTCTGCCTGTAAACCACAGCACACCGAGTTAGACTCCAACTCTTTACACCACTCCATACCGTGACATGCAAAAGAATAATAAAACTAATACAAATACATGTTAATATCAAAGACTTTTTAAAACCTTTGCCCACATGCACACCACAGGTAAGAATAATGGCAACAAATCTTAACTTTAAACAACTGCAAAGAGCACATTAGATGGTTCATCCTGGACACTAGAGTCAGCGGCCTTATTTCTGGTGAGCCCTGTGTCATCTCAATGTCATTGTCTTTACCAGCTTCAGCAAGTACCGCTAAGTTTCCTCAGGAGGACTTCAAGACATGTTAAGCAGCAGGTCAGTTATCCACTTAAATCAGCCGTGCTGGAACAAAGAAACATGTAAAACCTGCAGGACACCGATCCCTCAAGTACTAGAGTTGGACAGCCTGGCTCTAACTGGACAATATTAGATAATTGTTTTTGAGCCACCAGAGGGCGGTATCATAGAAGCAACTGTCCCAGTTTGTGAACCATGGGAGTATGACATCCAAACTAAATCGTTCCTAGAATAGAAAGCAACATGTTATGATGAAATAGCATTGTTCCAGTTTTGCACTGGTTGTACCACCAGACAAGTAAAGGATTCTACAAACAAAAAATATCAAAGTAACCAATTTTGAAATATTTAATATACCTAAATTTCACAATCAAAACATGTTTTATTTGACAACATGCAGATTGCTGGACTAATGTTCTGGATCAGATGTTTCAGTGGCTAATGGTTCATTTGAAAGCTTTAAATCATCTCAGAGTATTTTACTTGAAGTTTATTACTATTGAAAAAGCATGTTAATAGTCATAGTGTCTTCAGGGTTTTGCCAAAACATGAAATACTTAATATTACTAGAGTGTAGTAAAATGCAATGCTCACTAGATAGATTTTATAAAAGATAGTTACACATGTCAAGAAGTCCTTAAATTACTAAAAGGAAATAATGCACTTGGACACAATCTTATGGATGAAACCATGTCAATGAGCCAGAGCCTTTCTCAAACAGTCACTGTAGCCTTTCTCAGATCCCAACAGAGCAGAACAAACCCAAATGGAGAGAGGAGATGTGTGATGGAAAGGCAGGTAGTACTGGGATTGTTCATGATTGCTGCTGCAACTGCATACTGTATGTACAGTATGCAGTTAGAATAATCACTATGTTGCTGCCTTCCATGACACATTATGTGTAAAGAAAGAGAAATAAAAATTGAACCAACTCCCTGACAATGTGTCAAACTCAACACCATTCTAACATTGGTCAACATACAGTAAATGACTCCCTGTCCTGCTTACTGTAGAAAAAATGTCAAACATCTCATTCTGTGACCTATAGACAGATCTCTAAATGAATTTGAAGAAAAAAGGCCAAACATTCAGTCTGAAGATGTTTAATAAGCATTTACCCTCTCCAACAGACTCATCTCCTGGAAGTCAGGGCTGGTGTTGGCCAGTCGCTGCAGTGTGTGTGTCAGGTCAAAGTCAGTGCAGAAGTAGAAACCATCTGTAGTTAGCACGTTGTTAATCATAGCCAGGAAGGTCTTATTCTCCTGGGACTAAAGCAGGAAAAAACACAGGCTTCTTCAGGATACACTTCTGTTCTCTGGGGAGATAAAATCAGTCAAACAAACATCTCCGTTCCAACAATAAAAACCCTGAAGTGGAAAATGAACTGGGGTCTTTTTAGCAGCTATTTAAAAATGCAATAGCCAACATTATTTAGCATGTTACAAACTAAGCTTGAACAAATGAACATTTACCATTAACCACCAGAATGAATCAACTGAATACAAACAAGACCAACTGCTAAAGCCAATTTTTCTTCAGCAACTCATACATATGTTCATTGTTTCAACTGTTGTTTTAACCTCAGTATTCAGTAGTTGCTGGAGTTGATTACCCAACACTCACGCAGAGTGTGAACACACAGCAGGACTGCCAATGAAGCTGCTATTGGTAAACTCAGGTAAAGTTTGGCTGCATTTGGTTTATTCCTAGCCTAAAGCAGTGCTGCTGCACACACGGAAAACAATTCAGCTTAATTCAGTCATGAACAGATCATTAGTAAAGAGGAGTGGCTTTGGCACAGATAAACAACAATATTTCCTCCATTGGTAGAAAGAGCTGGATCTTTTTACTTCTTCCATGTCCTCATGAATACATGTCCAGACAGGGCTTTGTAGAACAGGTTTAGCTCCCATCCTTTTCATCTTAGGACACACTGCCTTTTTCTAAATAATACACTTTTCTGATGAGACCATAAGGTAAATAATAATAATAGAGTATGAATAGCAGCAGCAGCAGAATATTAATAAGGCACTGCCCACTTTACTGAACTTAAGAGTGAACACAGGCTAATCCTGAACATGAGGTCTCCCCTCAGAAACCAAGGACGCTTGTCTCCTTTACAACCTTATGTCTACAGCACACAGAGCTGACTATTAACCAGCACAATGGGCCTCCAACGTGCTGATGGCATCTTGATGTGATTGTGTTTCAGTGTAACCACACACAGACTGTTTTCCTCTTCACAGGACAGCCGTATAGTCAAACATTTAGAATGGACTTTTCTTGTTTTGTTTTCTGAACCTAGCCAAATCTACCTGATTTATTCATAATCAGCAACAATAATAATCCTAATTAGAGTTTGGAGTTATGAAAATCAGATAACCTTGTTGATTCCCGGCACTAACATGGCTCCTGAGTGATCGGAGCGTGAGTACAGGTGAGAACACGCTCCAGAAGGTTTTCCTCAGACCACATTCAGAGGTGACCTGGGAAACTACTGTCTGCTGTAGTTTGGCAGCCAGTCCTGGGAAACATTCAGGGAACACCCCATGACCAGACATGCCCTCCCTGAACCAGACCAATGTGATTTGGTACCCACTGTAATACATCCATGTTTGGAACACAGGAACAGTTTTCTACATTTGCAGTTTTTCCAACTGCATAAATGGACACAAACAAGCAGGTGTTTCTGGTAGAGCACTAAAGCTATGAAGAGTCTTGCTAACCTGTATCTCTGAGAGATGAAGCACTGTCTTCTTATAGGAAATGACATCAAAGTCCACAGCCTTCCACACTGCGTGGCCAAGGAGGTTGCCCACATTCCTCTTCCTGGTGATGACAATCAGGTACATCCCTGTGCAGTGAACGTATCAGTCAGTCCTCAATTCTTTTGAAGGAAATCCTAAACAGAATATCTGACAGCATGTATACTGTAGTTATCATCAGGCACATACCTGCAACCAGGCGAATAGTTCCCATAATCCCACAGATAGGTCTGGTGACAGCAGAGGGAGGAATGTCCTGTCTACCTATGGAACCGTGAACAGAACAGTGAAGAGATGACAGAGAAATGCACCTTTCTGTATCTTCTGTCCTTCTATTCATTGATGTTAAAAAAAAATCATTAAATATTCTCAGAATTACCAAGGTCTAGGGTTAGCAAACACCCAATCATTAACATCCTCAAGCAACTCTATGAGATCAGCTGGAGCACAATACTTGTTCTCCAGATGTTCTACCTGTGAGGGTCATCTCGTTGGAAACCCGGTCGATGACTAGGACAGCATCAGCCCCCTCATCACAGGCCTCGATGAAGAACTTCTCAGGGGTCGTGTGTCTATGAGACAAACACAATGAAAACATGGGAAGGAATAGAATGGCAACAAGTACACACAGTAATAAGATGGGCAGAACCTAAAACAGAGAGAGCAATAAATTGACATAAAAAGAAGAACTATTTTAACATTAGTTCTCAAAGCATGTTTTTTAATTCATGTAAAGCCAAAGGGTCAGAGGGCAGAGCTGCTTTATTTGGCCGGTTTTCCTCCAGTGTTAGCTGCTATACTTCACAACCACACCACTTCTAACATTAAATAGGCACAGCTTACTTCTAAGCTACATAGAAATGCATCGAGTCCATCTTGTTGATGCAGTTGTATATCCTCACAGTTGCTTGAGGCTTTCCCAGTATGTGAACTTATTCTGTTGAACTGTTTTTTTCTGAAGGCTGAACTGTTCATGCTCTACTTCTACTCAATAACATCTAAACTTTTCAAAGGTTTCTATCTTTTGTCTGTAGGCTGGGAAATGCCCCGGACAGGCCCCCAACCAATCAGTGGGCCAACACAAAAACACACAGAGTCCAACCATACTCCATACTATGAGCAGTCTGCTAGGAGCAGGCCGATGCCGTCTCAAACATTTTGGTGATGGTGAAAGGTGAGCCTTCTGTTGAGATGAAAGTTAGGATTTACTGTTAAATGGAGAGCTCACTGGGGAACAGGCTGAACCTATAAGCTAAACCAAGGTGTCTAGATGTGGAGCTCCAAGTGACTGGAAGAAGCTCCACCTATTGTAGAAATGTATTTCTGCACTTCTCCAACTAAAACAAGCTACATATATGGCCAGGCTGATGCACTGAAAGTTTTTCAATTTATATAAACTAATTAAAAGACTTTTGATTCATGTTAAATAAATATTAGCTCTCCCCACATATAGATTTTGATCTAAGTTAATAATCACAAAACTCCTGTTGTTCGTTTTATGTTCAGGTTTGGTGGCTGATGATTTGACATTTATCACGAATGATAAAAAAAATACCAGAAAATACCTGACCAGTTTTGTTTGTTTTATTTTGCTAATAAAGAACATCAGGAAAACCATAAATCAGTTGTTGAAATTGTTATAGTAGAAATGCCATTTTAGCCGAAAACCAGATGTGGCCATTGTGTTAATGAGCTGAACAATCTGTGATCCCAACCAAGACTCTGTATCACCAGAACAGGGCAAAGATCCTAACAAATAAACACTACCTACTCAATACAGATCTATTTTGTACAGCTTTTTAAAAAGCCACTGTTTCTTCTAACAGAAAACGAACTGACTCAACATGCTTGGTCCAAGTGTTCAGGGAGTGGTCACAGCAACGACTAATGGATTAGAAAGACGAGGAAAAAGGAGAGAATGAAATGAAAGTCATTGAATCTGTTTGTCATAGTAAGAAAAGAGCTGGTTTTTATTTTCAATTGTTTATAGCCGTTTATTTTAGCAGTGCTAGATTGATACTTTAGCCCTTAATGGACTGAAGCAATGTTGGAAGAAGGATGGGCCTAAATTCCCTTTAAAATTATGACAGACTGGTATGGTCAGACTGGAGACAGTTGCTGAATTCTCACAATCTGTTTAATCAAGGGGTGTATGTACTTCTGCTTTTGACTGTGTAGACCAGTGGTGTCCAAAGTCAGGCCTCAGGGTCCGTCCGCTGTCACCATGGGGACAAGGATGGATGGATCAAACGATTGGTTCAGTACCAGGCCTCTGGAGAACTTCAAGACATGTTGAGGAGGTCATTTATCCATTTAAATCAGCTGTGCTAAAACCTACAGGACTCATCTAAAATCTATAGGACTCATCTAAAACCTACAGGACTCTGGAGGACTGGAGTGGGACCCCCTTGGTGTAAACCTATTCCTCATCCCTGTATAAACCAGGAGAACCAGAAAAGATGGTGGATAATGTTGAATTCTAGCTCTATGTTTATAACAATATATGGCAAAAGTCTCCATTTAATAGATTGTTTTTGCTTTAGTTGTAATTTTTTTTAAAGCAAACTGAAATAAACCCCATTTTGAACTATTAATGAGGAAAACAGGCAGGGCAACTAACAACTGAAGTCGGTGAAGCAGAAAGGGCCATTTGTAGACAGTCAGCTGCTGCAGTGACACAGTTACTCTATTGTTGGTCTTGTATAATCTAGAGCAGTCTCAACAAGCATGCTCTAAATCAGAACAGCACTCTTTCTCCACAACAAACCAATCTATAATCTAGGAGGCAACACTTCCTTTTAGACTGGTGGTTGGATCAGAATCCTGATCCTGATCCATAGTAACATCCTCCACAAACAGGAGGCTGACATGTTCAGTGAGCTGCCCGCCCCACCTCCTGCTGCAGAGGGATAACAGGTAGGACCGGATGGATGGTTCACTGTCAATGAAGGTGTGTCTTTAAAACCACCGCTGTCAGGTTGAAAAAGGGCTAGGCTAACTGTCACCACAGCAGAGCCTTAGTTTTATGAACAGCAGGTAGAGGAACTCGGTGCTTTAACTAACAAAAAGCAGAAACTTCTCTCCGGAGGAGTGAAGATCAGCACCAGGAGAAAATGGACATAACAACAATGTTCACCTCACACACACATGTACTCGTTTATTCCCAGCCGTGTGTGTGTTTTTCATTATAAATGAGTGAAAGGTGAAGTTCGGCTGACTCCTGCTCTATATCTCGATCCTATCACCAAACTTCAGGCTAACTGCTGAACTTCTGCTTCAGTGTTAGCATCGGTGGAAGCTGCTTTTCTTCTTCGGTTATCACACAACTTAGACTAGGAGAAGAACTGCAAACAAGATAGAAAACCAAAATAAGTCGAAAATACTTACAAATTGTATCTTTCATAGGCGGTCGCCATTTTCCTTCCGACTGGTTGACCTCAGTGACGACAGCAGAGAGAGCGGCTCTCCTCTCTGTTGCCAGTTAAGAGTCTGACGGGACAAAGCAAAGCAAAGAGCACAGGGTAGGCGGTGCTGAAAAGCAGCTTTCCGTCCAGCCCAACACAACCTGGCACCCACACAACGGGAGAGGAGGAGGACTGGTAGTTGTAGTTCACTGCGGTTAGAAAACATCCACATTGGAAGACCAAAGCACAGGACAAAAAAAACAAGCAACACATAAGCATAAAAGAAAACCACAAACGTTACAAAATAATATGCTAATAAATATTAAAAGCCTATCTAAACAAATGCCTCTTCTCTGTACTTTTAAAAGGGCCCCGTTCGTTAATGGCACTGAGCCGATAGAAGTTGGTTCCAGAGCGCGGCTGCAACCACCGAGAAAGCCCGGTCACCCCAGCGCCTTCCCCGGTTTCCAAGATGGACAAATGCAGGTCAAATGCTTCAACTTTCCATGCCTCACCGAGGAACTGTACATTTATGAGCCATTTGAATGAGTCATAAAATTCACAGGCCAGGTTCCACAATCACTGGAACAAATTGCTGTGTATTTTGAGATACTTTCATCTGCTTGAAGGTTATGTTTATGTTTTCTGTTTTGGTAATACAAACTAATTTTATTTACAAAAATAAGGGTGACAAAATGTGGTATCATTTTGACCGTCATTATGCAAGACAGGGTAAATAATAAACTGGATTAGATTATGGTGTTTATTTGACGTTTTACATTTTAGAAGAGCCTCATTACAATTTTATAAAATGAGTAAAATGGAAAAAAGAGGCAGGCATTTTTTAAGACACCTAAGACATTAGTTCAGAGAGGACCCTGGTATATAAATTGCTTCCAGTGATTGTTCAGTCTCTGTCAGTGTGAAGTGGACGCAGGTAGAGAAGTGGTGAAGATTAAAAAGAGAACGAAGGTCCAGTCCAGTCCAGTCCAGTGTGACGCGTGTTTGTGTAAAACTAGAACTCTTGTTCGGGATTCGGTTGTAGCTGTGAGCTGAAGGAAAGTCGCACCATGTGGAGCGGTTCGAAGGCCCGAGCACGTGGGGTGGCCAGGAGACTAGAAATGGAGGAGCATCAAATGGGGGTCGGGTGATGAGCCAAAGAAAGAGGAAAAGAATGCGGAGGTAACTGGATCCTTTAGCTAACCCTACCTTACCTGTGTGGTATGTCAATGTGTGAGGGCCTTGGTTAGCCGCAAACTGAACCATCGACTCTCCTTCCTGCATTCTGTAACATGTAATTCTGTAACATGGATTCTAATGAAGATGATAAACTCCCCTTTCTGTTGCAGCTGATGGTCCAGTTTTTAAAACTTTTCGTTTCAAATTGTAAAAATGTGTTTTTTCTTTATTTAGAACGTTTGTGTGAAAGTCATTGGTTATTTAACTGACCCTTTGTAACTTCAATATGGTAGACTAGTATTAATTTGAGCTGCCAACTAAAATGTCTGTCTGTCTTCTAGTGCTCTGCTTTGGTAGCGTCACACAGAAGATGGCTGCTGAGGGAATGGACTGAGTAAGCAGCTGTGAACTGATGGTGAGTTATGAGATGTTACATGAGTAGGGCTGGGCAATATTTATTCTGTAGCTCATATTACATGGACAGTGTGACATCTATTTGCTGTCCTTCACATCCCTCATTTTCAAATTTCTGTTTTTGTTTCTCTGATCAAATCCACTTCATACTCCAATCATCTGGAAACTTAATTAACACAGTCAGGAAATACACTGTAACTGTAGCCTAGTATATGCTGCTGTGTAATGGTTAATTTAACTTACAGTGTGTGTTGTCATTGTTCTACTCTGACCACTCCTCTGTTTTATGTTAATCACATATAATGATACCACATGTCCTGTAGATCCCTCCTATATGTTGGCCCACACTTTGACTGTTCCATCATAGACGTATATGTATAAAGAACAGACACCGCATTGACCGCTACTGCCTATTGGCGCTGATGAGCCGTGAGGCCGCCATCTTGGGCCGGTATCCCCCGCTCCACTTTGTAATCTGTTTGGCAGACTCAATGAAGCGTCAGCACGTTCATTAAATCATAACTCGCTAAATACTAAACTGATTTTAATGCGTTTTTTTTATCTGATAACTGCAGACATTTAGCTATGATACATGACAGATGGTTCGGCCTGTTTCTATATTCATTGGCTTAAAGATCCACTCCAATCATCTTTTTGAGCTATTTTAAAGTGTTCTCAGTGATCTTTAAATTATGATTAAATTATGATTTTTAGCCAAAATCTGTGGTGTTAGAATATTCTGATTTACTCATGAAATGTATGCAAAACGCACAATGCTATAAGATGGTGAAGAAGAAAGTACTACTCATCCATTTTAATAATGTATACAATATAATTCATGAGTGATACACATTTCATATAGACAATATAATAAATATAGCTATATAGGCTAATATACAGTGTATATAGATAGATAGATAGATAGATATCTATCAGATTTCTTCGAACTTTTCTTTTAAAAAAAGAAGGCATTTCTGTTGATTATGCGAAGCTGCTAAAATGATCAGTAAGCTTGTTTGCAAACTATTCAACAGTAGGCTGCATTTCTTGCCTCAAAGCAGCCAATGCAGTGTCTATTCTTTATATATGTATATGGTTTCTGGAGGAAGGTCCTGAATTATAACCACACATCTGGATTCTCTGGAACTATTGCCCAGCCCTACCATTCAATGATGTGCTGTATTAAAGGCTGTGATGATGATTTATTGGACTAGAGTCTCTGATAATATGGTGAAGTTCTTTCAGATTGTACTGAACATGCATGATTGCAAGCTTTCCATCCCAGCTGGTTTAGTAAAAGTTGGTACTAATAGTTTTTCTTTTTTATTCAGGCAGTTTGTGAAGTGCCCATAGATGTACTGGCAGGTAAGCCTGGGATCTACAAGCTTCTGTTCTGTTGTGTTAAGTGGAATGATGATTTTTAGACTAGAGTCTCTGAGAATCGAAACATGAAGTCGTTTTCACAGTACACTGACCACATAACCACAGTTTAGTAAAACATTCATGTAATCCTGCAGTTGGTTTCTTTTATTAGAATATTTTTACCTATTATAGTTTCTTCCTATAGGTCATTGCTCCGGTCCACTGGCATTCCTGGGTGTAAGTATCCGTTGACATTAAAATCAGTTGAAGTAACAGAATTGTTATGATGCAATTGCTACATGTGTTCTCCTCTTCATTCATGGTAATCTGTGGCTCTATATTAGAATTTAACATCACTAGAATTACCTTGATCAACATTGCAATACATTTTACAGCAATGGCTTTAGGATTGTGAGTAAAAGCCATTGAATGCAACTTATCTGTGTTTAACTTTTATTTCCCACTTTAAAAAAAACCATGCAGTGCCGACAGGAAAGTGTTATGAAGTAGAAGTAAATCTCCCCTGTTGGATCCAGAGGGTGTCATGTCTGCTCCACATGTCTGATTGGTCAATGATGATGCAGTTATTTGGTTCTACTGATGTTAACTGAAGTCTACTCGCAGCGCACTGAGACTGTCCAGACTGTTGGAGCTTTAGAGAAACTGCAGGTCAAGCATGATGGACATCATTTGTAGTTTCCTCAGACTGCTGACAGGCCATAGCCTGGTTATGGACAGTAGGTCACAGCAGGACCTCTTACACTTGTTTTAATACAGAGTGGTGGAATCAACCAAACACATTTTCTTATTTAAAAGTAGAACTAGGAGAATGTTGGTTTGCAAAATTGTAACTTTAATTTCTAAACCAACTGAAACATTAACCCTGATCATCTCTCCACAGGAAGTGAACCGTTAATGAAGGCTAAATCTGGGCTCCAAATAAAGAACAACGAACGGATGTTTATTAAATCTGCTTTCTTTAAATTGACTGAGATGTGTAAAATGTTAGTTGTTCTTGAGGTAATAGCATTGGTTTTTTTTTAATGGTATGTGGATGATCTGTATGTGAAATAAACACTTAAATGTCTCTGTGCATACACTACAACTCTTGGTTTGTCTGGGAAATAAAGCCTCACATAATCCAGTCTCTTTCCCTCAGTCTCTGTTTGGGTTGGAGAGGAGCTGATGTATTTCAGCAAGGTCAATAATATATTACAAATGTCTCTTAACCACCCGCCAAATTCATATTTCATATACAAAGCAGTAGTTCCTGCCTTTTTTTTAAACCCCTACAGGATAACTTAAATTCATAAATGTATTAATCCAAGAGGGACGTTTGTTTAGGACGTCAACTAGCGGAAGTTTGGGGCTCGTTTGTTCTGGTCTCCCCGGCGGGCCTTCCGCTGACTTTTAATTTGAAGGCTGATCGTGAGCCGGCCCGGTAGTAGTACTGTGTGTCGCCTTTGTTCTGGAAGGCAGGTAGAAGTAGAACCGTAGACCTTAGGTAGAAGGAACTCCAGGTTCCGGTGTGCGTCAGAAACGGGAGCAGCGCGGTGACCGGAACTCCACGGCCCACATGTAGAGGAACCTCCAGGCACACAGCGGCAGTCCGTGTGAGGAGCTAACCTGGCCGACGGGGTAAAACGTAGGCTAGCGCTTCATTAGCATGTTAGTCACTTGCATAAAAGTCTTAGGGGGAAAGGTTGAAGAGGAAATTTGACATAACTTGTACGTTTGTGTCCCAAACTCCAAATATGTTTATTTCCAGGTGTGGGATTCGGGGTAATGTCCTGAGGAATACCAGGAAGTTGGTCCCGTCCGGACCGGACCCTGGTGTTAGCAGTAAGCTAACTGGGTGTGATGTGTTCCAGTCTGAGCTACATTTAGGAATGTACGGAGGCAGAGTCATTCCTTGAACGGGCTCACCGCACCTTACGGGTGTGTCCAACCCGGGAAAACAGGATTTTGCTTCGGCTTCAATCCAAGTGAAATAAGCGGCTGTTATCTTCCCACGTGGGTTTTATTTAACATTTTCGGACGTTATGGCCTCTGTGGTGGGGAGAGCGTGGAGGTGGCTGCGCTCCTGGGGGAGCCCACACAGCCATCCAAGGTTGTGGCAAAAGCAGCCTGGTGTCGGTGGCTGGGCGTCCTGGATGTGGGGGGGCTGGAGAGAAGCAAGGGACCAAAGTGGTCTAGGAGAGGAGTTTTGGGAGGCGCAGGAGAAACTATCACCCACGGAGATAGATGATGTTGGAGCAGTGAAACCAGAGACGGATCTCCAGGTGTCCAGGTGGTGGAGCAGATATCTCCCTACATCATATATGTGGCCCAGAAAAGCTTCTCAAAGCGGACTGAGACAAAGGAAAGGTGATCCAGCATTGTGTGATGGTGATGGGGACTCTTCTGATTATGGGACCCCTCCTCCATCTCCGCCTCCTTTCCAGCTGACCTCTCCCTTCAGATTCTTTGCAACCAGCTGGAATTTGGAGATTATTCCAGAGCACTACGAGATTTGCTTCAACTTCCTCCGTCACTTGTTTGACTTGTTTGTAGTGGCCTTTCTGTGGAGCGTGTCCCCCCCTGTCAAACTGATCCTGGAGCTGTTGGGGGTCCAGGGAGCGCTGCGGCTGTGGTTTCATGGCATGGCCATGTTTTTTGTCTCAACAGCTGGGATGGCAGGATTGCTCTGGTTGGTTCAGGACTATCTCCCTCAGTTTGCCTTGATCTATGGCATCATCCAAGCATTGGTGATCTCTGTTAGTGTCCGACAGAGTGTAATCCTTGGAACGAAAGAAGACAAAGAAAACATCAGGGAGGTGGAGGAGGCTGATGTAAATAAAGAGCCAGCAGAAAAGGAAGAGAAGCTTTTTTTCTAAAGAACTGCTGAAGACAAGCTTGTCTTAAGGTGAGCCTCCTCTATGTTCCCATCCTGCCAATTCTTGATCATTGTTATCCATCAGGCTTGTTTTAATACGCAGAGTAGATCCCACTGAAGGATTCTTCTCCATTGAAGAAACTTGCCGTAACAGCCGCTAACTGGTAGCTTTTTGTCATGTGACCAGCAGATACACACACATGTTCATCATTTCTATTATAGATCAGAGTTGTTGCTTGGTGCTTGATAATATATCCGCAACTACTTCTCTACATACATTGTAGTTCTTTCACTTGATTGGGTTATCAAAACTACTTTACAGGATTCTATCCATGTAATTACTCTGCTCATCAGTCTCTCATGATGTAGCTCAGATGATTGGATATCTTTAAATTGTTTCAACTGAAATTTGAACAAATTGTGACCTCTTCTAACTATAATCATGCCCCCCCCCCCCCCCCCCTCAAACACACACACACACACAGACAATGATCCAGATCACTTGTTTCTAGTCCCATTGCAGACATTTCCTGAAAATGTCATCAAAATCCGTCCATAGCTTTTTGAGTTATGTTGCTAACAGCAAGTCAACTCCTTTAAATACCTGGGAGTTCACATTGATGGTGACCTGACCTCAGCTGAAGAAGCCAAGTGGACAGTGTTTGTCCTCAGATAGACTGACGGTATTCTAAAGAATCCCTCTCATGTTCTACACTCTGTACTCTGTTTTATAGAAGTCAGGGTGAAGCTACAGAGTGTTGTCATGTAAGCATTCATTTATAACCTTATTGATAAAGGTGTGTCCTTGAACACAGGGGGTGAGATGAACAGGCTCATTTTTAGTTGAACAATGTTATCTATTTCTATCCCCCTTTTAAATGATCTTGTTAAGGTTTATTTATGATTCCATATGTGTGTCTTTATTGTTTTGTGATGCTGTAGATGAGTGTAGTGGACTTGTGTGATGTAATTCCATCTGTCCAATGTCAAATAAAGACACTTGAACTAACAGACAAACCCTGGTGAAAACATCCCCTCCTTGGTGGAGGTAATGAGGACGGTGGCTTGATGAAGTGGATTTATTTACTGATTTCTGTAAAGTAGCAATAGCTGAATATGAAGAGAACTGAAGTCAGTCCAGCGTTGGAATCCCAGATTAGGTTTGATGATTAAAATGCTGCTGCACTAGGAGGAGGAGGAGGAGGAGGAAGAACAGCAGAGCATTGCTGACTTGATAACAGGGATGTTAATCTTACAACAACTCACCATTCGATTCAGAAGCTTATTCATAATCAATACTCTTAGTAATAAGGGGGAGAGTGTGTGTGTGTTGGGGGGGGGGGGGGGGGGTTAAGTACTATCCTTTATAAGTTAAAGAGGGCTATGAGAATATATAATACTGACATAGTTCTCTAAGGGAAGCTGGTTATGTTTTAGAATATGCAGCTGTACAAGGTTCAACCAAGTGATTCTTGATTTGTTAACTCACAGAGACAATCTTTTGACAAAAAGGCAGAATTACTTTTTGCTTACCCTTCAAACTTTAAAATTACCATGACTTAAAAGCAACTGAAAAGAATGGCAGTCAAATAGTTAAAGTTTGTGTGGTAACCAGGTTTAACATTTGAGTCCTCAAACAGTGTCTTCAGATTTCTTACAAAGGAAAATGTGAACTCTCCGTCAATACCTAAAGATAAATATTATATAAGTGACGACTACTCACACTGGAAACCACTTATAAGCTCCAAAAATAAAAAATAGAGTATGGAAATATTACTTTTAAAGTGCCAACTGAGAAGATTTAAACATAAATTAATACTCTTAACTTTTGAGACGTAAACAGAGTACTCATTTAGCTAACATCGGACAGATCCATCTCAAACTTGTAACAAACATTTGAGTTCTCATTTGACAGTGACTAAAAAGCCCATCTGTGTTCATCACTGTCTCATTCAAACAAACACATATCCAGGTACATCTCAACCTTGAGACAAAACAAAACATTTTGATAAATTCTCTGTTTTCATGAACTTCTATGGTATGTCACAGCTTCAGCCTAATTTCACTTAAAACAGTTTAGCAGTGGCTAGCAGCCCTTATCAGACCATTATTTTAAAAATGAGCTCAAATAAAATTCTGTTTAGACGTTTGACACAGTGACACTACAATGCTCACTGTATATAAGCAGGGTAGCCCCAGGGTCTTAATAGTCTTAAAAAAGTCTTAAATTTCATGTTTCCAAATTAAGGCCCTAAAAAGTCTAAAATTCTGTTGCTAAAGTCTTAATTTTTTGTGCAAAGGTCTTAAATTTTTATCATACTAGCCTATGTATGTATTATAAATTTATAATTTTTAGCATTGGTGTATTGGTGTCCATTTATAGCCAAACTGGGCGGAAAAAAACATTACGTCAATGGACGTTTAACTTTTTGGAACATGCGCAAACAATACTTTGCACGATCGCGCCAGAGGCAACGCAACAACGTAATTACACGAGAGGAAACATCACAAAATGGGGAAGTGTCGCTTTAATTCACAGTGGCTTAGAGATCTAAAATATAGCAATTGGGTCAGAGGTTCCGGGCAGCGGCATCGAAGCAAGATGCCGTTTGTGTTGGAAAACATTCAAGCCGACTACATTAGGTCATCTCGCTTTGGACTCTCACATGAAGAGTGTAAAACACACGGCAGCTGCTCATTGTTCAGTTCTACACGGCACAACCTTCGCCGCCCCAGACATCATTGCTAACATCAGCAGCGCAAAGTCATTTCAGTGGAGCACCAACGCTTCGGGCAGAAGTATGGATTTTAAAAACAATTACGGACCACCACTCTTACAGCTCGAATTAATGCATCAGTGAACTGTTTAAGGCAATGTTTCCAGACTTAAGTCGCTGCAACGTTCACCTGCGGCAAGAACAAGACCTCATACATAATAAAATTTGACTTGGCCCCATACATATTGAAGGAGTTGGTCGAAGTTAACAAGGCAAGAGGTGGATTTGTCGTGATGTATTATTTTAGTTGTTTATTTATTTTTGGGTGCATGTACAATGAATTTTGGGTTTTCATGAGCTGTATGCCAAAATCATCAGTTTTAAAACATTAAAATACCTGAAATATTTCAGTTGGTGTGCAATGAATCTAAAATATATGAAAGTTTAATTTTTATCATTACATTATGGAAAAGAATGAACTTTATCACAATATGCTAATTTTTTGAGAAGGACCTGTAGGTCTTAATTTTCATTCTAGTTGTCTTAAAAAGGTCTCAAATTTGGAGTGGTCAAACCTGGGGAAACCCTGATAAGGTGTTACTGTCTATCATTAGGAAGGTTTAAGTTCTTTTGCAGAAAGAGTAGTTGGTCAACATGGTCTGGGGTCAGATTGTTCCTCTGCACAGTCGCTATACTCTCTCTGCTGCTACCAGGTATGCAGAGGTAGCATTTAGCTCATTTAGCCATGAGAGGAGGGAAAGATGCCTCACGGGAACTCCACCACTGAAGGGACAAAGGAGGAACATCCAGATACTTCCTCAGCTCTGTTGCTGGCAGATTGGGGACAGTAAATGTTCTTCTGAGCAGGTTTACAAGTGCTAATGCTCTTTTTCTTCTTTGGTCTCTGGATTCTCAGCTGACACCACCTCTTTCTGTTTTTGAGGATTCTCACTCTCCAGATACATTACAGCAGAACAACATCTTCCAAAAAGTATCCAATGCCATTTAAAGAACATTTATTGTGCAAAACGCATTTAAAAATCTAATATTTCTCCAAATATTCAACACAAATTCTCATTACATATATAAAAATGAAGACATGTTAAATAAAATAAAAGCTAAATGTTATGAAAACACAAAGTTCAAAATTGTTTGACAATGCAAAAAGAAAAATAACATTTATTTCTGCATTTGTGATTAGTTATTAATGAATTTAATATTGGACAAGAATAAAGCTGCCCATATTTTAATAAAAAAGGCTTCAAGTTTAACAGGTTTATTTTCCGGCAAATTGCGGCTGTAGTTGCATTTGATGACTGACGTTTCCTGAAACAAGCATTTTCAACAGTTTAGTAAAAATGTTCTATTACTGTATTGTTCGTTTATCAGATGAATGAACGTTCCCCAAAGCTTCTCTTGAGACAGTCTGTTGTTTGGGTCCAAGCTAACCCAGCATTGTTAAAGTGAATAGCTAGCTACAGCCACATTTAGCTGAGCCTTTTTACTCTTCTAAGGTTTGAGAAGAACAGTTACACTCACCGGTTTCACCAATTTTCTTTTTTCCTCAGATGATGCAGAAGTTCAGCCTCTTCAGCCTTCCTCCAGCTGTGGAAGGACTCCACAGATGCCCACAGATGAATTCATCTTCTATTTCACTTTGATTTAGAGTTTAGAGAAGTTGTCTCCTTGTTTTGCTTTATATCTGTACTCTATAAACATGTACTCATCACTCTGAATGTTTATAGTACGACTATAAATGCTGAGAAACCTGGGGTGATGAGAACGCTACTGTATGTTCAGAAACACTAAGTCCAGTAAATAACAAGGCCTTGGTGCCTGTACTGCTATTTAGATTCATTAGTCTTTTATTTATCTCACTGTATGCAGTAGCTGTTTACTCACATTGGTTAAAATACCTGTTTTTTGTGATGTAAAACTATGATCATAATGAGTTATTGACATTTTTCCACGTCTAATGTGATTCTGCAGAGTTCAAGTGGACAATAAACTAATCTGTTACAAAGGAAAAATATTAAAGCAGCAATAGCCTGGTTGCTAGGGAGTTTGTAGCACGTTGTTCTTTGGGGAAAGTCTTTCAGCATCCACACGCTAATTTGGCAATATTTGCCTCCTCATCCTGGGAATGAGCCGATAGTGAGGACATCTGTTGTCCATAGCCCCCCTCAGGTGACTTCTCAGCTCTTTAGCTGTGGAGGAGAAAAGGCTAGTTTCACAGCCGTACTCTTCTGGCCAAACATCTGGAGAAAGCTGTAGATGTTAGTCAGACAGCACCAGTACCCTCCTCTTCCTTCATGATGCTTTTATCTGGACAGTTACATCTGTGGTCCCCTCTCTGCAGATTATGCCTTCAGCTAAAGGCGGATAAAGTTGTGAAACGATTCATCATGGTCTCACTGTACATTCCAAAAACCTAATTGAACAGGAATGCTTAGACGTCTTGAGAGCCACTGTTTATAAGCCAGCTGAATGATCAGGTAAAGCTGCCCCCCCCCCCCCATAGCTGTGTCCAGTAGGTAGGTTTAGGAAGCACTAACTGAATGTTTAGTAGAAGTACAACATCTCTACAAGCTGTGGTGCTGACTAAATAGATAGTTCATCTAAAAAATGACACTGTTGAAAAGAAATCCTAATTTATCCAGTTGAGGCTTTGTCCTGGACATTTTATTGTCCCCTATCATCATATTCTATTATTGGAACTCTAACCCACACACTTCAACTCAGTTTCTTTTTCTGATTTATTTTGTTGGACTGAGGTTGGATATGAAGGTGCCTTTACACACTGCAGAGCATAAGGTCCTCAGAATGTCTTTCACTTGCCATGGATTACACATCTGGATGCTTTGATCTAAAGCAGACTGAGTGGCGATTGATAATTGGCCTCATGGTTTCCAAGCTACTAAGGGACTGACTTCATCTGACCTAAATTCTGCTTTCTCAATATTTTAAATGGTGCCTTGGACCTAATTTTTGGACATATTAAAGTAGTGTTTTTGAAATGTTTCATCTGGACATACTTGCTTTCAGAACAGGCTTTTATTGTGAAATGTTAAAGTGAGTGTCTTTTTCAGCATAATTACATTAACAAGCAGTACACTGATGTATTCCTGCTTCCTCATGTTGACTCAAAGGCACCAAGATGGATAAAACCATCTGTTTGGTTTTGTTGCACGTTTCCACTCAGCACTTCTACTTTTAGCTAGCTACGGTATGGACATAATATTTTGAACTGTATTTAAAGCCTGTCAGTGAAAGTCATTTAAATGTCATCGTCTCAGGGCACAAAATGCACAATAAAGTTGCTAAGACAAATTAGTTTTCAGTATTTTCCTGAACAGAAAATGAATTGCATTGAGTCATGTTGTAATGTATGTCTTGAGTTTAAACGAGGCAACTGGACTTTACTTGTCTTCAAAACGTTTCATCTCTCATCCCAAAAGCTTCTTTAGTTCTGAAAACTGGATTGGGAGTTTCAGATTTAGAAGTCTAAAGTTAGTGTTGTTAAAGCCCACTAATAAGGCACTAGTGCTTAGAAGCGTACGTAACCTTGGTAGCCTTGTTAGGAATAACGATGCTAACTTTAGATTTATAAATCCGATACTCCCAATCCAGTTTTCAGAACTGAAGAAGTCTCTTGGATGAGAGACGACATGTTTTCAAGACAAGAAAAGTCCAGTTGCCTTCATTTAAACTTTCAAGATGATCTTGTCCTAGATGACTCAGAATCTACACCATGTTCTAATGTATGATGCTATTAACTGTTAGATATACTCTGCACTTTGAATTTGTGATGGACTTTTTTTAATCACAAAAAGGCTTGCTTATATAAAATGTATTTTTCCATGTTCTATAAATATTTTAGTCAAAGGTGAATGTTAGTGTTTAAAATTGGAGGTCAGATTTCAAGTTAGGCTGTCTCCACAGAAAACTGTACCTATTTTAACTCCAACCGTTTCAGGATCGAAAACATCCACGGCTCTATCAAAGCTTTTTTCCCCTTGCCTCTTAGTGTGGAGCTTTTATACAGTAATATTAACACTAACAATCATTTCAGGATCCAGTATATTTATACACCTGACCAGTGCTGGATCAGTGTAGGGAGGATGAATGTAACCCTGATGGACCGCAGAAAAGTACAGTATATGCTGTACCCTGTTCTGTAGTATCTGCATACCAGAGATGTGTATACTTGTTAATTAAAGCTGTTCTTTATTTCGATTGACTTCATTTCTCTAGTTTCTGATTTTCTTTTATTCAAATTATACATGAACTGAAAAAATATAGTTCTGAAATGTTTGTGATGACGGGATGATTTTTTTCCAAAAGCAGATTCAGTTTGTAAAGCTAAGGCAAAGGATGATTAGTTACCCAAACACCACAGCAGGACATGAGGCGTAGCATGGTGTAGTGAGGTAAATGATTGATTGATTGATTAAATCAAGTCATTGACCAGTCCCTCCAGGATTTTGGGCACATTTTTGGGATTTTTGCAGCAAAAATGCCTGATGTTTTTATTTAAGTTTTTTTTTTGTTTTTTTTTTGCCAAATCACTTGAAAATTGTTTCAAAAAATCCATCAAAATGTTAAATTCTAAAATTCCAACAGTAACAATGTATAGTGTTTACCGTATATATATAATTGATCTCCAAATGACTCAACAGGTAGAAAATAACATTAGAACAACATAGCTACAAACCAGAGGTCTCACTTGATCATAAACTGTAGGTTTGTGTCCTTGTCTGGTGAATTTTTGGTTAAAACATGTTTTTTTGATTCAATAAAATTACTCTGAGTAGGTAGAGGATCCAGAAACTTTACCCAAGAAAGAGTAGCAATACTTCATCATAATTTTACTCAAGTAAAAGTGAAAATTGTGCTGCAGTAAAAGTACACCTAAAGGTATCTTTTTCTTCAAAAAAACTACTCAAGTAAATGTACCTAGATACCCACCTCTGGTTGTGACGACATAAAACATATTAGTCTATTATTACCTTAAACATGTTATTAATATTATTGGTAGTATAAAACATTACTTTGTTATACTACCAATAGAAATTATTTGTTAAAATGATGGTTACACTTGCATCCTTTGAACAATCAGATAAAAGGCCTCTGCAAACCAAGCTCCCAGGCTGAAATTTTAACACCAGCCCACTCCTGGTGCCAATTCATAACAGATGTCATCTCAAGGCACATTATAACAAAAGTCATTTCAATTCAATCAAATATACATTCCATACATTCCACACAACGCAGGTGACAGTAGACAGTCTCCTGCGTTGTGTGGTACCCTTCAAACCAAACCAAGCCAAGCCAACTTTATTTATAAAGCACTTCAAAACAGCCGGTACTGACTGAAGTGCTGTACATAAAATTCAAGAAAAATATAACTCATAAATTAAAAACAAAGCAATAAAACAACAGTAAAATGTGCTAAGAGCAGATAAAAATTAATAACTCAAATAAAACTATAACAATCATAGAAGCTCTCATGCTGAGCCAAAGGCCAAAGAAAATAAATGGGTTTTAGGAAGAGATTTTGAAATGCACAGTGAAGAAGCCTGCCAAATCTGCAGAGTTCCATAAAGTGGGAGCTGGCACAGAGCTGAGTTTACACGTTGTCCTCGGTACGTCCAGGAGCAGCTGGTCTGCTGACCTGAGGGACCGTGTGGGGGAGTGCCCATGCACAAGCTCTGTCTGTTAAAAGATTTGAATGCAAATAAAATTACTTTTATTGAATTCTAAATTGAACAGGCTGCCAGTGTAGTGATGCTAAAAGAGGAGTTACAGTGGGTATGGAAAGTATTCAGAGCCCTTTAAATGTGTCACTCTTTGTTTGAAAAAGTTAATTTTATTTCTCATTAATGTACACTCAGCACACCATCTTGACAGAAAAAACAAATGTAGACATTTTAGCAAATTTATTAAAAAAGACAAACTGAAATATCACATCATGGGGTCATAAGTATTCAGACCCTTTGCTCAGTATTGAGTAGAGCGCTGTTTTGAGCTAGTACAGCCATCAGTCTTCTTGGGAATGATGCAACAAGTTTTGGGGATCCTCTGCCATTCTTCCTTGCAGATTCTCTCCAGTTCTGTCAGGTTGGAAGGTTGAACATTGGTGGACATTTTCACGTCTTTCCAGAACCTTTGGCCCAGTCCGAGGTCCTGAGCACTCTGGAATAGGTATTCTTCCAGGATATCTCTGTACTTGGCCGCATTCGTCTTTCCTTCAATTGGGACCAGTCTTCCTGTCCCTGCAGCTGAACAACACTTCCACAACATGATGCTCCCACCACCATGTTTCACTGTAGGGATTGTCTTGGGCAGATGATGAGCAGTGCCTGGTTTTCTCCACACATACCCTTAGAATTAACACAAAAAAGTTCAATCTTGGTCTCATCAGACCAGAGAATCTTATTTCTCATAGTTTGGGAGTCCATGTGTTTTTTGGCAAACTCTATGCGGGCTTTCATATGTCTTGCACAGAGGAGAGGCTTCCGTCAGGCCACTCTGCCATAAACCCCCGACTGGTGGAGGGCTGCAGTGATAATTGACTTTGTGGAACTTTCTACCGTCTCCCTACTGCATCTCTGGAGCTCAGCCACAGTAATCATTGGGTTCTTCTTTATCTCTCTCTTCTCCCAAAATTCCTCAGTTTGGCAGGATGGCCAGGTCTAGGAAGAGTTCTGGTCGTCCTAAACTTCTTCCATTTGAGGATTATGGAGGCCACTGTGCTCTTAGGAACCTTGAGTGATGCAGAGATTCTTCTATAATCTTGGCCAGATTTGTGCTTTGCCACAATTCTGTCTCTAAACTCCTTGAGCAGTTCCTTCGACCTCATGATTCTCATTTGCTCTGACATACACTGTGAGCTGTAAGGTCTTATATAGACAGGTGTGTGCCTTTCATAATCATGTCCAATCAGTTTAATTAAAAACAGCTTAACTCCAATGAAGGAGCAGAACCATCTCAAGGAGGATCAGAAGAAATGGACAGCATGTGAGTTAAATATGAGTGT
Source organism: Valencia hispanica (assembly GCA_963556495.2). Lineage (NCBI taxonomy): Eukaryota > Metazoa > Chordata > Actinopteri > Cyprinodontiformes > Valenciidae > Valencia > Valencia hispanica. Next base: position 54,213,565 of record OY747713.1, on the reverse strand, counting down.
CACTGCAAAGGGTCTGAATACTTATATCCATGTGATATTTCAGTTTTTCTTTTTTAATACATTTGCACAAAAATAGAGTGACAATTTTAAAGGGGTCTGAATACTTTCCGTACCCACTTTATGTACTCTCTTCCTTGAACCAGTTAAAAGTCATCCAGCTGCATTTTGTACCAGATGCTAATGAGAAAGGCAAGACTGTGGGACACCAAGGTAAAGTGAATTCCAGTAATCAAGGCGTATGGTGACAAAAGCATGGATCACTGTTTCAAAGTCTTGATTTGAAAGAATATGTTTAAACATGGCAAGTTGTCTAAGCTGATAAAATCTAGATTTCACCACTGCACTGATCTGCCTGTCAAAATCACTGTCCATTATTATACCCAGGTTAGTTACAGTAGTTTTTTGATATTGAACCAGAGGGGCAAGGTCAATAGGGCAGGCCCCACTAGCAGCACTTCACAGCAATCCCTCATACTAACCAAGCATGTAGCGACAGTGGAGAGGAAAACCTCCCCTTTAACAGGAAGAAAGAAGAGTACTTTTTATATTAAAGAATTCAATTCAATTCAGTTTATTTATATAGCGCCAATTCACAACAGATGTCATCTCAAGGCACTTAACAAGAAGTCATTTCAATACATTTATACAAACATTCCAATCAGTTAAAAAGTTTCCTATTTAAGGAATCCCAGCAGATTGCGTCAGTCATTGGCGTGAGGTTGGGCCCCGTTGATGCAGACTTTCCAACCACAGCAATCCTTCAGCAATCCCTCATACTGAGCAAGCATGTAGCGACGGTGGAGAGGAAAAACTCCCCTTTAACAGGAAGAAACCTCCAACAGAACCAGGCTCAGTAGGAGCGGCCATCTGCCACGACCGTCTGGGGGTTTGAGAAGACAGAGCAGAAACACAGAAGGAACAGAAGATCTGATATAAGAGAACTTTCTATGTTACAGAAAGTAAAAAGTTGATAACAGGACACAGTGGATGTTCAGTTACTGGGAGCATCATCCCAGTCAATGCCCCCCGTCCAACAGGGCATTGCAGCCAAGCAGGATACCAGACCAGGTATATCTTCTATGTAGAGAAAAACACTGAGAGAACACAAAGTTAACAGTCGAAAAAACAGAATGTACTGTAGTACAACTGGAGAGTAGTAGGAGAAAAGGAAGTAGCAGAGTGAAGAAAATTGGTAAGTCTGTCCTCCAGCAGTCTAAGCCTATAGCAGCATAACTACAGAGATAGCTCAGGATGACCTTAGCCACTCTAACTATAAGCTTTATCAAAAAGGAAAGTTTTAAGCCTGGCCTTAAAAGTAAACAGAGTGTCTGCCTCACGGACTAAAGCTGGGAGCTGGTTCCACAGGAGAGGAGCCTGATAACTAAAAGATCTGCCTCCCATTCTACTTTTAGAAATCCTAGGAATTACAAGTAAACCTGCAGTCTGAGAGCGAAGGGCTCTGTTAGGAACATATGGAACAATTAGATCTCTGATGTATGATGGAGCTTGATTATTAAGGGCTTTGTATGTAAGAAGAAGGATCTTAAATTCTATTCTGGATTTAACAGGGAGCCAATGAAGGGAAGCTAAAACAGGAGAAATGTGATCTCTCTTTTTAATATTCATCAGAACTCTTGCTGCAGCATTTTGGATCAACTGAAGGCTTTTAATGGCATTTTGTGGACAACCTGATAGTAAAGAATTACAGTAGTCCAGCCTTGAGGTAACAAATGCATGGACTAGTCTCTCAGCATCACTCCTGGACAGGATGTTTCTAATTTTAGCAATATTCCGGAGGTGAAAGAAAGAAATCCTAGAAACCTGTTTAATATGGTATTTAAATGTCAAGTCTCGGTCAAAAATAACACCGAGGTTCTTTACGTTATTACCGGGGGCCAATTTAATGCCATCCAGATGAAGTGATTGACTAATCAGTTTCTGTTTAAGAACTTCTGGTCCAAAGACAGCAACTTCTGTTTTGTCAGAATTTAAAAGCAAAAAGTTTAGGGTCATCCATGTTTTTATGTCTTCCAGACATGCCTGTAGTCTACCTAACTGATTGGGTTCATCAGGATTTATGGATAAATATAGTTGTGTATCATCGGCATAGCTGTGGAAATTTATCCCATGCTGTCTAATGATTCTACCAATTGGAAGCATATATATGGTGAAAAGAATTGGGAGCTTCTTAAGGAGCTGTCAGACGCTCATTTGATCCCTGGTTGTTGACCTACCTGGTAACACTGACCGCGCTAGTGATCTCCTCCAGTGTTTTAACCTGATTTTCTCCAGTGCTTACTTTGCGCCTAATCCCTTGTGTTTCTCCCCAGGATTCCACCGGCTCCTGTGCCTATTTCCGTTGTTTCCCGAGGAAACCTTGTTCTGTGCTTAGAATCGTCAGCCCAGATCATCTCAAGCAAGACTCTGGATTTTATCAGCCTGCCTGCTCTCCAATGATCCTCTCACTCGGTAACAGCCCTCCTTGATCCATCTCTCTGCACAGTCACTCTCAGACAAGACCTATCACCCTCCTCAAAGTTCCATCACTCATCTCCAACCACTAAATCTTCTGGACTTCAATATCGGCAGTCATTCTCAAAACCCGACCAGCCATTAACCTCTCTCCTCTCTCCTCAAACCTGCAAATTCTGATTTCCTCCTGGGTTGTAATTTCCCTCCCAAAAAACCTCATCATCATAAATAAATAGGTTTAACTTTTATTCTTGAGTCTGTCTGCATTCTGCATGTGGGTCAGAAAACTTCCTGAAAACATGTCAACTACAGATGTACAGACCCTTTTCAAAAAATTAGAATTTCTAGAATTGTCTGTTAGGTTCAATATGTGGAAGACTGCAGACTTGACAACTGGCCAGAAGACCATCATTGATCCCATCCAACAGCACCAACATAAGAGCTGTCCGTGGGCTTGATGTAACTATTAATAAACAAAGGTCTCTGGTTTTCTGAGCATCAATAATTATAATCAATAAATTAATATAATTGACGTTTGAGTTTAACCTGTTTATTGAAGATCATCGGGGCACCAATCTCATACATGAGATACTTTTAATTAAACCAGACGGTCAGTCTCTTCTGAAAGGGCGGAGTCCGTCCGCGAGGATTTAACAAACTTTACAGCACATACTGAAATAGAACAGGAAACTTCTCGTTAAGGGAATTTATTTACGAAATAGGTCAACCTTACAGATTACATTTCATTTATAAATTCCATCTATTCTAACGCATGCAAAAATATAAAACAAAGTTAACGTCGAGGGAAGGGGGCGTGTGTGTGTGTGGGAGACAGTGAGCGAATGAGGGGGGTTTAGCTTACCTCCTCAATGCGATCAATAACTCAAGCCTTATCAGTTGGCGCGATCTGTTCACAAAGGGAGACAAAAAGACTGCGTGGCGTTTCAAAAAAGGCTAGTTTCAATTAGCAATGGTGGCTTTGACAAAGGGAGGGATGACAGTAAAGGGAATCGACGGAAGGCCAAGCGACCTGTCTAAACAGACACGCGCCGACCGCAGTGGACCATACAACAAGCCGGGAAATAATACATGTAATATAATATACTGCTTCTGGTTGCAATCAAAGTAAAATAATAAAACACAAAGCATGCTACATTCAGGGTCGGCGTACAGCGACAGACGACCAAGAATAACAGTGGTTTACAAGTTGACAAACTTATTTTAACCAACAGAAAACGGATAGCCTATTAATCCATTAGACCTAATTCTCCTCTACCCAGACCAAACAGAAATAAACCAGGTTTATCCTACTTGGTGATGACTCTCTCCACAGTCCACGACGAAGAACGTAGAAGGACTTGAAAGTGTCCAGTTTAAAGGGGCGGTTTTGCGCAGAACCGAGGTCGGAAGCGGAACGTCCACTTTTAGGCGCTGAGGGACTCAGGCCTGTTTTCAATAGAGCTCAGAGGCCAGCAGACTCCCTGGTTACACGGACGGGGAGTCCGTTTGCTTGGCCGGTTCACTTCGAGGTTTAAAAAGGGGTTCTTCCTGGACCAGCAGGTTTGAACAAAAGAAGGAAAAATGCTAACAATGGAATAAGCGGCTCCTAGCGGCTCCGTGGGTAGGGACCAAAAGACGAGGATTTCAATTTTCATGCTCCCTTTTATCAACTCGGTTATGTCATCAGTGGCCACATACCAATGGGAATGGGTTGAGGGCGGCGCAACGGATGCTGGGAGATGCCGTTTGTTCCGTGAAAGAATGCTGGGAGATGCAGTTCGTTTAGTAAAAGGCAACAGCCTCAACAGGCTTCAGCGGATTATCAAAAAGAAAAGATTCATGAATCTGGCAGAGATCCAGAAAGAGTGGAATGAGGCGGGAGTCACAGCTTCAAAAACCACCACATTGAGACGGATCCGGGAGATGGGCTATAACTGTCTGGTTCCTCGGGTCAAACCACTTCTGAGCATGAGCCAACATAGGAAGTGTCTCAATTGGGCCAAGGAGAAGAAGGACTGGACTGTTGGCCAATGGTCCACTGTCTTCTTTTGCGATGAAAGTAAAGTGTGCCTTTTATTCGGGTTTGGAGGAAGACGGGTGAGGAACAGAACCCAACCTGCTTGAGGTCCAGTGTGACATATCCACAGTCAGTCATGATTTTGGGTGCAATGTCCAGTGCAGGTGTTGGTAAACTCTGCTTTTTTAAATCCAAGGTCACCGCATCAGTCTACCAGAATGTTTTAGAGGACTTCATCATTGCTTCTGCTGAGGATCTGTATGGAAACGCAGATTTCATCTTCCAGCAGGACCTGGCCCCTGACCATACCACCAGAAGCACCAAAACCTGGTTTGATGCCCATGGTGCCATCACAGTGCTTGACTGGCCAGCCAACTAGCCAGACCTAAACCACATTGAGAATCTATGGGGTATTATCAAGAGGAAAATGAGGGGCACCAGATCCAAAAACAAAGAAGCTGACAGCAAGCATCAAGGAAATCTGGGCTTCCATAACTCCCAAACAATGCCACAGGCTGATTGCTTCAATTCCACGGCGCATCGAGGCAGTGATTATGGCAAAGGGATTCCTTACCAAGTATTGGAGATTGACATATCGTTTTGAAAGTACCATATATTGATTGATTTGATCCTAATTTTTTTCTGCAAAAACTGAGAAGTAAATTGGGATTTCTTCACAGTATTCTAATTTTTTGAATTCCTGTTTTCGTGGGTCTTATGAGCTGTAAACCCAAATTATGTACAAATAAACAACTAAATACTTGAAACCGTTTAAGTTGTGGGCCCTGAATCTAAAATCTATGGAAGTTTGATGTTTTGAATGGAATTATGAAAATAAACTTTTCCATGATATTCAAATTTTTTGGAAAGGGTCTGTACATTAGGTTTGTCTCGCTGTGTATCCCACAATGTACTGGGCAAGTGCATTGTGTGGGGGTGGGAGGGAGGGTATTGTTTTTTTTCTTTGTTAGCAAAATTTATGACTGCCATGTCTAGTATGGATGTTGTATTCTGCAAAAAGATTTTTTTTTAAGAATTAGATTGCTTGTGTGTTTAGTGTGCACATACTATCATTCCTACACTATTAACCTATTGCTGTCGCTCTCTGTTTTTATCTCTAGCTGTTGTAAGAACGTAAAACGTGCAGCGCTCAGAAACCCAAATCAGGCTGATGTGGAGAGCCCTCACTTTTGAGGGTCTTTGTTCTACCCCATAAGGGTCCAGATATTTCAGTAAATGTCTCACAGTACTCTGTGTGAGAACATAACCGAGCAGTTCAGGTGGTGTAGTTTGTATCCATGGAGCCTCCCGTGTCCCTCCAGTTGATGTATAAGAAACGCTGCCACCTCAATAGGATCACACTCATTTTCCTCCTGTGCAGCCTCATGCGTTTTAGTTTTCTTCTCAGTGTACGCATGCTTATTTCAATACTGTCCAAGCTGTACAATAACAGCAAAATCTCTCCATGCTTCAGTCCAAGCATAAAATAGAACTTAATCAGTTCATCAACTTTATGTTTGAAAATTATTGTTCGAACAATATACTTTTCATGTTTGTACAATAAAAGATATTGATCGAACAATATACTTTTCATGTTTGTACAATAAAAGATATTGTTCGAACAATATACTTTTCATGTTTGTACAATATATCTTCACGTTCTTACAATATAATATTTTTATTGTAAGAACATGATAAACATGTATATTGTTAAAACGTGAAAATTATATTTTAAGAACGTAATAGTATATTGTACAAACAAAAAAGTTATATTGTTAGAACAATAAAGTTATCACATTATAACGTGATATAGCTCTATTTTTATTTCACCTGGGTGGCAGCTCTACGCTTCCGTAGAAATAAATTTTTGGTTTTGAAATATAAATATTTACTTATGAATTAGTTTATTTTGTTTCAGGGTGATTTTTTTGTTTGTGGATTTCACAGTTTTGCTTCTGAAATGCTCTATTTGGTTGCTTTATTCTGGAAGATTTTGTGTGAGACTGTATTTTTTGGTTGATCCTTTTGGCACAAATCTTATCACATAGAGGGGCCGTGTGCCCACGTAGCAACACACTGATTATAGCAAGCCATTGACATATGCCTTGGATATTAATACCTTAATAAGGCGTGAATACACGCCTTATTTTTTATACTATTGGCTTGCCACAACTTACTGTAACCTGACACTGAGTCAAGTCAGCGGCAGCACTGATCAGAGTAGAGCACAGCAGGCTTGTTCTGTGTGATTGAGGGAGCGATGAGCCTGTGGCTGGTGAGTGAAACCACAGACTGAAAACATTCAGGGCTGAAGCCCCGGCAAAATTGACTGACAACACCACTGCATAGAATAGAATATAGTTTATTGTCCCATGGAAGGGAAGGGAAGTTCAGGTGTAGCAGCAGCACAGTGACATGCAATTAAAGCATGTAGATGAGAGAATATAAAAATGTATATACTGTACTGTAAAGATACAATTACAACAAAATATACTGTGCAGTTCTGAAAAAACTAGCATACTCAGATCCAAGAAATGGACAACTGAGCAAGATAATTAAAAAACATGTACAGAATGTGCATTAGTATTTTGGTATTAGAAACACAACAGACTATTTACAAGAAGTCAAAATGGAAAGTGCAAACAGAGATGTGCAAAAACTAATGAGAATAGCATATAAGCACAAGCATATTTAATTTTTAAGGAAAAACAATGAAATTATCACATGAAATAGGCTATAGCACATATTGGAATAGGTGGAAATGGAAACCAACAGAAGCTGTAAAAAAGAAAACTTCCCAGTGCTAAAACTTAGAAAGTGGTGAAGAAACACCAAAGAAGCTGTAATAGAGCGACCTTTACACTAACTACATTAAAAATCACCAGGAAGATGGTGTTTTCGCCTCCTTTACAGATTTATGTTTAAATTTCGAATTACCCACATCCCATTTATTTCTGTATTTTCAACTTAGACATTGGGCTTCCTCTGTTTTTCCAAGCTATCCTTCTTTGCCTAACATCCACCCATGGGAAGACATTCTGACTCTAAAATCAAATCGAAATCAAATCAAACTTTATTTATAAAGCGCTTTTCATACAAGAAGTTGCATCACAAAGTGCTTTACAGATTAAAATGACCCCACATAAAACTACCTTCCCTTCCCTCCCCCACAGATTTAAAAGCATGGTCACAGTTATACCCCCCAACCCAACTCCCATGCACACACACAGTTAAAATAAAAAAGAAAAAAGGACATTGGGCCGAGTGTAGATGAACCATGCAAGGAAACGCCATCAGAGAAGACATCTGCCCCGGCAGCGGTAGACTAACAGCAGCAGCCGAGGCACCGACACAGGGCACCCAGTGGAGGCAAGGCCAAGACCCCCACCTCCACCCAAGCTCCACCTGGAGAGCCCCCAGGCAGCCACAGCCGACCACCACTCCCGGGGCAGAGGGCTCCCGCAGAGGAAACACTGGAACGGGGATTAAGATAAATTAAAGTATAAAAATAAACAGTAAATTAATGTGCTAAGATTAAATAGTAAAACTGATAAAAATATAATCATATAAAACATGCAGAGCAATTAAACAAACAGTAATAAATAATAATCAGTTAAAAGCTAGGCTAAAAAGGTGAGTCTTGAGCCTGCTCTTAAAAACATTAACGTTCTCTGCAGCCCTGAGGTCCTCTGGCAGCCTGTTCCAGAGGTGAGGGCCATAAAACTGGAAAGACGCCTCGCCATGCGTGTGTGTCCTGACCTTTGGGGTGACAAGGAGACGGCTGCCAGAGGAGCGCAGAGACCGCGAAGGTTTATATGGTAAAAGCAGTTCAGAGAGATAAGAAGGCCCATTAAGACACTTAAAAACCATTAAAAGAACCTTAAAGTCGATCCTGAAATGTACGGGGAGCCAATGCAATGATTTTAAGACCGGTGTAATGTGCTCCCGCCTCCTGGTCTTCGTCAGGACACGTGCTGCTGAATTTTGTAGTAGTTGTAAACCTGATATACTCTTTTTGGGAAGACCAGAAAGCAGGGCATTACAGTAATCAATTCTACTGGAGATAAAAGCATGCATCAGTGTCTCCGTATTGGGCAGAGAGAGAATGGGGCGGACTCTGGCAATGTTCTTTAGTTGATAAAAACCTATTTTAGTAATATTTTTTATGCGAGGAATAGAAGTCAGCTCAGAGTCAAAAATCACGCCCAGGTTCTTCACTTGTAAAGAGGGATTAAAAGACAGTGATTGTAGTTTTGGTAAAAGTTTCTCTCTTTGAGCCTCAGGAGCGATGACTAAAACTTCAGTTTTGTCCTGGTTGAGCTGGAGAAAGTTTTCTGCCATCCAGGATTTAATTTCTAAAATGCAGTTAAAAAGTGCATCCATTGGCCGTGTGTCATCGGGAGACATGGAGATGTACAGCTGTGTATCATCAGCATAACTGTGAAAGTTGACTCCATGTCTTCTGATGACGCTGCCAAGAGGGAGCATATACTGGTTAAAAAGCACTGGGCCTAAAATCGAACCCTGGGGCACACCACATGTAATCCTATGGACCCTAGAGGAGCAGGTATCTAAACTTATCATAAAAGTCCTGTCTGTGAGATAGGATGTGAACCATTTGTGAACAGCACCAGAGAGGCCAATCTGTTTTAAACGGGTTAAAAGAATAGTGTGGTCTACTGTATCGAAGGCAGCGCTTAGATCCAGTAGAACCAACACTGTCACCTTCTGTGCATCATAGTTTAATCTAAAATCATTAAAAATCTTTAGAAGGGCCGTCTCTGTGCTGTGTTTCACCCTGAAACCAGACAGAAATTTCTCCAGGACATTGTGCTCATTAATAAAATCATTAAGTTGAATTAAAACTATTTTTTCTAAAATTTTGCTTAAAAAGGGTAAGTTAGATACTGGTCTAAAATTGTTAAAATCATTAAAATCTAAATTGCTCTTCTTCAACAGGGGCCTGACTACCGCCCCTTTAAAGGTGGGAGGAAATACCCCTGTCTGAAGGGAGCAATTCATCATGGTTAAAATCTCATCTCTAAAAGATCCATAAAATTGCTTAAAAAAGGAAGTGGGAATCGGGTACAAAACACATGTGGTGGGCCTCACTGAGGAGAAAACTTTATCGAGTCCTAGCTTCTACCAGGACAAAACTGTCCAGCGTTTCCTCTGGTAAAGACACACACTCAGATTTGTCTAAAACCATGTTACTCTGAGAAGATAAAATATTACATTCAATTCTGTTCATTTATATAGCGCCAATTCACAACAGATGTCATCTCAAGGCACTTAACAAGAAGTCATTTCAATACATTTATACAAACATTCCAATCAGTTAAAAAGTTTCCTATTTAAGGAATCCCAGCAGATTGCGTCAGTCATTGGCGTGAGGTTGGGCCCCGTTGATGCAGACTTTCCAACCACAGCAATCCTTCAGCAATCCCTCATACTGAGCAAGCATGTAGCGACGGTGGAGAGGAAAAAACTCCCCTTTAACAGGAAGAAACCTCCAACAGAACCAGGCTCAGTAGGAGCGGCCATCTGCCACGACCGTCTGGGGGTTTGAGAAGACAGAGCAGAAACACAGAAGGAACAGAAGATCTGATATAAGAGAACTTTCTATGTTACAGAAAGTAAAAAGTTAATAACAGGACACAGTGGATGTTCAGTTACTGGGGGGATCATCCCAGTCGATGCCCCCCGTCCAACAGGGCATTGCAGCCAAGCAGGATACCAGACCAGGTATATCTTCTATGGAGAGAAAAACACTGAGAGAAAACAAAGTTAACAGTCGAAATAACAGAATGTACTGTAATACAACTGGAGAGTAGTAGGAGAAAAGGAAGTAGCAGAGTGAAGAAAATTGGTAAGTCTGTCCTCCAGCAGTCTAAGCCTATAGCAGCATAACTACAGAGCTAGCTCAGGATGACCTTAGCCACTCTAACTGTAAGCTTTATCAAAAAGGAAAGTTTTAAGCCTGGCCTTAAAAGTAAACAGAGTGTCTGCCTCACGGACTGAAGCTGGGAGCTGGTTCCACAGGAGAGGAGCCTGATAACTAAAAGATCTGCCTCCCATTCTACTTTTAGAAATCCTAGGAATTACAAGTAAACCTGCAGTCTGAGAGCGAAGGGCTCTGTTAGGAACATAAGGAACAATTAGATCTCTGATGTATGATGGAGCTTGATTATTTAGGGCTTTGTATGTAAGAAGAAGGATCTTAAATTCTATTCTGGATTTAACAGGGAGCCAATGAAGGGAAGCTAAAACAGGAGAAATGTGATCTCTCTTTTTAATATTCATCAAAACTCTTGCTGCCGCATTTTGGATCAACTGAAGGCTTTTAATGGCATTTTGTGGACTACCTGATAGTAAAGAATTACAGTAGTCCAGCCTTGAGGTAACAAATGCATGGACTAGTTTCTCAGCATCACTCCTGGACAGGATGTTTCTAATTTTAGCAATATTCCGGAGGTGAAAGAAAGAAATCCTAGAAACCTGTTTAATATGGGATTTAAATGTCAAGTCTCGGTCAAAAATAACGCCGAGGTTCTTTACGTTATTACTGGGGGCCAATTTAATGCCATCCAGATGAAGTGATTGACTAATCAGTTTCTGTTTTAGAACTTCTGGTCCAAAGACAGCAACTTCTGTTTTTGGTCAGAATTTAAAAGCAAAAAGTTTAGGGTCATCCATGTTTTTATGTCTTCCAGACATGCCTGTAATCTACCTAACTGACTGGGTTCATCAGGATTAATTGATAAATATAGTTCTGTATCATCTGCATAGCTGTGGAAATTTATCGCATGCTGTCTAATGATTCTACCAATTGGGGGCATATATATGGTGAACAGAATTGGTCCAAGCACAGAACCCTGTGGAACTCCACAAGTAACCCTTGAGAGTGAAGATTTATCATTTAGATAAACAAACTGGAATCTATCAGACAAATATGATTTAAACCAGCCTAGTGCTGTTCCTTTGATCCCTGCAACATGTTCAAGCCTTTCTAAGAGAATATTATGATCGACTGTGTCAAAAGCAGCACTGAGATCTAACAAAACCAGAACAGACACAAGTCCATTATCTGAGGCCATGAGAATATCATTAGTAACCTTCACCAGTGCTGTTTCAGTGCTATGATGAGCTCTAAAACCTGACTGAAACTCTTCAAACAGCTCGTTATTGTTTAAATGCTCACAGACTTGATTAGCAACAATTTTCTCAAGGACTTTGGATAAGAAAGGAAGGTTAGATATAGGTCTGTAATTCACTAAGTCATCTTGATCAAGGGAAGGTTTCTTGAGTAAAGGTTTAATTACAGCTATTTTAAATTCCTGTGGTACGTATCCGTTTACTAAGGATAGATTCATCATATCCAAAATGGGGCCAGGAACCAAATGGAACACTTCTTTAAATAATTTGGTTGGAATTGGGTCCAACATACAAGTTGAAGGTTTAGATGAGGCTAATATTTTAGATAATTACGAAAGCTCGACTGAATCAAAACAGCCTAAGCACAACTGAGGATCTACAGTTCTTTCCGATACTACCTCATTTACTGAGGAAGAAGTAATCATGTTTGGGAGGATGCCAATGATTTTATTTTTAATAGAATACATTTTATTTACGAAGAATCCCATAAAATCATCACTGCTAAGAGCTGGGGGAATAGTTGGCTCAACAGAGCTATGACTCTGTGTAAGTTTGGCAACTGTACTAAAAAGAAACCTAGGATTGTTTTTATTCGCCTCTATTAATGATGAAAAATATGCTGTTCTAGCTTGTCGAAGGGTCTTTTTATACAGCAGCAGACTGTTATTCCAGGTTAAATAGGAATCCTCTAGGTGTGTAGAGCGCCATTTTCTCTCCAACTTCCTAGTATTTTGCTTTAAAGTACGCAACTCTGCGTTGAACCACTTTCTTTTTTAAGGGGGCTACACTATCTAATGCCAAACGCAATGAGGACGTAACGCTGTGAACCAGATCATCAATTTCTGAAGGGTTAGAGATAGAATTGCTGCCCTGAGACACTGAGGAAAGTAAGAATGGAACAGATTCTTTAAAAATTGTTACAGCATTGTCTGATAAAGCTCTACTATAATGACATTTTCTTTCAGATTTAAGATGGTCAGTTAAAGTACATTCAAAAGTTATTAAGAAGTGGTCAGACAGGACCGGGTTATGTGGGTGGACTGTTATTTCCTCACACTCAATACCGTATGTCAGTACAAGGTCCAAAGTGTGTTTGCCCGAGTGGGTCGATCCCTGTACTTTTTGAGTAAAGCCAATTGAGTCTAAAATAGCACTAAAGGCTGCATTTAGGCTATCACTTTCAGTATCCACATGAATATTAAAGTCCCCCACTATAATAACCCTATCAGTATTTAATACTAAATCAGATAAAAAATGTGAGATCTGATCCAAGAATTGAGAGTAAGGGCCTGGTGGACGATACAAAACCACAAATAAAAATGGTCAATGTTTTGCAACTTGGATGAGGAAAATTAAGGGTTAGATGTTCAAAAGAACTGTAGCTATCAATTGGTCTGGGACTAATTAGTAAATCAGAACGACAAATGGTTGCAACTCCTCCTCCTCGCCCAGTATTTCTAGGAATGTGAAAATTTAAATGACTGGAAGGAGTTGACTCATTTATACTGACATAATCCTCCTGCTGCAACCAGGTTTCTGTGAGACAAAGGAAATCAATGTGATTATCACAAATCAAGTCATTTACTAACAAAGTCTTTGAGGACAGAGATCTTATGTTTAATAAACCACATTTAATAGATTTATTTTTCTGTTCAGTCAAAGTTGTATTTATTTTTATGAGACTTCCATAATTTGCTTTTGTTGGCTTAACTTTTAATCCATTTAATTTTGGCCGTGGGCAAGACACTGTTTCTATAGAGTAATGGGGGGGTAACAGTACAGAAGCAGCAGAGAGGTGGGTTAAACTACGACTCTGCTTCCTGGTCTGGACCCTGGGTTGTCAGTGTTTTTGAGGACTAATAAATTCGGCCATATTCCTAGAAAGAAGAGCTGCTCCATCCAAAGTGGGATGGATGCTGTCTTTCCAGATCAGACCAGGTTATCCCCAAAAAGTTCGCCAGTTATCAATGTAACCCACATCGTTTGCAGGACACCACCTAGACAACCATTGATGGAATGACAGCATGCGGCTAAACATGTCGTCACTGGTCCGATCAGACAGGGGACCGGAAAAGATTACCGAGTCTGACATTGTTTTAGCAAACTTACACACTGAAGCAACACTAATTTTAGTGACCTCCGATTGGCGTAACCGGGTGTCATTACCAACAGCGTGAATAACAATCTTACTGTATTTACGCCTATCTTTAGCCAGTAGTTTCAGGTAGGATTTGATATCGCCCGTTCTGGCCCCTGGCAAGCATTTGACTATGGTCAATGGTGTCTTGAATGCCACATTTCTGACTATGGAGCTGCCAATTACCAGGGTCGGCTTCTCAGCGTGTGTGTCGCTGAGCGGGGAAAACGGTGGCCGGAAAGTGCAAAACAAAATTACAATAACCTGAAACACTTTTACATTTTTACCGAAACACATTTACAAGTTTACCGAAACACATTTACAAGTATACCGAAACACATTTACAAATTTACAGAAACACATTTACAATCTTTAACGAAACACATTTACAAGTTTACCGAAACACATTTACAAATTTACAGAAACATTTACAAATTTACAGAAACACATTTACAAGTTTACCGAAACACATTTATAAGTTTACCGAAACACATTTACAAATTTACAGAAACACATTTACAAGTTTACCGAAACACATTTACAAATTTACAGAAAGACATTTACAAATTTACAGAAACACATTTACAATCTTACCGAAACACATTTGCAAATTTACAGAAACACATTTGCAAATTTACAGAAACACATGTACAAATTTACAGAAACACATTTACAAATTTACAGAAACACGTTTACAAGTTTACCGAAACAAATTTACAAATTTACAGAAACACATTTACAAGTTTACCGAAACACATTTACAAATTTACAGAAACACATTTACAATCTTACCGAAACACATTTACAAGTTTACCGAAACACATTTACAAATTTACAGAAACATTAACAAATTTACAGAAACACCTTTACAAGTTTACCGAAACACATTTACAAGTTTACCGAAACACTTTTACAAATTTACAGAAACATTTACAAATTTACAGAAACACATTTACAAGTTTACCGAAACACATTTATAAGTTTACCGAAACACATTTACAAATGTACAGAAACACATTTACAAATTTACAGAAACACATTTACAATCTTACCGAAACACATTTACAAGTTTACCGAAACACATTTACAAATTTACAGAAACACATTTACAAGTTTACCGAAACACATTTACAAATTTACAGAAACACATTTACAAATTTACAGAAACACATTTACAATCTTACCGAAACACATTTACAAGTTTACCGAAACACATTTACAAATTTACAGAAACATTAACAAATTTACAGAAACAAATTTACAAATTTACAGAAACACATTTACAAGTTTACCGAAACACATTTACAAATTTACAGAAACAGATTTACAAATTTACAGAAACACATTTACAATCTTACCGAAACACATTTACAAGTTTACCGAAACACATTTACAAATTTACAGAAACACATTTACAAGTTTACCGAAACACATTTACAAATTTACAGAAACAAATTTACAAATTTACAGAAACACATTTACAATCTTACTGAAACACATTTACAAGTTTACCGAAACACATTTACAAATTTACAGAAACATTAACAAATTTACAGAAACAAATTTACAAATTTACAAAAACACATTTACAAGTTTACAGAAACAGATTTACAAATTTACAGAAACACATTTACAAGTTTACCGAAACACATTTACAAATTTACAGAAACAGATTTACAAATTTACAGAAACACATTTACAATCTTACCGAAACACATTTACAAATTTACAGAAACACATTTACAAATGTACAGAAACACATTTACAATCATACCGAAACACATTTAAAAGTTAAAAAAAGAAACACTTTTACAAGTTTAACAAAACACATTTACAAAGACATGACCTGCAAGTGATACTGCAGGGATGAGGTTAGGGTCGGGACAAGACCAAAGTGGTAACAGTAATGGAATCGATCCTGCCAGCAGCTCAATCTGCAGAGATGTTTTGCCCGTTTTTCCGAATCTATTTTCAAGTTTTAGGGGGAACAGGTCTGATGGCGTTTCTGATATCTACTTCAAATTAATAGTTTTTTCTGCGGTAAAATCCGGCATTATTTTATTTCGTTTTCACGGTCCACAAAGACAGGCGGACACTGTGAAGCCGTTCCATCATGTCAACAATCACACTGTATTAGTGGCCTTCATTTAAATACTTTACGAGGCAGTCCATAAAACCGACGTCTTCTCCCTTCTCAAAGTCCAAACTATGTCCACAATCACCACAAAATGTCCCTAAAACTTGAAAATAGATTCCGCAAAACATCTCTGCAGATTGAGCTGCTGGCAGGATCGATTCCATTACTGTTAGTACTTTGGTCTTGTCCCGACCCTAACCTCATCCCTGCAGTATCACTTCCAGGTCATTTCTTTGTAAATGTGTTTTGTTAAACTTGTAAAAGTGTTTCGGTAAGATTGTAAATGTGTTTCATTAAACTTGTAAATGTGTTTCGGTAAACTTGTAAATGTGTTTCGGTAAATTTGTAAAAGTGTTTCGGTAAATTTGTAAAAGTGTTTCGGTAAACTTGTAAATGTGTTTCGGTAAATTTGTAAAAGTGTTTCGGTAAACTTGTAAATGTGTTTCGGTAAATTTGTAAAAGTGTTTCGGTAAACTTGTAAATGTGTTTCGGTAAACTTGTAAATGTGTTTCGGTAAATTTGTAAAAGTGTTTCGGTAAACTTGTAAATGTGTTTCGGTAAATTTGTAAATGTGTTTCGGTAAACTTGTAAATGTGTTTCGGTAAAAATGTAAAAGTCTTTCAGGTTAATGTAATTTTGTTTTGCACTTCTCGGCCGCCGTAAAAATCTGTTAGAAACGTGGACCGGTTGGTGGTGGCCCGTGGGCTGGGTCCTAGAACTATGCTTCCTACGTACCGTCACCCAGCCAGCCTGAGGTCCCGGCTGCGCGGGTTCTACCGGAGGACAGCTAGGGGGTTCTATCCTTGTTGGCTCCTCGCTGGCTAATGGGCTTCGGCTATCTGCTGGTTTTTCAACAGCGCGGAGCCGTGCTTCTAATTCTGATACCCTCGCCTCCAAAGCTACAAAAATATTACATTTATTAGTTACCATTATCACTAAAGGAGGCAGGGAAGTAACTAAACATCTGACACAGAGAGCATGAGAGAAGAGTTAGAGACAGGAGAAAGAAGAGTAGCCATAGCCACTATGAATCTAAGCTAACTGAGCTAGCGAGACCTTACCACCCCAAGAAAAACTGTGTGAAACACAAGGAGTTCCCAAAACGAAAAGTACACCACCACAAAACGGAGTGCAGGGAGTGCAACAGCGACAACAGGAAATGATGCAATACGGCTTACCCCGTCACAGGCCGTGGGTGTATGTGTTTGGGCTATTTATTGCATTTGTTTTATTTATTTGTTTGTTTATTTATTTTTTATTTATTTATTTGCATTTTTTATTATAGTTTACACGACTACTTTCTGTACTGCAGAGACTATGTACAACCTGTAAAAAAAAAAAGGGATTTCATTTGTATTCCGTCTACAACTGTAATCTTCTTGTTTGTCTTATCCCAAATAAAAAACATTGAAGAAAGAAAAACAAATCACCAGGAACATAGTCAAAAGGGAAACAGCAATCAGCCTTAAAAAACACTTCGTTTTCTGAATGATATTCTTTCAGACGAGTCGTGTGTGAACGGCTGTAGGATGTTAGAACAAGGTCTGCTACACCAGCAGGGGCGGTAGTGCAACTTATTTGACGTCAACTTCCTAGAAACAAAAAACGAAGACCCCTGTCTGATTGTGCTGGTAGCTGAATGCTAAGCGGGGTGTCTGCTTTTCAGCCTCAGTTAACATTCCAGTTGAGTGTTTTTGTCCTGAGGAACATTTCTGCAGACTGCGTCATGAGCACGTTATGGATGGGGAACGTGAGTTTACAGCTGCTGCGTCTGGTCCCAGTGTAAACAATAGTAGCACCTAGCAGTTAGCAGTTAGCACCTAGCAGTTAGCACAGCATGAGTTCCAGGTGGAGAATAGAAACTTGGCATAATGTTAGCAGGGGTCATTTGGATTGATTAGTTATTGAAAGCCTCCCACTTTTGTATGTCTTGTGGTTGTTTCTCTGTGGTAAATAGGACACAGTCTAGTGTTTAAACTCCAATATAGGGCGTTGTTTCAAAGTTTGTTCTTCACAACTAGTTCACATCCGGGTCACAGAGATGGTTGTCCTCCAACCACACACACACACACACACACACACACACAATATATATATATATATATATATATATATATATATATATATATATATATATATATATATGCGTGCGTGTGTGTGGTTGGAGGACAACCATCTCTCTCTTCTCTCTCTCTCTCTCTCTCTCTCTCTCTCTCTCTCTCTCTCTCTCTCTCTCTCTCTCTCTCTCTCTCTCTCTCTCTCTCTCTCTCTCTCTCTCTCTCTTTATATATATATATATATATATATATATATAGATGTGTATATATATAGATGTGTATATATATATATATAAGGGGTTTTGTTTAATATGACAGAAAGAAGTCCTCAGCGATTGTCTTTAAGCACCATGCATGTTTCTGCTTTTTCCACATGTGATATAGAAGTCAGAGCCAGAAGTCATGACTAGCATCACACCGAACTTAACCGACCAAACTGATTGATCCTTGCACAATGGATCACTATAGATCAATATACTACATTAGAGATGTGTATTGGTAAGAATCTGGTCAAACGATATGTATCACAACACAGGGGGATGATGCGATATATTGCGATACAATGAGTAAGACTATCTATTGTGATATTTTTAAAAACTGAATTTAACTGTAGAAAAACTGTCCCATCATTCTAAACACTCCAACCTGTTTCATACTTGAACACATCCAGTTTTATTACTAGATCTAGCCGATCCACTGGAACGAAGGTGAAAACAGCCACAAAACTACCAGTTATGATTTAAATTTGACTACAAAAATTGCTGTCATCATTAATGGTTCCATTCAAATTCTAAAAAATAGAATAAAAATAAAATATTGTGATATCAGCATAACTATATTTTCTTCCATCTCTAATGTGTGTGGGCTTTTAAGATGGAGTTTTTCTGCTCCACGTCTTGTCCTATACTGTCTGTAAGGCCGTTAATGATAGGTGAGGTAAAGAATCAAACCGTTTAGTTTAAGGTGTGGAGAGAAAGCCCCATACCTTTGCATGGTGCTCAGCAAAGTAAATCATGAAGTCCTGGAATACAGCTCTGTGTTTTGTTGTTGTTGTGCTGCAGCTGGAGACCTACATGGATGAGAAGTTCATCACCAGAGCCTTTGCTACAATGGGCGAAGAGGTGGTGAATGTGCGGATCATTCGGAACAAGATGACAGGGTGAGTGTTGAGTCCACAGACGGCTTCAGTGTTTGCAGTGCTTCCATGCTGACGTTTAACAGTTCTCCGTCTCCCAGGGGGGCTCTGGGTTACTGCTTCGTTGAGATGGCGGACGAAGCTACAGCTGAAAGGTGTCTGCGCAAAGTAAACGGAAAAGCCATGCCAGGAGCCAGTCCGGTAGTTCCACGTTTTTCGAAACACTCTAAACATATTTTCCTTTTCTTGTCGTGTTTGATAGAAACACATTTGAAAGGTTAACTTGTCTCTCTTTTGTAGCCTACAAGATTTAAGTTAAACAGAGCCACATTTGGGAAACAGGAGGCTGGGTGAGTTTAGTTGGAAAGACTGAATTGGTGTCAAAGGATGCTCTCTCCACTCATGTCTGCCTTCTTCTCTTGTTTCAGTCAGATGTATTCTCTGTTTGTGGGAGACCTAACTCCAGAGGTGGATGATGGGATGCTCTATGAGTTCTTCTACAACCGCTACCCTTCGTGCCGCGGTGGGAAAGTGGTCCTTGACAGCATGGGCAACTCTAAGTATGCCTCAGGCCCAGAACAATACACAACAGACTGATGTGTGAAACGTTAGCCTATGATGTTGTTGCCATCTAGTCTCTGCTCATTTTTTACTAAGATACACTTCTCTTCTGTAGAGTAGGTACTGATGGTGGGAGAAATATAGAACTGTCTTTTGTGTCTCAACACTGAATTGAATGAAACAGAAAATGTTTTTAGGGTCGATAGAATCACTCTATTCTTTTTAGGCCTTTTCATATCTTCAGGTGTGCTTGTTGCTCATCTGTCTAGTTTTTGCTCAGTTTGTGGATCCCAGAGGATCATTGACACATGTTTAGCAGTGAGAACCAAACAGCCTGAGATGTGTGACGGCACCACCTAGAGGACAATGAATGATTTATTTCCCTTCATTCACTGAGACACGTAAAGTTTCCTGTTAATTCAATTTCAATTCAATTCTGTTTATTTATATAGCGCCAATTCACAACAGATGTCATCTCAAGGCACTTAACAAGAAGTCATTTCAATACATTTATACAAACATTCCAATCAGTTAAAAAGTTTCCTATTTAAGGAATCCCAGCAGATTGCGTCAGTCATTGGCGTGAGGTTGGGCCCCGTTGATGCAGACTTTCCAACCACAGCAATCCTTCAGCAATCCCTCATACTGAGCAAGCATGTAGCGACGGTGGAGAGGGAAAACTCCCCTTTAACAGGAAGAAACCTCCAACAGAACCAGGTTCAGTAGGAGCGGCCATCTGCCACGACCGTCTGGGGGTTTGAGAAGACAGAGCAGAAACACAGAAGGAACAGAAGATCTGATATAAGAGAACTTTCTATGTTACAGAAAGTAAAAAGTTAATAACAGGACACAGTGGATGTTCAGTTACTGGGAGGATCATTCCAGTCGATGCCCCCCGTCCAACAGGGCATTGCAGCCAAGCAGGATACCAGACCAGGTGTATCTTCTATGGAGAGAAAAACACTGAGAGAAAACAAAGTTAACAGTCGAGATATCAGAATGTACTGTAATACAACTGGAGAGTCGTAGGAGAAAAGGAAGTAGCAGAGTGAAGAAAATTAGTAACTCTGTCCTCCAGCAGTCTAAGCCTATAGCAGCATAACTACAGAGATAGCTCAGGATGACCTTAGCCACTATAACTATAAGGTTTATCAAAAAGGAAAGTTTTAAGCCTGGCCTTAAAAGTAAACAGAGTGTCTGCCTCACGGACTAAAACTGGTAGCTGGTTCCACAGGAGAGGAGCCTGATAACTAAAAGATCTGCCTCCCATTCTACTTTTAGAAATCCTAGGAATTACAAGTAAACCTGCAGTCTGAGAGCGAAGGGCTCTGTTAGGAACATAAGGAACAATTAGATCTCTGATGTATGATGGAGCTTGATTATTAAGGGCTTTGTATGTAAGAAGAAGGATCTTAAATTCTATTCTGGATTTAACAGGGAGCCAATGAAGGGAAGCTAAAACAGGAGAAATGTGATCTCTCTTTTTAATATTCATCAAAACTCTTGCTGCCGCATTTTGGATCAACTGAAGGCTTTTAATGGCATTTTGTGGACTACCTGATAGTAAAGAATTACAGTAGTCCAGCCTTGAGGTAACAAATGCATGGACTAGTTTCTCAGCATCACTCCTGGACAGGATGTTTCTAATTTTAGCAATATTCCGGAGGTGAAAGAAAGAAATCCTAGAAACCTGTTTAATATGGGATTTAAATGTCAAGTCTCGGTCAAAAATAACGCCGAGGTTCTTTACGTTATTACTGGGGGCCAATTTAATGCCATCCAGATGAAGTGATTGACAAATCAGTTTCTGTTTAAGAACTTCTGGTCCAAAGACAGCAACTTCTGTTTTGTCAGAATTTAAAAGCAAAAGGTTTAGGGTCATCCATGTTTTTATGTCGTCCAGACATGCCTGTAATCTACCTGTTAGAGTTTCTGTTCTCCGTGCTGCAAGTTAGATCATTGCTCTGTGTGAAACTAAACAAAGCTATTGAAGAAGCTGCCATCAGCTTGAATCAGGGGTGCCCAATCCTGGTCCTCGAGATCTATTATCCAGCAACTTTTAGGTGCATCCCTTCTCATCACAGCCAAATCAAATGAAGGCCTTGTTACCAGGCCTCTGCAGAGCTGACAAACTGCTGATGAGGAAATTGAACAATTTGATTGTGTTGGAGCTGGGATACATGTAAAATTTGTAGGATGGTAGTAGGGCTGGGCAATAAATCGATTAATTCGAATTTGTCGTTTAAGAAGAT
This sequence comes from Valencia hispanica, assembly GCA_963556495.2. NCBI lineage: Eukaryota > Metazoa > Chordata > Actinopteri > Cyprinodontiformes > Valenciidae > Valencia > Valencia hispanica. The sequence goes on along the minus strand of OY747713.1, from coordinate 54,191,642 downwards.
TTATTTTTGGGAAAATCGAGATTTAATACCTCCCCATTCCCACTGCTCTCTTGGGCTTCGGTAGTTTGGAGCAAGGTCAGCCAGTCCGTCTCTCGCAACGTGTAGACGTCAAAATGGCACCTAGCAAAGAAAAGCTTGTTCCCAAAAAAGGGACAGTTTCTTCCATTATATGGACTGGTTCGGTTTTGCAACTTCAGACTTGGAGCAACAAACGGCACGCTGCAAAATCTGTTTGACGGCTGTTGCTACCAAAGGTGGGAGTACGACGAATTTGTTTCAACACCTGAAACAGAGGCACTCCGTCGAGTGGGAGAAGTGCTGCTCTCTATGAGATGCTCAAGCAAGCAGCAGCTCACAAAACACCGCCAAAAGACAAGCCACCATTTTCACCCTGTGTCCCTTATGATAAGTTTCCAGTGGAAAGCGATCACAATTTATATTGCCAAAGATATAGTGCCTGTTTATACAGTGGAAAAGCCCTGCTTTTTTTACCTACTGAAAACTTTGGACGCCAGGTATGTGCTACCAACTTTGTCCACAACTTTGAATTCAGGTAGACTCCCAAAGGAGATATTAAAAGAAGAGTTAAATAAAATAGATTCTGTCATTTGTTTTTTCTGTTTAAGAAAGTAAAGGGAGAAAGAAAAAAATCGATTGAAATCGGATTTGGTGTGAAAAAATCTGAGATTTTATTTTTAGGCCATATCGCCCAGCCCTAGATGCTAGATCTAGAGGACCAGGATTGGGCCCATCTGAGCTAGATGAACACTTTATTTTTCCCTATAGATGGTATCACTGGTTCAGAGGTTAATTCCATCCAATCCAATGACAGGTTAAAATTGAGCTTTTCCTTTTCACTGTCTCCACTTGCTTTGGATCTATCTAGTAGAAGTGATTACTCTTTGGAATTTGTCATTCTAAACTCATTTTAGCTGCATTGTTATAATTAGGATCAAAGTGTCTTGTTGAACTCAACTGTATGTGACCTGATCATATTGTTTCAATCTGTGTGTCTCACATATCACCGTCAGGTAATATTTGTTGTGAAATGGTGCTGTATAAATGAATGGAAGTCAGTGAAGCTGACAATAGTTCATAATTAGGAGCATCAGTGTGTCACATGTTATTTTAAAAGTCCTACTCTGCATATTGCACACAGTGTAAGATGATGTCTTCTTGTTTCTGACTGTTTTAGTTTGAGTAGGGCTCTATGAAGCAACCTTAGTTCCTTCCTCGTAACGTTCTGACCCCTGACCTTGTGTCTTATTTTAGGGGCTGTGGTTTTGTTCAGTTCCCAGACGAGCGGCTTCAGAAGCGGGCGTTGGACGAGTGTCAAGGTGCTGTAGGACTCGGGGGCAAACCTCTGAGACTGAGCCTGGCTGCTAATAAGTGAGTCATTAGATTCGGTCTACATCAGCATGCAGGTGAATCTGTGCATTGAGCAGAAATAATGCAGCATGCTTTCTTCCCCTCTCCAGTCTGAGGAACAAGCAGCAGCAGCAGCAGTCAGAAAGCAAACAGTCCTGGCAGTCCAGTTCAGGATACAGGTACGGCTTTGACCAGTATGACCAGTACCAGCAGCAGACGTATCCAGGGTATTACTCTTCATGGGGCTATGATCAGACTGCAGGGATGTATGGTTACACTTATCCTCAGTACGATTACACACAGTACGCCCCAGTACAGGTAGGCTTCCTGTGTTATACAGCAACTGGATTAGCTGACTGCTACTAGACAGCTGTCATTCTGAAACGTTTTCTTCTTTTTCAGGAAAGTGAAGCAGTTCCAGAGGAAGAAGCATGCGAAGGCAAGTGTTTGTATTGTGGAACCATTCCACCACAAGTTGTCTTGTGCCCGTCGTCACAAACTGTAGAAGGGAAAATGCTCTAAATGTTGGTGGAATTAGACAAATGTTTGACAAAACTGCTGCTCAGTTAGACGCAAGGCAAGGCAATTTTATTTGTATAGAACCCTTTTAGCAAAGTAATTCAAGGTGCTTGAAAACATGAAGTCATGTGGTTAATAGGAAGGTTCATGTTTTAGATTGTGTAGCATTGATTTTTAACAGTCTCACAAGGAGAGAATGAGTTCCTGTGGACTTAAAGCTACATTGTGTAAGAACTTCTCCCATCTAGCGGTGAAAAAACCAACTGAATATTACGTTGTAGCACCACCTCCCACCCCCCCATTCCGACCGCGTTTTAACTACTACAGTGGCCGTTTCATGCCAAGGTTAACATGGCTTCCAGTACTACCACTTCGTCCAGTGTTCCTTCCACTGATGAGGTTACTTTAGAAAACTACATTGCATTTAGTTATATAGTCAGACGTGTCCCGCGTCACGAGTAGACAATCTCCCTCTGGCATTCGTCACGGTGCAACCCAAAGCGCGAAAGGCGGAGCTAGAATTTCCAGGAATGTCCCTCGTTGGCGAATGTATTTCAAAGATGGAGGGTCAACATGGATTCAGTATTCTGAATAGCAGATTCTACACTTACAAGAATACTTTCATTAGTAGGTGGAAGTAATTACACATGAATGAGCACATATTTTTGAAAGAATAAAAGGTTTTTTGTTAAGATTTAACTAAAAAAAATACACAATGTAGCTTTAAAGGCATTTCGCCTGGTTTTATGCCACCACGGCCCAGCTGAACTCAGACAAGCAGAGTTTAGATGTAATTCTATTGAAGGCCTTTTGATTAAAAACTGCATGTTGCATAGATGCTCTAAAATGGGCACAAACCTTATGCAACTGCTTGTCTCCGGGAAATGGATGGTATGGATGGTGATTTAGTGAACTCCCAGTTTGAATAAATCGGTCACATGTAGGCGTTTTTCCACTGGACGAGTTCCGGGACATGGGATCTATGTGCTGAACTGGGCCTGGTGTTCCAATCCACCTTTATTTATAGTGTGCTTTAAAAACAACACAGTTGACCAAAGTGCTGTACTCAAACAACCATAGACAGATATGAGCCTCAGCATATAAATAAAATAACAATACACAAATGAATAAAAACCAACGCTTCAGTCAGAGTTAAAAGCCAGTGAGAAAAAATAAGTATTAAGAATTCAGTTCAGTTTATTTATATAGTGCCGATTCATAACAGATGTCATCTCAAGGCACTTTAAAAGAAAACTAATTTTAATACAATCATTCCAATCCGTTTAAAGGTTTAGTTAGTTTCCTATCTAAGGAGTCCCAGCAGATTGCATCGAGTCATTGACTTGTACTTGTGTCCCGTTGATGCAGACTCCAACCACAGCAATCCCTCATACTGAGCAAGCATGTAGCGACAGTGGAGAGAAAAAACTCCCCTTTAACAGGAAGAAACCTCCAGCAGAACCAGAACCTGGCTCAGTACGAGCGGCCATCTGCCACGACCGTCTGGGGGTTCAAGAAGACAGCAGAGACACAGAAAGAACAGAAGATCTGATATAAGAGTCCTTTTTATATTAAAGAAAGTAAAAAGTTGATAACAGGACACGGAGGATGTTCAGTTACTGGGAGCATCATCCCAGTCGTTGCCCCCCGTCCAACAGGGGATTGTAGCTAAGCAGGATACCAGACCAGGTGGAGCTTCTATGGAGAGAGAAACACTGAGAGAAAACAAAGGTAACAGTCGAAATAACAACAAATAATACAACTGGATAGTAGTAGGAGAGAAAAGTAGCAGAGTGAAGAAAAGTCGTCAGTCTGTCCTCCAGGAGAAGATGAAGAGAAGATTTAAAAACAGTGATTCTGTCTGCCTGATATGTAGGGGTTAAGTATTCCAAGGTTTTGGGGCAGTGACTGAAAATGCGCGGTCCCCTCTCAGCTTTCTCTTCATCTTTGGAACAGTTAACAGCAACTGATCTGCTGACCATTTATGACTCAAACATCTCCTGATGATCATACTGACACCTTGTCAGCTCACAGTGGGTGCACCTATAAGCCTGTATCAATTTTTTTCTATTTTCTGTCGGGTCGGATTTTTCCCGCGCTGTCTGCGGATGTGACGTCAAGCGCGTTCATGTTAAATGTTTCAGATCACTCTGCCACCACCGCTAGTCAGCAATCAGCCTACACTCGCAAGCAGTTAGTTAGCAAACTTAGTTTCTCAAATAATATATGTATTTGACTGTTCTTACCTCTGTAAACATAATGTTGACTTCTTTGCAGCGGATGACTTGTGAAGTGTGCACGTAGGAGCGCGCGCTGCGAGAGCAAGCAGAAAGGAAGAGCAGTTGAATTATTTTTCCACAGGTGTCAGTCGTGAGTTTAAATTTCAGAAAATTGCATGTAGCCTCTTTAAGGCTAGAATCCACCCTGACCCAACAGTGGAAACCTACCTACTATTGCTAACAGAATCTCCAATGACACCACCTCATACTCCATACTGCAGACTCAAGCACACATGTATGTTTTTGAGTCTGAAATTTTTCCATAGATCTTGTAAGACTTGCTTATATGTGGTTCCTTAAAGAGCAAGCCACCCCCCTACCCAAGCCAAACCATCCCACATTTCCAGTTTGAAAAATGCACCAAAAGGAGGAGTTCTGAGGGACAGAGGGGGGAGAGGGCTGGGCTTCAATGACTCCATGGGCATTCCATGACTTGGTTCAGCTGCTTTTATAGCCCACAGGAGCAGTGCAGCTGACATTATACGTACCGGCTAACGTCACACATCGCAACAGAGCAGATAGCAATGATGGATTCAAATTCAAATGTGGTGCAGACTTCCAACCTGAAGAGGGTGCCACACTGACCGTTTTAGTCAGAAAATGTGTATTTTAAATAAGATGCACTAAAAGGCCAAAATATCGACTACATATGTAGACAGCACTATTACACACTCATTTATACAGTTAATCAGCAAAAAAAAAACAAGCCCAGTTGATTTGTGGATTATTGCTCTTTAAGGATAATTAGTTTCATGATGAATTACAGAGTTGCTTCCCAATGCTGAGTTTTGAGATGTCTGCCACTGTTCTGTCCCTGTTGGCACCTGGCACTAACATGTTCCCAGGTCACTAGACCATACTGAGGCCATGTACACACGTAAAAACCCCCAACAAACAACAGATATTGTCACCACCTGGTTTAAAAAATAAATAACACATCTTCTGTCCACATAAGCATTGTTAAGCACGTTTATAGGCCTGCTAAACCTGTAGGAGGCAGTAGTTCCCCCAAATCTTATCCACTCAGTAACTTTCTAATTTCAACATACAGCAGTAATTGAGCTTGTAAAAACAAGCAAGCAGAAAGCGCTTGGACAATCGATAAAACCAACACAGTTCTGAGGACATCCACGCTGTTCCCGAGTGGAAACACAGGTCACCCAAGTCATGTTGGAGCACTTATGTTGCAGAGACTGACGTTGTGAAACCTAAAACTCCGGCTATTTCTCTCCACAAGCAAACTCTTAAAACAGAGAAAACGCAAATCTTCACTTTGGTTGCAGTTTTTAAAAGAATCAATTTTGATGCTGTAAATCTGATTTTTGTGTGGATGACAGACCAAACTATAGAAAAATATCTTAGATTTGTGAGATACCTGGCTACGTGTGGACAAGGCACGAGTGTAAGGAGAGAAGACTCATAAAAGACTGTTTTTTTTAGAATTGGCCTTGAACAACTGCATTAGTTTGTCTGTCTGAGCTCAGTGCTTCTTCGGACAGATTAAAAGACCGTTCCATGACACTGAATCCTTGCTGCAGTGTCCTAACCTGGATCCTACCATCACTGCATGATGAAATCACTAATCCAAAATCAGTGGAATATTGTTTGAGCAGCTACATGCTCAGCAAAAAATAAAGATGTGCAGGTGAACCATTAGCTATTTTCTGGGTAACACTAGCCTGTTTCAAAAGACACTTTATGGCGGCATGTCAGGGTAATACTGCCGCCACGGTGTGTCCTTGGAATGCGCCGTTCATGTCACCAAGCTTGATAGTAATATTACCACAACGCCAGACTTGATTATTTATGAATGACTAAAAGCTCCCTTCTGCTTTGCAGCAAAGTGGCGCCATTGTTTTTTGAAACAGGCTACTGTCTGTGCTGATGCTAAGCTTGAAAATATTTGGCTATTTATCCTCCAATTCCTCTCTTTTACCACATCTGATAAGCTACTCAGGTAAACTGTAGCCTTGAAATAAGGCCGCAAAATAGTTTGGAATGTTTTGATGTGTGAATGATGTGAAGAAGTGACTGAATGGTGTTACAGAAACATCAGCTGACCTTATCATTACTCAGCTGATAAACCACTTTGGATCTGGATCCCATTTTCTAGGGTGATCCATACCATTAGATCTCTACAAAGGAAGAGGAAAATCTTTTGAGAAGCATGACAAGTTCTCTTTTCATTTCTCCAATGTAAATAGATTAGAATCAATATGCCCTTGAGTTGTGCAAACCGTTCTCAATCCTGCAGCACGTTATTTGAAGGCTTGTCAAGGAAAAACACGTACCATGTTGTGAAATAAATATATTATGTTTTTGAAATGTAATAACGTATTGCCACTTTACTAACAAAATATTATACTACTTGGTATACAGTTCTTCCAAAATATCAGACTTTTCATAAGTTTACTAATCGTTAAATATACACTACCTGTCCAAAAATAACCAAACGGGTACAAGCCTCTTATTGGGTAATTACTGCATGGGAGATTGTCTTTCAGCTGACAGCAAGTTATTTAACCCTAACTGATGCAGTGAGTAGCTTCTCATTTCTTAAAGACTATAGTTGGTTTAAGAATCATCTAACGGATTATTAAAAACTGGAGGGAAAGTGGGGAAACATTGTTGTCGAGGAAGAGCTGTGGTCAGAAACAGATCGTGAATGATGGTGATCACTGAAGCACTTGGTATACTGATAATTAGTCTGACCTCAAACCTGTCAAACCTTGACATACTGGGATGTTCCACCAGCTCTGAACAGGAGTCTGTGAACCATTTTATTAACTCCTGTCTGGCTTTTATATTGTTCTACATAAAAACTGTTAATATTAAAAACATAGAAAAGACTGTCGCTGAACTTTGTATGAAACTGTTGAGTTGGAGGTGGCTGTCCAGTTTGTAACACAGATTTCTGTTGCTTGTGTTGTAGAGCCCAGCCTGGTGGTGGATGTGGTGGAGGCTAACAGCTGCTTTATGGACCTCAGTGAGGAACTGTACGATGCGCTCATTGAAAGCCACTGGCAGCCTCCAGACTTCTCTGCACATCAGGAATATATTATTTCCAACCTGCCTGAACCCATTTCCAGCTAAAAGACATTGTTTTCAATTTCTTTGTTTATTCTTGGAAACACTGTGGAAATAAATGTATTTTATCTCAGAATAAGTCTTATGAGTCAAGCTTCACCTTGAAGTAGGTGGGCTTCATCTGTCTCCCAGTCACCATCTCAGTGTTAAAATGAACACTTTGGTTGGAAGATGGGAAGCCTGAATGTGTAAGTGACAAGTCTGAACAAAAGAAAATTTGAATAATCGTGAGCATACATGCCCCCACAGAAAGTCAGCTATATTCATCCAATAAAATGTTACGGAATGGAAAAGTTTGCAGGAAATGTAAAACCTCTGACCCCAGTTATTCTAGGAGCCATGTCAGATGGTGTTCATCAAAAGGAACAGGAGTATACTTGGTGCATTTTTCATAAAAAAATTTTGAAGTTAGGAAGCAGAACAGGTTCCATCTCTCCATGGTGTCTCCTTCTCCTCCATCTCCATGGTGCTTACCTGAAAACACAGGTTCTCAGGTAAGCACCACATCTCCACACGCCCATCCATATGAGATAAAACGACATGACTCATTAAAGCAAGCTGCTGTCTTCTACTGGACATCGTCGGACTCACCTCGACGCACGGCTCTGGCTCTGGAACCCGTCTCCTCAAGATGGGTTGGACTCTCTTCCACTCTGGAGTTGCCCCTGCTGAGAGCCGCCGAGCTGGGGTGGGCATACTTGTTACCCCCCATCTCGGTGCCTGTATGTTGTGGTTTACCCCGGTGAACGAGAGGGTAGCCTCCCTCCGCCTACGGGTGGGGGGACGGGTCCTGACTGTTGTTTGTGCTTACACGCCAAATGGCAGATCATATTACCCACCCTTTGTGGAGTCTTTGGAGGGGGTGCTGGAGAGTGCTCCTCCCGGGGACTCCCTTGTTCTGCGGGGGGACTTCAACGCTCACGTGGGCAAGGACAGTAAGACCTGGAGGGGTGTGGTTGGGAGCAATGCCCCCCCTGATCTGAACCCGAGTGGTGTCTTGTTGTTGGACTTCTGTGCTCGTCATGGATTGTTCATAACAAACACCATGTTCAAGCATAAAGGTGTCCATATGTGCACTTGGCACCAGGACACCCTAGGCCGCAGCTCGATGTTCGACTTGGTTGTCGTCTCATCTGATCTGCGGCCACATGTTTTGGACACTCGCGTGAAGAGATGGGCTCAGCTGTCCACTGACCACACTGACCACTACCTGGTGATGAGTCGGCTTCGATGGTGGGGAAGGACGCCGGACAGACCTGGAAGGCCCAAACGTGTTGTGAGGGTCTGCTGGGAACATCTGGCAGAGTCTCCTGTCAGAAGGAGCTTCAAGTTACACCTTCGGCAGAACTTCGAACACGTCCCGGGGGAGGCAGGGGACATTGAGTCCGAGTGGACCATGTTCTGCGCCTCCATTGTCTAGGCGGCTGAACGGAGCTGTGGCCGCAAGGTGGTCGGTGCCTGTCGCAGCGGCAACCCCCGAACCCGCTGGTGGACATCGGCAGTAAGGGATGCTGTCAGAGTGAAGGAGGAGTCCTATCAGGTCTTTTTGGCTTGTGGGACCCCTGAAGCAGCTGATAGGTACCGGCAGGCCAAGTGGAGTGAGGCTCGGATGGTCGCGGAGGCAAAAACTCGGGCATGGGAGGAGTTTGGAGAGGCCATGGAGAACGACTTCCGTACGGCTTTGAAGTGATTCTGTTCCACCATCCGGCGTCTCAGGGGGTGGGAGCGGTCTGCCACCAACACTGTTTACAGTGGGGATGGTGTGCTGCTGACCTCGACGCGGGACGTTCTGGGTCGGTGGATGGAATACTTCGAAGACCTCCTCAATCCCACCGGCACGCCTTCCAATCTGGTAGCAGAGTTTGGAGACTTTGGGTCGGGCTCTCCAATCTCTGGTGCTGAGTTCACAGAGGTCGTTAAAAAGCTCCTCGGTGGCAGGGCTCCGGGGGTGGATGAGATTCGACCGGAGTTAATCAGGGCTCTGGATGTTGTAAGGCTGTGTTGGTTAACGCGGCTCTGCAATATTGCGTGGACATCGGGGGCAGTTCCTTTGGATTGGCAGACCAACTGGATTGTGTTCCAACTACAGGGGGACACTACACTTCCGAGCCTCCCTGGTAAGGTCTATTCAGGGGTTCTAGAGAGGAGGGTCCGACGGATAGTCGAACCTCCGATCCAGGAGGAACAATGCGGTTTTCGTCCTGGCCGTGGAACACTGGACCAGCTCTACACCCTCAGCAGGGTCCTGGAGGGTGAGTGGGAGTGCCCCCAACCAGTCTACATATGTTTTGTGAACTTGGAGAAGGTGGTCCACCGTGTCCCGTCGAGGAGCCCTGTGGGGGGTGCTCCGGGAGTATGGGGTACCGGGCACCTTGATACGGGCTGTTAGGTCCCTGTATTACCGGTGCCAGAGTTTGGTTCGCATTGCCGGCAGTAAGTCTGGCTTGTTTCCAGTGAGAGTTGGACTCCGCCATGGTTGCCCTTTGTCACCGATCCTGTTCATAACTTTTATGGACAGGATTTCTAGGCGCAGCCAAGGTGTTGAGGGGATCCGTTTCGGTGGCCTCAGGATCGGGTCTCTGCTTTTTGCAGATTACGTGGTCCTGTTGGCTTCATCGGAACGTGATCTACAGCTTTCGCTGGAGCGGTTCGCAGCCGAGTGTGAAGCGGCTGGGATGAAAATAAGCACCTCTAAATCCGAGGCCATGGTCTTGAGCCGGAAAAGGGTGGGGTGCCTTCTCCGGTTTGGGGATGAGGTCCTTCCCCACGTGTAGGAGTTTAAGTATCTGGGGGTCTTGTTCACGAATGAGGGAAAAATGGAGCAGGAGATCGATAGATGGATTGGTAGGACATCTGCAGTTATGCGGGCGCTGTACCGGTCTGTCGTGGTGAAGAGAGAGCTGAGCCAAAAGGCAAAGCTCTCGATTTACAGGTCGATCTACGTTCCTACCCTCATCTATGGTCACGAACTCTGGGTGATTACCGAAATCACGGATACATAGATAGATAGAAGTTAAGATCCTTCTTCTTATATACAAAGCCTTTAATAATCAAGCTCCATCATACATCAGAGATCTAATTGTTCCATATGTTCCTAACAGAGCCCTTCGCTCTCAGACTGCAGGTTTACTTGTAGTTCCTAGGATTTCTAAAAGTAGAATGGGAGGCAGATCTTTTAGTTATCAGGCTCCTCTCCTGTGGAACCAGCTCCCAGCTTTAGTCCGTGAGGCAGACACTCTGTTTACTTTTAAGGCCAGGCTTAAAACTTTCCTTTTTGATAAAGCTTACAGTTAGAGTGGCTAAGGTCATCCTGAGCTATCTCTGTAGTTATGCTGCTATAGGCTTAGACTGCTGGAGGACAGACTTACCAATTTTCTTCACTCTGCTACTTCCTTTTCTACTAATTCTCTCCAGTTGTATTACAGTACATTCTGTTATTTCGACTGTTAACTTTGTGTTCTCTCAGTGTTTTTCTCTCCAAAGAAGATATACCTGGTCTTGTGTCCTGCTTGGCTGCAATGCCCTGTTGGACGGGGGGCATCGACTGGGATGATCCTCCCAGTAACTAAACATCCACTGTGTCCTGTTATCAACTTTTTACTTTCTGTAACATAGAAAGTTCTCTTATATCAGATCTTCTGTTTCTGCTCTGTCTTCTCAAACCCCCAGACGGTCGTGGCAGATGGCCGCGCCTACTGAGCCTGGTTCTGTTGGAGGTTTCTTCCTGTTAAAGGGGAGTTTTTCCTCTCCACCGTCGCTACATGCTTGCTCAGTATGAGGGATTGCTGAAGGATTGCTGTGGTTGGAAAGTCTGCATCAACGGGGCCCAACCTCACGCCAATGACAGACGCAATCTGCTGGGATTCCTTAAATAGGAAACTTTTTAACTGATTGGAATGTTTGTATAAATGTATTGAAATGACTTCTTGTTAAGTGCCTTGAGATGACATCTGTTGTGAATAAATAAACTGAACTGAATTGAATTGAATACAAGAGGCTGAATTGAGTTTCCTCCGTAGGGTGTCTGGGCCCTCCCTTAGAGATAGGGGGAGAAGCTCAGTCATCCGGAGGGGGCTCAGAGTAGAGCCGCTGCTCCTCCACATCGAGAGGAGTCAGTTGAGGTGGCTCGGGCATCTGGTCAGGATGCCTCCTGGACCCCTCCTTGGTGAGGTGTTTCCGGCACGTCCCACCAGGAGCAGGCCCAGGGGAAGGCCCAGGACAAGCTGGAGGGACTATGTTTCTCAGCTGGCCTGGGAGCGCCTTGGGATTCCTCCCGAGGAGCTGGCCCAAGTGGCTGGGGAGAGGGAAGTCTGGGTGTCCTTGCTTAAGCTGCTGCCCCCGCGACCCGACCCCGAATAAGCGGAAGAAAATGGATAGATGGATGGTATTATTAGCACTAAAAGAAAAATTGACTCTCAAATCAGTTTAATTTTTTACTTCTTTTTTTGTGGAATATAATTTTTAAGCTTGATAGAGAATTTTAGATTGGAGGAATGTATATGTAATGCCACTGGAGACTTGACAGCTGTATGTTTTGTTTGATAAGATAGCAGTTAAATACAAATCTCTTCTAGTGTTTTTGAGGTTTCTAGAAAAATAAGGGACTGTGCGAACCCATTTAGGTTCTTTGTGAAATATGTTTCCTCTAAAGATACTCTTGATTCCTTTTAAAGCGGCTGTTGGGGGATACACAGCCATTGGGTGGCGCTAACCCACATTCTAGCTCCGACAGGAGAAGAAGAGGACCAGAGGTTAAATGAGGGCTTGGGCCATTGGCGCTCGCTCTCTCCCGTTCGGGCTTTCAGACAAACAGGGCCAGGAGAGATCCAATCCTTCTTTCGAGGGCGAGGGAAGGACACAAGTTTCTGGGAGAAACTCACTCCAAGGACGATAATACTGCTGATCAATCACGTGAATCGCAACCCAGTTTGTTTTGAGATTAACTCCACTGTTCCGCCCTGAGCCCTGCTTTCTGAACAGATGCTGCCGTGTGGAGCGAACCGCTAACAAGCTACTGAATGCTGCAGAACCACGTCCAGACTGGAGCATTACCCCACCGCGACAAAGCCTGGGACAATGCTATCTTGAACCTGCAGAGAAGGTACTGTGTCAGTGAAATGAGGTGGGGCTGATCGCTGTTTAGCAAGCCGGAGAGGACGACACGCCGTCCAAGCTAATTCTACCCGCGATCCAACAGCCATAATCCTCCCACTGCTAACGGACCGCAGCTGTGGTTAGCCTGCGGGCTAACATTGTTTTAGCTTCCCCCATCATCCACGGAGCAACTTGGAGAACTTTAACCGTTCAATAAGGTCTGTCTGGGCAGAGACGAGATTAGTTTAGTTTAAACAAGATTTAAGGGTTGTTTATTTTCACTGCGATCTGTTACTTTGTGTAAGATTTAATTTATTGTTTGGGTACAAACAGGCTGGTCGGCCTGGAGGTTTAAACAGTGATTTTCAAGGTTTCCGATGGAAAGTCGTTTATAACCTGCAACCTGAGTTACTCAATCTGACAGTTTTTCCTTTGTTTGGTGTTTAATAAGTGGACCAGAGCGACTTTAAGCAGCTTTACGTGAGTTAGCTGTAGGCTAGATGGACTAGTCGAGTTATAAAATTTTTTCAGGGGGATGGTCATTTTTTTCGCCTATTAAAAAAATCTGGATTTTAATTTTTAAAAAAGGTGGTATTTATAGAGTACTTTGTATCGCCGAATTGGCTGGAATGTTAGGGGATTACAACTGTATAGCCTATAGCATGTGTCTTGACTGAATAACAAGTCATGTATTTTAGCAGGCTAATTAACAAGAGAGATGTGGGCAGTCGCCCATTCATCTTAGCTAGTTTGGCGGGTACCATCCTGTGATCTGTGTGTACACATGTGGCGAGTCGGGTGGTCTTTAGATAACAAAAAGCAGGCTAGATTAATTATTGAGATTAATAGCTCACCTATAATTTTTTTCTTTAAAAAAAAATCCTGGACATCCCGCCAACCAGTTGCTTGTTTGTGCATGTTTGCACTTCTGTAATGCAGCTTTTGCCGCTCTCTAGGCCATAAGGTGAACCCCGAAAATGTCTTTAGAAAATGAATCACATTTTGACCTCTGGCATCTACAAACTGTTTACTTCATAAAATAAATACGTTCGCACTTAGTTCAAAAGTAAAAGTTCTCCTTCTGTAATAGCGCAGTTTTTTTATGATCGATGTTTTAATTCAGGACTAGTTTGTTTTCGCCGAAGTGAGAAAGGAGTGATACGGCTGCTACGTACCCGTTTTAGACCAATGCGGTGCCAGAGTTTAACCGACGTGATGACGTATGCGGATATGGAGACAGCTAAGCTCATGATGAAAACTTCTTTAAAAGTTTTACAAAACCGAGTAAAAACATGTAGGCCTATGTGTTACATGCATTTAACTTCCATGAAACACGAACAAGACATGGATTTAATGTTAAATCCATCTCTTGGTACCCTCACTCACACACCCCCTACACACTTTATACTCTCACACTTTATACTCTACCGATGCCCCAGTAGAGCCACCAACCCCCGGACCCGGGAGATGGACCCCCTACCTTCTAGGACGGAAACAAGCAGACGGCCAAGGGCCCCTGTTTTGTGAAATTTTTACCCAGGATCTTAGTGGATCGGCACACACAATATAAAAGGAAGAAAGAAGGGACACCAGACTGCTTATCGTGCTAGAATATGTGTCATCTTTATTATTCCGCCACACAGATGCAGTTCAGCAAAAGCAGAGCAATACTTTTTCAAACAAATACACTGATTTATGCTAGAATACGGCGTCCCTCTCTATTCCCCACATAAACAGCAGCAAAGCAATGCTTCATCAAACAGGCATTAAGTTTTCATCACAGCATCTCACCTTTGACACTTGAGAGTGGAGAGCCAGTCATCTCCTCTCGGTCAGATCTGTTAACTTAACGCGGCCGGGCAATCGTGCACAAATCCCACGGCAGACTCTCATCAGCTGGACAGCTCCATCTTCATTTATGCAGCATACAGAGGAGGCGCGTGGGAAGCAAAGCGGGCCCGTGCTTCGCTCCCAGGCTGCCCCCCCCCCCCCCCTTATTAGTCCGTCCGGCCCCAAAACAAGTTTTAGAGACCAAACAAACTGCAGCTGTTTCATGGGAGCTGTCCAGCTGAAGATCCAAACTCCTTTCCGTGTGAATGTTTATCATTATACAGCAAGCAGAGGATAGTATTAAGAACATTGCAGAACATTATACACAGGTGACTCGAGGATACCAAAAAGATTTTACCCATCATTCCACTCTTGGCCTCGAGGCAACGTGTTAGACATGAACATTATGACATTATACACAGGTGACTCGAGGACACCAAAAAGATTTTACCCATCATTCCACTCTTGGCCTCGAGTCACCGTGTTAGACATCATACCAAAATCTATCTGACCACAGTCAGCTGTCGATATTCTACAACGGTTATCAGTGGCCTAAGGCATGTAGATAATGTCCACTCTAGTACAAACCTCCTCATAGTATGGTAGCATTAATTTTGTTAGCCAAGGACCTCCTAATCCGACGTACATAAAAGCAAGTGCATACATTCATAAGCGTGATACAGATTAATATACAAATTAATGGCAGAAGGGGTGGTGTCATGACTTTCCTCGCGAGTGCAGAATATCCTGAAAAGATATCCCACCAATGGGTTGCAGCTGAGGATTCTACCAGTTTTGCCGCACTCAGTACCTTTCCCTGGGTTACAAGGGTGGAAACCACTAATTTAGTGACGGTGTTATTATGCTCTTGGATTATATGTTTTAGCTCTTTCGACCGGCTCAGTGCGCCTCTGAACCGTTCCAAAGAGACTCCAAAAGGAGAATGAAGCACATCCCATTGAACTTTAGTAAGCGCGTGAGCATGTGTGAAATTCATTAATTTAAACGTATGGTTCCCCCATTGCCAAATGTCATCATTCTTCAGGCACCCAGAAAATGACACTGTCTGCAACTGTGGATGAGAGCTAATCGTTGCTATACATAAGGTATGTGGCCCTACCTGATACAGCATGTCTCTTGGTATTTCATACTCCCACTCACACAATGCATTAGACTCTTTCAGGCATGGATTGGTATATCCCTGTCTAAGCATGCACACACTTCCCCCATCTGTTTGGTCACATCCAGTAAGATCATAAGTTTGATTAGTATGTGGATCGAACCACTCTCCTCTCATTTCAGGATCCAATAAGCATTATGAACAATGACTGGCAGAACATGGAAACGACACATGGTAAGATTTTGATTCACAATATACTGTGTCCATGTCCCATAACATACAGCATCATTACACACTGTTTTTTGTGCATGTAATTGTAACCACACATGGTTTGTGATATTCCATTGAGTCCTCCATGCTTGATAATTAGCAGTGGTTAGTATTCTTTGCATGTTATTCCTTTGTATGGCGGCATGTAAGGATTGTAGGGTACATGCAGTCCAGTTCATCCATCGCGACATATTATAGAACACGTCATCAATTGCATTGAACATTTCAACATTCCATGCGTCATAATGTTCCCATAGTGCAACGTTTTGTACCTGTCCGGATATGGTGGTTGGCATCCAGAACGCAACATTTGCCAACGCGTCATGGGAATGTTGTCCAGTAGACGCTAGTTTTCCAGCGGTGATCTGTCCATCAACCATGTTGGACACGCCAAACAAAGTTCCCGTTCCACCTAGCAGGGTATCATACCATGCTCGTTTAAACCTGGTACACTTAGGGATGATAGGGAAGTTCACTCTCCAGTGAACCTCAGTTTGTTGTGTGCCCATTGCAACAGTATGACATGTGGTAGATATAGGCACTACATGGGCAATGTGTATCTTTTCCTTACGTTCCACAGCCATGATGTTGTATAGGACCGACCTCCTTCCAGAAATGACAGAACCATTTGAAATCCACAACTGACGTTGGACCATCGGGATAGTCCAGTTAGTTCCATTCTGGGCTCCTGCTTCACACTTAAAACTTGAGATGTTAAGCACACACATGGACACCACTGATGTGATGGTGACATTCTGGCCCAGCTCCACAACAGGAATATCAGCGTTTTTATGGCGTTTAGGACAGCCCAGTGGACAATCGGGACAATACCACATTTTGGAAGATGTAGTGATGGTTGCAACGGCGCAGGCTTGGTTAGCCTGACAGGTGAAGTCTTCCTGTGTTCTATGCATGGTTCCATTCCTCCATTTTAATCCCATCCAGTCCACTGGTTGCAGCTCGTATCCCAGATGTCCCTCGCCCTCATGGATCCATGATGACATCAGGAGGCAGCAGAGGAACGTCCTCATCATCTGGACAGCGCAGACGGCAGGGCCTCCGGTGCCCCATAAGACGGCACCACGCCGCCTTGGGCCAGCAGATGTCCTCTCGTTGGCCATCACCGATCACACCCAGGAGTTGGCTCACATTCATCTATTGACCTGCACACAACAAACATACTCAACACATAGCTATGTTAGTGTTCCCTAAGGTAACACTTGGTTACCGGTACATGCACCCATCTCTCTTCTCCCGGGTACATGACTGTGACAATGCTGTCATCACCCTGGGCTATAATTTCCCCAGCCCTGGGTGGTCCATTTTGTTGTTTGACCCAGACTTTGGCTCCAATTCTGTCCGGTCCAACTAGTGGTTGACCTTCCACCCGCTTGGGTGTGTCAATTTCCACCATAGTTCCATCATTATAAGGGGAAATGATTAACTGGGCGATTTTATCCCCACCCTGTAACACTAGTGGCACGGCACCCATGTTTTCACACAGCACTTTAATGGTGCCCTGATAATCATTATTGATGACGCCACTGTGGAGATTTAACCCCTTCAAAGCCAGTCCGGCTTTAGCATGGACATGACCATACATTTTAGGTGGACATTGTATACCTATTCCCAGATCCACTGCAGTTCTCTGTCCAGGTATTAATGTGACTGCCTCTGGAACCCTTAGCTCGAACCCAACAGAGCCAGGTGTAGTTCTGCTTGGCAGTTCTCCATTAGGGTGTATTTTCCGCATTTTGATGGGCTTTGTTATTTCAGTGGCGTTATTGACGTTCACCATTCTATTTATTGGTGTCACGCCCTGTCCAATCGGTCTGTTGTTAATTTTCAACACCACTGTGTCCAATTTTTCTCTCCATTTATTAAGGGAGTTATCAGGACTTTCTTTCTTCAATGTGGCCTTTAATATACCATTCATACGTTCTATCAAGCCTGCAGCTCGCGGATGATATGGCACATGATAAATCCATTCCACATTATGGTCTTGTGACCATTCCCTGATTAGATTCCCCGTGAAATGGGTACCATTGTCTATTTGTATTTGTAATGGTAGACCATAATACATCACAACATTTTTCAAAAATCAGTATACAAATGAGCACTGTTTACACTCTCCTGCCTTAGCACCATGTGAACCGCTTTCAGCTCCGCCCATTGACTGCTTTTGCCATTCCCACTTTGTTCCAACACTTGTTCTAGCTTAGGATTGTGAGCACCCGCCTTCCACTTCCTCTGACCCGCTTTCCACTTAGCTGAGCCATCTGTGAACCAAGCATGTTTTTGTTGCTCCTCTGTCAACTCATCCCAACGGTTTCCTACTTTCACCGGGGATTCAGCCATCTGTTCAATGTCAACAACAATTTCCTACTTCTCAGGAATATCAGCTACCTGTTCATGCAGCACTGACACTCCTTTTGCTCCTGCCTTCACCCTTTCACAAATGTACCACTTCCACTGAATCACACTGGCTTCCTGTGCTGTACCAATCCTATGCGTGGTTGGATCACTTAAAACCCAGCTTAAAATGGGAATTGCAGGCCTCATGATAATGTCATGACCTAATGTGTGTGCTTCTGTTTCCAACAGAGCCCAGTAACACTCCAGTAGCTGTTTCTCAAATGGGGTATAACGCTGACCAGCATCAGGGAGCTTCCGGGACCAGAACCCAAGAGGCCTCCTCTGCCTTCCCTGCCTCTGCCATAAGCTCCAGTTAGCATAGTCATATTTAGCCGACACCTGCAATTCTACAGGACCAGATTGCACCTTAGCTAATGACAATGCCTGCTGTATGGCTTCTTTAGCCAGCTCAAATGATCTTTGCTGCTCTGTACCCCAATAAAAATCTTCCTTTTTTTGTGTCACTTTGTACAGTGGTTGCAAAATCTGTCCCAAATGTGGTATATTCTGTCTCCAATACCCAAACAAACCTATGAATCTCTGTACTTCCTGTTTAGCATGTGGTGTAGAGAAGGCCATGATTTTCTCTCTGGCCTTAGGTAAGATTTCTCTCTCTCCTTTGTTCCACTGGATCCCCAGGAACTTTACTGTTTGTGCAGGTCCCTGCACTTTAGCTGGATTAATCTCCCACCCCACTGATTTCATATGTTCAGTGACCTTCTGTAATGCTGTCTGCACCACAGCTTCTGTTTCACCCTGCACCATGATGTCATCAATGTAATGTGAGACCATTACACCAGGGGGCAGCTTCACCTGATCCAAATGTTCAGCCACTATATGATGACAGATAGTGGGACTATGTAGATAGCCTTGTGGAAGACGAGTAAACGTGTACTGTCTTCCATCCCAGGTAAAAGCAAACTGTTCCTGCCTGTCTTCAGAAATAGGGATGGTGAAAAATGCATTAGCCAGATCTATCACACCGTACCAGGTCCCTGGATGGTGCTGTACACGCTCTATGATAGAAATGGAATCAGGGACAGCAGAGGTCAAAGGTGGGGTGTGTTTATTCAACTGCCGGTAATCAACTGTCATTCTCCATGACCCATCAGATTTGCGTACGGGCCATATAGGATTATTCCACTGTGTAGTACATGTTCTCAACACACCGCTGTCAACATAATCTGCTATGGTGGAGGTGATCTCATCATGTCCCCCAGAAATGCGGTACTGTTTCATGTTTATGACTGTAGATGCCAAAGGAATAGGAAAGGGATCCATTTTCACTTTCCCTACCAAAACAGGCCTAGCCTCTATTTCCTTTCTGTCTCCAAATTGTAAACAACCTTGTTTAAGATGTAAGGTCATTCCTGACAGTACATCCATTCCAATAATCCACTCCTTGACTGGAGTAATTAACACATCATATTCTTTGAGTAGCAACTGTCCAAATTATAAGGCTACTCTAGCCTGCTTAGCCAATACTGTGTTGCCTCCCAGCCCGGATATATGCACATAAGGTCCTTTAAATTTATGTGGGTTACCAAAAATTAATGTGGCCTCTGCCCCAGTGTCCACCAGGGCGCTGACTTGTTGCACATTTTTAGTTTTCCAATGAATGTCTAGTGTGACATGGGGACGTATGTCATTCACTGACCGTTTAGCTCTAATTGCATTTCGGACCTTCGGGGCTTGGCCAGCATCCTATGCTAGGAATTGAGACCCTTTTCCCCCCGTTTTCTCCTTCGTCTGACTGCAACCTCTCACCTCTGTGTCTGACTCAGAGGAGCTCTGAGTGTGCTCCTGTCTCTCCGCGGGAGGGGCAGAGGGACGTGCTGCAGAGTGTGTGTGAGCACAGCAAGAATGTTCACCCCCGAGCGGGGCGCTGAACATTTGACAACTTTCCTTATGCTGTTTTTTATTAACATGATAGACGTGAGCAACAGCTTTAGAGGCCACATGAGCTAATCGCTCCATCTTATCCGCCAATATCTGTACATGAGCTTTTAACACAGCAACGTCTCCCTTCATCTGCGTAACTTCTATTTCCTGTTCTAAACATCGCTTCCCTAGTTGGTCTGAATGTTCAACTTTACGTCTCCATGCCTCAGCCAACATCCAACATCTCCTCTGCACAGCATCAAATGGTTTCTTCGCTGTGACAACCGGTATTCTGCGCAGCGCGGCAGCGACCGACTCCGGGTCAGCGTCTATAATGACCGCTTTCCAGGACTCGGGGCGCCCTCCTCCCTTCCGGAGTTCCTGCGCAACCACATGAGTCTCAGCATCACTGTCCCAGCCAGGGACAGTCTCAGACTCCTCAACAGGTTTCCCCTTCCCTTTAAACATTGTATGTGTATTCCACACTATCCTGCCGACAACGCCAAAATGTTTTGTGAAATTTTTACCCAGGATCTTAGTGGATTGGCACACACAATATAAAAGGAAGAAAGAAGGGACACCAGACTGCTTATCGTGCTAGAATATGTGTCATCTTTATTATTCCGCCACACAGATGCAGTTCAGCAAAAGCAGAGCAATACTTTTTCAAACAAATACACTGATTTATGCTAGAATACGGCGTCCCTCTCTATTCCCCACATAAACAGCACCAAAGCAATGCTTCATCAAACAGGCATTAAGTTTTCATCACAGCATCTCACCTTTGACACTTGAGAGTGGAGAGCCAGTCATCTCCTCTCGGTCAGATCTGTTAACTTAACGCGGCCGGGCAATCGTGCACAAATCCCACGGCAGACTCATCAGCTGGACAGCTCCATCTTCATTTATGCAGCATACAGAGGAGGCGCGTGGGAAGCAAAGCGGGCCCGTGCTTCGCTCCCAGGCTGCCCCCCCCCCCCGCCTTATCAGTCCGTCTGGCCCCAAAACAAGTTTTAGAGACCAAACAAACTGCAGCTGTTTCATGGGAGCTGTCCAGCTGAAGATCCAAACTCCTTTCCGTGTGAATGTTTATCATTATACAGCAAGCAGAGGATAATATTAAGAATTCAATTCAGTTTCAATTCACTTGACCCTCTGTCACTCGATCCTTGCGACATATTCCACTCGGTTAGGCAACTTAACGGTAACTTAAACTAGAACACTCACAGAAGCGCAAGTCCACTAACTTCTGACACCATGTTGTGTGTTTGAATGAATAAAGAAGCAGGACACTCATTTCAAGCTGGTTAAGCGTGTATTGAGGAAGCCTGTACAAAGCTGCTTACTTCCGTGGGTCATGCATGTCAGAATAAGAGTGCTCAGCTACTCTAGCCCCGTAACAGCTGGGGGTACCACTAAAATAACTTAATAGACCTCTAAACCAGGTTTAAATCTAGACGTTGATTAAACATCTAAATAAAGGCTAAATCTAAACTTTACTGTATATTGATCAATGGCAATTCAAATTATTTAAGTCCAATATTTGGACACCAGCTGTGCAACTTAGTTATTTTTTTGATCACTGTTCATTATTTAATGTATTTAATTAAATCATCTAAATTTGGTCTTAAAAGAGACGTTGATATGACGTATTTATTTAGACGTCTAAATCAAGTCTAAATCTAAACTACATTGTACATTGATCAATGACTGTTAAAAATGTTTTAATCCAGCACTTGACCATCATTTACACAACTTACAGTTATTTTATTATTTAATATTTAATAATTAATGTATTAAATTATATTGTCTAGATTCAGGTTAAAATATGGACCGATTATAGACGGGCTAATTTCAATTTTAATTTAGACTACACCTCTAATAGACGTCTATTGCTCACTGGGGCCTTTCTCTCATGTAACGTCCTCCTGAGCTGGTTCTGATCCGTTTATTGACGCCACAGACAGCAGGCTGTGCGCCGAGTTGCACCGCACTGCGTTATTCTGCATTGCGCAACGCAATTGTGCAGCACTGGGCCGCGCAGCGCTGAGTTTCTGCTGATTACAAGAAGTCAAAGCACAAGCTTCATGCACGAACCACAAAAGATATACCGTCCAGTCGCAACAAATGGGTGGCGGAGTGCACCATTCACATAGCAGGCATGAGTGTTTCTGTGTGACAAAAGTGGCAAACATCCCAAAGATCACATGGACACAAAAACTATAAAAAGGCTGAGCAAGTGAGAGTTGATCTATAAACTGACTCTGGAGGATGAAGATGCAAAAAAAACAGAGTAAGCAATTTTTTATTTTGTTTCTGAGTCTGCAGCTGTTTACTTTTATTACAGTGAAAAGAAAATAATACTTGTTTTCTCAGAAGATTATTTCAGATTTTTCTTCAGTTTTTGTCCAGTGCAATTTAAAAAGTAAACTAATATTGTTGCTGGTAACTTTTTTTAATTCAGAAGAGTAACTATTTCTATTATAATTTATTTCCAGAGATTATGAAATAATTTTCTTTTTGTGAAAGCCTTTTTCAAGTTTGTTATATAACTAAACTTTTCTAACCACATAGAGAATGCACACTTTAAATATGTTAAAATCAAAAGTCTTGGCCAAGTCCTGAAAGTGTTTCAGTACTGTGCCAGATGTCCTCTTTTTTGGAAATCAAAATATGGTCACCCTATTGATATGCAGGAGCAGCTTATTGAGCTGAAGAGTGACAGTAGACTGAAGGAACTCTTTGGCTCCTCCCCTCTTTCGTCATTCTGGGCAGCATTGATGCAGGAATATCCTCAACTCTGTGAAGTTGCCTTGAAGATTCTTCTTCCTTTCACGTCGACATATTTGTGTGAGGCAGGATTCTCATAAATGACTGCACTCAAAACAAAATACTGCAATCGTGCACACATCCAGGATGATTTGAGGCTATGTTTATCAAATATTGAGCCAAGAACTGAGGATCTTTGCAAGGCAAAGCAGGCTCAGGTCTCACATTAACATCACCTACCTGCAAACTTCTGTAAAAAATGCAGATGATGGCTACTATTAGGCCTAGTAATAATAACGATAATTAAGCATAAATTAATAGCAGAAGTCTGGTCTGGATTGGGGGGGGAGGGGTGCACTGGGGCCCCAACTGCAATGAACCAGCTTTGGGGGGGCCCAGCTTGCACAAGGTTGAGAACCCCTGATTTAAGACATCCAGGATGAGTGACTGAGCTGAGCTAATTGAATCCAAAACAAAAGCATCCAGGCTTAATTGCTTGCACAAAGTCCAAGCCAGGATGAGTAGACATGTTTCATTAAGCCAGGTGTAACCTATCCTGGATAGGTGACTGCTTCCGGCATCCTCAACTAGACTTTATCATAGATTCACTATGGCAAAAAGGGGGCTTACTTTACCCTGTCGGAGGCAGAAATCCTCATGGAGGCATACGAGGAGGTAAAAGACAATTAAAAAGAAAGGCAACACTGCCACAGTGATAAAGAAAAGAGAAAAAGTAAAGAAAAAGTATTACTGATCACCTGAATTAGTAAAAAGTGCACAAACACTCACTGCTCTGCTGAAACATCACAATTACAATCCAAACAGTTAATTCATGTCTCCAAAAACACAGTTTTACTGATTATGAATCAGTTGAATTTGTAATTGAAATGGACTGCAAAAATGAGTGAAATTGTATAAATTAAACTAAATAATGGTATAACTGATTAATAGATTAGCTAATAATAAGAATCAGAATAACTTTCATTTATATAGCACCTTTCAAAGGACCAATGGTGCCTTCCTCATTGAATTTCCTTTTGGAATAAATAGTTATGTTTGCTCTATGCCTGTGTTAGTGTGTGTACTTGTTTAGCTATCCTATTTAGGAGCTTCTCTGGCATATTCGCTAACCTTCTGAAGACCTTATAGGGACCAAAGCCGGGTCCTAATGTTGTGGACCACCTTTTTTAGGGTTAGCGTTTAGGTTTAGAGGTATGATGTGAATTATGTTTTGGTTAAGGTTAAGGTTATGAATAAACTGGTAATGGTTAGGGTTAGGGGTGATTTAGTATCACAATGACATCCCTCTGAATCAATTCAATTCAATTCCATTCAGTTTATTTATATAGCGCCAATTCACAACAGATGTCATCTCAAGGCACTTAACAAGAAGTCATTTCAATACATTTATACAAACATTCCAATCAGTTAAAAAGTTTCCTATTTAAGGAATCCCAGCAGATTGCGTCAGTCATTGGCGTGAGGTTGGGCCCCGTTGATGCAGACTTTCCAACCACAGCAATCCTTCAGCAATCCCTCATACTGAGCAAGCATGTAGCGACGGTGGAGAGGAAAAACTCCCCTTTAACAGGAAGAAACCTCCAACAGAACCAGGCTCAGTAGGAGCGGCCATCTGCCACGACCGTCTGGGGGTTTGAGAAGACAGAGCAGAAACACAGAAGGAACAGAAGATCTGATATAAGAGAACTTTCTATGTTACAGAAAGTAAAAAGTTAATAACAGGACACAGTGGATGTTCAGTTACTGGGAGGATCATCCCAGTCGATGCCCCCCGTCCAACAGGGCATTGCAGCCAAGCAGGATACCAGACCAGGTATATCTTCGATGGGGAGAAAAACACTGAGAGAAAACAAAGTTAACAGTCGAAATAACAGAATGTACTGTAATACAACTGGAGAGTCGTAGGAGAAAAGGAAGTAGCAGAGTGAAGAAAATTGGTAAGTCTGTCCTCCAGCAGTCTAAGCCTATAGCAGCATAACTACAGAGATAGCTCAGGATGACCTAAGCCACTCTAACTATAAGCTTTACCAGAACATTGCAGAACATTATACACAGGTGACTCGAGGACACCAAAAAGATTTTACCCATCAGCCCCACAGTGGCGAAGCAGCCCGACAGCCTAGGACCCCGACCAGACCACCTGTTCTTCCTCCGGACCCCAACCCCTGATGGCCCGTAGCGAACAGGGTTGTGAGAAGACCCCCAGCCTCCATCCTCCCGCTCGAGTATGGTGTTGATGGAGTTGTTATAATGTGCATTTAAAACAGAGGGGTGGGATGTGGTGATGGCAGCCACACATCCCCCAACCCCCACCCCGAGCCCTCAGTGTCTATATGTGGTTTAACAGTGGGCACCGGCACCAGAGGTGAAGCTGATTGAACCGCTTCCCCTCTGGATGCCGAAAAATGTGCCCACCCCAAAGTCGCTACATGTGTGTCGCATGAAAATATTATAAGTGGGAGTTTCTAAGTTGTATATTAAAATTGGGACACAGGACGCCACGGGATAGCGAGGAGGTAAACCCCTCCTCGCACCCCAGTGATGTGCCCATGCCCCAACACCCTATATGAGTGGTAAAGTGATGGAGCGGGTGGACAGAGGTGTTCGAGGATCGGGAGGGAAGGACTGGGAGACAAAATGTCTTCCCAGGGAGCCAGCTCCCCCACTGACCCCAATAGGCACCGCTGTTCCCTGGGATCCACCAGGGGAGGGAGGCCATGGCACGTTCAACCCGGGGCCCACGGTCACAGCATCACCAAGCCCCACGGACCCCAAGGCAGTCCCCCCAGCCCCATCCCAGAAGGAGAACTAAACCCACCCTGACATTCGCTCTACTACCAGAACACAAAAGACACTAAACACCCAGGTTGAGTTCGGACCCAACCGGCCCCGGCCCCAACAGGCAACAGAGACCCCACGCCGGCCGATCCCCGGCCAGGACCACAGCTAGGGGGTGCAGCGCCCCATCCGCCCCGTGATCCCACCCCCAGGGATCCCCCCCAGACGCCTCCAACCCCAAAAACCCCCACATCAGCAACAGTATCCCAAACAACAAAACCAAGTGCCCCCCACCCCTACTAGGTGATGGAGCCGATCAAAGGAGCCCAGAGAGATTGATCAGATATGGAGCCAGAGGCCGTCTCAAGACCAATATGGTCAGACAAGATTATTTCTATACTGATTAATATTAAGAGCCTTTTTATTTTTCCAGTTCAGGAGGATAGTTTTCTTAGCGATGCATAAGGCAATGTGAACCATTAGAACTGACTTTGTGTCCATGGTGACATCATTTGTGGAATGTTACTTTCAGACACTTTGATTAGTCCTCACATATCTGGCACCAAAATTTCTTAACAGGTGGACAGAAACAAAGCGCATGAATATAAGTATCTGGTTTATTGCTTGTGCATTGTAAGCAGGTATTAGACGACGTAAAACCCATCCTAAACATCCGCTGACCTGTATAGTGTACTCTATGAAGGATTTTGTATTGTATTACTTGCAAATTAGGATTTTTTTGTTATTTTAAAGGTTCTTAAACATCTGAGACCAGACATTTTGGTCAAAGCTGGCTGATAAATCCACCTCTCATTTTGAAATAGGGATGGCTATTGATTCATTTAATGTAGATAGTTTTGTATATTTTAGACAGCAATTTGGGGGGGTTGAGATTAAGAAAATCTAAAACTCTTACTGGAATTTGTAATTCAACTGTATTGAGCCTAAATTTACCTTTTAATAATAGGTTTAATTTGTTGATATTCTAAGAATTTGTTTTTAGCAATTCCTTATTGTGTAATTCATGTATTAAATGGGATAAAGTCTGTTCCTTCAAATATATGTTCCAGGTATTCAATTCCATTACACCTCCAGTCTGGAAAACGTATACTTAATTTTTTGCAAGATGTCGGAGTTATTCCAGATGGGTGTATGGGATTATTGTGGACTCTGTCATTTTTAGAAACTCCCACCATGCTGTGATAGAGGAGCTGATATTAATGCTTTTAAAGCATTCATGTCGTTTTATATTTGAGCTAATAAATGGTAGGTCTGAAAGTTTTATCTTATTGCATAGTGTCTGTTCTACGTCTATCCAGGACTCATCTAGGTAGCTATGTTTTAACCATCTAGAGATGTATTGGAGCCTGTTGACTAAGAAATAATGATGGAAGTTTGGTAGATCTAGACCTCCTTTTCTTTGGTCTTCTGGAGTGTTTTTAAGCTGATACATGGGGGGTTTATCTTTCCAAAGAAATTTAGAGACAGAGGAGTCCAGAGATCTAAACCAGTCTAGTGATGGTTTATTTGGCATCATTGAGAATAAGTAGTTGATTATGGGCAAAACCATCATTCTTATTGAAGCAACCCTTCCCATAAGTGATATGGGTAGGGATTTCCATCTAGCAAGATCATCTTCCACTTTTTTTAAAAGTGGGATGTAGTTTAGCTTTATTAAATCTGCCAGTCTTGGTGAGACATAGATACCTAAATAAGTAATATTCCCTGACTGCAGTTGTGTATTAGTTGGATTCTGGACAGAACAATTGATCCTACCAGCTGATTCGACGGGAGTAAGCCGTATTGCGTCATTTCCTGTTGTCACTGTTGCGCTCCCTGTAAACTGTTTGGTGTTCAGACTCTCTTGAATTGATCTTATTTTCTCTGTGCTGAGGCCTTTCTAAGTTATTTTAACACACAAGCACACTAAAACACACGTTTTGTGGTGGTGTAATTTACGTTTTGGGAACTCCTTGTGTTTCACACAACTTTTCTTGGGGTGGTAAGGTCTCGCTAGCTCAGTTAGCTTAGCGTCATTGCGGCTATGGCTACTCTTCTCTCTCCTGTCTCTAACTCTTTTCTCTTGCTCTCTCTGTCAGATGTTTAGTTACTTCCCTGCCTCCTTTAGTAATAATGGTAACTGTAATAAATGTAATATTTTTGTAGCTTTGGAGGCGAGGGTATCAGAATTAGAAGCACGGCTCCGCGCTGTTGAAAAACCAGCTGATAGCCGAAGCCCATTATCCAGCGCGGAGCCAACAAGGATAGAACCCCCTAGCTGTCCTCCGGTAGAGCCCACGCAGCCGGGACCTCAGGCTGGTTGGGTGACTGGACGTAGGAAGCATAGTTCTAGGACCCAGCCCCCGGGCCACCACCAACCGGTCCGCGTTTCTAACAGATTTTCCCCGCTCAGCGACACACCCGCTGAGAAGCCGACCCTGCTAATTGGCAGCTCCATAGTCAGAAACGTGGCATTAGAGACACCATTGACCATAGTCAAATGCTTGCCAGGGGCCAGAACGGGCGACATCAAATCCTACCTGAAACTGCTGGCTAAAGATAAGCGTAAATACAGTAAGATTGTTATTCACGCTGGCAGTAATGACACCTGGTTACGCCAATCGGAGGTCACTAAAATTAGTGTTGCTTCGGTGTGTAAGTTTGCCAAAACAATGTCAGACTCGGTAATCTTTTCTGGTCCCCTGCCCGATCGGACCAGTGACGACATGTTTCGCCGCATGCTGTCATTCCATCAATGGTTGTCTGGGTGGTGTCCTGCAAACGATGTGGGCTACATTGATAACTGGAGAACATTTTGGGGAAAACCTGGTCTGATCCGGAGAGACAGCATCCATCCCACTTTGGATGGAGCAGCTCTTCTTTCTAGGAATATGGCCGAATTTATTAGTCCTCCAAAACACTGACAACCCAGGGTCCAGACCAGGAAGCAGAGTCGTAGTTTAACCCACCTCTCTGCTGCTTCTGTACTGTTACCCACCCATTACCCTATAGAAACAGTGTCTTGCCCACGGCCAAAATTAAATGGATTAAAAATGTAACGCCAACAAAAGCAAATTATGGAAATCTCATAAAAATAAATACAACTTTGACTGAACAGAAAAATAAATCTATTAAATGTGGTTTATTAAACATAAGATCTCTCTCCTCAAAGACTTTGTTAGTAAATGACTTGATTTGTGATAATCACATTGATTTCCTTTGTCTCACAGAAACCTGGTTGCAGCAGGAGGATTATGTCAGTATAAATGAGTCAACTCCTTCCAGTCATTTAAATTTTCACATTCCTAGAAATACTGGGCGAGGAGGAGGAGTTGCAACCATTTGTCGTTCTGATTTACTAATTAGTCCCAGACCAATTGATAGCTACAGTTCTTTTGAACATCTAACCCTTAATTTTCCTCATCCAAGTTGCAAAACATTGACCATTTTTATTTGTGGTTTTGTATCGTCCACCAGGCCCTTACTCTCAATTCTTGGATCAGATCTCACATTTTTTATCTGATTTAGTATTAAATACTGATAGGGTTATTATAGTGGGGGACTTTAATATTCATGTGGATACTGAAAGTGATAGCCTAAAAGCAGCCTTTAATGCTATTTTAGACTCAATTGGCTTTACTCAAAAAGTACAGGGATCGACCCACTCGGGCAAACACACTTTGGACCTTGTACTGACATACGGTATTGAGTGTGAGGAAATAACAGTCCACCCACATAACCCGGTCCTGTCTGACCACTTCTTAATAACTTTTGAATTTACTTTAACTGACCATCTTAAATCTGAAAGAAAATGTCATTATAGTAGAGCTTTATCAGACAATGCTGTAACAATTTTTAAAGAATCTGTTCCATTCTTACTTTCCTTAGTGTCTCAGGGTAACACAGTGGATGGCCGCAATTCTATCTCTAACCCTTCAGAAATTGATGATCTGGTTCACAGCGTTACGTCCTCATTGCGTTTGGCATTAGATAGTGTAGCCCCCTTAAAAAAGAAAGTGGCTAGCCATAGGAGGCTGACTCCTTGGTTCAACGCAGAGTTGCGTACTTTAAAGCAGAATACTAGGAAGTTGGAGAGAAAATGGCGCTCTACACACCTAGAGGATTCCTATTTAACCTGGAATAACAGTCTACTGCTGTATAAAAAGACCCTTCGACAAGCTAGAACAGCATATTTTTCATCATTAATAGAGGCGAATAAAAACAATCCTAGGTTTCTTTTTAGTACAGTTACCAAACTTACACAGAGTCATAGCTCTGTTGAGCCAACTATTCCCCCAGCTCTTAGCAGTGATGATTTTATGGGATTCTTCATAAATAAAATTAATTCTATTAAAAATAAAATCATTGGCATCCTCCCAAACACGATTACTTCTTCCTCAGTAAATGAGGCAGTATCGGAAACAACTGTAGAACCTCAGTTGTGCTTAGGCTGTTTTGATTCAGTCAAGCTTTCGGAATTATCAAAAATATTAGCCTCATCTAAACCTTCAACTTGTATGTTGGACCCAATTCCAACCAAATTATTTAAAGAAGTGTTCCATTTGGTTCCTGGCCCCATTTTGGATATGATGAATCTATCCTTAGTAAACGGATACGTACCACAGGAATTTAAAATAGCCGTGATTAAACCTTTACTTAAGGAACCTTCCCTTGATCAAGATGACTTAGTGAATTACAGACCTATATCTAACCTTCCTTTCTTATCCAAAGTCCTTGAGAAAATTGTTGCTAATCAAGTCTGTGAGCATCTAAACAGTAACGAGCTGTTTGAAGAGTTTCAGTCAGGTTTTAGAGCTCATCATAGCACTGAAACAGCACTGGTGAAGGTTACTAATGATATTCTCGTGCCCTCAGATAATGGACTTGTCTGTTCTGGTTTTGTTAGATCTCAGTGCTGCTTTTGACACAGTCGATCATAATATTCTCTTAGAAAGGCTTGAACATGTTGCAGGGATCAAAGGAACAGCACTAGGCTGGTTTAAATCATATTTGTCTGATAGATTCCAGTTTGTTCATCTAAATGATAAATCTTCTTCACTCTCAAGGGTTACTTGTGGAGTTCTACAGGGTTCTGTGCTTGGACCAATTCTGTTCATATATATGCTCCCAATTGGTGGAATCATTAGAGAGCATGGGATAAATTTCCACAGCTTTGCAGATGATACACAACTATATTTATCCATAAATCCTGATGAACCCAGTCAGTTAGATAGATTACAGGCATGTCTGGAAGACATAAAAACATGGATGACCCTAAACTTTTTGCTTTTAAATTCTGACAAAACAGAAGTTGCTGTCTTTGGACCAGAAGTTCTTAAACAGAAACTGATTAGTCAATCACTTCATCTGGATGGCATTAAATTGACCCCCAGTAATAACGTAAAGAACCTCGGCGTTATTTTTGACCGAGACTTGACATTTAAATCCCATATTAAACAGGTTTCTAGGATTTCTTTCGTTCACCTCCGGAATATTGCTAAAATTAGAAACATCCTGTCCAGGAGTGATGCTGAGAAACTCGTCCATGCATTTGTTACCTCAAGGCTGGACTACTGTAATTCTTTACTATCAGGTAGTCCACAAAATGCCATTAAAAGCCTTCTCCTGTTTTAGCTTCCCTTCATTGGCTCCCTGTTAAATCCAGAATAGAATTTAAGATCCTTCTTCTTACATACAAAGCCCTCAATAATCAAGCTCCATCATCCATGTTCCTACCAGAGCTCTTTGCTCTCAGACTGCAGGTTTACTGCAGGTTCCTAGGATTTCTAAAAGGAGAATGGGAGGCAGATCTTTTAGTTATCAGGCTCCTCTCCTGTGGAACCAGCTACCAGCTTTAGTCTGTGAGGCAGACACTCTGTTTACTTTTAAGGCCAGGCTTAAAACTTTCCTTTTTGATAAAGCTTATAGTTAGAGTGGCTTAGGTCATCCTGAGCTATCTCTGTAGTTATGCTGGTATAGGCTTAGACTGCTGGAGGACAGACTTACCAATTTTCTTCACTCTGCTACTTCCTTTTCTCCTATGGCTCTCCAGTTGTATTACAGTACATTCTGTTATTTCGACTGTTAACTTTGTTTTCTCTCAGTGTTTTTCTCTCCATTGAAGATATACCTGGTCTGGTATCCTGCTTGGCTGCAATGCCCTGTTGGACGGGGGGCATCGACTGGGATGATCCTCCCAGTAACTGAACATCCACTGTGTCCTGTTATTAACTTTTTACTTTCTGTAACATAGAAAGTTCTCTTATATCAGATCTTCTGTTCCTTCTGTGTTTCTGCTCTGTCTTCTCAAACCCCCAGACGGTCGTGGCAGATGGCCGCTCCTACTGAGCCTGGTTCTGTTGGAGGTTTCTTCCTGTTAAAGGGGAGTTTTTCCTCTCCACCGTCGTTACATGCTTGCTCAGTATGAGGGATTGCTGAAGGATTGCTGTGGTTGGAAAGTCTGCATCAACGGGGCCCAACCTCACGCCAATGACTGACGCAATCTGCTGGGATTCCTTAAATAGGAAACTTTTTAACTGACTGGAATGTTTGTATAAATGTATTGAAATGACTTCTTGTTAAGTGCCTTGAGATGACATCTGTTGTGAATTGGAGCTATATAAATAAACTGAATTGAATTGAATTGGAAGAATTGTAGATTTTAACCAGTTTATAGAATAATCTGAAACGTTTGAGTAAGAGTTTATCAGCCCGATTACCTGAGAGAGAGATGTTTGTGAATGCTGGAGAAAAAGTAATAAATCATGTGCATAAAGACTGATTTTATGTTCTATGTTATTGCATTTTATGCCGTTAATATTGTCAGTTTGCCTGATTGCTGCAGCTAGTGGTTAAATAACAAAGCAACCAGGGAGGGAGAGAGAAGACATCCCTGCCTGGTACCTCTCTGAAGATAAAACCTAGATGAAGTTTGGTTATTAGTCCTGATACATGCTGTTGGTGAGCTGTATAATATTTTCAACCAGTTTATAAAAGAATTTCCAAAGCCAAAATTATATAAGGTTGCAAACAAGAATTTCCAGTTAACTCTATCAAATGCTTTTTCTGCATCTAGAGAAAATATATTAGTTTTAATGTTTTTACAGTAAGAAAAATCTATTAAATCTATTAATCTACGTGAATTTGTGGATGAATGTCTCCCTTTAATAACACCAGTTTGATCAGGATGTATTATAGGAGGGGTTACTTTCTCTATCCTTTTTGCGAGGGCGTTGCAGATTATTTTAAGATCAACATTAATGAGGGATATGGGACGATAGCTGGTAGGAAACAAAGGGTCTTTACCTAATTTTAGTAGAAGACCAATGTAGGCAGAATTCATATTTGGTGGAAGTCGGCCATTTTCCTTGGTTTCCTGCAGCAATCTTTGGAATGTTGGTGCCAGAATATTCCAGAATTCTTTATAGAACTCTGCTGGAAATCTATCTGGGTCTGGAGCCTTTTTATTGGGCATGCTTTGGAGGGCCTCCTGGAGTTCAGCCGCTGTTAGTGGTGAATCCAGGGCCATCGCTTGACTTTCAGATAATTTAGACAGTGTTATGTTATTCAAAAAATTTTCAATTTCATGATCTGATGGGTTTATCTCTATTGAGTATAAAGCCTTGTAAAATTCTTTAAAGGTGTTGTTTATTCTTCCGGGATCATACACTGTATTCCCGGTCTGATTTTTAATAGCAGATATAGTAGTTTTTTCTTTATTAATTTTAAGATGGTTAGCCAAAAATCTACCTGATTTATTACCTTGTTCAAAGTTTTCTATCCTTAGTCTTTGAATTAAGAACTGGGTCTGTTTATTAATAATTTCCTTTAATTCTAGCTTTGCTTTATGGATTTTTCCTAGTCTCTCCTCATCTAGAGAAGCTTCTAATTAATTAATAGTTTCTTCTAATTCCTGAATACGTTTTCTTTCTTTTCTTTTTATTTGATGAGAATGAGATTATTTTACCTCTAATCACAGCTTTCCCTGCCTCCCAAAGAATGGATGGTGACGTACCATGTAGGTCATTATATTCCAAATAAGAAGCCCACTCTTTTTCAAAAAATATTTAATAAATTCTTTATCCTTAAGTAATCATATATTAAATCTCCAATTTTTGCTTTGAGGCGTTTTTGTTTAATTTACTTAAGTTAGAGAAACAGGAGCATGATCGCTAACAGCTATAGGGTGTATCTCAGTGTCTGAAATGTCAGTCAATAGTTAGCTGCTGACTAACAAATAATCCAGTCGAGAATACGAATGGTGGGCATTTGAGAAGAAAGTATATTTTTTGTCATTGGGGTGAAGAGATCGCCATGCATCGCAAAGTCCATTATCGCTCATGTGCTGTTTGACTATATCTATAGATTACCAGCTGCGCTGAGTCTCTGCTGTGCTGAGCCTGTCTATTTCTTCATTTAAACCAAAGTTGAGGTCGCCCCCAAGAATAAGTGAGCAATCCATTTGTTCAAGGAGCACTGAGAAGAAGGAATGAAAGAATGAGTGGTCATCAACATTTGGACCATTTACATTTTTATCTATTAATATTGCTACTCCCCTTTGTCTAGAGTTATAGCATGCAGAAAACACATTAGGAAACGCAGGGGATTTAAGATCAACTGCAGCTGAGGTAGATTTATGAGTTTCTTGTAATAAGAAGACATCTGCCTTCAATCTTTTAAGCTGGTTAAAAATCGTAACTCTTTTCTCACTAGTGCCAGTTCCATGAACATTCCATGAGACAAACCTTAGAGTAGCCATATTTCTGTGACAAAAGTTATAAAGTCCATATCACCATAGAAACAGATAAACACAGGTGCATTATTGGTTTGTGCTTGGGATTCCCTGATTGAAAATCCAAAAGCCGAGATATAAGACAGAGAAAAATAGAAGTTACGAAAATGTTAAGGGTGAGGATGAGAGAGAAAGAAATAGTTATATTATGAAATAATTCTGTGTGTGAGTGATAAAAGAAGAAAAAAGGAGTGACAACGACATTCGGTGATAGACATGTGAAGATGAGAAAAGAAAAAAGGAGCCAGTATCCCAGTGCTTAGCCCTGGCCCCGCCCACATCGAGTAATGTAAACAGCTTTACAGAGCTGTGCTAACATTAGATTATAGTTGACTGATAAAACAGCTCTTATCAGATCAGTGTTACATGACTAATAAAGCCAAGGAGTAAGCTGTAGCTTTTCTCTGGCGAGATGGTGGAGGTGCTGGCCTTAGAACGGGTGCGTTTCTGTGACTGTGTGCTTGTCGGTATAGCAGAGGTGGATTTTTGTCACTTGCCCATAACAATGTTGTCAAAGCACTCGTCCAAGTAGCTTTCCAGGCTGTCCAAGGTTTCCTCATCCAGTTTTTTTTATGGAGAAATACAAAATAATGGTTATTATTATTAAATGTTTGCTATATTTGGCTCGAATGTTATGGTTTGTTATCACCCGAGTTTGTTTTACCAGTTTACCGCCATATTACGTACGGACAGCTCTTGCGACATCTCAGCAGCAGCTCATCCCCCCTCCTGAACCTCGCTCTCCCCTCCTGAACCTCCCTTTTTACTTTCTTTAATATAGAAAGTACTCTTACATCAGTTCTTCTGTTCTTTGTGTCTCTGCTCTGTGTTCTTGAACCCCCAGACGGTCGTGGAAGATGGCCGCTCGTACTGACCCAGGTTCTGGTTCTGCTGGAGGTTTCTTCCTGTTAAAGGGGAGTTTTTCCTCTCCACTGTCGGTATATGCTTGCTCAGTATGAGGGATTAATGAGAGATTGCTGTGGTTGGAGTCTGCATCAACGGGGCACAACTGCCAGTAAATGGCACAATGCAATCTGCTGGGATTCCTTAAATAGAAAACTAACTCAAACTTTAAACTAATCGGAATGTTTGTATGATTGTATTGAAATGACTTTTTGTGTAAAGTGCCTTGAGATGACATCTGTTGTGAATCGGCGCTATATAAATGAACTGAATTGAATTGTATTTAAAGAACCTGGCAACACTATTTCAACCAACCTTCGGTGCAACACTCTTAAAAATAGACCCCAAGACAAAACAAGGCCCTTAACCAGTAGGACACCGCATTCACAGTATGATGATGAATGGCCCTCTCTACAGCTCAGCAACACGTCGACCTCCACTCAGAGTAAGAAAAAACAGGAAATCCATCCAGGGCAAGATAAAGTACTCTGTCTGGAAGTTTTACTACTGGGATCTCGCTCAAAAACAGATTTGCAGTACCCTGTTCCCCACAGAACAATCAGAGCCCAAACACCAGCCAAGGTCGCCTGGAGAAATTCAGCCTCATGAAGCGGATACACAAGAAAGTAAGAAATCTCCCAACAAAAGTTCTAATTGTTCATGATGGTTCAATAAATGGAATGGAACATTTCTGCAGGAAGAACACTAGTGTTATCAGTTGCTCGTTAGCTACAAAGAATCAACTGATGTAGCCAAAAAAAACTGTCAGATATTGTGAAAAGGGATTTTTCTGATTTGCTGCAGAAACTTGAGTGACTGAAAATAAGCATCTTTATCAGCAGACCACTGCCTACAGGAAATAATGAAAGATAAACCAGACTTTGTATGCTTCACAAATAGCAGAAACCTGTGCTGATCGTTAAGTTAGATTTAGATTCATCAACCACTTAAAAATATTTGTGGTACAAAACATATCTTCAGAGACAAAGGACACTATCTAAACAAAGCAGGACTGAGACTCCTGACCTCAAAAATGTTCTGCTATCTCATTCAAAAAGCTCTGGATGTTCCAAAACACAAGACAAAGTACCCAAGGGCTGAACATGACCTACACCCCACGGATATTACCAGAGAACAAACACTCCCTGCCTCCCAACCAGCACACCAATCAAAGATGACGCCACCAGCACGGACAGCAGCAAGCAGAGAAGTACAATGTTCGTAACAACATTCTCCAACATCATTCTTCTAGTACTCAACACCAAATTAATCTCCCTTCAAAACTTTCTCTGACAGATTGAATGTTCAAATTAGAATTGGAACCCAGCTAACACCAAGACTTGGACTACACCAGGCCTCTGGGACTAATACTAGGCAAGGCAATTTTATTTGTATAGCACACTTTTAACAACAAGGTAATTCAAGATGCTTTACATTAGGAGTGTGACAATATCTCGATATGGTGATATATCATAATATTTTGTCTCCCGATCGATTCTCTATATGCGCCCGCCAAGAATCGATAGTTTTATTTCACATATAGCCACTATAAACGGCTCTTTCATTGTTATCCTATTGAGCCATTCCTTGGCGGTCCGCCAGGGGAGCTCCTCGCGGGAGCGGTGGTGAATTGCGCAGAAGTCGTCAGGCAAGAAGATACCTTTATATGCAGTCTATGGAGGATACAGAGAAGGATGGACACAACACAGGGGGAGAGAACATGGCGGAATCCAGCAAGAAACAGAAGTTGAAAGATGCACCGGCAGCCATCAAGTCAAAGGTGTGGATACATTTCGGATTTTACAGTAATGAGGATGGAACCAGGCTGGAGAAGGACTTTGCTATATGCAAGAACTGTCTAACAAAAGTAAGGAACACTGGAAACACAACGAATATGCATAGCCACTTGCAGTGCCATCACCCCGACCTAGTGAGCCAAAAAGCAGTGTCTGTTATTCTGCCTCCTGGTCAGACCAACTTGGCGGCTTTTCTTCAAGCAAGTCTCCCTTTTAATTCTCCCAGGGCAAAGTCGATCACGCACAGCATATCTGTGTATATTTGCAAGGATCTCCGGCTGTATAGCGTTGTCGAGAGTGATGGGTTTCGTTTTATGATTCGCACTCTTGAGCCACTCTACAAAACACCAAGTCGAAAACATTTCACCGGAAAAACTATTCCAGCTTTGTACGAGGAGAACAGGACTAGAGTGATGAATGCCCTCGAGCCAGCGGAACGAGTAGGTCTTACCTGCAATGGATGGACCTCAAGGACGATGCTGTCTTTCGTTACAATCTCTGCGCATTTTATCACTGACAGGGAAATCAAATCATATGTGCTCCAAACCTGTGAAATGCATGAAACCCACACAGGTGCACACATCGCGAAGTACTTCAGCAAGCAGTGGAGGAGTGGAAGATTGACACGAAAAAGCCTGTTGTGGTGACATATAATGCATCTAATATGACTGTAGCAATGGACCTAATTGGCTATCAGCATGTGCGTTGTTTTGCCCACGTACTAAATCTCGAATCACAATGTGTTCTGAAGGTAACAGCAGTCGCCAGGCTTCTTGCCAAGATTAGAAGGATCTCAAGCTGCTTTCAGAAGAGCACAATAGGCGCAAAAGCACTGAAGAAGAACCAAACACTCCTTGGCCTACCCCTACACAACCTCATCACGGACATGCCTGTGCATTGGAATATGAGATGGTCACCAGATTTATTGAGCATCAACCACCCATCACTGCTTCCCTTTTATCATCTGAGGTGAGAAAGTTTTGCAATGTAAATGATAATTATCCAACATAAAATGAACCAGGATCATAAATTAATTGCTTGTGAATGAATGTAAAATAGGCAGACATTGGCTTACTGATTTATTTGGTAATATTTCAAAACCAGTTTCAATCTACATACACAGTTTTAGTAAATTAGATATACTATTTGATTCAAATAGATACTTTGATTCAAAATGGCCTTGATAGCTTCTGCGATACCTAAGTTAATGTGCATGTTAATTAATGTACATTTTAAAAATTTGTGAACATTAGTATGATTTTTATCATAGAAATTTTTAATTACACACATTGAACTCATATTTTTTCACTCACTACATACTTCTAACAATAAGAAAATCATTATCACAAGTCAAAAGCTAACATGTTTGTTTTATTTTTTATTCTCTTTTTAAGGTGAGAAAGAATGTGACAGACTGCTCACTGACTGAGTCTGACATCTCAAATGCTGAAGAGATGGTGGAAGCGCTCAAACCAATGCTTGTGGCAACAAACGTGCGAGGAAAAGATCGCCACCATTTCTATCATTGCCCCACTTCAAGCTCAACTGCTAAGTGACACCGTCAGCACTGTTGAAGAATCACCACTGGTTTGAGAAATCAAGGGTACCATTCATAATGATCTATAAGAGATATCAGTCTCTGGAGGACAAAGACCTTCTGTACATCTCATCATACCTTGATCCAAGATTCAAATCTCTGCTGTTTTTGTCACCTCAAGAAGTGCAAGACACCCATGCCAAACTACTGTCAAAGGCTGCAGCTCTGAAGGAGGATGCACAGGGGTTTAGGGAGCATGCAAAGGGGGAGGTTGAGGACTTGACTCACACAATTGAGAACAACAAAGAGGACTGCATTGCTCAGAGCCCAAAAAGGAGGAAGTCTGCTCTTGTGGACCTGCTGGGACAGTTGTTCAAAAACAATCCATCTACCCAGTCTGAATCAACCGCAGCAACTGCTCAAAGGGAGATAAACAAAACAATGTCAGACTTGGTAATCTTTTCTGGTCCCCTGCCAGATCGGACCAGTGACAACATGTTTAGCCGCATGCTATCATTCCACCAATGGTTGTCTAGGTGGTGGCCTGCAAACAATGTGGGCTAAATTGATAACTGGCGAACATTTTGGGGAAAACCTGGTCTGATCCGGAGAGACGACATCCATCCCATTATGGATGGAGCACCTCTTCTTTCTAGGAATATGGCCGAATTTATTAGTCCTCCAAAACACTGACAACCCAGGGTCGAGACCAGGAAGCAGAGTCGTAGTTTAACCCACCCCTCTGCTGCTTCTGTACTGTTACCCACCCATTACCCTATAGAAACAGTGTCTTGCCCACGGTCAAAATTAAATAAATTAAAAGTTAAGCCAACAAAAACAAATCATCGCACCGGCGACACAAGATGGCGCCGATGCATTTGGCTGTCTGTCTGTCACTATCATTGCTTTTCGTAGTTTTACAGATTTTTGGCATTGGTATTTATGAGATCAAGTCGACGTTAGTGTACGATCGCCAAACTCTTTTGGATCTAAGATTTCATGTCAAAGATATATTTACCTTTGATAATGGAGGACAAAAAATGGCGGACAAAAAAATGTGGCCCCCGTTTCTCTCGGGAATCCCAACTCACCTGAACCTGGCTTCCGGGAGGAGACGTCGTCGCGGCACCCGAAGCGGACGGCTGGTTAAGCTGAAGATCCTCCTTAATAATTACTTTTACCATCAGACTGCTGCCTCTTTAATACACCACGAACATCAGGTCGCGGTGGAAGAACGGCAGCGGTCTTCAAAAATGTTTTTAAATGTAAACAGTATGTTCAGCAATCCTCTTTCACTAGCTTTGAGCTAACTTCTTTTGAGGTGGGTCGCTCTGATCCGGTACTATCTGCCGTTATTTACTGCCCGCCTAAATACAATAAGGATTTTATTGCTGATTTCTCTGAATTCATGGCCGGTATCCTGACTAGTTATGAACATGTTCTTATTGTTGGTGATTTCAACACACACGTATGTTGCCCAGGTAAACCATTGGTAACTGAGTTTTTATCTCTGATCGATGCTTTTAATCTGACACAGTCTCTACGTACAACTGCACATGAAAAAGGGCACACTCTAGATTTAGTTCTCTCTTACGGTCTGCCTGTGTCAAACCTAGAGACACATGACGCTGTATTTTCTGATCATATTCCTGTGACATTTGAGACTGTTTTTGTCCGTGCTGTGGTTAAAACTCGCGCGCCTGCACGGAGCTGTCGGATTATTAACCCCTCCACTGCCACTCAGTTCTCCATGGCTTTTCTCCATCTCTGCCCTCCTGACATGACTGATGTCCACGAGTTCAGTACCTGCCTCCACTCTTCCTGCAAATCTGTCCTGGACTCTGTGGCTCCATTAAGGTGTCAGGAAAACTAGAACTCAACCTGAACCCTGGTTTAATGCCGGGACTCGAGCTGTCAGACAGGAATGTCGAAGAACTGAGCGGAAGTGGAAGAAAGATAAACCGCAAGTGTCCTTTCAGATTTTTAAACATTGCTGGCGAGACTACCAGAATGCTGTTAAAAAGGCCAAAAAAGAATATTTCGCTAATATTATTTCATCTTATGGCCAGAATCCACAAATGCTTTTTAGTACCATTGACTCTCTTCTTAATGTTCCACAAACTGCTGGTTTGGAATCCTCTACTGAATTGTTTAACAATTTTATGCAGTTTTTTATTGATAAAGTCGCCTCTGCGAGGGCTCTTATTTCTCATCCTGATTCTGATCCCTCTGTTTGTGTTGCTTGCCCAGTTGCTTTTAATCAATTTGAGCCTGTGACGTTATCACACTTGGAGGACGTGGTTGCTCACATTAAGCCTTCTGGCTCTCCCTGTGATGCTCTCCCACCACGGCTGTTCAGAGAAGTTTTTCTCACTATTGGGTACTGGGTACTTGCTATTGTTAATAGTAGCCTGTCATCCGGTGTGGTTCCTGCAGATTTCAAGGATGCTGTAGTGACACCCCTGATAAAGAAACCTGGTCTTGATCATACTGGGTTGAATAATTTTAGGCCAATATCCCATTTGTAACTAAAATTTTTGAGAAAGTTGTGTATTTACAACTAAAGTCTTTTCTTGATTAGCAGGGTTTATTAGAGATCTTTCAGTCTGGATTTAAATCCCTACACAGCATGGAGTCAGCACTGCTGATGGTTTGCAATGACATTCTCTTGGCATGCGACTCCAGTAACAACGTAATCTTGGTCCTGTTGGACCTTGCCGCTGCCTTTGATACTTTAGACCACAGTATTTTAATCTCGGATTACAACACCAAGTAGGCCTCTGTGGCACTGTCCTGGAGTGGTTTAGGTCCTATCTGTCTGACAGAACATTTCATGTTAAAATAGCTGAGTTTAAATCCCGCACTGCTCCGCTGTCATGTGGCGTCCCCCAGGGTTCAATTTTAGGTCCCTTGCTTTTATCATTGTATCTGCTTCCTCTTGGGTCTATTCTTGGAAAACATGGTATCTCTTTCCATTGTTATGCAGACGACTGCCAGATTTATGTACCCCTAAAGCAACATGACGTCTGTTCAATTAAACTTCTTTTAGCATGTCTTGAGGATATTAAAGCATGGATGGCCTTAAATTTTTAAAATTTGAATGAACAGAAAACAGAGTTGATAATGTTTGGACCTGATGGCTCATGTGAGACCCCTGCTGTTGGGCTGGGTCCTCTAGCCATGTATCTTAAACCCATCCATCCATCCATCCATCCATCCATCCATCCATCCATCCATCCATCCATCCATCCATCCATCCATTTTCTTCCGCTTATCCGGGGTCGGGTCGCGGGGGCACAGCCTAAGCAAAGAGACCCAGACTTCCCTCTCCCCAGCCACTTGTTCCAGCTCCTCAGGAGGAATCCCAAGGCGCTCCCAGGCCAGCCGAGAAACATAGTCCCTCCAGCGTGTCCTGGGCCTTCCCCTGGGCCTCCTCCCGGTGAGACGTGCCTGAAACACCTCACCAGGGAGGCGTCCAGGAGGCATCCTGACCAGATGCGTGAGCCACCTCAACTGACTCCTCTCGATGTGGAGAAGCAGCGGCTCTACTCTGAGCCCCCTCCGGATGACTGAGCTTCTCACCCTATCTCTAAGGGAGAGCCCAGACACTCGGCGGAGGAAAC
Organism: Valencia hispanica; assembly: GCA_963556495.2. NCBI lineage: Eukaryota > Metazoa > Chordata > Actinopteri > Cyprinodontiformes > Valenciidae > Valencia > Valencia hispanica. Next base: position 54,149,561 of record OY747713.1, on the reverse strand, counting down.
TCATTTCAGCCGCTTGTGTCCGTGATCTCGTTCTTTCGGTCACCACCCAGAGCTCGTGACCATAGATGAGGGTAGGAACATAGATCGACCGGTAAATCGAGAGCTTCGCCTTTCGGCTCAGCTCTCTCTTCACCACGACAGACCGTTAAAGCGCCAACATAACTGCAGATGCCCCACCAATCCGTCTATCGATCTCCCGCTCCATTTTTCCCTCATTCGTGAACAAGACCCCCAGATACTTAAACTCCTCCACTTGGGGAAGGACCCCATCCCTGACCCGGAGAAGGCACCCCACCCTTTTCTGGCTCAAGACCATGGCCTCGGATTTGGAGGTGCTGATTCTCATCCCAGCCGCTTCACACTCGGCTGCGAACCGCTCCAGCGAAAGCTGTAGATCACGCTCCGATGAAGCCAACAGGACCACGTCATCTGCAAAAAGCAGAGACCCGATCCTGAGGCCACCAAAACGGATCCCCTCAACGCCTTGGCTGCGCCTAGAGATCCTGTCCATAAAAGTTAGGAACAGGATCGGTGACAAAGGGCAACCTTGGCGGAGTCCAACTCTCACTGGAAACAAGCCCGACTTACTGCCGGCAATGCGAACCAAACTCTGGCACCGGTCGTACAGGGACCTAACAGCCCGTATCAAGGGGCCCGGTACCCCATACTCCCGGAGCACCCCCCACAGGGCCCCCCGAGGGACACGGTCGAACGCCTTCTCCAAGTCCACAAGACACATGTAGACCAGTTAGGCGAACTCCCACGCACCCTCCAGGACCCTGCTGAGGGTGTAGAGCTGGTCCAGTGTTCCACGGACCAGCTCTACAAAACCGCATTGTTCCTCCTGGATCCGAGGTTCGACTATCTGTCGGATCCTCCTCTCCAGAACCCCTGAATAGACCTTACCAGGGAGGCTCAGAAGTGTGATCCCCCTGTAGTTGGAACACACCCTGTGGTCCCCCTTTTTAAACAGGGGGATCACCACCCCGGTCTGCCAATCCAAGGGAACTGCCCCCGATGTCCACGCAATATTGCAGAGCCGCGTTAACCAACACAGCCCCACAACATCCAGAGCCTTGAGGAACTCTGGTCGAATCTCATCCACCCCCGGAGCCCTGCCACCGAGGAGCTTTTTAACGACCTCAGTGACCTCAGCACCAGAGATTGGAGAGACCGATCCCAACTCCCCAAACCCTGCTTCCAGATTGGAAGGCGTGCTGGTGGGATTGAGGAGGTCTTCGAAGTATTCCATCCACCGACCCAAAACGTCCCGCGTCGAGGTCAGCAGCACACCATCCCCACTGTAAACGGTGTTGGTGGCAGACCGCTTTCCCCCCCTGAGACGCCGGATGGTGGACCAGAATCGCTTCGAAGCCGTTCGGAAGTCGTTTTCCATGGCCTCTCCAAACTCCTCCCACGCCCGAGTTTCTGCCTCAGCAACCATCCGAGCCGCATCCCGCTTTGCCTGTCGGTACCTATCAGCGGCTTCAGGGGTCCCACAAGCCAAAAAGACCAGGTAGGACTCCTTCTTCAGCCTGACAGCATCCCTTACCGCCGGTGTCCACCAGCGGGTTCGGGGGTTGCCGCCGCGACAGGCACCGACCACCTTGCGGCCACAGCTTCGGTCAGCCGCCTCGGCAATGGAGGCGCGGAACATGGTCCACTCGGACTCAATGTCCCCCGCCTCCCCCGATCTTAAACCAACAGTTTTAAATCTTGGTTTTAGACTTGACAGTGATTTTAAACTTGACAGCCAAATCAACACCACAGTCAAATCAAGTTTTTATCACCTAAGGAAATTGGCAAAGGTGAAACCTTTCCTTTTCAGGCAGCAGTTAGAAACCGTAATCCACGCCTTTTATTTCCATTTGTTCAGAAGACGAAAAGCTTTCCTGTAGGGCACCCGATCATAATCAGGGAAAACTTTGATGATCCTAGAAATTATTATGGATTTATCAAAGCAGTCATTTCACCACCTCGTGTTCTTTATTTCCCCATTCTACCATTCAGAACAGATCATGGAAAGCTTGTATTCACCCTCTGTCGCACATGTGCATTGGAGAACAATCAGACACATAGTTGCACCCACACTGACACTGAGAGAGCCTTAACAGGTGTATGGGTGTCTGAAGAGGTTAAAGAAGCCCTTTCACACGGCTACAGAATCGATCAGATCGTTGAGGTGTGGCACTTTGAGCAGCATAGTGTTTAGATCTTTGCAAAGTATGTCAACTCCTTTTTGAAGACCAAGCAGGAAGCTTCAGGTTATCCCGAGGGTGTAGAGAGTGAGGAGGACAAACAGAAATACATCCAGGATTTCATGGTGAATCAGGGTGTAGAGTTAGACCCTGAAAAAATTAAAGTAAACCCGGCAAAACGTCAAGTAGCCAAGCTGTGTTTGAATTCGCTTTGGGGAAAGTTTGCACAAAAAAATGACCAAACCCAAACCTCAATCATTAAACACCCTGACAAGTTTTTTGAGTTCCAGTTTTCAGGGAAGTTCGTCGTGACATACTTCAGCTTTCTGAACCCCAAGATGGTCATGATTCAATGAAAGTACAACAAAAACTGTGTAACGCCCCCTAACAAAACCACCAATGTGTTCGTTGCCGCGTTTACAACAGCTTACGCACGACTAGAGTTATTCAGATACCTACACCAACTCCAAGAACGGGTACTCTACCTTGACACAGACAGTGTGATCTATGTTGTGCGTGAAGGCGAGAGCTCTCTGCCGACAGGTAGCTATTTGGGTGACTTGACAAACGAGCTCCCACCAGGGGACACGATTCAGGAGTTTGTTGCCGCAGGGCCAAAGAGTTACTTGTATCAGACAAAGCACAGGGGGAAGGTTGTGATGAGGGCAAAGGGGATATCGCGAACCATAGAATGCTGTGAAAGGGTGAATTTTGATACAATGACAGGACTTGTTGACGGTTACCTGGGTGGTGAGAGAGGCGAGGTACTCAAAGCACCGCAGCATTCCATCAAACGTGATAAAAACGGGTTCCATCTGAGGAATCACTCATTTACCAAAACTTTCAGGGTGGTCTATGACAAGCGGAGGTTGTTCCCAGACGGAACGACGCTACCATTTGGTTTTTGAGGGGGGAAAATGCAGCATCAGGGTGAACTGGAAGCGATTAACTTTGACCCAAGATTTAAAACTCCTTTTTCAAGTCTTGTGGTAGGCCCGAGTGGCTGTGGGAAGTCTTTTTTTGTAAAAAAATGTTTGATTAATTGTCTACATGTGATGGATTCTGTACCTGAAAATATTGTTTGGATCTACACTTCATTCCAACCATTGTATACGGAATTGATGAAGATTAATAAAACAATTAAATTCATCGAAGGATTGCCTCATTCCTTTGAAGATGATGTTTTATTCCCCCCAGATCAATCGCATCTATTGATTCTCGATGATGTACTCTTTCAAGCAGCTGAGCATCCAGAGGTCGTGAAAATATTTACACAATATCGACACCATAGAAACATGAGCGTTATGATGTTGACTCAGAATGTGTTTCTCAAGGGGAAACATACTCGAACTATCAGTCTTAATTGTAATTATATGGTCTTGTTTAAAAACCCACGTGACAGATTGCAGGTAGCAAATTTAGCACGTCAAATTTTCCCTGGACAGAAACCCTTTTTCATGGAGAGTTTTGAAGATGCTACGAGCCAACCACACGGCTATTTATTTGTAGACCTAACCCCTGACACACCAGACCAATACAGGCTCAGGACAGGTTTACTTCCTGGACAGTGGCCGGCTGTTTACATAGCTAAGAACAAGTGACCAACATGTCGGCACGCATAAAAAGAAATGCACCATTACTAGGGGCTCTTTTTCATTCCACACCCCAGAAACGTAAAGATATCCTAACTCATTGTTCTCCCGACTCTCTACAAACCTTGTGCGAGATTGCTTTAAATGTGCTGAAAGGGAACATCAAGCTGTCCACAACACAATACAACAGACTTAAGAAGCAGAAAAAAATCCTCAGGCTGTTGGCTGATCGGAACGTGGGGTTAAAGCGCAAACGACAGACATTGAAAACCCAGACAGGAGGAATTCTCCCGCTGATTGCAGCTGTAACACCGTTTCTCGGAGAATTGGTGGCTGGAATATTCCGCCGGTAGAAGTGTATTATGACACTGAGAGCATCACAGAAAATGTTTCTAGTCTCACCGCATCAATTAAATCGTCTGAAGCAACGGGATAACTCCGGAACCATACGACAGAAGGCTCAGGATGACACTGATGAGGACATGCAGGCAATATTGGATGACCCAAACAGTGCATCGTACGAGAAAATTTAACGCTACCACGCATTACTTCAGAAATACCTAACCCTCCTTAAGCAAGGAGATAACGAAGAGCCGCGTGTCACCCTATCGCTGCAGAGAGACCGTGCGAATGATGACCCCCCGAAGGACAACCAGATCGTTAGTGGGTATAGCCGAGGTTAAGACGGTCTAGACTCCGCAGAGGAAGATCATTTCAGTAAAAAGTCTCTTCGTAAGGCAACCCGAGCCCCCAGCTGGCTCACATTCTCCCCCTAGCTGCATGACTACTGAATAAGCGTTGTTTCTTTTCACAATAAACGATATGTGTTCACATAATTTCATGCGTACAGGTTTATTTCATTCCATGCTAAACATCATAAGTCTAATACATTTGATGCATATTCTCATACATATCAAAACCCGTAACAATCTTTAAACACATCTAGAGAACAGGTTCTATGGGTGAAAAACGTTGTGTTTCGCTTCATAGCACATTTCACATACTTTTTGACAAAGTTAGATACAAGCTCATCATTTGATTCAGGAATTTGACAATACTTTGATAAAACTTGTTGCATGGAGAGACCACAGGCTCTATGGCATAAATAAAAAATACAGTGATGCCCACAAACAGAAGATTGAACGCTCTGAAATAGTTGGTTATGGTACATTATCACAGACGAACGATCTTTCAAAAAATCCAAAATGGATGAAGGGTAATAGACAAATTCTGGTGAGTACCCGTAAGAGTCAAAAAACGTTGCTTTACCACCCTCTTCCAGAGTGAGGGCTAGCCAGTGTTCCCCAGGCATGTTAGAAGGGTGTGTATTGAAGTACACAAAATAAGCCGGTCTGGGGAATGTTAGTGGTAGCAGCTCCAGTTGGTCGCTGGCCCATACACCGCAGAAAAGCTTCCCAAGCAGATGACTGAGTATTGCATCGAGTTCGTGATTATTCATGTTTCCAAGTGGTTAATAATAATCCACCAAAACTCTTCTTTTAGAGTCTATTTCCAGGATGGAGTCGTAGCACGCGTATACAATCAGCGTTGTTGTGTGCGGTAACGGTGTTCTGAATCTCATTTCTAGCCTAATGTTACCACTGCGTACTGGTGATAGTGCTTCAGATTCAGCACATGGGTCGAGATTAAAAGCAAATAATGCGTAACCCGTGTTAAAGTCCTCCCTAGTTATGCTTAAGGGGAGATCCTTTAAATGCCTCCCTGTGGATGTAAACAGGTTGTAATATTCTCGTACAGAATTACCCTGATCGAAGTTGGGTTGGAAGGCCTTAGCAGGAATCTGTCTACCATCACGGGACAGAGCTAGATACTCCATATTATAATGGTTGAATGAAAACGGATTCAAATTGCGCGCTCCTGTGAAGGCCTGGTGATTAACCATCGAAATAACCACATATTTAGGTGTCATACCCAAGAACAGGTTCTCCTGAGTGCATATTCTTGAATGTTCAGGTATAGAGTATGTTTTTACATTCACACGCGATACCGGGTACAAAGCATTTCCTTTCATTAATGCGGTCTCATGACCGAGCCGTACGGCGGGAGATACAGTCACCTTTTTGACAAAGAGAGCTGCACCTAAAATCCATAGTTTGAAAGTAGAATCTGCAGCACCCATAAGACAGAACGCATCGCTTGCTCATGTTAGCTTAATTCTTATGTCAACAGAGTTCAAAAGTAGTCTTTCACAGAATAATATGTCAGCATGAAGCGGTCCTAGCAGGTGCACCTCTCGAGATTGGGCTGTAAAGGAGGCACGTTGGTTTAATCCTTCATTCGGTCCATCAATAGTCTCTGTAGAATCCATTTCATCGGCTGTATCTTTATAAAAAAGCCCTGCACTGAACTGGCTTTTAAGGGTTTGATCTGAATAATTAAGCAATGTTTCGATCATAGCTCTATAAGGATGCGTAGCGCTGGACTGCGATATTAAACGGTCTCCAAGGGTTACATCACATTGGGAAAAAATTGTGTTCAGAGGGTAGTTAATTAAGCCGACCTTAGCGTCACGAGCCATGGGCGAACCGTTAGCATTGCTAATTTTAACTCTGAGATGGATCAACATGTCATTTAAATCGGTATACGACTCGCCCCCACCAGGGATAAAAAATTCTATCGGTCCTCCATCGGTGATGGCTGAAAGGGGTGAAATCTCAGTGTACAGATTATCCTCTACCGATAGTTGAGTCATAGGCGCTGAAAATAAGTCAAGCTCACCGAGCGTACACTCTCCCGATTTGACATGTAGTAGAGCCATATTCCTATTCGGTTAAAATATGTCAGAGCCTCTGCCGGACTTCCTTCCCCTCTGCCTGCTCACCCTGAGTGGTTTCTTTTTCTTTGTCTTGGCTTGTTTTCTAGTCATCCAAACACGCTCTCCAGGGGGTCTCTTTCAACCTCGTCTTGATAAGATCATTATTCCTGAACCTCCCTGAGCATCAGAATTCTGACCGATCTTGCTCTTGATTTTATTGACCGCCCTCCCAAAGACGTCCGAAGCTATATTCGATACCGCAGCTTTAAGGTGCGGTTTAGCAATCGACACTCCTTTCTTAACAAATGGGGATATAAATCGGAAGAGGCGGGCAAACACAGATCCAAATCCACGACCATACATGACAGGCTGTCCTGAAAACCCGGGTAGCTCTCCACCCGTCTGGTTCACATAATATTGTACAAACCGCGTTGGTTCTGGTCTGTGTGTTAAGTATGCCATTTTACCGCAGGTGTCAAAACCGGTTTAAAGTGCAGCTTCACGATCGTCTTCCCGTATACAAAGTTCACACACTCGTTACGATCTGTTTTTACCTGTATGCAGATTGTCTTAATATAGCTTTTTGAAATGGGGAGGTAATGCACTGTGTTATACCTCACACCAATCACGTCACCGAATTTACCATTTATGTTTACGACACCGAGCAGAGGTGAGTGACTGTCACCAACAGTTTGGAAATGGATTATGTCTGTGTAGACAAACAGGTTATATACACCAGTGCCGAGATCCGCTGGGTGGGGCGCAGGTCTGTTGGAGATGGTCCACCATTCGTCAGCGTTCAAACCGAGCATGATGGAGAGAGGGTTGCTAGCTCGAATTTTGTATCTTCCATCCCCCCTGAAGTCAAATTTTTTCGAGACATTATTGTAGGTTAGATCGATGCTCCTGTCATATTTCTTCACGGCTGGGACTAGAGCATCTGAGAGGTCTTGAGGTCTCTCAAAATACCCCCCTCCGGAAAACTTGGACCTGGCGTATTCTATACGGGGTGTATTCCTCTCATCTTTAGATTTGTCTCCCACCTCATAAACAACCTTCTTTAAATCAATGTATGAATGCTGATCCGACAGGTTATACCATGTATGAGGGTAGACAATTTCACACAGTCCCACTACCCTCCACTTAGCTCAATAGCCTTTGGAAGGTCTGTAGTATAATTTGAGCTCGTGTTATCCTTAAATACCTCTCCGCTGGCGTTGGAAGGTAGAGTTACATAGAACCCCTCATCAGACATTGTGAATTTGACGGAGCAAAAAAAGTCATCTAAAGGCTTTGGAGGATAAGGTTTACTAATTAATCATAGTCTGTAGAACCCACGCTTTATAGTGAATCGACGATGTGTTACACGGTTTTGTGGGCGATATTATTTGACACTTTTAACATCTGAGGCTCTGACCCAACTGTTGAATTTTTCGGGCCAATTTCTCCACCTCACAAAGACTTGGTCCTCCCCGTTGACTCTCCGCCGCTTTAAAATCTTGTCCACGTTATACACCCGCTCACCATTAATTTTTACTTTCTGCAATTCGGCCTCATAAAACGATCCGTGTATTCGATCCTGATCATAATCAACTAACTCGTACACTGGGGGGTAGCGGAGTATGTAACGGTCAACCGTAAATATTTCATCTGTGAAGCTGTTCTCATATTTCTTATCAAATACCCCACGTAGCTTTGATATTCTGACCAGATCCCCTTTCTTAAACTTTGTCTTTATTTTACCAGAGTCTATCGATGGGGTGATGCAATAGAGGTTTTTCATGACTTGAGGAGTATTCTCTGACGTCACTTGCATAGGTGTCATCTTAATACTTGAGTGGAAGCTGTGGTTGTAACTCTCCACTAGCTTTTGAAGGACGTCGATGTACCGGAAGGTGTTATTAGCGGTGAAATATCTCCACATTCTACCCTTCAGAGTGCGATTGAAGCGCTCAACAACAGATGCCTTTAGATCACTGGCTGTACTAAAGTGGGTAATACCATATTTCTTCATCATTAACTTAAATTGTTAATTATAAAACTCTTTACCAGCATCCGTCTGTAATTTTTGTGGAATTTGACTCTCTTGAAAAACTGATTCAAACCCCTTAACGACCTCACACCCCGTCTTTCTCTTTAAAGCACGCACATACGCCTTTTTTGAAAAGACATCAATCACTGTTAGTAAATAGTTGAATCCGTCGTTATGTGTCGCCAAGGCTTGCATGTCACAAAAGTCGGCCTGGAATTGCTTCAAGGGTTTGGTTACAAAAACACGATTCCGGGGAAACTTTACTCGTGCAGGTTTATGCAACATGTAGGTGTCCTCGCCTGAAAGAAAGTCTTTTCCTTTTTTGACACCGATCACACGTCCTTCTCTGTCCTTTAAACCCCTTCTCAATCTGTCAACACCCCCATAGCTCCCCGGATGGGCGGGGTCATAGTATGCATTGGTCAACACCCTCTGTTCTGACATTTTACTGTCGAATGATAGTACAGGAGAACGGCTAGTGTAATTTAACCCTTGTATTAATCAGATAGATGAACCATATGATTGGATCAAAGTTTTTTTTTTATTGCAAGTTTAAAACCATAGCATTACACAATTATAAAAACAAATGAATAAAAAACAAAACACATCAGGATTAAACTAGAGCATTTATATCAGAGGAGATATAGCCAACATTAGTACACATCAGATTTCATAGCCATAGCATCGGGAGACAGTCCTGAGTTCTTCCAGAATGGCTTCATCATCCCTATCACCATACACAGCTTGAATCGCGTTGTAGAACCCCTGCATACTCCTCAGCTCATGTAGAACGGTTTCAGCTACTGTTTTCACCTTCAGATCATCATCATCATGTATGCTCCGATTTACCAGCAGAATTTGAATAGCTGGAATGAATCGCGGGGTAAGAAGTTGTCGCATGACTGATTGAAAGTGGAGTTGGTAATAATCCTCATCCATTAGCTCTAGGCATTGATGCTGCAACTGACTGGGATGGCTAATTTGACATCCATAACAGTTATCTTTCTGATAAGCAGCACTGGTCATGTGAAATAGATGCAGAACAGCAGTCTTTACAGCCTTGATGAACCTGGATGACATCAAACCGTCCACCAGGTCCCATTTGTCAACCTCAGCCAGAGCCGGAGAATCACCCCCCTCATCCTGAGACGCACACCCGTGTTCCGGTGTCGCGCATTCCGGCGCATCGGGGGTCCCACCATCGCTGGGCGCTGAAGGTCCATCACACTCTCCCTCGAGATTGGGCATAGGCACCGGGGTTGAAGTAGATAGAGGGGGTCTTACACGGCGATGTTTTGTTGTAGGCGGCCGATAATAGTTGAAATAAGGGTGACCCGCTCCCCCAGCTTCAGGGTTGTATGATCCCTCGACCCAAGCGTCGGGCTGGGCATCTGCAGGCAGAATCTCCGAAAGAGAGAACACAGGGGATGGTGGAGAGTAGCATGGCGAGAGCGATGAAATTGACGGTGGATGATACGGGTTAGCGTAGCCGAACCCCACAGGCGATGGCGGAGTGCTCATCGGCTCATACGGCTGGCCGATCCCCCAGTATGACGGTAGAGTGGTCTGCTTGACGAATCCTCCCATATCCATCGTCTCGGAGCGAAGATTACGGCGGCCTGGATGTCCTGGATGTAATGCCGAAGACCAGGAGGTTTATATAGGAACTTAGCGTACGGGGTGGGGCCTGTAGACTTGTCTGGACATGTTCGGCATGAGTGGCGTGATAAATACAACGAATACAAAGCAGAGCAGGGGCAAGTCGAGCGCCGATTGGTGGACTGTTTTTTATCTACAACTTTAATAGTTTGGAGGGTTTCTTATTTCCAGGTTAAACCAACCAGGGTAAGCTACTAAAAGAGGGTAGGACCTGTTTGTAACAAATTTTGCTGGGAATAAAACATATTTTGCTTTATAGCATCTACACCTAAACACTGGTGCTCCTGCTGACTGCCTCCCATTTTGCAAGAGTTACATTGTTTCCGCAGTAAAGATATGCAGGCATAACCCATAAAATGGCTTAGAGCAATTTTAATAGCACTGTTGACTGCGGTAGGTATCCAGTTCTCAATTTCCTCCATTTGATTCTCTTGATCCAGGAAGGAAATCGGAGTCTCGCTTAAAAGAGGAAAGTCTTCTGTAAAAGCCAATGTCGGATTTTTGTCCAGAGTTGTAGAGGTTGATTTATCGCACATTGAGCGTGTCGTCACGGATGGAATCCCATTTGACAATTCAGATAAAAGAACAGACGTTTCCTCATCAAGTTCTTCATTTTTAAATTCAACTCTTTTTAGGTCCATGGTTGGAGTTGAGGCAGAAGAGGCTATATGCTTGGACTCAGCTCTGAAGCGGTCTGACAATGACGCGGGCTTCTGGGATTCCCCTCGAATGAAGCCGGTGATACAGTCTTCGTGAAACCGCTGTTTTCTTTGTTCGTCGCAGCACCGCGCTCCGTGTCCTTAAGGTCGGATTGTTGAATGAGGTCCTTCCAGCATGCTGTAGAGATTAACCGTTTTCCGACAGCCTTTTATACAGGTAAATGCCGCCCTGTGAGCACCGCCCAAACCGGTTTACCTGACTTGCGGACGTAGGTGAAGTCAGGGGCGTGATAAATACAGCGAATACAAAGCAGAGCAGGGGCGTGTCAAACGCCGATTGGTGGACTGTTTTTTATCAGTAACTTTAGTAGTTTGATAGATTTCTTATTTCCAGCTTAAAGCAACCAGGTTTAAAGTGATGTTTTTTAAAATCCTTATCTGTTTTTAAAGACTGTGTAATGGTGCATTTTCAAAATCAACAAAAGGATGAGCATCTGCTTCAACATAGCTGTGGGTGAATAAATTCTCTTTTTAGTGCTCTTACAAGTTTAATTTATCATGGTCGAATTGTTAGAATCAGATGTAATGGTGTCTCCAGAGTGTTGGAGCTAATGTGGTTTTAAATTAAAGTCAGGAAGCTAAAAAGCACCTTTTAACTGTTTAAAATAAAATGGAATGCTCAAGGAGTCATGTTGAGACAGAGCCCAGACCGTATAATATTAAAGGGACTTGTTCGGACATGTTCTGATGACACTGAGGAGTTAGATTCAAACCATTGGGGGCGCTATATATACTATAGGCTGTAATTTAATTTTTGAGCCACTAGGGGGAGGTATTTTCACATTTGGGTGTAATGTTACTTTGATCCACTAGAGGGGGCCAATTATACAATAGGCTGTTATATTAATTTTGAACCACTAGAGGGAGGTATTTATATATTTTGGTGTAATACTATTTATTGGGCCACTAGGGGGAGTTATTTTCATATATGCATGTAGTTTAATTTTTGAGCCACTAGGGGGAGGTATTTTCATATTTGCATGTCATTTAATTTTTGAGCCACTAGGGGGAGGTATTTTTAAATTTGCATGTAATGTTACTTTGATCCACTAGAGGGGGCCAATTATACAATAGGCTGTTATATTAATTTTGAACCACTAGAGGGAGGCATTTATAAGTTTTGGTGTAATAGTATTTATTGGGCCACTAGGGGGAGGTATTTTCATTTTTTGCATGTAGTTTAATTGTAGAACTACTAGAGGGAGCCATTTAGTGCCATATTTTGACAGGTGGGCGTGACGATCAGGGGGCGTACCCTATTTCGACAGGTGGGCGTGTCCTATTTTGACAGGTGGGCGTGACCACCAGGGGTCGTACCCCATTTTAACAGATGGGTGTGTCCTATCTTGACAGATGGGCGTGGCCACCAGGGGGCGTATCCCATTTTGACAGGTGGGCGGGGTCACCAGGGGCCGGGGCCTATTGTGACAGGTGGGCGTGACCACCAGCGGACGGGGCTTATTGTGACAGGGAGGAGCTTGTTCCGGAAGTGGGTGTGGCCGGAAGGGGCGTGGTCTCATTTGCATTTTGACAGCTAGTGGTCTATACTTTCTCTGATCTTAAAACTTATCTTAGGAGACAACAGTAATGGATCGGCCTTCTACCACACTGGGGAGCGAGAACCATCTGGCGCCAGCTTCCAGCAACCACCCCTCTTTTAAGCAGTAGTGTTGATCGGAAGCACCTGGAGCTGCACCCCTCAATCACACCCTGCAGAAAGAGGTAGAGGCCCACCCGTACACCCAGCACACAGCCACAGACTCCTAACAGTTTACAGTAAAAACATTACAATCACAGAACATATTGTAAAAGTACCTGTCAGTTTTTGGCTGTTAATTAGTGTTTTGTTTTGCAGGTAGTAGGTGTGGTCTACCAGCTGACTGGGGGCACCTGAGGCTAATTTGCCCAGCCTTTAAAAGCCTGGCTGAATCACACATAGTCGGCTGTCCTGGCTCAGGCTTGGCAGGCAGTCAATGGGTTCTTTTGGTTGATTTAACTGGATTATTGGTTAGATTGGATTTTGAGTTTTGCCTGGTTTTGGTTAGTTTGTATTGATTCCTCTAGATTAATTGGTAGTTTTCTTTTTCATGTTAATAGAATATTCAAAACTTGGTTTGGCTCAACAATACGTCTCCTTCTTTGTCATAACCAAGCGAGCCAGGTTGTGACTATATATAATCAGAAAGTTAAAAATACTTGTCAAAAGCTATTTATTTCAATAAGATGGGTTTTAAGCTGGCTTTTAAAGAACAATTCTGAATCAGCAGTTATCAGGCTGAGAGGAAGGGAATTCCATAGAGAGGGAGCCTCTACAGCAAAAGCACTGTCACCTTTAGTTTTTAAACGGGTCTTTTTTTACAATCAGCAGATGCTGATCACTGGATCTTAAGGACCATCTGGGGATGGAAGGCTGCAAAAACTTGCAAATATACACAGGTGCAAGATCATTTAAAGCTTTGTTTGTTAAAACCAAGATTTTAAAATGCACTCTGTACTGGATGGGGAGCCAGTTCAGCTGATACAGTAGAGGGGTGACATGAGAATACTTGGAAGATCTCATTAAAAGCTTTCCTGCTGTGTTCTTGACAGTCTGAAGGCGGCCCATGGATTTTTTTAACTTAAAAATAAAAAAAGTGAGTTAAAATATTCAAGACGTAATAAAACATCTTTAACTCAGATCATGACATGATGTGGCTCAGCTTGGCAATATTCTTCAAATTATAAAAACAGGAACGGACCAGCCAAGTAACATGTGCATCCAAACTGAAGTCAGGAAACTGAAGTCAGGATCAAGAGCCATCCCAAGATTCCACACTGATGGCTTCACGTATTGAGCAAGAGGGCTGAGGCTCTTGATTATTTTTGGGAGGAATTTGTCTGGGGCACAAATCAGGACTTCAGTTTTTAAATCATTCAGTAGAAGAAAATTCGTCCAACACTTTAAAATCTCCAAGCACCTGATTAAAATCTAAATCTTAATAGATCCTGTGGTATAAAAAGCTGGATATCATCACCATAACAGTGATAAGAAATGTCTTTAAAAACGGCCCCAAAATGGAACCTTGTGGCACACAGTAAACAAGTGGAGAAGAAAAGGACTGAAATTTAGCGGCAGTCATACAAAATGATCTTCCAGATAAATAAGAGGAAAACCATTTTAAGGCAGAACCTGATACACCCACCCAATATTTCAGTATGTCGTGCATGACATGATGATCGACCGTGTCGAAAGCTGATACACTGTATGTCTGTGTCTGGTGTATTTCTGTTAAAATATGTTTGTTGTTCATTCAGTGAATTTAGTCACAGTGGGTAGACTATCCAGAAATTTAAAACGGGTTGTAGTAGCAATACTTCGCCATAATATCACTCAAGTAAAAGTAAAACATCTCTTTCACATAGTAAAACTACTCTGAAAAGTAAATTTTTTCCAAAAAGTTACTAAAGTAACTGATTAAATGTAACTAGTTACTACACACCTCTGGAAACACTGGACCTCAACCAGGGGTGGACTGGCCATCTGGCATACTGGGCATCATCCCGGTGGGCCGTTGATCCAATGTGGGCCGGTCGCTGTTTTTTTTTTTCTCTCTCTCTCTCTCTCTCTCTCAATATTCCCTCCAATTGGGCCGGCCAATTGGCTACAGAGGGTTAGCAGTGTTTTGCCAGCATCGACACATATTATTGGTCTATGTTTGTCATCGTCAATCAAACATGGGCTGACAGCCTATGAGAGCCATGACAGTGCTGTCAATCACAACACAGACCAGGGTGGGCGGGACCTCATGACATGGGTAGTGGTGGGACAGGATGCTGCTGAGCTGAAAATGGCGCTGAAAAAGTACGGCTCAAAAAGCTGAAATCTCTGGAGGTGGAAGCTGCTAAATGTTTAAGGTTGAAAGACCTATTTGGTGCCGGGGTCACCACCCCAGCAGCAGGTGCTGCTACGCGAGGAGCAAGTGGAGACATGCATGGTAAGTAACGTTATCGTGGAGTTGGCTCTGCTACATTTGTGAGACATGCCCAAAACAAAGTATAAAACGGTTTTACATTGACCGCGATGTGACCTGAATAACTGAATACTTGTGACAACATATTAGCCCAGAGTTGGAGGGCTGACTGTTGCGGTTGATTTTGTTAAATTGTAACTGCTACTAAATGCAGCGGGCTCTGGTTGCCGTAGCAACAGTAAACATTAAGTGGAGAAGCTACAGGTGAATAGGGAAAAAAGTTAGCTTCAAGATACCTTCATGAAACTTGACAAACTTAATCCTAGTATTAAAACAAACATCTTTTGTATTGGAAGTTTTGATATAAATTTTGTTTAGATATGAGGTGTAATCTGGTTAAAAATGTGCTAATTTGCATATATTTTTTAACGTATCTCAAAATTGGTGAGAGACGGATTGAATTTTTCTTTAATTTTCTAATCATATATGTTATATGATGAGAAAAATATTCAAAAACTTTTTACAGAGGGAAATAGGTTTATTTCATTTCATTACTTCATAAATCAAAAAACAGTGTAAGTAACTCCAAAAAACTCATTTTCGGCCTGTTTTTTTTTACACAAAATAGCACATATATATTTTTTAGAACGATGTATTAACAAATCGCTCTGTAATTTATTTTCAGCTCATAGCATAGAACAATGGTGGAAAGTTTGGAGAATAATGGTATAACTGATTTCAAGATTATTCGTTTTGAATGTTGGAAAAAACTCATTTTGAGAAAAACACAATTAAAGATTTGCATTAGATAATTCAATGCAATGTGAAGTACAAATGACCCTCGAATCCCTCGTTTGTGTTTGTGATTGGTCATTAATTTAAACAGGCATACCATTTTTGGACATTTTTCCTTTTCCTTTTTTCTTTTTTTGGGGCTTGTTCTATCACTGCCTCCACTTCACTTTTTGGCTACTACTGAGACGTCTCTGATTTGAGTGTATCATGTGTCTTATAATGTTTAATGAATTCATACTTTATTTGTTCTGTTGAGACTATAATGAATAAATACTAAGTGATTGATTGCCATAGCTGTCAGTTTTAGTTCTTGAGTTCACAGTTTTGTACTTTATTTGTTAACTGCTATCAAGGAATATGATTCTCATTTGTATTGTAGTATGCATGAGAGGAAATGGTGCGAGATTTGTGGACTTTAATGTAGTGTCGGCTGATAATGTAGTGGGTTGGTCTGGACAGAAAATGCCAGGGCTGAAATTTTGTCCCAGTCCACCCCTGACCTCAACCACTAGGTGAAGACAAAAAGCAATGCTCACACGTTTCAAATCATTGTTGCTAGCAATACTTTAATCAAACGTGTCCCCGGCAATATTTATAATTAACATTTTCATCCCCACCACTTTTGAAATCCTGATGCAGAATTTCTTACCAGCGCAGATCTAACATCCACTCGTGCTCCCAGCAAAATTTATTTATAATTAATATCCAAACTATTTGAATCACTCCATTCCAATATCTTATACAGTCATGCAGAGGTTGCACTAGACTTTTTCGCTGTCCGTCATTTTGCCTGATGCGGTCAGAAATAATGCAGTCAATCTATTTTTACCCATCAATATTAAAATAATATTAATGACATATTAAATAATATTTAATTTCATTCATTTTTATTAATATTCAATCCGAATAAGCTGAACAGAGAATCCACATCATGCCATTGCACATTAAACAGATGAATACATGTACTGAATAGTAACAGTTCACCTGCTGTGGCCTGAATGCACAGTCTCAAAATTTCTTACTAGTCTGCATGGACCTGAACTGTTCACCCACTTCTGCATAATCCAATGTCTCCAGTGGGATTACTGCAGAGGTTATTGTCACAGGGACTTTGCCTCGAACAGACAACTTCTTGGGATGGGGGAACTTGGGGGGGGGAAAGTTGTTCTGGAGGCTGAATCTGCCACATTTCGAGACCGGAATTACAAGCATCACTTCAGCCAAAGTTTTGAAATTGGGAACATTTCTCAAATTGAAATGATCAAAAGTTTGCAAAACACTCTGAACAGCAGGGCATTCCTGATCACTTCAGAGCCGGGAAATCCCACAGCATTCGCTGCTTTTGCATCAGTAGTTATGCTGCTCTGGTCTATGACAGACCAGTCACAGACAGTTGCACCTGCTTGCAGACGTGCTTCAAAAGCCTGTTTCAAAAAACAATGGTGCCACTTTGCTGCAAAGTGGAGGCAGCTTCAGGGAGCCTTTGGTCATTCATAAGTGGTCAAGACTGGCGTTGCTATAATACTATCAAGCTTGGTGGCACGAATGGCGCAATATTCTCGCCTCGCCATGCCGCCATGGTACATTTAAAGGACACACCATGGCAGCAGTATTACCCTGATATGCCGCCATGGTGTGTCTTTTGAAACAGGTTATAGACTCTGTAGCTCTTCAACGTGCTTTCAGCTCCCAGATAGCGAGATGCATTGAGTACAGTGTCCAGTTTTGGTTATCTGTTCACTGTGCACAAAGTTAAAAAATGTCTGCGTGTCTTCACCAAGTGATCAAAACTGAGGGATGGCCTACAGATTTTTCTGTCACCTTTTAAAAAAACTAGTCTTTAGGGCGAGGTCGGGATAAAGGCCAGAGAACCCAGGCTGGGATTCAAACCCAGGCCCTTCTTGCTGCAAGACAATTGTGACACCGTGTAGCCCACTGTGGAATCAGATTGTATAATTTCTTGTTTACCATTTTGTAGGAGTGGACAAAATCTTCAGACATTGTTTCTTGGGTTGCTCCCCATACACACACACACATTCTTGTCTTGTTAGTGGTAGTGAGGACCTTCATTGACTTTCATTCATTTAAGTGACTGCCAAGTTCCATGCACCGGAGCCGTTTGACTTCACTTAGCCGGTGGCATGGCCGAAAGCAACGTTTCTCCCGCTGACTGATTGCTACCAAGCTCAATCAGGAAAACGGTGATGTACAAGTAAACACACTATTATATGCTATGGTAAAGGAAGCAGATCCAATATTCAGCACTTTCACATTTACGGGCGATGAAGAGGACTATTATGGAAAAGTTATGCAGCGGTTCGACAAACATTTTGTGCCGAAAAAGAACATTATACATGACTGTGCATGCTGTCATAGAATCTCCCAGCAGAAGGGGGAGAGCGTGGAGTCTTTCGTCAGACGTCTTTACAAGCTGGCAGAATATTTTGATTTTGGAGCTTCCAAAGATGAACAGATCCGTGACTGCATAGGCATTTTAGATAACGCCGTTTCTCAAATGCTGCAATTCGAAGCTGACTTAATGCTCGAAAAAGCGATTAGTATCACCCACCAGGTTGAGCTGATTAAATCGCAAAATGAAGATATCAGAACAACGGACTGTGAGGTGAATGCTGTAAGCCAGAAGCTAAAGCACTGCCAGCCGTTTAACAAAGCACGAAAAAATAAACAATTAATTAATACTTTTATTTATGTGTGGGATGTTGGTGGTTGGGGATAAAAAAATAAAGAAAAACAAGATTTTACAGATCAATAGAAACTACACGTGTGTTTGAAGACTGATTATTGCTGTAGAGAGATAAAAAAAAGATTAGACATTACTGTATGTGATGTCTAATACATACAGTATACAAAAGGTTGTTTAGACTTTAAAAATAATTTTGACTTGATAGTTACCTGTGCAAAGCAATCATGTTCTGTAGGTGCCTGCTGCAGGGCAGACACCTGGGGGGTATTCCATCAACGTAGCTACAGTAAGAATTGCCAGATTTAGGTGTAAGCTTGAAGCTTGACTAAGCTCCACTTCCCAATCTAGCTCCAAGTCGTTCCATCAAGTGAAATCAGCTGGCTTCACTTGACACTTAGTCAATCCTCACCTGTTAAGCCTCAACTTGCGCACGCCCACAGGGAAAATAAAAAGCCCATTCTAGTCGAGAACAAAAACTGTCCAAAAAGCAAGGGAAAAGAGCGTGCAGAAATGTTCTCCGCAGCGGAACAAACCCTCCTCATGGAGGTACATGAGGATTACAGCCACATAATCCGACAGAAGGGCAATACCGCGGCAATCAATAAAGCGAGGGAAGTGGCGTGGCAGAATATTGCCGACAGGCTGAATGAGTAAGTGATAAAGAAAATTAAGTATTTCAGCATCATCATGTTATATAAATCCCCCATCAAAGGGACAAAATATATGTAGACAATAATCTACCAATTGATTTCTTGATGGTTTTTGTTTTAAACTAATCAATTATGTGGACCTATTAATGCAACCAAATCCCTAAAATTAAAAGTAAAATCCCCAAAGAACAAAAAGACATCCCTAGTAAGTAACATTCATATGAACATAATTAAAATAGCATTATTGTTTCACTGCAATTTATGTGAAATTCTCCATATTTTATCATTTGGCATCCCTAGTAGTAATGTTAGAAATTGATATTCATCACATTTATCAACTGATTGTTATGCAAATCGATGGGATAGCTGTAATTTATTTCCTGCATTATTATTTATCTAGAATCATTTAGCAAATCAAGCAATTCAATGAAGATGGGGACCTCTGTTAGAGTAACTAGGTGAATGCAGGTGACAGCAAATCAATCATCTCTCTCCTATCAATCGGAGGCCCTAACCCGTGTTACATCAAAATAATGATAATCTCCTTAAATTTCCACTATGTATGAAATGTGCTATAGGGCAGACATGGTGTCCCTCACTGTTATGTCTCAACAGAAGCAATCTCCGTAGCCAGGGGAGGAACGGCAACAAGGTCAAAATCAAATATAAGAACATTCTTAGCAATTGTAAGTGTTCCATAATGTAATGTGAAATATATCAGTCAAAATAGATCCGCAGCTATGAATTGAGTAGCCATTCCCTTTTACCCACCATTAACTGCATAGTTGGTTGCACTGACACATTAAGTCATCATAGGACATCCGTGCAATTTATAAGCGGTATCTCCGCCATGCAACGGAGTATAAGAGGCTACAGATTAAGAAGATCAAACTTGACATCAGGAAGATGGAAAAGGATGTAAGTATGAATTCAAATGCACAGCAAAAGGTCATTGTTCTTACTGTATTTAATTTTCCATTCAGTCTCTGCAGCCTGACCTGCATGACCCACCAACATAACATTCAAATGTTTCAACACTACTATGTCCTGTCTCACTTAGTCGGAGACACTGAACTTTGGTTTTGATGTGATATCACCTGCAGTAAATTGTTTAAAAAGATTCTAAAAATGGACTTAAGAATGGAGCTCTTCAAATTAAGCAAAATGTGCATCCCTATAGAGGTCCCTCACGGCCCTCCCATCCATGTCCTCTGGCATGGGATTGGGGTCCTCCCATCTCTCCTCCAGTATGACGTCCAGGAGCCTCCCTCTGCGGATGGTTGCGATATTATGGAGGATGGCACAGGCCACCATGATGTCGCTGGCACATTCTGGAGCAACCCTCAGGTATTTCAGACACTGGAACCTGTAGGTACTGGAGCAAAAAGACATTTGAAACTGTAGGGTTGTATGGGCAGTATTGTAGTTTGAAGGCTATTATCTGAATATGAGGCGGAACCTGGACTTTAGTTGGCCAAAAAACCCATCTCAATTCGTACCCTTGTGGAATTGAGGGCACCTTTAAAGGCCTCCTCTGCCTCAGTCCCTGGATCGCTGTATGGCGTTAAAAGGTAAGGAAGACAGGGATAACCCCTGTCTCCAAGCAGGATACCTTCAAACTCCCCTGCAGGGTGAGAAGGGAATGAATGAACCCTAACCCATGACACATTGAAACATAATGAATGTTAATTCTGAGATATTCTCTTACTTTGAGCAAGCCTCTGTGCCACTGAGCTTGACCTGAAGATTCTGGCATCATGTACCCCCCAAGGCCATTTTGCCTCGATGTTTGTGATTAAATAATTGGCATCACAGATCATCTGTCAGCATGTAGGGTAACAATCAGTTATGCTTGAGAATTATGTTGGGACAATCATGGCTTCAGTAGTAATTCAATTCATTTCAGTTTATTTATATAGCGCCGATTCACAACAGATTTCATCTCAAGGCACTTAACAAGAAGTCATTTCAATACAGTTATACAAACATTCCAATCAGTTAAAAAGTTTCCTATTTAAGGAATCCCAGCAGATTGCGTCAGTCATTGGCGTGAGGTTTGGCCCCGTTGATGCAGACTTTACAACCACAGTAGTTGTGTAGTAGGCTACATACCTGTGCATTCAGACTGTGGTGATTTCTCCGGTCCACATAATCTCTTTCCACTGGTCCGGATGGGGCCTGGGTGCTCTCCGGGTAGTGCTCAGGTCGAGGCGGTGGTCTCCACCCTCCCTCCTCCGGGCGCCCTGTGTCGGTGCCCTGGCTGCTGCAGTGGACCTGCTGCTGTCGGAGCAGACGGTTCTCCTGATGGAGTTTTCCTTACGCACCTGACTCATCTGAGCTCAGCCCAGTGTCTACCAATGATCTTACGGATTTTGGGAAGATGTCTGTGTGTGGATGAGTGCCAGTGTGTGTCTGTGTGTGTTTGGGAAGGGGGAATAACTGTCATTTCGTTTTTATAATTGTGGGGAAGGAATGGGAATGTGGGTTATGTGGGGTCATTTTAATCGGTAAAGCACTTTGAGCTGCATTTTTGTATGAAAGGTGTTTGATAACTATGGAAATTACTTTATTTAAATAAGCATATTCATTGCCATCTGTCTCTTATTGTTGAAGAAATGTAATCTTAAGAATGATCTGTTCTGTGTAGTTCACATACTGATAGTTACTGATAGTTACTATGTGTCTTTTCTTTATGATATGGTGACCAATCTGATTATGTGACACTAGGAATTTAGGTCAGGACAAACCTGCTGATTCAGACTCTTACAGCCTGGGTTGGCATGGCAACTCTCTTTTACATCTAAGAACGTCCTGACATACATTGATTATGCTTCTATATCAAATCTTCTACGCCTAATGAGTAAAATGCTTACCGACTGAGAAATGTTTGTAATATCATAGGTGATAGGCTCATGATTACTGAACCTATATAATCCTGTGTCTTGTTTTGGAAGGCAGGTCAGTATCGCATATTTTCTCTGTTAACACTGTACTTCCTTGTTTGATCAACCAAGTCTGTATTAAAACCTCAGAGTATCTGAAGGAATCTCTCTCTTCTCTTTTATTAAGGAACTTTGATAACACTCCGTTTCCAATTAGTCATGACCTATGACAATATGACATCATGGACACCCTCATGTGATAATCACAAATTAATAGAGTACATATAATTGTTACCTCTCTGCAAACAGAGGCCTTGCTTAACTTCTCAGCATCACCAACACTGTAGAGAAATGTACCGCTGGCAAAGAACCGCAGTGCAATACAGACTGACTGCACAGTGGTCAGACTGGCTGCGGCGATTGACCCTCATAATGTGTGGTTCAAGCAAACTGCATAAATACACAATGCTTTGCCTGCTGAACAGGTACCTCTCCCACAGGTACGCATCTGTGTGGGTCAACAGGTTGGGCCTGTCCTGGAAGGCCCGTTGAATTATCCGGGCCTCTTCATTCACTGGGTTGTCAATGAATGGGCATGCCATGTTGGAATGTCTCACTGAATCTCTCTTTCTCTTTGTCTCTCTGTGTCCCTCTCCCTCTCTTGAATGCATTGCCTAAAGAGTAGCTAAACCCCAAAACCCCTTTTTTTTGCTTTTAAACTGTATAAATGGGTATTTACCAATGCAATCTTTCAGTTTCTGGGGATTTGTTTTACATTTTGGTGTAAACTTGTTTAATTCTACACTTTTTGGTCTAAAAACGTCTTAGTGCTGCCCCCTTAGGGTTGAACGGAGGCTACTGCATTTTAATTTTGTGATTGGTGGAGAGCGGTACATCTTTACGTCACAGGCATTGACTGTGCCACAGGCATGGTCTCACAGACACGCCCCGTGGGTTCTGGTATAAAACATTGAGACATACCGGCCCTGCCCATGGCGAGTTCGGAGTTGGATTGCGTTTTTCAGGTTACCATTATTATGAACACATTAGCACTTAGCTAGCATAGCTAACATACGTTTTTGAACATTAGCCTATGTTAGCATCGCCACTCGGAGACAGGACCCATCCTGTCTCTCTCTCCCTTAGCAGCAGCGCCGGGCTCGGACAGCACTGACTCAGCGCCCCGAGCCAGCGGCTCGAATTGATACGGCTCGCGGCTGCTGGGCTCTATAAAGCCTCCCTCTATCCCTCTACCCCTCAGGGCACCGAGCCAGCGTTGCCGAGGCAGAGGGAGACAGGATGAGTCCAGTCTCTGAGTGGTAAATGCTAACATAGGCTAACGCTCAAAATAGATGAATGTTAATCAGATCGATCTGTTGCAAAACTGCCAATGTCGCTTTGGTCACTGTCCATGTTTCAGTGTCAGATTAAGCAAGCTGTCACTGTCCTCCTGAACACACCCCCACAACCCCCCCTCCGCTCATCCTCCACACTTGGCCATACCCCTCCGTTCTTCCCGGCACTGCCCACTTTGTAGAATTTTTCAAATGTCTGGGGGCAGGGTTATGCTTTTTCATGGGGTTCAGTTACACTTTAAATGTCTTGGCCTTTGTCAATTGACCTCAATTGGCTTTGGCTTTGCCAGCCAAAAGGAGGCAAGGAGGGTGTCTGGGGGTGGAGTCTGGGGGTGGAGATTGGATCGCTGTATGTGGAGTGGCTCTGTAGCTTAGAAGAGGTAAATGTGGATCGGGCTATCACAGGATGCGTTCGACAATAGCAACACTCCTCTCACCCGTGCCATTAGACAAATGCTTGCCAGGGGCAAGAACGGGCGACATCAAATCCTACTTGAAACTGCTGGCTAAAGATAAGCGTAAATACATTAAGATTGTTATTCACCTTGGTGGTAAGGACACCCGGTTACGCCAATCGGAGGTCACTAAAATTAGTGTTGCTTCAGTGTGTAAGTTTGCTAAAACAATGTCAGACTCGGTAATCTTTTCTGGTCCCCTGTCTGATCAGACCAGTGACGACATGTTTAGCCGCATGCTGTCATTCCATCAATGGTTGTCTAGGTGGTGTCCTGCAAATGATGTGTGCTACATTGATAACTGGCGAACTTTTTAGGGAAAGACCTGGTCTGATCCGGAGAGACAGCCTCCATCCCACTTTGGATGGAGCAGCTCTTCTTTCTAGGAATATGGCCGAATTTTTTAGTCCTCCAAAACACTGACAACCCAGGGTCCAGACCAGGAAGCAGAGTCGTAGTTTAACCCACCTCTCTGCTGCTTCTGTACTGTTACCCACCCATTACCCTATAGAAACAGTGTCTTGCCCACGGCCAAAATTAAATGGATCAAAATTTAAGCCAACAAAAGCAAATTCTGGAAATCTCATGAAGGTAAATACGACTTTGACTGAACAGAAAAATAAATCTATTAAATGTGGTTTATTAAACATTAGATCTCTCTCAAAGACTATGTTAGTAAATGACTTGATTTGTGATAATCACATTGATTTGCTTTGTCTCACAGAAACCTGGTTGCAGCAGGAGGATTATGTCAGTATAAATGAGTCAACTCCTTCCAGTCATTTAAATTTTCACATTCCTAGAAATACTGGGTGAGGAGGAGTTGCAACCATTTTTCGTTCTGATTTACTAATTAGTCCCAGACCAATTGATAGCTACAGTTCTTTTGAACATCTAACCCTTAATTTTCCTCATCCAAGTTATAAAAATTAAGACCATTTTTGTTTGTGGTTTTGTATCGTCCACCAGGCCCTTACTCTCAATTCTTGGATCAGATCTCACATTTTTTATCTGATTTAGTATATATAAGTATATATATACTTATATATACTTATATACTTATATATATATATATATATAAGATTTAGTATAGTATATATATAAATACTGATAGGGTCATTATAGTGGGGGACTTCAATATTCATGTGGATACTGAAAGTGATAGCCTATATGCAGCCTTTAGAGCTATTTTAGACTCAATTGGCTTTACTCAAAAAGTACAGGGATCGACCCACTCGGGCAAACACACTTTGGACCTTGTACTGACATGCAGTATTGAGTGTGAGGAAATAACAGTCCACCCACATAACCCGGTCCTGTCTGACCACTTCTTAATAACTTTTGAATTTACTTTAACTGACCATCATAATCTGAAAGAAAATTTCATTATAGTAGAGCTTTATCAGACAATGCTGTAACAATTTTTAAAGCATTTGTTCCATTCTTACTTTCCTCAGTGTCTCAGGGTAGCACAGTGAATGGCAGCAATTCTATCTCTAACCCTTCAGAAATTGATGGTCTGGTTCACAGCGTTACTTCCTCTTTGCGTTTGGCATTAGATAGTGTAGCCCCCTTAAAAAAGAAAGTGGCTAGTCATAGGAGGCTGACTCCTTGGTTTAACGCAGAGTTGCGTACTTTAAAGCAGAATACTAGGAAGTTGGAGATAAAATGGCGCTCTACACGCCTAGAGGATTCCTATTTAACCTGGAATAACAGTCTACTGCTCTATAAAAAGACCCTTCGACAAGCTAGAACAGCATATTTTTCATCATTAATAGAGGCGAACAAGAACAATCCTAGGTTTCTTTTTAGTACAGTTACCAAACTTACACAGAGTCGTACCTCTGTTGAGCCAACAATTCCCCCAGCTCTAAGCAGTGATGATTTTATGGGATTCTTCATAAATAAAATTAATTCTATTAAAAATAAAATCATTGGCATCCTCCCAAATATGATTACTTCTTCCTCAGTAAATGAGACATCATCGGAAAGAACTGTAGAACCTAATTTGTGCTTAGGCTGTTTTGATTCAGTCGAGCTTTCGGAATTATTAAAAATATTAGCGTCATCTAAACCTTCAACTTGTATGTTGGACCCAATCCCAACCAAATTATTTAAGGAAGTGTTCCATTTGGTTCCTGGCCCCATTTTGGAAATGATGAATCTATCCTTAGTAAACGGATACGTACCACAGGAATTCAAAATAGCTGTAATTAAACCTTTACTCAAGAAACCTTCCCTTGATCAAGATGACTTAGTGAATTACAGACCTATAGCTAACCTTCCTTTCTTATCCAAAGTCCTTGAGAAAATAGTTGCTAATCCAGTCTGAGAGCATCTAAACAGTAATGAGCTGTGTGAAGAGTTTCAGTCAGGTTTTAGAGCTCATCATAGCACTGAAACAGCACTGGGGAAGGTTACTAATGATATTCTCATGGCCTCAGATAATGGACTTGTTTCTGTTCTGGTTTTGTTAGATCTCAGTGCTGCTTTTGACACAGTCAATCATAATATTCTCTTAGAAAGGCTTGAACATATTGCAAGGGATCAAAGGAACAGCACTAGGTTGGTTTAAATCATATTTGTCTGATTGATTCCAGTTTGTTTATCTAAATGATAAATCATCTTCACTCTCAAGGGTTACTTGTGGAGTTCCACAGGGTTCTGTGCTTGGACCAATTCTTTTCACCATATATATGCTCCCAATTGGTAGAAACATTAGACAGCATGGGATAAATTTCCACAGCTATGCCGATGATACACAACTATATTTATCCATAAATCCTGATAAACCCAGTCAATTAGGTAGATTACAGGCATGTCGGGAAGACATAAAAACATGGATGACTAAACTCTTTGCTTTTAAATTCTGACAAGACAGAAGTTGCTGTCTTTGGACCAGAAGTTCTAAAAAAGAAACTGATTATCTGGATGGCATTAAATTGGTCCCCAGTAATAACGTAAAGAACCTCGGCGTTATTTTTGACCAAGACTTGACATTTAAATCCCATATTAAACAGGTTTCTAGGATTTTCTTCTTTCACCTCCGAAATATTGCTAAAATTTGAAACATCCTGTCCTGGAGTGATGCTGAGAAACTAGTCCATGCATTTGTTACCTCAAGGCTGGACTACTGTAATTCTTTACTATCAGGTAGTCCACAAAATGCCATTAAAAGCCTTTAGTTGATCCTAAATGCGGCAGCAAGAGTTCTGATGAATATTAAAAAGAGAGATCACATTTCTCCTGCTTTAGCTTCCCTTCATTGGCTCCCTGTTAAATACAGAATAGAATTTAAGATCCTTCTTCTTACATACAAAGCCTTAATAATCAAGCTCCATCATACATCAGAGATGTAATTGTTTCATATGTTCCTAACAGAGCACTTCGCTCTCAGACTTACACTGGGATGGTGCTCCCAGTGGCTGAACATCCACTGTGTCCTGTTATCAACTTTTTCCTTTCTGTAACATAGAGAGCACTTTTATATCAGATCTTCTGTTCCTTCTGTGTGTCTGTTCTGTCTTCTCAAACCCCCAGACGGTCGTGGCAGATCGCCACTCCTACTGAGCCTGGTTCTGTTGGAGGTTTCTTCCTGTTAAAGGGGAGTTTTTCCTCTCCACCGTCGCTACATGCTTGCTCAGTATGAGGGATTGCTGGGGTTGGAAAGTCTGCCCAACCTCACGCCAATGACTGACGCAATCTGCTGGGATTTCTTAAATAGGAAACTTTTTAACTGATTGGAATGTTTGTATAAATGTATTGAAATGACTTCTTGTTAAGTGCCTTGAGATGACATCTGTTGTGAATTGGCGCTATATAAATAAACTGAATTGAAATTGAATTAATATGACTACCTCTGATGCTGTATGTGGTTTGGATGTTATTGAAGCACAGGACAGCACACAGCCAGTTGTTACTAATAACACCTCTTTGCTGTCCAGAACCTGTTACTCAGTGAACCTTGGCTGGGAGAGTTGTTAAGCCTCCCGTCAGGTTCAAAGACCATGTTACTACCTAATGCTTTGGTTCTGAATAAGAGATTTTCCCCATGTTAAGCAGTCGGGGGGGAAAAGAGAGATGTTTGTGTAAAGTAATGTTAGAAGAAGAATGTTCATTTATGTTCTTTGCATTTGGGGATTGTAAAGTTGACACATTGTTTATTTTCAAGAGGAATATGTTTACGGTAAGAAAGAAGGACGAACTAGAAGGGGGAGATGTGATGAGATGTGATTTACCTGCGGTTCCACTCCTAGCCAGAAGAGGGCACTGTTGATTAAGAAAGAGTGGGACAGAGGGGGATTTTTAGAAGAACTGTTATGGTGACTACTGTTAGCTTGTAACTGTTGAGAGTCATTTAATAAACGTTCTTGAATTAACTCCATACCTCTATAACCAACCAGTAGAGCTCAGTAAAATGTCCTCACTTTATAGGTGGAAAAACCTGAAACGGTGAAAAATGGTTTTCAGTTTGAGTTCTAGACAGGAGCACACACACACACACACACACACGTCCGTATTGCTACCCATATTAGGACTTTATATTGACTTCCATTCATTTTAATACCTCCATTTATGCCTAACCCAAACCCTTACCCTAACCATTACCATTTTATTCCTAACCTTAACCAAAACATAATTCACACCATATCTCTAAACCTAACCCCTAACTCTAAAAAAGGGGGTCCACCACATTAGGACCGGGCTTTGGTCCCTACAAGGTCCATCGGTCTTCAGAAAGTTAGCGAATATGCCAGAGAAGGTCCTAAATAGGATAGCAATACAAGATCACACACACACTACACTTCACCACGGATGTAAGTCTCTCATGGATTCCTAGGGCTGACAGATTTGGTTGTCACTTAGCAGTTGCTTTCATTTTATTTTGAATGAGCTATATAAGATGGAGTCTTTTATGTTTTGTGGAATGGTATTCCACTCACCAGCTGTCTTCTAAGAAAAGACTGATCAGCCAAAGGAACATTTTCTGATAGAATCACACAGTCTGGGCCAAGTGGGTGGGCCTACTGGCCAGGCCCATTCGCTTACACTTTGGCCCACCCTAAGGGACTGCCAGTTCATAAGTTCATAGACGGTGATTTACAGTTCTGCCGGTGGGTGCTCCTGCAGTAGTCCAATTAGAAAAACTGGTCCTCGCCTCACTATCCATGGTTATTTCCATATCAACCCACCCGAGACCTGCACACTGACACAATACAGTAACTATATAACTGTCATGGCACTCCTCCTGCTGTGAGTAGATTTGTGGTATAGAGTGAGGCATCTTCTTTTATAGATCTACGTTCACACTGCAGGCAAATGCACATCAAATCTGACATTTTTGCTCATATCTGATTTCTTTATAACAGTCTGAACAGCACAATTCAATATTTTTTTCCAACCCCGACCCAGGTCACTTTTATATGTGGTACTATTCAAATACATATCCAATGTTTTAAAAAGTCTGTACAGCCATGTCACATTTCATCTGACTGAGTGGCAGACAGACTGCAGAACATTATCCTCCTTTTTCCTTCACACTTTTTATTAGTTGCAGCAACAAGCAAAATTTATTCACAACTGATAAGCACACGCTGACAGGTGTAACATTTATTTATAGTTAGTGAACATTTAAAGTGTCTGAAACACTTCAGATTATATTATAATTATGAATAATTGCTTAGGGCAATTATTAATAAGATTAATAATTTTCTGTAAAAATTACCAAGTTTAGGGGCACCATCCTGGTGGATTCCAGGAACATTTAGCCAAATTGTTCTGTCTCAGTTTATGTTTATGATTACCAGCCTGATAAGGCTGAGATAATTAAACAAATGAAGGAATACGTTTCGTACGCTGTGGACATTAATTGTACGCATCATCATGTTAATTGTAACACAATTAACATGAAATGAAATCAGTGAGACAGCTGAGGGGGGTCAGAAAAGGAGGGTGGCCCTCACTCCAGGGAGCCCAAGTCACAGATAGCCTGTGGGACAAAAGTCATAAATCCCAGCTCTGTGCCAAGATGGAGAACAGCACATGGAGTCTAAGAAAGAGTCATAAAACTAGCTTTGGCTAAAGGAGCACATGGGGGAAGCGTCCATGTGGTAGGCCTCTGCTTTAGCAACAGACTAAAGACAATGGAGTAAAACTTTTCAGCTAAGACCAGCTAACGCAGGCCGGACCGAGCCCGACTCTGCCGACGGTGATCAGGGAGCGAGAGAGAGAGAGAGAGAGTAAAGGAGAGGAAGGAAAAAGAAAGAAAGGCGTGATCTGCTCAGGATATAACAAACAGTTTCAAACACAATGCAGCTTCAAACTTATGCGTGCGGCGGCGCAGAAATTAGCAAACAGGTACAGCGATTAAAGACACTTTAACCAACAATGAACGAGATCTAACTCGTTAAAACTCTATTTTCTCTGTTTATCTCCACCCAGACACAATATTAGTATAAATGAACAAGTTCAGTCCTACTTTGCTTTGAAGGAGGTCCAGTCCACTAGGAGTAGAGCGAATTGTGTCCGTAGTTGTGCAAGAAAAGGAAGAGTTTAAAAAAAAACTGTACAGGATTTAAGGACCGTGTGGCCCAAAAAGGGCACTTCGAAGCTTTGAAATGAGTTCTTCCCCGGTCCAGCGAGTCAGAACAAAAGAGAATCTTCACCGGTGAGATGTCCTCTGTTCAGCAGTAGTTCATCCAAGAACTTCTAGCTGGAGAACAGTTTGAAAATTGGCGTGACTCCACTCTTATATCTCCTTTGGCCGTGATGTCATCGCCGATGTCACCATGGGTGGTCACGGACCAATAGGAGTGTGTGGGGGGTCACTGCCACGATTGCTGGGAAATGTGGTCTGCTCAGTCCATCTTTGAAATAGCTCCCAGCTATCCAAAAGTCTGTTCAATTCATCTTATGAGAAATGCAACCACAACAACTGTAATACTAATTCAGGCACTGTCTCATCAGATTGTTATTACACTTTGTACTGAAAGAGGAAAAATAGTAATCAATGTTGAAAAGGTAGGAAACTGATCTGACTATTTCTTGGTTTAATTTTTTCCCTCTTACTTGTTCCACTGATGCGGTCATGAAGTTAACAGTGCAGTGCACCTCTGTTCTGTTAATCAAGTTCAATAGTTTCTCTGGCTTTAGCTTTACAACTATCTTCAAAAGAAGACACAATAGTTAAACTCGGGTATTGTTTCTGGACCTGCTTGTATTGATTTATATTGATATTAACCAAAATTCCCATGGCCCATCCAAAAGTAAAAACCTGGCGCTGCGCCTGATAAAGATTTAAAATAATTGTTCTCCAGATTAAGCCTTGGGGTACATTTGTAATAAGATCTTTGAAAGAAGATCTTATATTTTAACACAGTGAATTTAAATAGTAAGATATCATTTCAACCAATTAGAAGCAAACGTGAAAATTTAAACTGGATAAATTCAGACTG
The DNA here is from genome assembly GCA_963556495.2 of Valencia hispanica. NCBI lineage: Eukaryota > Metazoa > Chordata > Actinopteri > Cyprinodontiformes > Valenciidae > Valencia > Valencia hispanica. The sequence continues at coordinate 54,118,340 of OY747713.1, read as the reverse complement.
GAGGATATTATGGTTAATAGTGTCAAAAGCTTTTCGTAGATCTAAAAAAAATTGCACCAACACCACATTCTCTGTCTATTGGAGACAGTTGCTTTCTGTTGAGTGATGTGCCCTAAAACCATGTTGTATTGGTTACAAAGGTTGATTAAAGTTAAGATGAAGAATTAGTTGATCTGCCACTAACTTTTCTATAATCTTGGACATGACAGGAAGAATATCTATTGGTCTATAATTTGATACCAAAATGAACCACAAATGGGGACAGCAGCTGCTGGCTTCCAATATTGAGGGAAGCTCCCCTCGCCCTGTGTCAATGGGATATTCCCAATATGAGTAATAGGTTTAATCGATAAATAGGCACACTCCCAGATCATAACAGAGTCCATATCATACACTTCCTTTGGCAATTTAGTGCTTCAATCAACTTTAATACTTTTTCAAAGTTTAAGATCGGTAAATGGAGCTTTTCTAATCATGCTGACGACTCAAAGCTTTAGCTTTACACTGGAGCCACATTCACCCATTCGGACTCACAAACGTGTACACATTCGTATACCAATACACAGATTGGTTGGTAATTTGGGGTGCATGTTGATGTGCCTTGCCCAGGGGCACATCAACATGTGACAGGAAGAAACTGGAATCTTACCTACAACCCTCCAATTACAAGCTAACTACACTACCTAGCAAGCCACAGTCACCAATAAAACCTGAACACTATTCATATCACAAATACACAACATATACTGCAGGCTTTGCTTCTTGAACATTATATTGCTGATGTAAAGGAAAACTGTTATCAATAGTGGTTACAGATTCTACAAAATAATGATTCATGGCTTCAATTTACATCCATTGTCTCATTTGTTAGCTTGTCATTGATCCTGAGTTCTGTCAATTTTATAACTTTTTTTCTGCCATGTCATTCTAGAGTTTCCCTTATTATTTACTGTTATTTCAAGAAAATAGTTTGCCTTGGCTTTTCTAAGTTCTCTCATCACTTTGTTGTGTAAATTTGAGCCTGTCAGTTGTCAGTTTACACTTTAATAAGGTTCTGTAATTTACCAGTAAAATAATGGCTGGTGTAGTCCAAATCATCCGAATTCACTAAGACATCCCACTTTATATTAGGCCTATATATGGGGGTATCAAATTATTCCACTAATTGCAATTAATCAATTTCAGCTATATTTAGCGCGCAATGTTTTTTAATCGCATTAATCTAATTTTTAATCTTTATTTTTACTATATCTGCATGTGAGTTTTTATGCTTTGGGCTTCTTGTGCTTCAGTTGTTATGGGGGTTAACCACACCCTGAAGTGGACATCAATTGGCTGTAAACTCATTATAAGCTGACTGACTTCCATTGTAGTGGGGAGGGCAAGGTGAGTGGGGAGTTGCAGACAGTGTTACCAATTTAGCGACTTTAAAGCTATATTAGTTTTTAGACCCCTCTGGCGATTCTTTGAAAAAAACGACAAAAAAACAGACTAACGACAAATCTAGTGACTGTTTCTGGGGTTTTAAAAGACTTTTGGGTGAAGCACATATCTTACTCTTCTCACTCTTCTCACTGAGCGGCGGTACTGCCGAGGGCTGCTCTCCTCACTCAGAGTGTTCATAGCAAGCCAGTCTGTCTGCTACAGCTTCAACTGCCCGCCTAGATCTCCAGATCCATTAACTTTATTTTATTTTCTGTTTGCTTTTCTTATTTTCTTTTCTTAACTTTTTCTTAGTTACTTTATCTACCCAGCCCCTGGAGTTTCTGTATTAGACCAGATCTCTTCTTGGATTACTTTTTTATGGACTTATCAACATGTTTTTTTGCTCAGCTGAGGATTTTGAAAAACTGCTCCACAGAATTGAGGGCATTGAAACGAAGCTAAGTCGTCTGGAAATTAATTTTGATCTTCACGCTGATTATGGACAAAATGACACAACTTTACCGTTGAATACAAACAGGGAACAGCCTATCAGCCCGGTGTTACATCGGTCTAACCGTGTCACAGGGACTCCCTACAGGCGTCTGAGCGGCAGAACTCTGCACTATAATGAAAACTAGCCAGCTTTAAAACGCATGAAATCAACCCCAGCCTGTTCTCCGAGGAAGAAAAAACAAAAGAAACTCCGGCACAGAGAAACCTCTGAACCCAGAACTGCCGCTTCTGCTAAAAGTAAACAAAAAAGGTTTCAGCCAAAAACAAGAGATATTTCTCCACCTGGAATCCCGCTGAAAAACAGATTCGCAGCCTTGAGTTCCCCTAAAGATGATGCAGCGCCTGGGACCAGTCAAAGCCACCAGGAGAAACCCAGCCGCATCAAACGGACACATAACAAAGTAAGAGCCCCCCCAGCAAAGATTGTTATCATACAAGATGGATCAATTAATGGAACTGAGGCTTTTTGTAACAAGAATACCAAAGTTTATAGCTGCTACAAAAATACAGTGAGAGAAATATGAGAAAAAATCCCTAAAATCTTGGACCAACATCCTGCTTTGGAAAAGCTCGTCATTCACGCTGGATCAGCAGATATCGCGATGAGACAATCAGAGATTCTGAAGAGAGACTTTTCTGATCTCCTAAAGAGACTTGATGGACTTAACGTAAACATCCTCATCAGCGGACCAGTCCCTAAAGGGAATGAGGAAAGATTTAGCAGACTCCGCATGCTCCATAAATGGTTGAAGAAACAATCAGCTGAGAAGTCGTTCACATTTATTAATAATTTCAAAGTATTTGGAAGTGCTAATCATCTGTTCAAAGAAGGGATCCGCTATTTGAACAAGGCCGGAGTAAGGCTCTTAGCAGCAAACATTTTTTCTTATCAAAATCAGAAAGCAAAACACTTGCTCCCAAAAGCTGACCTTGAGGCGCCCATGGATATCAGAGAACAAAAACAGCAAGTCATGATGACACCACAGGACCGAACAGATAAACAACCATCAGAGATTAAGTCTTCATCTTCCTGTGACTCAGCCACATCAAATGAGTCTCCATTTAGAAACTTTACAAACAGACTGAACGAGCAAATCAAATTTGGGACACAATTAACACCAAAACTTAGACTACACCAAACGCCTGGGACTAGTGTCAATAAGCCTGGGAGCTTCCCCCCACTGATTATTACAGATATTTGATATTTGAGGGAACCGGGCAATAAATCCACCCCTACCGTCTCCCAGAATTCACCCGGCACCCCTGAGGCTATATCAGTGATTATCAGCAGCAGGAAACATAAACCTTTAACCACACGCTCTCATATTAAACAAAATCTCAAATTGATAACCTGTCAGAAGGTTCAGCTGCCCATCATCACAATACTTAAGTTAGCTTTATTAAACATTAGATCTCTATCCGGGAAGTCTTTTCTTATCAATGACTTCATCACTGAGCATAATTTACACGCCCTTTTTTTATCAGAAACTTGGCTAGATGAAAATAACGAAACAACTTCGTTAATAGAATCTAGTCCTCCAAATTACAATTTCTTAAGCGAGAACAGAAAACACAGACGAGGTGGAGGTGTAGCCACCATCTTTCACAACTCAATGAACTTTAAAAAGGTAACTCTGGGCACGTTTGATTCTTTTGAATACCTAGCCACCCAGATAAATTAGCCTAACAAAGCGTTATTTCTAAGTTTATATAAACCACCAAAACTTAACTCTTACTTCTTTAATGATTTCAATGACCTTCTTTCTGTAAAATGTATCGACTATGACCAACTAATCATCGTGGGGGACTTTAACATCCATACCGACAACCCCCAAGATAGACAAGCAAAAACATTAGATGATACTCTCCACAACTTCGGACTGATCCAGCATGTCAAACAACCAACACACAATAAAGGACACACTCTGGACTTAATTATCAGCAAAGGTTTAAATATTTCTGACATCTCTGTAATTAATATTGCATTATCTGAACATTTCTGTATTTTCTTTGAAAGTACCATCTCTGCTAAATTATCCAGCCACAGTAAGACCACTATAAAAAAGCGTTTTCTAGGGGACAGTTCAGTAGAAACCTTTAAACGTATTTATCCTTCCACCACATCCCCCTCATCTCCCAACATAAACTCAGTAAATAAGTTGGTAGATAATTTCCTTGCGAAAATCTCAGACATCATGGATTCCATTGCTCCCACTAAAGTGAAAGTAGTCTCAGGTAGAAAGAAGTCTCCGTGGACAAGTAATCCACTGGTACGTAGTGAAAAAAGAGAGTGTCGACGAGCCGAGAGAAAATGGCGGAAAACTCGACTCCAGGTTCACTGTGAGATCTACAAAGAGAGACTGAATAGATATCAGCTAACTATAAAAGATGCTAGGGAATCGTTCTTTTCTGAAATCATCAACAGAAACATTAATAATGCACGGACTCTATTTGCAACAGTGGAAAGACTAACTAATCCTTTAGTGACAGTAGCCCCTGAACTAAATTCTACCAGGGCCTGCAATGAATTTGCCAGCTTTTTCACTGAAAAGATTCTAACAATTAGACGGTCAATCTGTACCTCAATATCGAACCCACAACCAGTGCTATCCCCAATCAACAACAATGTAGAGATAATGTCTGAATTCCACGAATTAAACCAGAACAGCCTTGAAAAAAATCATTATCCAATTAAGCTCCTCCTCCTGCTGTCTTGATATCCTACCCACAGCTTTTCTAAAGAAGGTTCTTCCTGTTATTGGTTCTGATCTTGTTCAAATAGTGAACTCATCACTGCTATCAGGTGTCTTCCCTCAGGCTTTAAAAACAGCAGTTATTAAACCACTGCTAAAGAAGAAAAATCTGGACAACACGTTAATGCAGAACTATAGGCCAATCTGTAATCTCCCATTCATCAGTAAGATTATTGAAAAAGCTGTGTTTCAGCAGTTAAATGGCTTCATAACAATGACAAACCGTTTTGATGCTTTTCAGTCTGGTTTCCGCGCTCACCACAGCACCGAGACTGTCCTCGTCAAAGTATTTAATGACATTCGCATAAATACAGACTGTGTAAGAACCACAGTGCTGGTCCTGTTGGACCTCAGTGCAGCATTTGACACTGTTGATCATTATATTTTATTGGAACGACTGGAGAGCTGGGTCGGACTCTCTGGTACAGTACTTGGCTGGTTCGAGTCTTACCTAAAGAACAGGGACTTCTATGTTTCAATAGGAAACTTTTCATCAGAACGAACAGAAATCACATGTGGGGTGCCCCAGGGCTCCATCCTGGGGCCCCTCTTATTTAATATCTACATGCTCCCACTAGGCAAGATTATACCAACCAATAACATTAGCTACCATAACTACGCAGATGACACTCAGCTCTACATTACAATGTCACCAGGTGACTCTGAACCCATTCAAACCCTAAATCAATGCATTGACCAAATAAATGGATGGATGTGCCATAACTTTCTCCAGCTGAATAGAAACAAAACTGAAGTGATTATTTTTGGACCCAAGGAGGAACGATCAAGAGTGAGCACACAGCTTCAATTAAAACAGCTAGAAACTACTGATCAGGTTCGAAACCTAGGTGTAGTAATGGACTCAGACCTGAACCTCCAGGGTCACATAAAGGCAATAACAAGGTCAGCGTTCTATCACCTGAAGAACATCTCTAGGATTAAAGGACTGATTTTGCAACACGACCTAGAAAAACTCATCCATGCGTTTATCTTTAGTCGGATTGATTACTGCAACAGCATCTTCACAGGTCTGCCTAAAAAGTCAATCAGACAGCTGCAGCTGATCCAGAACGCTGCCGCTCGCATCCTCACTAGAACCAGGAAAGTAGAGCACATCACCCCAGTTCTAAAGTCCTTACACTGGCTCCCTGTAGCTCAGAGAATAGACTTTAAAATACTTTTACTAGTTTATAAATCATTACATGGCTTAGCACCAAAATATGTTGAAGACCTGTTGTCATGGTACCAACCACCAAGACCACTCAGGTCCTCCAACTCTAGCCTACTAAATATCCCTAGACTCAGAACTAAACATGGAGAAGCAGCTTTCACTTTTTATGCTCCCCTTATCTGGAACAGACTTCCTGACGAGTGTAGAGCTGCTGAAACTCTGAACTGCTTTAAATCGAGACTAAAAACCATCTGTTTAGAATTGCCTTTGAGTAAATGCTTGATGTCATATGTATGAAATGTGTTCATGCTCTCTTGGTTTTTTTTATTTTTCTCTTGCTTTATTGTGTATCATGTGTAATGTGTGTTTTTTTTTTGTTTTTTTAAAAATCACCAAATCATGTAAAGCACCTTGAATTACCCTGCTGTTGAAAGTGTGCTATACAAATAAAATTGCCTTGACTTGCCTTGCCTAGGTCAAGCTGTGTGGCAAGCCATCGCTATTAAAAATAAGGCGTAGCCTATATTACGTGTTGTTTTAACCTGTAATACAGCTGGAAATAGAGCAGATACGAGTTGATAGATTCATTGAGTTCATATGCTGAACAGAGACAGACATTTTATTTTCCATTCCCTTTTCTAGCTAATAGTATCAAGTTATGATCCAACAATCCAGTTATGAAGTTATAAGATTTGATTATTCTGTCCAGCATATTGATTAATCTGTTTGCTAGGGGAATTAGTCATTCTAGTTGGGCCATTGTTAATTTGTGTAAAGTAAGAAAGTAAGTAAATAAAATGTATTTATAGTGTGTCTTTCGCGGATCGCGAAATCACAAAGCGCTGTACAGCCAAAGAAAAAACTGGGCAAAATGTGTAACATGAAGGACCTTCGGCCCAAGAACATTATACATACAATGAATATATCAGAATAAAACCACAGTAAAGAAAGTATCATCAAAACTACGAACAGCTGGGATAAGTAAAATAGAACAAAAATAGAGAGAAACACATAAACAGTACAAAAAAGTTAACACACACTAATGAGAAATGGCCTGGTTGATCAAATAGAGGTAGAGGTTTTCAAAAAACTTTTGAAAACCTCTACGGAATCCGAGAAAAGTTAAAACTGTCAGTTACTTGTTTAAGTTGCTTCCTTGAGGACGTATCTTCCCACGTATCTTCACGTTCATATCTCCCATTACAATCACCTCTCTATTGGGTTACATTGTAACAGTATTACATCAGACCAATACAAACATATTTAAGACAGAAATGTGTCTTAATGAAAATATGTTTGATACCTGCCTAAAGGTCACTTTCAAAAGCTACTTTTAATCTGACAGACGAACGTCATTTGAACACATATTCTAATTTATTGAATATGACTTGAATACTATTGGAGCCTGAGGCAAAACACAAAAAGGGCCCCTACTTCCTATATTTGTCATTTGTTTAACTCTAAGATCTACTATGTCCAGGAGGAGTGAATGCTGCAATTTCAATTCAGTTTATTTATATACCGCCAATTAACAATAGATGCCATCTCAAGGCACTTAACAAGAAGTCATTTCAATACATTTATACAAACATTCAAATCAGTTAAAAAGTTTCCTATTTAAGGAATCCCAGCAGATTGCGTCAGTCATTGGCGTGACGTTGGGAAAACTTTCCAACCACAGCAATCCTTCAGCAATCCCTCATACTGAGCAAGCATGCAAGTCAATGACTGGATGCAATCTGCTACGTTTCCATAGATAAATAACTTTTAAACTGATTGGAATAATGAACTGAACAATTACCTGGATTGTATGTATGACTGAACTGAAAATACTTTTAGTAAAGAGCCTCGAGATAACATGTTGTGAATTGGTACTATATAAACTAGAATGTCACTCATAGACCTCTGCCAAGGCAGCTCATTTCCTGGAAATTTTATCCAAATCCATCTTTAACTTCTCGAGTTATGTTGCTAACTAACAGACAGACAAACAAACATAGTAAGTAGTAATAAACCGAATAGAATTTTATTTTAGTGTTACTATCATTTCATAAAAATACTCATGTGACATTGAGACATTTGACAAGTCACTATCCCTGCCAAAGAGGTTTTGTTTTCGCCAGTGTCTGTTTGTTAGTTAGTTAGCCACTTAACTCAAAAAGTTATTGGTGGATTTTGATGACATTCAGGAAATGCCAACAATGGGACCAGGAACAAGTGATTAGAATTTGGGGGTGATCGGAAAAGTGAGTTTTGTGAATAACTACTGAACTAATATCAGTGTGAATCAGGCTGCTAAATGTATGATTTCATGGTCAAGGAATTAAAAATAAAGTGCTCCCACACCTTTTCTAGTAACTAGTGTTTTGGAATGCTGTTCTAATCTAGCAGGTCAGCTAGCAATCAAACCACATCTGTATTGCTAATAACCTTTTAAGATACAGATATTTTTGTTCTTTTTATCAAATTAGCATTAACTTTGATGATAGGTAAAGTAGTATTACTCATCCTGATCAGATACCTGAACTACAATAACTAACTCCTCTCAAGGCAAAGAAGCAGTAGCTTTCCTCTGAGCTACTTAAAGAGTTCCTCACCCTTCTTCTAAAGATGAGCCCAGTTGTCCTTTTCTCACCACAGCTGCCAAAGAGAAAGCTAATTCCATGCAGTTATGACCCATATCTCCTAACTGTAGGTGAGGGTTGGATTGTGGATCCAGAGAGAAAGGGACAGAGGGAGATTCTCAAAGTGCTCGTTTGACTAAGCATAATTCAATTCAATTCAGTTTATTTATATAGCGCCAATTCACAACAGATGTCATCTCAAGGCACTTAACAAGAAGTCATTTCAATACAATTATACAAACATTCCAATCAGTTAAAAAGTTTCCTATTTAAGGAATCCCAGCAGATTGCGTCAGTCATTGGTGTGATGTTGGGCCCCGTTGATGCAGACTTTCCAACCACAGCAATCCTTCAGCAATCCCTCATACTGAGCAAGCATGCAGCGACAGAAGAGAGGAAAAACTCCCCTTTAACAGGAAGAAACATCCAACAGAACCAGGCTCAGTAGGAGCAGCCATCTGCCACGACCGTCTGGGGGTTTGAGAAGACAGAGCAGAAACACAGAAGGAACAGAAGATCTGATATACGAGAACTTTCTATGTTACAGAAAGTAAAAAGTTAATAACAGGACACAGTGGATGTTCAGTTACTGGGAGGATCATCCCAGTCGATGCCCCCCGTCCAACAGGGCATTGCACCCAAGCAGGATACCAGACCAGGTATATCTTCTATGGAGAGAAAAACACTGAGAGAAAACAAAGTTAACAGTCGAAATAACAGAATGTACTGTAATACAACTGGAGAGTCGTAGGAGAAAAGGAAGTAGCAGAGTGAAGAAAATTGGTAAGTCTGTCCTCCAGCAGTCTAAGCCTATAGCAGCATAACTACGGAGATAGCTCAGGATGACCTTAGCCACTCTAACTATAAGCTTTATCAAAAAGGAAAGTTTTAAGCCTGGCTTTAAAAGTAAACAGAGTGTCTGCCTCACGGACTAAAGCTGGGAGCTGGTTCCACAGGAGAGGAGCCTGATAACTAAAAGATTTGCCTCCCATTCTACTTTTAGAAATCCTAGGAATTACAAGTAAACCTGCAGTCTGAGAGCGAAGGGCTCTGTTAGGAACATAAGTATCCTTAGTTTTTCTTCCTCACTCAAATCAAATTCAACTGGGTGGGTCTCTGTTTTCCCTTTCTGACTCATCAGCAGGTTTTCTGGAACCTTTATAAGGTCAACCAAAAGTCCTTCTCCATAAGCTCCACAGAAGTTCCAGTCTCCCTGGCCACCTGCAAGCTGTTTTAGGAGTTACCAGAGCCAACAAGGCCCGAAAGGCGAAAGGCCTCTTTCTTCAGCTCGATGGCTTACCAATGACTACCATTGTGTTCTGTTTGAACCACCAACTAGTTAGGTCACAGGTCCTGGAAGCTACACCAAAATAGACACCCTCAGAAATTGACCGTTCTGTTTTCCTGCCCCCATCAACACTTAGAGGTTGAGAGAAACTGTCCTGAAGATGTGAGTTAAAGATCCTCCAAATAAGGTCTTTTGACAGATGTTGCCAATTCACTGTAACCATTTGTTTTAGTTTTCTAGAACTGTTTGAGCAGCCTGCCATACAACTAGACTCAACTCACTACCACCTCTTTATCAGGTGACACATCTGCTCCTCTCTTTATTGAGGTGTCCCATATGTAGTACCGCAAATCTGATGATGCTTTTTTACAAAATCAGTCATCAACCTTTGGCCTAAGGTTGTCGAATGATACAAGTGTACCGAATGATACAATAGGTCTGTGTTCAACGTATTATTCATTATGTCCTTAGGAAATAACTTCCCCTAGGGCCAAAACAGAATTCTCAGAAAGCACCCCATTTAGGATAGCATTCAGGGAGGGAAGATGGCGGGATTATCTGATAGGCCCTCACCCTCACCTGACACCTGGTTCACCTGGCACCTGACCTTGACTTTTTATGGAAAACATATCTTTAACATGGATAAGGCGGATTTCCTTCAGGCATTTAACGATTTAATCCATCATGTTGATCAACATGGAGGAACAGTGTGTGCTCAAGCATTTGCATCACTAAAACCCCTCAACCCATCAATTCTAATATATTATATCGGATTAGGCTATTACCTATTTTCTACATTAGTTCTCCCTTCCTAAGACCAGTCATCCTTGTCGGCCATCCGGAGATTCATCCTTGCCAGATGTCAGATGCGGGGAGAGTGGAGTATGTTGTGTCCTTAGAGACAACATGCTGACATCTGTGATCCCTGTAATTTAACACTTTCTCTATCAGAAACATTATCTTTAAACAACACACTTGTTTACTTTAATTTGACCAACTGTCCTGGTTGTTACTCAAGCTAAGACAGGAAATTTAGTCAATTACTAAATAAAGTAAATATTTCCATTACATACTTCTCTGTTGGCAGGTTCTGAGCCAATGTGTAGTAATTTCTGGAGGCCACTTCTGGCTAAGACAGTGAAGTCAAGTTTATTTGTATAGCACATTTCACCAATAAGGCTCCAAGGTTACTCCTAGACTGTGAAATCCCATACCATAGAAAAGTCTTCAAAGACTGAACTGCAAATCAGCAGGGGTTTACTGTATAATTCTCATTGTCATAGGACATTTCAATTTGTGTGTGGGAGGCACCACAAAGCATTTGTGCTTAGGGCACCCAAATAGATTCATGACCAAGTAATACACTGCAAAAAAGGATTTTCAAGAAAGTAAAAAAGCGTTGTTTCTGAAAATGTTTTCTTGTCTAATGAGAAAAATGTTCTTAACAAGCACATTTTGCACAAGAAAATTAAGCTTATTCTAAGATTTCTTTGCCAGTTTTAAGAATTCTAGCCAAGCAACTTTTGCTCACCCCACTGGCAGATTTTTTTGCTCAAAGCAAGAAAATTTGACCCTTTTTAAGAATATTTGGCTTATTTCAAGCAGTGCTGTTTTTGCAATGAAGAGGCAAAAGTTTGGTTAGCTCACTTTTCCATGTAGGTTATACATCAGTAACCCCCCCCCCCCCCCCCCCCCCACCAAAAAAAAGAAAGATAGAAAAAATTGCATAGGCCAATCTTCATTACTGTCATGAACAATTGATACCTGACCATTAACTAATTTAATTAATTTAATTAATTAACTTATTGCGGGCCTATTCACCAAAAATATTATAAATTAGAAATAATTACTGGCTACATACCCCATTTTTCCACAAGTTCATTTAAATCAAATGAATTAAAAGTTAACTGAACAAGAGCAAATCATGAAAATCTCATGACTAAACAGGAAAATAAAACTATTAAATGTGGTTTATTGAATATAAGACCTCTCTCCTTAAAGACTTTGTTAGTAAATGACCTAAATTCTGATAATCAAATTAATTTGTTTTGCCTCACAAACACTTTAGGGTCATCCATGTTTTTATGTTTTCCAGACATGCCTGTAATCTACCTAACTGACTGGGTTCATTAGGATTTATGGATAAATATAGTTGTTTATCATCTGCATAGCTGTGGAAATTTATCCCATGCTGTCTAATGATTCTAGCTATTGGGAGCATATATATGGTGAACAGAATTGGTCCAAGCACAGAACCCTGTGTAACACCACAAGTAACCCTTGAGAGTGAAGAAGATTTATCATTTAGATGAACAAACTGGAATCTATCATACAAATATGATTTAAACCAGCCTAGTGCTGTTCCTTTGATCCCTGCAACATGTTCAAGCCTTTCTAGGAGAATATTATGATCGACTGTGTCAAAAGCAGCACTGAGATCTAACAAAACCAGAACAGACACAAGTCCATTATCTGAGGCCATGAGAATATCATTAGTAACCTTCACCAGTGCTGTTTCAGTGCTATGATGAGCTCTAAAACCTGACTGAAACTCTTCAAACAGCTCGTTACTGTTTAGATGCTCACAGACTTGATTAGCAACAATTTTCTCAAGGACTTTGGATAAGCAAGGAAGGTTAGATATGGGTCTGTAATTCACTAAGTCATCTTGATCAAGGTAAGGTTTCTTGAGTAAAGGTTTAATTACAGCTATTTCAAATTCCTGTGGTACGTATCCGTTTACTAAGGATAGATTCATCATATCCAAAATGGGGCCAGGAACCAAATGGAACACTTCTTTAAATAATTTGGTTGGAATTGGGTCCAACATACAAGTTGAAGGTTTAGATGAGGCTAATATTTTTGATAATTCCGAAAGCTCGACTGAATCAAAACAGCCTAAGCACAACTGAGGTTCTACAGTTCTTTCCGATACTACCTCATTTACTGAGGAAGAAGTAATCATGTTTGGGAGGATGCCAATGATTTTATTTTTAATAGAATTAATTTTATTTATGAAGAATCCCATAAAATCATCACTGCTAAGAGCTGGGGGAATAGTTGGCTCAACAGAGCTATGACTGTGTAAGTTTGGCAACTGTACTAAAAAGAAACCTAGGATTGTTTTTATTTGCCTCTATTAATGATGAAAAATATGCTGTTCTAGCTTGTCGAAGGGTCTTTTTATACAGCAGTAGACTGTTGTTCCAGGTTAAATAGGAATCCTCTAGATGTGTAGAGCGCCATTTTCTCTCCAACTTCCTAGTATTCTGCTTAAAAGTACGCAACTCTCCGTTGAACCAAGGAGTCAGCCTCCTATGGCTAGCCACTTTCTTTTTTAAGGGGGCTACACTATCTAATGCCAAACGCAATGAGGACGTAACGCTGTGAACCAGATCATCAATTTCTGAAGGGTTAGAAATAGAATTGCTGCCATCCACTGTGTTACCCTGAGACACTAAGGAAAGTAAGAATGGAACAGATTCTTTAAAAATTGTTACAGCATTGTCTGATAAAGCTCTACTATAATGAAATTTTCTTTCAGATTATGATGGTCAGTTAAAGTAAATTCAAAAGTTATTAAGAAGTCGTCAGACAGGACCGGGTTATGTGGGTGGACTGTTATTTCCTCACACTCAATACCGTATGTCAGTACAAGGTCCAAAGTGTGTTTGCCCGAGTGGGTCGATCCCTGTACTTTTTGAGTAAAGCCAATTGAGTCTAAAATAGCATTAAAGGCTGCATTTAGACTATCACTTTCAGTATCCACATGAATATTAAAGTCCCCCACTATAACAACCCTACCAGTATTTAATACTAAATCAGATAAAAAATGTGAGATCTGATCCAAGAATTGAGAGTAAGGGCCTGGTGGACGATACAAAACCACAAACAAAAATGGTCTTAATGTTTTACAACTTGGATGAGGAAAATTAAGGGTTAGATGTTCAAAAGAACTGTAGCTATCAATTGGTCTGGGACTAATTAGTAAATCAGAACAAAAAATGGTTGCAACTCCTCCCCCTCGCCCAGCATTTATAGGAATGTGAAAATGTAAATGACTGGAAGGAGTTGACTCATTTATACTGACATAATCCTCCTGCTGCAACCAGGTTTCTGTGAGACAAAGGAAATCAATGTGATTATCACAAATAAAGTCATTTACTAACAAAGTCTTTGAGGAGAGATATCTTATGTTTAATAAACCACATTTAATAGATTTATTTTTCTGTCCAGTCAAAGTTGTATTCATTTTTATGAGATTTCCATAATTAGTTTTTGTTGGCTTAACTTTTAATCCATTTAATATTGGCCGTGGGCAAGACACTGTTTCTATAGGGTAATGGGTGGGTAACAGTACAGAAGCAGCAGAGAGGTGGGTTAAACTACGACTCTTCTTCCTGGTCTGGACCCTGGGTTGTCAGTGTTTTGGAGGACTAATAAATTCGGCCATATTCCTAGAAAGAAGAGCTGCTTCATCCAAAGTGGGATGGATGCCGTCTCTCCGGATCAGACCAGGTTTTCCCCAAAATGTTCTCCAGTTATCAATGTAGCCCACATCGTTTGCAGGACACCACTCAGACAACCATTGATGGAATAACAGCATGCGGCTAAACATGTCGTCACTATATATTCTTTTTACTATATGAATGCTTCCATTTAGTAGAATCATTGGATAGCATAGGAAAAATTTCCACAGCTATGCCGATGATACACAACTATATTTATCCATAAATCCTGATTAACCCAGTCAGTTAGGTAGATTACAGGCATGACTGGAAGACATAAAAACATGGATGACTCTAAACTTTATGCTCTTAAATTCTGACAAGACAGAAGTTGCTGTCTTTGGACCAGAAGCTCTAAAAAAGAAACTGATTAGTCAATCACTTCATCTGGATGGCATTAAATTGGCCTCCAGTAATAACGCAAAGAACCTCGGCCTTCTTTTTGACCAAGACTTGACATTTAAATCCCATATTAAACAGGTTTCTAGGATTTCCTTCTTTCACCTCAGGAATATTGCTAAAATTAGAAACATCCTGTCCAGGAGTGATGCTGAGAAACTAGTCCATGCATTTGTTACCTCAAGGCTGGACTACTGTAATTCTTTACAATCAGGAAGTCCACAACATGCCATTAAAAGCATTCAGTTGATCCAAAATGCGGCAGCAAGAGTTCCAATGGATATTAAAAAGAGAGATCACTTTTTTCCTGTTTTAGCTTCCCTTAATAGGCTCCCTGTTAAATCCAGAATAGAATTTAAGATCTTTCTTCTTACATACAAAGCCCTTAATAATCAAGCTCCATCATCCATGTTCCTAACAGAGCCCTTCGCTCTCAGACTGCAGGTTTACTTGTAGTTCCTAGGATTTCTAAAAGTAGAATGGGAGGCAGATCTTTTAGTTATCAGGCTCCTCTCCTGTGGAACCAGCTCCCAGCTTTAGTCTGTGAGGCAGACACTCTGTTTACTTTTAAGGCCAGGCTTAAAACTTTCCTTTTTGATAAAGCTTATAGTTAGAGTGGCTAAGGTCATCCTGAGCTATCTCTGTATTTATTCTGCTATAGCTTAGACTACTGGAGGACAGACTGACCAATTTTCTTCACTCTGCCACTTTTCTCTCCTACTACTCTCCAGTTGCATTATATGCTGTTATTTCGACTGTTAACTTTGTTTTCTCTCAGTGTTTTTCTCTCCATAGAAGATATACCTGGTCTGGTATCCTGCTTGGCTGCAATGCCCTGTTGGACGGGGGGCATCGACTGGGATGATCCTCTCAGTAACTGAACATCCACTGTGTCCTGTTATTAACTTTTTACTTTCTGTAACATAGAAAGTTCTCTTATATCAGATCTTCTGTTCCTTCTGTGTCTCTGCTCTGTCTTCTTGAACCCCCAGACGGTCGTGGCAGATGGCCGCTCCTACTGAGCCTGGTTCTGTTGGAGGTTTCTTCCTGTTAAAGGGGAGTTGTCACTACATGCTTGCTCAGTATGAGGAATTGTTGTGGTTGGAGTCTGGATCAATGGGACACAAGTACAAGTCAATGACTCGATGCAATCTGCTGGGATTCCTTAGATAGAAAACAAACTAAAACTTTAAAATTATTAGAATGATTGTATGATTATATTGAAATGACTTTTCTTGTCAAATGCTTTGAGATGACATCTGTTGTGAATCAGTATAAAGAAACTGAAATGAATTGAAAAATGATTATGTCCCTTATTCTTTCTTCATGCGATCCTATGTAATTAAGCACATTGTGTCTCTTTGAATCCACATAAATGTATTATGTTGAAAAAATCTTTGGAAGAACAGGAGAAACAGTTGTGAGAGGTGCTGCTTTAAGAACGCTAGCTGCATTCATGTAGTCCAGTAAGCGTTATGCCGCAAACCTTACTTGGAAAATGAGATGGATAGAATCGGGAATGTAGTTCATTTGACTGAGCCGGATGATAGAGTCAGCAGGCAGTGATCGGGGCGGGGAGGGGCAGCTCTCTGTGGGGTACAGCGAGTTGGCAGAAATGGTGCTTTCTGTTTTTTCACTCTCATACTGCTGAGGATGTACCGGGATCTGGGCAACAGTTGGAGTGACATTAGCCTGGGCTTTGTTTATCCAATCATTTGGATGGATTCCACAAACTAATAACAGATTTCAACTGATCGGAGAGAGGCAGACAAGTTTTCGCAACTGACCAGCTGCTAAATGGATAGATCTGCATCCGCGTCTTGGCTGCAGAATTTCTGGAAGAGAGAGATTCCTCTTTAGCAGCCTATTATCAGCTAGTAGAGAGTAGAGAGAGCTGCCGTCAGATCAAGTGACTTACTGCCGAAGATTATGACTCAGAAGTGACCGTGTGTTCCGTGAGCTACTGGAGGCAGAAGTATGGGAATGGTGCAGCCCGGACAGGCTGACAAATTCTGCTCCTTCTCTAACACGGAGGTACCCTAGCACGGTACGACACGGTACGACAGTCCACGATTGTTCATCGCTCAGGTAAACACAATACGATTGTCTGTTTTCATTGAAGAACCTGCATACTAGTTTTTATTATGTTTTTTACGCATTAGACTGGTTCCTACTGTCTCACTGGATGGTGTTTAGGCATTTCCAGTTTGTGAGGATTTTGCATCCCACAATTAAATATCTAGGTATTATTACGTTTTATTGACGCATTTCATGCCCAGGAAGGTCATCAGACAAATGGGTGTCCATAAACATTTATTCTCGTCATGTGACACAACTTGTGGCTCCCTTGGAGCGAGCTGGCTCTTAACCAGCTTCCTCCCCTGATGGGAAGACAATAAATGATAAAGATGAATATGAATATGGGTCTAGGTGACAACGAATCCTGCCTCCTGCATTTAGTACAACTGAGGTCAAATCATCTGAACACACTGCTTCCAGGTTTTTTATGGTAGGTTAAATGTGTCATCTCATCCGTGACAATTCTGTAAAGCATAAAGTTGTGTTTGAGCAGACAAACAGTATCTGATGTGAAGGAGCTCCTCTTATTTGCCCTGCTCCAGCATAGGCCTACAGTCAGAATGGAAGGGCATAGAAATGTCATGGCATCATTAAACATGATGCACTGCACATCAATGATGTTGTAGGCCTATTCTTATAACAGAAATGCTGCACCTCGCATTTCATTTTCTAGCATTTTAAATTGACATTTTCATGAAGTGTTGGAATCAGCTAACTGATTTTAAAAATCAGTATGGATAAACACCAGTGCCAATTAGTTTATTTAAAACAGATATGCTTAGCTTAATAGTGCTAAGATGTAGGCACTGACCACTGATTGTGAACATAAAAAAAATAAAATAAAATTACATAGACCCAAGTCAATGACTCCTTAAACAATACAAAGGCATTATATACATCACAAAATAATGTGTTCAATCCATGAATATTTTCTCATGAATGTTTTGACTGTACCATGAATGCATTGGTAAATGCATTAGGCTTTTTTCCTATTATGTGTTGGTCTTTACCACTGACAAGCCCTGCTGAAAAAAATGACAGTAACCTAAAGTCAAGATAAACAAAGTAGAACGTGAGGTAAGAAATAACTAGCAAAAATGTGGCGGTTATAAATCAACAGGTAAAGAGATTCAAAAAACTGCTTAAAAGAAATTAACTACAGCAAAGAAAAAGAAAAAAATGATTTTATTCCATCTAAAACACATGTAATTGTAGTTAAAAGTAAAAGGTGAAAAGCTGATTCTGCAAAATCTTGACTGATGTCAGTAGTTTAAAAAGTTGTTAAAGTTGATCAAATGGGCTAGTCAAGCCTGGCATTTAATGGTTTTTGGCTGTCCCATTTTGGACAAATTTAATAGGCTTACCCAAGTTTAATTTTCAACTTATTTGTCTGGGCTAAAAATAACTAATTGGCTCACCTTCAATGGCCAGGAAATACAGTTAATGGACACCAGGGTTTCAATTCAATTCAGTTCAGTTTATTTATATAGCGCCAATTCACAACAGATGTCATCTCAAGGCGCTTAACAAGAAGTCATTTAAATACATTTATACAAACATTCCAATCAGTTAAAAAGTTTCCTATTTAAGGAATCCCAGCAGATTGCGTCAGTCATTGGCGTGAGGTTGTGCCCCGTTGATGCAGACTTTCCAACCACAGCAATCCTTCAGCAATCCCTCATACTGAGCAAGCATGTAGCGACGGTGGAGAGGAAAAACTCCCCTTTAACAGGAAGAAACCTGCAACAGAACCAGGCTCAGTAGGAGCGGCCATCTGCCACGACCGTCTGGGGGTTTGAGAAGACAGAACAGAGACACAGAAGGAACAGAAGATCTGATATAAGAGAACTTTCTATATTAAAGAAAGTGAAAAGTTGATAACAGGACACAATGGATGTTGAGTTACTGGGAGCATCATTCCAGTGTATGCCCCCCGTCCAACAGGGCATTGCAGCCAAGCAGGATACCAGACCAGGTATATCTTCTATGGAGAAAAAAACACTGAGAGAAAACAAAGTTAACAGTCGAAATAACAGAATGTACTCTAATACAACTGGAGAGTCGTAGGAGAAAAGGAAGTAGCAGAGTGAAGAAAATTGGTAAGTCTGTCCTCCAGCAGTCTAAGCCTATAGCAGCATAACTACAGAGATAGCTCAGGATGACCTTAGCCACTCTAACTATAAGCTTTATCAAAAAGGAAAGTTTTAAGCCTGGCTTTAAAAGTAAACAGAGTGTCTGCCTCACGGACTAAAGCTGGGAGCTGGTTCCACAGGAGAGGAGCCTGATAACTAAAAGATCTGCCTCCCATTCTACTTTTAGAAATCCTAGGAACTACAAGTAAACCTGCAGTCTGAGAGCGAAGGGCTCTGTTAGGAACATAAGGAACAATTAGATCTCTGATGTATGATGGGGCTTGATTATTAAGGGCTTTGTATGTAAGAAGAAGGATCTTAGATTCTATTTTGGATTTAACAGGGAGCCAATGAAGGGAAGCTAAAACAGGAGAAATGTGATCTCTCTTTTTAATATTCATCAGAACTCTTGCTGCCGCATTTTGGATCAACTGAAGGCTTTTAATGGCATTTTGTGGACTACCTGATAGTAAAGAATTACAGTAGTCCAGCCTTGAGGTAACAAATGCATGGACTAGTTTCTCAGCATCACTCCTGGACAGGATGTTTCTAATTTTAGCAATATTCCGGAGGTGAAAGAAAGAAATCCTAGAAACCTGTTTAATATGGGATTTAAATGTCAAGTCTTGGTCAAAAATAACGCCGAGGTTCTTTACGTTATTACTGGGGGACAATTTAATGCCATCCAGATGAAGTGATTGACTAATCAGTTTCTGTTTAAGAACTTCTGGTCCAAAGACAGCAACTTCTATCTTGTCAGAATTTAAGAGCAAAACGTTTAGAGTCATCCATGTTTTTATGTCTACCTTTAAGTATAGGCTTTATAGAAACTATTTTACATGCCTTCAACGACCACTTTCACTGTATAAAAAAATACAAAATAAAAGTTGGGAAACAGGCATGTTTGCCATTATTTTATGTGAACATAAAAAAAAAATCTGTTTAGCTGTTGACAGAGTTGGGAATTTGCAGGACATTAAAGATTTGGCCATTACAAAGCATTTTGCCTATGGATGATATTAACATCCCATTCCCAACAAATCCACCCCTGCTAAGCCCCTCCCAGCTCCCCACCAACAGAGCAAACATCCACACAAAACTGTTTGACTCTAGAATTGAGTTGAAATAAGTTTTCTTGTTAAAGCTACATTGTGTAAGAACTTCTCCCATCTAGCGGTGAAACAACCAACTGAATATTACGTTCTAGCCCCGCCTCCCACCCCCCCATTCCGAGCGCGTTTAAACTCATACGGAGGCCGTTTCATGCAAAGGTTAACATGGCTTTCAGTACTATGACTTCGTCCAGTGTTCCATCCACTGATGAGGTTACTTTAGAAAACGACATTGCATTTAGTTATATAGTCAGACGTCTGCCGCGTCGCGAGTAGACAATCTCCCTCTGGCATTCGTCACGGTGCAACTGAGTGTAGCCAAAGCGCGAAAGGCGGAGCTAGAATTTCCAGGAATGTCCCTCGTTGGCGAATGTATTTCAAAGATGGAGGCTCAACATGGATTCAGCCATTCTAGCGACTCGCACGTATGTATTCTGAATAGCAGATTCTACACTTACAAGAATACTTTCATTAGTAGGTGGAAGTAATTACACATGAATGAGCACATATTTTTGAAAGAACAAAGAGTTTTTTTTGCTAAGAATTAACTAAAAAAAATACAACAAAACAATGTAGCTTTATGTGCCTTGAGATTACGTGTTGTGAATTGGTGCTAAATAAATAAACTGAAATGAATTATAACCATCACTGCTCCAAACAAACTCAGTGTTTAAATCCCTGCTGTTATTTGCACTGTTTTAATTTCAAATAACATTTCTGCTGTTATAGCACATCTGTTTGTTGTTTTTTAATTCAGAAATACATATGCAGGTTTTGTAAATATTTATTAATGATCCTGCCCAGCTGCGCATTTCTTGGATCAGAGTATGCTATTTGTATTCTTAATAACTGCGCAGCATTATAGTGTTCTAAGTTTGACCGTACTGTGCAGTATATTATTCTTCATTGAGTTTTTCATACTATTACAATTTCGTCTTGTGTGAATCTACTTGCTTCAATTGCATCTCACTTTGCTGCTCTTACACCTGAATTTCCCCACCGTGGGACAAAATGGGATATTCCTGTTCTAATCACAGTTAAGTCATGATTTAGCAAAAGGGGATGATTACTTTTCCTACTGGGAGCTTTGAAAATATTTTTTTCACTACTGAATTAAATCACCCTTTGACACCGGCTTTTTGATATTTATTTTGGTTATTTTTTTATTCAATATTAAAATGTGCTAGATGATGTGAAACATTTTCTGTAGGTCAGCCATTCCTTTCCCACTACTCTTCCCACTACAAATGGAACGCAATGGGGGCGTTTGAAAGTCGATGAGGGGCGCTGCTGATCTATTTCTGTTGCATGACTGATGTATCTGCAAAAAACGGTGAGTTTTCACATATGTTTAGGCCTCTTAAAAGACAATTTATTTGCGGGAAGAATAATAAACTGCAAGGTTATGACAGGCCTTCGGGTGGCTATCTCTGCTTGGGCCTAATCAAAGTTGCAAGCAGCCTCGAACAACCCTTACCCCCGATTTCCACTGCATGCGCTCCGCTCCGGTCCGCCATGCACTCTGCAACCGTTCGCAATTTCCACTGCATGCGCTCTAGATCCGCTCCGGTCCGCAGCCCAGAGGTGGTCAAAGAATCATGCGTGGGAATTGCGAGATCTTGCGATAAAAGCCAGTAATAAATGCGGAAGTCAGAACAAAATTCTACATTCTGTGGAAAACGAATAGAAAAGAGCAGTTATTCTCTGTTATTCTGTGTCAAGATATTTTGGACAACATATGTATAAATATACGCGAGCTTATATTAATATACAAAAATGTCAAAATATACAAAAAATGTCTAGTCCATCTTTATTGATTTATTTTGAAAAACACCCGGAAATGTGGTTGTTTTATATCCGGTTGGTGCTTAGTTATTTGTGTAGATTGACTGTGGACTTGATCCGGCGTCCGGCAAAAATAGGATCGATTCTATTTTTGCTGGGTGGCAAAACGGCGGCCGGCGCCTGCAGTGGAAATGCTCTCATTGACTACAAAGGGAGCATTTTTGCTGCGGAGTGCGTGCCGGAGCGGAGCGGAGCGGAGCGCATGCAGTGGAAATTGGGGGTAAGTGCCACTCCGGTCTGTGTTGCGACCTCAGGTATATAACATCGCCACATCAACAGCACTTCAAAAGTTTGAAAATTCTACAGTCCATGGAAAATCAACTTAAAAATCTGTGACTTTGTTCCCGGTGGGTGGGGCTAAGGTCATGTCATTAATTTACCCTACCAATGTGTTGAACAGTCATCCATGAGGATGCACACAAAATTTGATGTAGACCTGATAATGCATGAAGGACATATGGCTATGTAAAAATATTCAAGGGGGTAGAGTCAATTAGAATTTCAATTCAGTCCTATTGAGCTGTTTGGAGGTTTAGAAAGATCATTCACATGCAGTTTAGAGAAAATCCGATCATGCATGTGCGAGTCAAAGCCAACCGTACAGTGAGGAACATAAGTATTTGAACACCATGCGATTTTACAAGGTCTCCCACTTAGAAATTATGGAGGGTTCTGACGTTCAAATTGTAGGTGCATTTCCACTGTGAGAGAAAGCTTTTAAAAAAAAATCAGGAAATCGCATTGTCTGATTTTTTAAGAATTTATTAGTATTTTATTGCTGCATTTAAGGTCACAGTTCTAAAAACGCAGGTAACTAAAGAGACTTGTCTACCGACTGTAAAAAAACACCCAAAGAAAGATGCCCAGGGTCCCTGCTCATCTGCGTGAACGTGCATTAGGCATGCTGCAGGGAGGCATGAGGACTGCTGATGTGGCTAGGGCAATAAATTGCCATGTCCGCACTGTGAGACGCCTAAGACAGTGCTACAGGGAGACAGGAAGGACAGCTGATCATCCTCGCAGTTGAAGACCACATGTAACAACACCTGCACAGGATCGGTACATCCGAATATCACACCTGCGTGACAGGTACAGGATGGCCACAACAACTTCCCGAGTCACACCAGGAACACACAATCCCTCCATCAGTGCTCAGACAGTCCGCAATAGGCTGAGAGAGGCTGGACTGAGGGCTTGTAAGCCTGTTGTAAGGCAGGTCCTTACCAGACATCACCAGCAACAACGCCGCCTATGGGCACAAACCCACCTTTGCTGGACCAGACAGGAGTGGCAAAAAGTGCTCTTCACTGACGAGTCACGGTTTTGTCTCACCAGGGGTGATGGACGGATTTGTGTTTATCGTCGAAGGAATGAGCGTTACACCGAGGCCTGTACCCTGGAGCGGGATCGATTTGGAGGTGGGGGGTCCGTCATGGTCTGGGGCGGTATATCACATCACCATCGGACTGAGCTTGTTGTCATTGCAGGCAATCTCAATGCCTTGCGGTACAGGGAAGACATCCTCTTCCCTCATGTGGTACCCTTTATGCATGCTCATCCGGACAGGATCCTCCAGCAGGACAATGCCACCAGCCATACTGCTCGTTCTGTGCGTGAGTTTCTGCATGACAGCAATGTCAGTGTTCTGCCATGGCCAGCGAAGAGCCCGGATCCCAATCCCATTGAGCACGTCTGGGACCTGTTGGATCGCAGGGTGAGGGCTAGGGCCATTCCCCCCCAGAAATGTCCAGGAACAGTGGGGTAACATCTCACAGCAAGAACTGACAAATCTGGTCCAGTCCATGAGGAGGAGATGCACTGCAGTGGTTCAAGCAGCTTGTGGCCACACCAGATACTGACTGGTACTTTTGATTTTGAGCCTCCCTTCATTCATGGACACATTATTCTATTTCTGTTTGTCACATGTCTGTGAAACATTTTTAGTTTATGTCTTATGGTGTTGACTCTTTTAGTTTTCATACAAATATTTACACACATTAAGTTTACTGGAAGTAAAAACAGTTGAAAGTCAGAGGACGTTTCTTTTTTTGCTGAGTTTATTTGACCAGGTTTGCATACACTGCAACAGGGATTTTGCACACAGATCTTCTCTAGATCTGTTAGGTTTCGGGGCTGTCGCTGAGCAGCAGGGAGTTTCAGCTCCCTCCAAAGATTTTCTATTATATTTAGGCCTGGAGACTGGCTAGGCCACTCCAGAACCTTGATACGCTTCTTATGGAGCCACTCCTTGGTTATCCTGTGTGCTTTGGGTCATTGTTATGTTGGAAGACCCAGCCACGATCCATCTTCAGTGCTCTAACCAGTCCTCCTCTCCTTAATATCCTTCACAGAAAAACACCCCCAAAGCATGATGTTTCCACCTCCATGCTTCACAGTAGGGATGGTGTTCTTGGGATGCAACTCATCCTTCTTTTTCCTCCAAACACGGCGAGTGAAGTTTAGACCAAAAAGTTCGATTTTGGTCTCATCTGACCACATGACTTTCTCCCATGCCTCCTCTGGATCATCCAGATGGTCATTGGCAAACTTCAGACGGGCCTGGACAAGTGTTGACTTAAGCAGGGGAACCTTTGGTGCAATGCATGACTGACTGCTGAAGGTGGACAAGACCGCCTTAATGCACGGGCCAACCGGGGCGGTGGCCAGGGGCCTATGACGCTCAGGGGGCCTATCATTTCAGGTAAAAAAAAACCCCCAAAAGAAACGTTTTATTACTTGTCAGGTTTTCTTTCAATCATCTTATATGCTAATTTAATGCTGGTGATTGATCCAATTACAAGTGACCTACTTCACCCACGTGGCCTCTAAAGTTCCCATTGCACCATGAGCTCACCAATCAAACAATTTAGACAATTTCAGGGCGTGGTCATCTGGATGTAAAGAAACGTGAAAAAATGTCGGGAAAGAAATTTGAGAGCAGTGCTCAGAAAAGAAAAGCGATTCGTGAGAAGAAGCTTCGAGACAAAGAAATAAGAAAGAAAATGCCTAAGCTGACAGAATTCTTTAAGTCAGCTAAAGAAGTTGGACATAGCTAGCTCACTGACACACCGGGCAGAGAGGAGGATGCAGCAGCACCTGTAGGCATGGAGCAGCCCGCGCAGCAGGGAACCGCAGGTGAGGAGGCGCAGCCGATCGGAGCGAGACGTGAGATTTCTACTGCAGGTTTTCGTTTTTTTTACTTTTTCTTTTCTAAATACACACTGGATATTTTAGTAATTCTGGAAATACAGTCATATCACGGTGGATTATTCTTTTCAGCAGGGAAAAAACAAAGGTAGGCCTAAGAAAAAATGTATGCTCTTGTTTTTCAAATGCTGTATGTATTCTTGGGCTTATTTTGCTGCTCATTTGCTGAAATTTGCACGTAGCATGATGAAACTTGCAGCTTTAGAATCTGTGAGATGCTGGCTTTCATGGAAGGCAAAGTTTGCTCTGTTCTGTTCGACAGAGTGACCGACAGGTTTGGTTGAATGTGTTTATGTAACAATCGCAAAATAGCGCAACTGCTCTTTTAGTTTCTTGTTATTTTTTCTGGGTTTGGAGGTCACAAAAACTATTTATGAGTCTTTAGCTAAGATTCTGAGGTTTATAATGATAGGACATGCTTAGCAATCAGTGACCACAGGTCAACTAACTTCGGACATTCTCTCCGTCCTTCCCCCACAGTGACCCGGCGGCAGGGTTGTGGGGTGGAACAGGTTGAATGTAAATCAATAAGCACTTGCTGACACATTGGCCATATTGCTGCCCATGGTGCCGGAAGTGTGTGTGTGTGTGTGTCTGCACGATGCACAACAACCTGTTCTCAGCTGCTTTTGATTAGGTTTTTATTCTAAGTTATAAATCTGCACGGCTTCTTTTAAGATAGATTTTGATTTCTTTTTTTTTCATTTTAATTCATGCTTTTTATTCCTGTACTTTTGCTTTTTCTGCACCCTGCTTTAATGCTTTTGATGTTTTATGTAAAGCACTTTGAATTGTCCTGTAACATGAATTGTGGTATACAAATAAACTTGCCTTGCCTTCTTTAAAGAGAAGGTCCTTGCACTGACTTGTTAGCTGCTGTTCTTTGTTTGGGTTACTGAGCCTCTCTGGCCCAGGGCCTATCAGCTGGTTAAGGTGGCCTTTAAGGTGGAGCAGCCTCTCTTGGTCTCTCTCCCGATCCCTTCGCTTTATTTTATTTTCTGTTTGCTTTTCTTGTTTTTACTTTTCTTAACCATTTATTAGTTACTTTTCTACCCAGCCCCTGGAGTTACTGTATTGGTCCGCATCTCTTCTTGGATTACTTTTTTATGGACTTATCAACATGGCTTTTTGCTCAGCTGAGGATTTTGAAAAACTGCTCCACAGAATTGAGGGCATTGAAACGAAGCTACGTCGTCTGGAAATTAATTTTGATCTCCACGCTGATTATGGAAACGACACAACTTTACTGATGAATACACGCAGGGAGGAACAACCTGGCAGCCCAGTGTTACATCGGTCTAACCGTGTCACAGAGAAAACACAGGACAACGGTACTCCCTCAGCCAACAGGTGCTTAACAGGAAAAACACCACACTCTGACGAACACTGGTTGGCTTTCAAGCACATGGAATCATCAACCCCAGCCTGTTCTCCTAGGAAGAAAAAACAAAAGAAACTCGAGTAAAGGGAAAGCTCTGAACCCAGACCTGCCGGCTCTGCTAAAAGGAAACAAAAGAGGTTTCAGCCAAAAACAGGAATCCACCTGGAATCCCGCTGAAAAACAGATTCACAGCCCTGAGTTCCCCGAAAGATGACACAGCCCCTGGGACCAGTCAAAGCCACCAGGAGAAACCCAGCCGCATCAAACGGACATATAACAAACTAAGAGTCCCCCTAGCAAAGATTGTTATCATACAAGACGGATCAATCAATGGAATTGAGGCTTTTTGTAGCAAGAACACCAGCGTTTATTGCTGCTACAAAAATACAGTGAGAGAAATATCAGAAAAAATCCAGAAAATCTTGGACCAAAACCCTACTTTGGAAAAGCTCGTCATTCACGCTGGATCAGCAGATATCGCGATGAGACAATCAGGGATTCTGAAGAGATACTTTTCTGATCTCCTACAGAGTCCCAGGAGGGAATGAGGAAAGATTTAGCAGACTCTTCATGCTCCATAAATGGTTGAAGAAACAATCAGCTGATAAATCGTTCACATTTATTAATAATTTCAAAGTATTTGGAAATGCAAATTATCTGTTCAAAGAAAGGCAACGTTATCTGAACAAGGCCGGAGTGAGACAACAACTATCTCAGGCCCTTAACACCATTAAACATGCCAAAGTCAGCACAACTTACATCTTAAAACAACTGCAAAAGGAAGAAGACCTCAGCGGCAGCAAGCGTCCGAAAAGATTCTTAGGTGGGCTGATCGCGACAGTGACCGCGTTAGGATCCTTATTCTCAATTGGACTCAAACACTGTCAGCAAACACTGTCAGCTTGAAAACACTTCAGAGACACGTAACCGAACTAGAGGACGAAATGCCAGAAATCCTACAGAAACTCCTCCTTCAACAGAGACTGTTAGAAACACAATCTAAGACCCTTCAAGGCACAATAGTGACTGTCAATCTACATTCTACTCTAATTAATAACACCCTGCATGCCCTGCAAGCTCTATCAGATGTTGTGAAAAATGACTTGATGGTCACAGGTGGTGAGGGATTTAATGCAGGATCTTATTAGAGAAGTTGGTTCATCTGTAGATAGTCTGGTGGAAGGACGAGTTCCTACATATTTAGTTCCCTTAGAACTTGTTGAAAATATTCTCAAAACCACCACTACAAACACATTGCAACCCTCACAAATTCACCTGGCATACAGCTTGGGTAGTGCAATTCCCATTTTTGTTAATCCAGATAATTTTGAATTTGGGTTCATGCTGAACCTTCCCATCATTGAAAAAATGAATACATGTAGGCTTAAATCGGTGCTAAATGTTGGTTTTTGGAAAGGTAACACCCACCTACATTTGAAAACCCCATCCATACTAGCCTACCATGACAATGATCCCAAACTTTATCTCACTCCAAACCTAGACCTATGCACCAAAACTAAGGATCTCCACTGGGTGTGCCCAAGTAACCCGTTCATTAGAGATGTAACTGATTACCTCTTTGGTTTGAGGGATGACGCCCCTCAGCAAAATTGTCAAGCTACAATGACATTAATTCAATTCAATTTTCAATTCAGTTTATTTATATAGCGCCAATTCACAACAGATGTCATCTCAAGGCACTTAACAAGAAGTCATTTCAATACAATTATACAAACATTCCAATCAGTTAAAAAGTTTCCTATTTAAGGAATCCCAGCAGATTGCGTCAGTCATTGGCGTGAGGTTGGGCAGATTTCCAACCACAGCAATCCTTCAGCAATCCCTCATACTGAGCAAGCATGTAGCGACAGTGGAGAGGAAAAACTCCCCTTTAACAGGAAGAAACCTCCAACAGAACCAGGCTCAGTAGGAGCGGCCATCTGCCACGACCGTCTGGGGGTTTGAGAAGACAGAGCAGAACACAGAAGGAACAGAAGATCCGATATAAGAGAACTTTCTATGTTACAGAAAGGAAAAAGTTGATAACAGGACACAGTGGATCTTCAGTTACTGAGAGGATCATTCCAGTCGATGACCCCCGTCCAACAGGGCATTGCAGCCAAGCAGGATACCAGACCAGGTGTATCTTCGATGGGGAGAAAAACACTGAGAGAAAACAAAGTTAACAGTCGAAATAACAGAATGTACTGTAATACAACTGGAGAGTCCTAGGAGAAAAGGAAGTAGCAGAGTGAAGAAAATTGGTAAGTCTGTCCTCCAGCAGTCTAAGCCTATAGCAGCATAACTACAGAGATAGCTCAGGATGACCTTAGCCACTCTAACTATAAGCTTTATCAAAAAGGAAAGTTTTAAGCCTGGCCTTAAAAGTAAACAGAGTGTCTGCCTCACGGACTAAAGCTGGGAGCTGGTTCCACAGGAGAGGAGCCTGAAAACTAAAAGATCTGCAATTAGATCTATTGCCGTAACCGGGTGTCATTACCGCCAGCGTGAATAACAATCTTACTGTATTTACGCTTATCTTTAGCCAGCAGTTTCAGGTTGGATTTGATGTCGCCCGTTCTGGCCCCTGGCAAACATTTGACTATGGTCAATGGTGTCTCTAATGCCACGTTTCTGACTATGGAGCTGCCAATTACCAGGGCCGGCTTCTCAGCGGGTGTGTCGCTGAGCGGGGAAAATCTGTTAGAAACGCGGACCGGTTGGTGGTGGCCCGGGGGCTGGGTCCTAGAACTATGCTTCCTACGTACAGTCACCCAGCCGCCTAGAGGTCCCGGCTGCGCGGGCTCTACCGGAGGACAGCTAGGGGGTTCTATTCTTGTTGGCTCCACGCTGGCTAATGGGCTTCGGCTATCTGCTGGTTTTTCAACAGCGCGGAGCCGTGCTTCTAATTCTGATACCCTCGCCTCCAAAGCTACAAAAATATTACATTTATTACAGTTACCATTATCACTAAAGGAGGCAGGGAAGTAACTAAACATCTGACAGAGAGAGCAAGAGAGAAGAGAAGAGTTAGAGACAGGAGAAAGAAGAGTAGCCATAGCCGCAATGAAGCTAAGCTAACTGAGCTAGCGAGACCTTCCACCCAAAGAAAAACTGTGTGAAACACGAGGAGTTCCCAAAACGTAAAGTACACCACCACAAAATGTGTGTTTTAGTGTGATTGTGTGTTAAAATAACTTAGAAAAGCCTCAGCACAGAGAAAATAAGATCAATTCAAGAGCGTTTGAACACCAAAACAGCTCCACGGACCACAGCAGTGACAACAGGAAATGACGCAATACGGCTTACCCCGTACATTAAAAGATGCAGGTATGGAAACCAAAGTTGAACGTGCAGGTAACTGATGGCTAGTGAGCACACCAGTAGCAGAAGCTTTGATGTCATATGATCAACATGACACGGTCACCAAGGTAAAGTTGCTAAATATCCCACAAGGGACAGTAGTTCACATAGGAGACATAATCCTGCATCATCTCGACCTCGACAGACATGACACTGAGATTGAGATCATGGATGCATTTAACGGGTATAATGTCACGATTGATACCTTAATTGAGAAACAACTTTTGAAGGAGGGGACCAAATTGATTAAATTCAGCCTCACCCCTACAGCCTTGACTTTGACTCCCCTCCCTCGCTTTCCAAAGAAAGCTGATTGGACAGAAACAAACACCTTGACATTCACAGTAATTGCACTTGTAATTGGGTGGGTCTTCACAGCGTTGATGGCTTACACCGCCTACTGGCAGGTCAAACAATTGCAAGCAAGAATCGACTCAATGACATTTCTGAAACCGCGATTCATAGCTTCCCCCGGTCCCAAAGCACAAGCTGGTGCCAGTGCCTGACGGTAGCTACATATTCGTTCCTTCATCCCGTCTCATACTTAAAGCAGTGATGTGAATCATGAAGTATGACGATATCGAAAGGGGGTTGATTTTTTTTATTTTTTTTATTTGCTTTTTAAAAAAATTTTCTTGGTGTGATTTTACTTTCTGTTGGTTGTTTCTTACAATTACATATATTTTAGTAGAATAGGTTAGCCTCTACCCAGACTAGGTTAGCCTCTACCCAGACCCAATTCGGATCAGTGGACCCAGTATAGCTGCAAAGACTGTAAACTGCATTTCCACCCTTCACAACTAAGGGGGGGAAGGCTGAGCCCAGATTCGGATTTAATGGACTGAATTTTTACACCTTCCCGCTAAAGGACAGTGACATTCTTGGACGTAATGGACTGAACTGTTACACCTTGCCCGCTGAAGGACAGCGTAATTCCTGGACAATGAACCTGGTTCTAGCTCCAAAGACTGAACAGTGCGCATTCTTTGGAACTAAAAGGGGGATGTTGAGGCTTTTGTATGAATTTTGCCTTTTACTGAACGAACTTCATCTCCCAGCATCCTCTCACTGAACAAACTGCATCTCCCAGCATCCGTGGCGCTGCCCTCAACCCATTCTCATTGGTCTGTGGCCAGTGATGAAATCACAGAGTTGATAAAGGCAGCGCGATTATTGAAATCCTCGTCTTTTGGTTCCCCAGCGGTGCCGCAAGGAGACGCTTTAATCCATTGCTAGCATTTTTCCCTTTTTTGTTCAAACCTGCCGTACCAAGAAGAACTCCCCTTTTTAAACTTCGAAGTAAACCGGCCAAGCAAACTGACTCCCCGTCGGCGTAACCAGGGAGTCCGCTGGCCTCTTAGCTCTATTGAAAACCGGCCTGAGTCCCTCAGTGCCTAAAGTCGGACGTCCGCTTTTCTGACCTCGGTTTTGCGTAAAACCGCTCCTTTAAACTGGACACTTTCAAGTCGTTCTACGTTCTTTGTCGTGGACTGTGAAGAGAGTCATCACCAAGTAGGATAAACCTGGTTTATTTCTTTTGGTCTGGGTAGAGGAGAATGGGGTCTTAACGGGTTAATATATCCGTTTTTTATTGGTTAAAATAAGTCTATCAACTTATTAACCACTGTTTATTCTTGGTCGTCTGTCGCTGTACACCGACCCTGAATGTGCATGCTTTTTGTGTTTTGTTATTTTTCTTTGGTTGCAACCAGAAGCAGTATATTATATTGTATTATTTCCCGGCTTGTTGTATTGTCCGCTGCGGTCGGCGAGTGTCTGTTTAGACAGGTCGCTTGGCCTTCCGTCGATACCCTTTTACTGTCATCCCCTTCCCTTTGTCCAAGCCACCATTGCTAATTGAAACTAGCCTTTGTTGAATCGCCATGCGGTCTTCCTTTGTCTCCCTTTGTGAACCGATCACGCCAGTTGATAAGGCTTTGGGCTATTGACCACATTGAGGGGGTAAGCTGAACCCCCTCATTCGCTCGCTGTCTCCCACACACACAGCCGCACACACATGCCCCCTTCCCTCGACGTTAACTTTGTTCTACATTTTTGCATGCGTTAGAATAGATGGAAATTATAAATTAAATGTAATCTGTAAGGTTGACCTATTTCATTAATAAATTTCCTTAATTAACGAGAAGTTTCCTGTTCTATTTCAGTGTGTGCTGTAAAGTTTATTTTAATCCCCGCGGACGAACTCCACCCTTTCAGAAGAGACTGACTGTCTGGTTTAATTAAAAGTATCTCATTTATGAGATTGGTGCCCCTATATCTTTAATAAACAGGTTAAACTCGAACGTCATCAATAATTATATTAATATTAAATTATTGATTATAATTATTGATGCTCAGAGAACCAGAAAACTTTTTTTTATTATTAATAGTTACAACACCTGCTATCAGGTGTCTTCCTTCAGGCTTTAAAAACAGCAGTTATTAAACCACTACTAAAGAATAATAATCTGGACAACACGTTAATGCAGAACTACAGGCCAATCTCTAATCTTCCATTCATCAGTAAGATTATTGAAAAAGCTGTGTTTCAGCAGTTAAATAGCTTCATAACAATGACAAACAGTTTTGATGTTTTTCAGTCTGGTTTCCGTGCTCACCACAGCACTGAGACTGCCCTCATCAAAGTATTCAATGACATTCGCATAAATACAGACTGTGGTAGAACCACGGTGCTGTTTCTGTTGGACCTCAGTGCAGCATTTGACACTGTTGATCATGATATACTATTGGAACGACTGGAGAGCTGGGTCGGAGTCTCTGGTACAGTACTTGGCTGGTTTGAGTCTTACCTAAAGAACAGGGACTTCTTTGTTTCAATAAGAAACTTTTCATCAGAACGAACAGAAATCACATGTGGGGTGCCCCAGGGCTCCATCTTAGGGCCCCTCCTATTTAATATCTACATGCTACCACTAGGCAAGATTATAGCAACCAATAAGATTAGCTACCATAACTATGCAGATGATACTCAGCTTTACATTACAATGTCACCAGGTGACTCTGAACCCATTTAAACCCTAAACCAATGCATTGACCAAATAAATGGATGGATGTGCCATAACTTTCTCCAGCTTCAATTAATACAATTAGGAACTATTGATCAGGCACGAAATCTACGTGTAGTAATGGACTCAGACCTGAACCTCCAGGGTCACATAAAGGCAATAACAAGGTCAGCCTTCTCTTCTATCACCTTAAGAAAATTTTTAGGATTAAACGAGTGATGTTGCAACATGGGGCTGCACAGTGGCGCAGTTGGTAGCACTGTTGCCTTGCAGCAAGAAGGTCCTGGGTTCAAATCCCAACCTGGGGTCTTTCTGCATGGAGTTTGCATGTTCTCCCTGTGCATGCGTGGGTTCTCCGAGTACTCCGGCTTCCTCCTACAGTCCAAAAACATGACTGTTAGGTGAATTGGTTTCTTTAAATATTGCCCTTAGGTATGAGTGTGTATGGTTAGGGTGGATGGACTGGCGACCTGTCCAGGGTGTACCCCGCCTCTCGCCCCTTGACCGCTGGAGATAGGCACCAGCCCCCCGACCCTGCATAGGAATGACACGTATAGAAAATGGATGGATGGATGTTACAACATGACCTGGAAAAACTCATCCATGCGTTTATCTTTAGTCGGATTGATTACTGCAACAGCATCTTCACAGGTCTGCCTAAAAAGTCAATCAGACAGCTGCAGCTGATCCAGAACGCTGCTGCTCGCGTCCTCACTAGAACCAGGAAGGTAGAGCACATCATCCTAGCTCTAAAGTTCTCACACTGGCTCCCTGTATCTCAGAGAATAGACTTCAAAATACTTTTACTAGTTTATAAATCATTACATGTCTTAGCACCAAAATATGTTGAAGACCTGTTGTCACGGTACCAACCACCAAGACCACTCAGGTCCTCCAACTCTAGCCTACTAAACATCCCTAGACTCTAAACATGGAGAAGCAGCTTTCAGATTCTATGCTCCTCTAATCTGGAACAGACTTCCTGACGAGTGCAGAGCGTCTGAAACTCTGAACTGCTTTAAATCGAGACTAAAAACCCATCTGTTTAGAATTGCCTTTGAGTAAATGATTGACGCCATATGTATGAAATGTGTTCATGCTCTCTTGCTTTATTGACCTTTCTCTTGCTTTATTGTGTATCATTTGTAATGTGTGTTTACTTTTAATTTCCAATGTTATATTACATGTCTGTTTGTTTTGTTTTTTGTTTATTAAATCACCGAATCATGTAAAGCACATTGAATTACCCTCCTGTTGAAAGTGTGCTATACAAATAAAATTGTCTTGCCTTGCCTTGCCTCGCCTCGCCTCGCCTCGCCTCGCCTCGCCTCGCCTCGCCTTGCCTTGCCTTGCCTTGCCTTTAACACTAGAAGTCCCAGAGAGCAGCCATTTGGCTTTTCTACCTATAAAACCCACAGGACAGCCGAGAGGCTGGAGAGCTTTTAGCTAATGTCCCTAATCAGCTGTGAACAGATGCTTTTGTTATGTAAACAAGGTGGGGCCATGCTGAGCCACTTCAAGGAAACTTGTGTTTCACTTTGCCATCTTAGGGCCCGTCCACACGGAGACGGATTTCGCTGTATATGTATACATTTTTTATCGTATTGGCGTTTCGTCCACACAGATCCGGCGTTTTCGGAGAATGAAACCGCTATTTTTTTAAACTGGGTCCCAAAGTGGATAAATCTGAAAACGACACCCTCGCAGTTTTGTGTGTACAGCCAATCCGTATATTTTGTGAAACGATGATGTCATCACATCACATGTCGGCTGCGTCACACATAACTGCAACAACTATAATGGCGGACTACATGATTTTGTTCATGCTGCAGAAGCTACTAAGCTTATTAGCTTTATTATAGCAAAATCTATTGCTTTGTTATAAATTTTTTCTTCTTGGTTTGTATACAGTGGCAAAGTTATGCGCATGCTTAAAGTTTTCTTCTCCATGTATAGTGTATCTCTATGGCAGAATTACAGCACCCCATGCTGGTCTGGCATATTTACTACACCGTTTTCAGTCGGTTTCAGTGGTTTCGTGTGTACGCAGATATTTCTTGAGATGACGCCGTGTTTACGGAATTTTTTTTTAGAACGAGGAAAAAAAATTATCGGATAGGGAACACACCAGCTTCGTGTGGACGTGGCCTTAGGGAGATTTCAACACACATGGGTTTTTTTCCTTTGTTGCTGAGATTTATTGATAAAAACAGTACAAAATTAGGTAAAAAATCAACCCAACCATTTGTACAATTATTTACAAATAATAATAAATAGTGAGTGAGTACATTTCAGCACAATCCTGGCACTGCCATGGTATCTCCCGTCTGCATTTACCACATGTGTATCTGTAGCTGTGAACACATCGCACCGTGGCATGATTGTTCTTGCATTGGTGTTTGGCCTGACACATGGCTCTTTTTCCAGGGCTAGGTGTGGAGGGTTGTGTCCGAAGCAATTGTTCTTTTCCTGTCTTCTTCGCACCCATATGAGAGTTGCACATCTGTTTATCTGAGTTTATATTTTGTTAAATTCTTGTAAATAATACGTTTACTCTTTTACTTTTTATTGCTCAACTACACATGCACATTCTGTAAATATTCACTGTTTTAAATTATCCTACTCAGTCCTACTCATTCTAATCGGAGTATGCCACTTTGGCATAAATGTGGACTTCGTGTAAAAGTGTAATGGGCTTTGACTTCCGGTATGACGACACCTGTGTTTGGCCTTGCCGCTGCGGATTGTCTCGCTGCTGCTGTTGTTTTGCTGCATATTTTATTATTTTTCTCCTGTTTTCGCTCTGTTTTGGGGATGTGCTATATAGGGCTGTAAAGTCCTAGTCGACTGGTCGACTTATTGGTCGATGCGTTCTGAGTCAACCAAAATTCTAATTGGTTGATTTTATGCCGTGTTAATTTTTGAAATTTGATTGGACAAGAGACATTCCATGAGAGCTGATCGGTGCTGATGTTAGAGTAGGCTACAACAGCGCTGCCTCTCATGTGATATTGCTTTAACAGTCTACAGGGAGATCGAAGAACGTTCACGTTATTCAATGTGCTG
This sequence comes from Valencia hispanica, assembly GCA_963556495.2. Classification (NCBI taxonomy): domain Eukaryota; kingdom Metazoa; phylum Chordata; class Actinopteri; order Cyprinodontiformes; family Valenciidae; genus Valencia; species Valencia hispanica. The sequence goes on along the minus strand of OY747713.1, from coordinate 54,082,448 downwards.
TGGCTTCAGTGCTTAATTTGTAAATCATTAGATGCCGGAACGCAAAGTACATGACAGCGCAGGCATGACCAGAGATGCGCACAGGTCCCAGAACGCAGTAAATGGTAGAGGGAAAAAAAATGTGTAAAAACATGATGTGTGTTTCAGTGTTTTTCTCTCATAGAAGATATACCTGGTCTAGTATCCTGCTTGGCTGGAATGCCCTGTTGGACGGGGGGCATCGACTGGGATGGTGCTCCCAGTGGCTGAACATCCACTGTGTCTTGTTATCAACTTTTTACTTTCTGTAACATAGAGAGTACTCTTATATCGGATCTTCTGTTCCTTCTGTCTCTGCACTGTCTTCTCAAACCCCCAGACGGTCGTGGCAGATGGCCGCTCCTACTGAGCCTGGTTCTGTTGGAGGTTTCTTCCTGTTAAAGGGGAGTTTTTCCTCTCCACCGTCGCTACATGCTTGCTCAGTATGAGGGATTGCAGAAGCAATGTTGTGGTACGTTGAAGCAAACAAACGGCTGCCAGAATAAAAGGGCTGGGCTGGTTACAAAATGGTTTTTCTCACATATCTAACTCTGGGGAATATGGCAACAGACTGAATTTCCATTAATGGGGTGGAATATCCCGTTATCTGTGAATTTAAAACTAAAACGGTAATTCATTTATTTAGTTTAATTTTCATCATTTATGAAAGAGCATGACATGCTGGGAAATCTGTTCCATCCAACCCATAGACTTTATATAAAGATAGACGAAGCCTCCAAGACATCACCCATGGGTTTCTGAAGAGTTGAATTGAACGCAGTGGGCAGTTCCCACCACCACCATCTTGGCTGTGTCACGCCTCTCGTCACGCCACGAAAATACAAAAAAATGGGCAAAGAAGTGGAGCTCAGAGTGGGGCTGTGAGAGTGGGATGATTGACATATTGCTCTGCAAATTAAGTTCCCAACGGATAAATAAAGAGAATTTGATTTGATACTCTGAGCCTAACTAACTGAGCTAACCCGGAGCTAACCGAAGCGAATGGAGGTTAGCTGGCACTTTTAGCCAGAAAACTGCTGTTGATCGACTCAGCTACCGATTCAATAATTTTGTCAAATAAAATCACAAAGCCTTGTTGGTCCATAACTTTAACTAAAACTATGTGAATTTTAAGTTTTAATAATCAATACGTAAAGTAAAGAAGAAATGTGATAACTTCAACCCATTTTTGACCAAGCAGCGTTATCTTAAATGCACAGCAGAAATATAATTTTACTTACCGAAAGAAATGGAGCAAAGAGTTCTTGGACAGTCTTTTAGTGCAATTAATACCACAGCAAGCCATCTTTGTCCAATAAGAGCACGATTAACATCTGAACACGAATAAACATTGAAGACGCAACTGATGGTCAAGTTCAGAGAAACAAAATGGCCGAGACTGTTAACTTGAGGCCGAGGATGAAGGCCTTCCCTGGAGCAAGCAGGGGGGGCAAAGCCGCTAGCGCTAATGGCTCATCTGAGAGCTGTCAGTCAAGAGGACACGCCCCTTATTATTCAGAATTTCAAGCTTAATTTACATCTAAACGGATGAGTTATAAAGAAATTCACCCCCCTCAGAGTTGTTATGATGATAAACTTGACAAGTTAAACCTAAAATGGTTTTTTGAACCAGGCTCTAAACATGTTTTATACTGCTGTGAAGTTGGCCTTTTTAACATGGGAGTCAATGGGAACTTGCTCCTTTGTGGAGCATGCCCCTAGTAGATGAGGGGGAACTGCAGTTTTTGTCAAACCTGGGTAGGCTTCACATTTCGCCCGCCCTTGATCCAACCATTATGTCATCACTGCATACAGAATCATAAACACTGGTTCTTTAGCTAACCTGTTACCTGTGGACAGCTTTCAGCAACAATGATTAGCAAGAGAAGAAGTGGCCACAGCTCACGAATCCATCGATCTTTTGCTCAGAGAGGGAAGTGGGAGGATCTGGGCACGTTTCAGACTGATTTTCTGCTAAAAATGCTCACTGAGTACCGGGATGATATATAAATGTGACTAATGTCAGTATGTGTTTATCAGCAGTGAATGTATTCTGCATCTTGAGCTGACAGAATTGTGACTGATAAAACTCAGAAGAAACCAGTAGCATGCTGTTGCTGGACTGTGTGGAGCAGAGTCTGTCTGCAGACACTTACACATTAATGATGTCATGGTCAGAATAAATGTTGACATGAGCATTCAGACTGAAGTTTCTTTCCAAAACATCAGATATTGATCTTATTTATTGCCTCATATGAAATCGACCTGGATCAGATTTGTGCTTATCAGACTGATAGTATGGGTCACACATGGGCAAGACAAAACACATATGGCTTTCAATTTTTATTGATTGAATAGAGATATGATTATCAACACCTTACAATTTACTGCAGTGCCTATTGTAATGAAACATCAAACGGATGAATACCTAAATATGAATAATTATTAAAAACTGTCCCCGGCAATTGTAAAAACAAACCAATGCCCTTGGCATTATCGGTGGTTAAGAACAACACAGAAATGGGAATGATAATCACAGTAATAATGAACCAATCAATACATTCAGAATATTCCTGGATTCCTGCATTCGTTTTTGATAAATGTTACTTTTGTTAACATAGCAATATATGGAGTAAAATGTTAAGCCTGTGAATGAGTTCTGTTTCTGTGAATAAAATTGTAGGCTTTAAGCTGCTGTGAATGTATAATTTATATGGCAATTTTTTTTTTCCATTAACAAAATTTAAAGGATCAGGGGGCCAGTTTGAAGAAATTAAACTCGCGACTGCCGCGGCCCGCGCTGCCAGTAACTGCAGCCACTGCGGGAGCGTGCACAAAAAGTAAATAATTCAGTGACGTAGCGCACATTGCCAGCTGTACGACAATAAGCAACATGTCTAGCGACGAAGTAATAGTGTTTACTTTGATGTAACGTTAGTAAATATCTTTGACAACATTAGCATATTCAGTCATATAATATATATATATTTATATATATAAATATATATAAATAAGTATATATAAATATATATAAATATATATATATATATATATATATATATATATATAAATCGAGAACGTGCAAGAATTGTAGATTGACGTCACATCCGCATGTAAGCGCGGGAAATTCGGCCACTGAATCGCAGCCTATTTTGCAGCACACAGACTGTTCGAGATAATGGGATTACACATGGGTGGGCTCATTGTTCTTGGTTTAAAACGCTTCATTACCCAATACAATTACAAAACTGAACATGAATATAATTTAGTTTAGAAATCCAGCCTCCTGATCCTTTAACTCGATGACGTTGACTTTTATTACATCGTTTTTATAAAAAGGTAGGTAGCTGTTGGAACACATTTGTAAAATGTTAAAAGAAATTTATTTTTGAATGTGAAATTTTAAAAGATATTTAAAATTTGAGGTTGTCAGACAAAAACATTGCATGACAAATATGTTTACTGCATTTTAAAAAAACGCTGAGATGGCATAAGTTAAAGGTCTGGAAAGGTCTAGAAGTAACCAAACGCAAAAACTGTTCATGGGATCATGTCAGTTCTTTCTGCTTCACCCAGCTGTTTTTTTAAAGGTAAGTGGGGATGATCATTATGATCTAATCATTACAAACAAATGCTTCTATATTTAATATATTTGTAATCCAATTTTACATCCCTACCACCAGTGTTGTCCCCCCAGTTTTCTTAAGGACACTCAAATAGATCCTATTATTGTCATGATCCTTAGCTGTTTATATTTTTAGTTTCATTGTGTTGGGTTTTTGTTAATCCTTTGTGGTTATTTTTCCCTTTAAATATTATTCCTTGTGTATTATTTTTTTCTTTCTTCCCTTTTGTGTTTGTGCTTACATTTTCTTTGGATAGTTATGTTACGTTTTCCTCCCTGTGTCCCTTCTTGTTTATTCTCACCTCTCCTCAGCCTGCCAGTTTGCTCCCCTTCCCAGTTGTCTTGCATGTTCTAAATCCTCCATGCTTTCCATCTCCCAGGTGTCTCCATTTACCTCTGATCACCTTTTCTGGTTATCTTTGTTATTTCTTACCTTCTCCTCACTATTTAAGCAGTCCTCCTTTTGTCATACCCCGCTGGATTCTCCGTCTTACATTATCTGTCTTAGATTATCCGTTCCCATGTTTATCTGCTTGTTTACCAAGTTTTTGTTAATTCAACCGTTCTCCTTTAACCTGTCTGCGTTTAGGTGCTCCATCCTCCATTATGACAATTATAACCATTTTTGTGTTTCGCTTGGTGGATTACACTTTAGCTGCATTAATTCTTCAATATATTTTTCTCACAGAGTCCTGGCAGAGTTTAAGTAGGACGAAAAGGCTTTAAGATAGCTGTGCCATGAAGACTGAGATGTGCAGAAGTGTTGCAACACCATCGTCCCCCTGCAGACGGAAGCCACGTTTCTGTCTGCGTGGCAGAATGAAGAGGAACAGGATGATTCAAGGCAAGCTTCGCATCCGTTCCATGCCTGGAGCATTCCTGGTGCTGGGGATCATTTTGGTTGCTGTTGGCACTGCTCTGGCTGTCGCTGGCTACTGGCCCTATCAGTTCTCAAGATCATCCATTCTAGAAGATACAGAACAGGAAAGCCTTTCTGATCCGCAGCCTTCTGGATGGAGTCTGGGTACCAAGGGACTCTTTTCTACAGCCAGCCTCCTTCATGGTGACCGCATGAAGCTCCTGGGGCCAGTCATCATGGGAGTCGGACTATTCATCTTGATATGTGCAAACACTGTCCTGTATGAAAACAGGGACAGAGAAACTCAGTTGCTGCTCGCTCAGATGCACAATGTTATCTGCTCTGTATCAGCAGCTGTGCCCTCTGCAGGCCTCAGAGACTTTGCAGCAGCCAACTCTATGACCAAACACTATCAGTGGGTAAGCAGTCTGCCAGCTACTCATCTCAATATCATGTGTCTGCAGCAGCTGGCATGCTCTGAACCCCTACTCCAGACCACCTACACCAGGGACCAGGAGGGCATTTTGGAGGGCATCTATCACCAAACAGTTCTGAAGACAGAAGCCCTTCATCACAAAGAGTCAGAGCCTCTACCCTCAGTCCCCTCATCCTGCTGTAACTCATTTGAACACTGTCAGGTTGACAGTAATGCACAGACAGGGGAAGACCTATGGAGCAAAGACAATTTTAGTCTACAGACTGCCCCCCTCCTCAAGCTCAACTTCTGCCTTGTGTCTGCCAGCTCGATGTCCAACCTCAAGGAGGAAGAAGTGGATATTCCAGCTGCCCCACACAGGCGATGTCACAGTATGAGCTACAGGACAAATAAGCCTTACAAAGCCCAAATTGGGCTGCACTTTGAGAAAGAGCTATTCGCTTTCAAAAAGAACATTCAGACAAATCAGCTCCAAATCAATAAAAAAGAAACAAGTTCCCAGGGTTGTGTGAGGATCCCTGTCGAAATGGCTGATGCAGAAGAGGACCAAACTCATGGAAGCTGGCCTCGACTAGAACTGGGAAGTGGGAGACGATACCTGAAACTGGAGAACAAAGAAGACTCTGTGGACAAACTTGTGGACCAGTTGGAGCAGCAGTGTTCCTACTGGGATAAGAGTTTTGGCTCTGGGCCATTCCAGTGACAGTTGTTGCATAAAGATCCGTGAAAAACAAAAACAGAAGATATTTTTCTACATTTAGTTTTGAGTTATTTAGAACTAGAGAACAAAGGATGTCATACAATATGTGCTGAAATAATAGCATGATTGTCCAAAATGTCTCATTTGTGGATGGAATATAGATGAAGAGAGACTATGGACTTTAATTTGTATAGATGTAGTTGAGGCTTTAAATTTTGTAAAGAAGAGGAGCATCATACATTCTCTACACTGCCACACTAAAGCGGAGTTGAGATATTGTTTGCTTCTTCAGTTTGGTTTGGCAGTAAAGCAAGAAATTACCATTTTTTGCCAAATGAATGAGCTTGTTTTCAGTGCAAACACTGTGGACTGGTAGTAATGGAGCACTGGACTGGTGCAGATGCAAGATGGTGTTATTTCTCTGTAAACCTTTCTGAACCAAATTACCAGGACCCCTGAGGCCATAAAGAGCGGACAGCTCTCAAAAAATGCAAGAACTATATAAAATGTCCCTAATGACAAATGCAATGCATGGGAGTATCTTACATCGGATTACATATGCAAATTAAATGTGAGCGTTGGTCTTGTATTTGTACAAAATAATGTGAAATTTGTTACAACTTGGATCTTATTTTCTTATTTTTGCCAAACATTTTTATCAGTCATAATAGTTTTTCTGTTTGTCTGCATTCCCAGTTCACATGGCGTGCTGGACTTTTATCTTTTATTCTCACCTATTTTTTTGGTCTGCATTCCAAATCTGTTTAGTTTAAACAGTTTAAACTACTATTTTACTTTTATCACATTTTAGTTTGCTTCACAGTTAAAACCAGATATTTAGGTAGGCTTTAAAAAGACATATAACTAATTGCCAGCTAATCTTTCCAAAAAGTTACCCACGTAAAATATTTTTCTCTGTCTTTTGGAATTCAATTTGGCTTTTCCACTCATTCATTACGGTACATAACATTATGTTACTCTGTATAATAAACAGTCCCTCCAGGATTTTGGCACTTTTTTGTGATTGTTGCTGCCTTAAATGCCTGCTGTTGCGACAGCTTTTGGGAAAAGTTGCAACAAAAGTTGCAATGTTTTCATTTGTTATCTTCTTTTATTTTTCGCCAAATCACTTAAATTGTTAAAAAAATCCATCAAAATGTTAAATTCTGAAATTCTAAAATTTTTACTTAATAAGTGCACTAGAAGAACACTTGACCATCCAGCAGAACACTCTTCAAATTGTAGCTTATTCCTGGACACAAAAAGAACAGAGCAACAATTCCAGGTTCATAGAACTTTGGAATACAAAAACAATAAAAGTGGTTCTTTTCTTAGACTTTTTAATAAATAACTCAGTAAATACAGAATAAAATTGTGTCATTAAACTTGAGCTAATGCAACAATAAGTGCAATCCTGTACACAAAATACAAAACAGTACAATAAATAAAAAATTTTTTGCTGACAAACAAAATGTAAAGGGCACAAATGCTCACAGTAAACGGTTGTCTAAGATGAAATGTGCCTATAAAAGAAAATGTTGGTTTCTTTTAAGTATGTAAACATTATAAAATGCAAAAAAGAAATGTATGAACTTAAGAGGTGCAAATTCATAAATTCAGATTGAAGGTATTTTGAAGTCGCTTACTACCTTGCTTCAGCATGTGCTTCCACTCAACAGAAACCGAACAATAAACCCAAACTGAACTCTCAACCATTCATCCTCCCATAAACCCAGACATTTGTGTATACATCTTATTGATTTAAACCCTGCAATCTAAGCATCCATATACAAAATGAAATGATACAGGAATAAATAATAAAAGTAGAATAAAATAGCAAAAGGGATTGTCAGCTCAGTGTCTTTATTTGTCTATCATTTTGATTGACAATATTATTTTTACCCTTAAATTTTTAGATGATAATGACATATTCAATAGTATTTATTTTCATTCATTTCTATTAATAATTAACCTGAATAAACTGAACTGAGAATCCACATCGTGCCATCACATCAACCAGATGAATACATGCAACTTTTTCCCCGCAGTGACAAAAATCACTGACTGTGGCCCCAGTAACTATATTTAAAAGCAAAATTAAATGATCACACTTAAAATACCGACAGTTCAACTGCTGTGGCCTGAATGTAAAGTCTTACAACTTGATCTTGTTTTGGAGGTCGAATCCGCGCTCTGCTGCTGAACTGGAGAAGTGCTACTTCAGCCAAAGTTTTGAAATGAGGGAACATTTCTCCTATTTAAGTGATCAGAAGTGAGAAAGACCCTGAATGAGTTGTTTTCTGACCTGCAAACTATCTCTCCAGCGGGAGGTAGCCTACAACCTGCAGCATTCTGCTTTTGCACTAGTGGTTGGTTCAACACCGGACTCTTTGGAGCGCGTCTTTGGTCAGCCGTACCGCTCACAGATGCACTGTCAGCTCCCAGATAGCGAGATGCATTGAGTACGGTGTCCAGGTCTGAGACAACGCTCAGATGCTCTCATGGAAATCTTTTATTTTTAATTCAATTCAGTTTCAATTCAGTTTATTTATATAGCGCCAATTAATTAATTTTATATTATTATTGTTTTAATTAACTGTACTCTGTGTGTAAAGTTGAAAAAGTCTGCACGTCTGCATCAAATGGTCAGGGAATGATGTGAATTGTAATGTGTCAAAATGATGTTTTGCGGTAGAAAAATGTCGATTGATAACTAACTGTATGTGTTGTACCATAATATTGCATGAGGTACAAAACAATTTACCTCCACTTTCATGTAGAGAATGAGGAAACTGTAGCCTATAGCACGGTACTTGACAGTGATATTGTTGTCAAATGCAACATCTTGTCATGTTGTTGTCCTCCAGAACCAGGCTCAGTAGGAGCGGCGATCTGCCACGACTGTCTGGGGGTTCAAGAAGACAGAGCAGAAACACAGAAAGAACAGAAGGTCTGATATAAGAGTACTTTCTATAATAAAGAAAGTAAAAAGTTGATAACAGGACACGGAGGATGTTCAGTTACTTGGAGCATCATCCCAGTCGATGCCCACCATCCAACAGGGCATTGTAGCTAAGCAGGAAACCAGACCAGGTTGAAACAGTCGAAATAACAGCATATAATGTAACTGGAGAGTAGTAGGAGAGAAAGGTAGCAGAGTGAAGAAAAGTGGTTAGTCTGTCCTCCAGCAGTCTAAGCCTATAGCAGCATAGCTACAGAGATAGCTCAGGATGACCTAAGCCACTCTAACTATAAGCTTTATCAAAAAGGAAAGTTTTAAGCCTGGCCTTAAAAGTAAACAGAGTGTCTGCCTCACGGACTAAAGCTGGGAGCTGGTTCCACAGGAGAGGAGCCTGATAACTAAAAGATCTGCCTCCCATTCTACTTTTAGAAATCCTAGGAACTACAAGTAAACCTGCAGTCTGAGAGCAAAGGGCTCTGTTAGGAACATATGGAACAATTAAATCTCTGATGTATGATGGAGCTTGATTATTAAGGGCTTTGTATGTAAGAAGAAGGATCTTAAATTCTATTCTGGATTTAACAGGGAGCCAATGAAGGGAAGCTAAAACAGGAGAAATGTGATCTCTCTTTTTAATATTCATCAGAACTTTTGCTGCCGCATTTCTGTACACATCTTTCAACCTTTCATTTTTCCACCATATGTATACCTTTTTTAGATGGATGGCAACATTACATTGAAGATCTCAGGGTGAGCATGAGCTGCTGCTGCTGAGATCTCACGAGAGCTGTGCCTAAGTAATATGGCGGTAAACTGGTAAAACAAACAAACTCAGGTAAAAACAAACCAATACATTCGAACCAAATAAAGCAAACGTTTAATAATAATCATTATTTTGTATTTCTCCATAAAACAAACTGGATGAAGAAACCTTGCACAGCCTGGAAAGCTATCACCAAAACGCACCTGTTCTGAGCCCAGCACCTCCACCATCTCGCCAGAGAAAAGCTACAGCGATGTCCTTGACTCAATAGATAAGAAGCTAACCAGCCTAGACGCCCATCTGGCCCTGGTTGAGGTTCTCCACAAATAATTTCATTCTCTGAGGGATTCTCGAGAGTTCAGCCAACAGGTAGCATCGCTCGCTGCAGAAAACCAAACGCTGAGAGACAGTGTAAAGAAACTCACCGAGGGGATGACGCAGCTGACGCAGCTGACGCAGCGGAGAAAGTAAGAGGATGAAATAAACTATCTTGGATATACAGGCCATGGGGAATGCGGGACAATCTTGTTTTTTCCGGGATCCCAGAACAGGTTGAGGACGACGCTGAATCCACCGTCCGAGATTTTCTCCAACATCAGTTAAAGCTCCCAAGCGACACGGTAAAAAACATCACTTTTCACCGCGTCCACCGGCTCGGAGGTAAGAAGCCCAACAACAGCCGGCCGCGACCAATTGTTGCTGAATTCGAGCATTAAAAGCAAAAATAGCAGGTCAGAGGCCAGGGCAGAGAGCTGCGGGGAACCAATTACAGCGTTAACGATCAATATCCGAAGGAAATCCTGGATAGAAGGCGCGTTTTGTTCCCAATCAGGAAGAAATATATCAGTGAAGGCACCAGAGCTACAGTAGCAGTAGATAAACTGTGTGTTAATGGGCAGCTGTTCAGGGACCCCCAGCTTACGCCTTGGCTTTATTAGTCATGTAACACTAGTCAGATAAGAGTTGTTTTATCAGTCAACTATAATGTAATGTTAGCACAGCTCTGTAAAGTTGTTTACATTACTCAATGTGGGCGGGGCCAGGGCTAAGCACTGGGATACTGGCTCTTTTTTCTTTTCTCACCTTCACATGTCTATCACCAAATGTCTTTGTCACTCCTTTTTTCTTCTTTTATCACTCACACACACAGAATTTTTTATAACATAACTATATATTTATCTCTCACCCTCACCCTTAACACCTTTGCAACTTCTATTTTTCTCTTTCTTATATCTCGGGTTTTGGATTTTCAATCAGGCAACCCCAAGCACAAACTAACAATGCCCTTGTGTTTATCTGTTTCTATGGTGATATGCATTTCAATTCAACTCAATTCAAATTCAAAAATACTTTATTGATCCCAGAGGGAAATTAAGTGTTTGTATAGCTCATATAATTAATTCTTTAAGGAGTTGTTGTAGATAGTGATGGCTGTGGGCAGGAAGGATTTCCTGTAGCGGTCTGTATTGCAGCGAAACTGAAGAAGCCTCCGACTGAAGACACTCTGTTGTATGACTGTCTCATGAAGAGGATGCTCAGGGTTGTCCATGAATTTTTTTGATTTTATGAAGAATCCTTCTTTGCATCATCATCTCCAGATGTTCCACAGTTGTCCCAAGAACAGAACCAGAACCTTCTTTATCAGGTTGTTTAGCCTTTTTAAATCCCTGGCTCTGACTATAGTCTCAAAACTATGACTACTCTAAGGTTTGTCTCATGGAATATTCATGGAGCTGGCAACAGAGAGAAAAGGGTTAAGATTTTTAACCAGCTTAAAAGATTGAAGGCAGATGTCGTCTTATTACAAGAAACCCATAAATCTACCTCAGCTGCAGTTGATCTTAAATCCCCTGAGTTTCCTAATGTATTTTCTGCATGCTATAACTCCAGACAAAGGGGAGTAGCAATATTAATAAATAAAAATGTTAATTTTACAGTAATAGATACGGTTACAGATCCAGAGGGTAGATTTATTATAGTAAAACTATCTATACATAACCAAAAGTTATGTATTGTCAGTATATATGGTCCAAATGTTGATGACCCCTCATTCTTTCATTCCTTCTTCTCGGTGCTCCTTGAACACATGGATTGCTCACTTCTTCTTGGGGGCGACCTCAACTTTGGTTTAAATGAAGAAATAGACAGGCTCAGCACAGCAGGGACTCAGCGCAGCTGGAAATCTATAGATTTAGTAAAACAGTACATGAGCGATTATGGACTTTGTGATGCATCACGATTTCTTCACACCAATGACAAAAAATATACTTTCTTCTCAAATATCCACCATTCGTATTCTCGACTGGATTATTTGTTAGTCAGCAGCTCACTGTTGACTGACATTTCAGACACTGAGATATAGCTGTTAGCGATCATGCTCCTGTTTCTCTAACTCTAGTAAATAAAAAAGAAACGCCTCAAAGCTAAAATTGGAGATTTAATATATCATTAATTAAGGATAAAGAATTTATTAAATATTTTGAAAAAGAGTGGGCTTCTTATTTGGAATATAACGAACTCCCTGGTACGTCGCCATCCATTCTTTGGGAGGCAGGAAAAGCTGTGATTAGAGGTAAAATAATCTAATTCTCATCAAATAAAAAGAAAATAGAAAAAAAACGTATTCAGGGATTAGAAGAAACTATTAATTCATTAGAAGCTTCTTTAGATGAGGAGAGACTAGGCAAAATCCGTAAAGCAAAGCTAGAATTAAATGAAATAATTAATAAACAGACCCAGTTCTTAATTCAAAGACTTAGGATAGAAAACTTTGAACAAGGTAATAAATCAGGTAGATTTTTGGCTAACCAGCTTAAAATTAATAAAGAATAAACAACTATATCTGCTATTAAAGATCAGACTGGGAATACAGTATATGATTCTGGAATAATAAACAACACTTTTAAAGAATTTTTCAAGGCTTTATACTCACCAGAGATAAACCCATCAGATCATGAAATTGAAAATTTTTTGGATAACACTACCCAAACCTAAACCTAAGATAACATTACCTAAATTATCTGAAAGTCAAGCGATGGCCCTGGATTCACCACTAACAGCGGCTGAACTCCAGGAGGCCCTCCAAAGCATGCCCAATAATATATATATATATATATATATATATATATATATATATATATATATAATATTATATATTAAAGCTATTTACATAAGGGGCTACTGTATGGCATAGTCTGTAATACATTTAATCATACAGCAGATGGCTGTATTTTGAATCATTTAAAGAGGACATATCATGCTTTTAAATATTGCCTTTTTACATTTAAACTATGCTAGTTGTGGTCCTTACATTGTGGAACTACAATGCTTGGGTCTGAATTCATCATTATTGAAGTTCCACAACCTCCTTTTATACCCCTGCTCTGAGGTGCGTCTGGGAGCAACCCATTTTGGTGCTGTATCTTTAAATGCAAATGAAGCACTTGAAACTCTGCCCCCTAGGTCAACTCTGCCATTTATGTAGTTTGACTGCAGAGATATGATTATCTAGCAGCGCAAAAACTCAACCAGGTACTTTGAAGAGGTTCTGATCCTGGGAGATCAGAAGAACCTTCGGCAGCTTGGCCCAAGATTTGGACTACAAACTCGCAGCAACTAAGAAAAATGGCAGATTCACAGAAGCGTTTGGCCAGAATTCACTTGATTATCTGGCTGTGCTGCTGCAAAGACTGACCTAATAACCAAAGAAACGTAATAGGTGGAAGACAAATCTGAAAAGACTGCAAAATTGGACCAAAATAGAAACTAAAGATATCTTTTCAACACTTAAAGAGACTGATTTCAACTTTTCTCCACTCCTAGGGTCTCCAAATACACACCAAAAAGCATTTAAAGGTTAAAAAGGAGATTATTGCATGTCCCCTTTAAGTGAGGCCTCGAGTAGTGAACCATTTAGTGAAGCCTCGAGTAGTGAACCATTTAGTGAAGCAATGTGTTAGAAAACCCCATCGGTGATGAGCTCAATGAGCTGCAGCAGGCAGGCTCCGCCCTCGGCTTGATGGACAGGTCCTCAGCACAGCGGGGACCTCTGGTGGCAGTCTCCAGAATGGTGGAAAGAGCAGCAGGAAGCAGAAAGACAGAGAAACACATGAAAATAAGATAAGATAAGATACTCTTCCTGTTTCTCAGATAAGAAACAGGAAGTGTACGTGAAATATGTGACAGTGTCAGATATAAGATGATGGGAAGGGCAATTGTAAATTGGTCAAAAAATCCGTAAAAGTTGCGATAATTTGATAAAATTGCAAGACGTGCAGGTGACGGGGTAAGCCGTATTGCGTCATTTCCTGTTGTCGCAGTTGCATTCCTTGTAAGCTGTTTGGTGTTCTGACTCTCTTGAATTGATCTTATTTTCTCTGTGCTGAGGCCTTTCTAGGTTATTTCAACACACAAGCACACTAAAACACACGTTTTGCGGTGGTGTACTTTACGTTTTGGGAACTCCTTGTGTTTCACACAGTTTTTTTTGGGGTGGTAAGGTCTCGCTAGCTCAGTTAGCTTAGCTTCATTGCGGCTATGGCTACTCTTCTCTCTCTTGTCTCTAACTCTTCTCTCTTGCTCTCTCTGTCAGATGTTTAGTTACTTCCCTGCCTCGTTTAGTGATAATGGTAACTGTAATAAATGTAATATTTTTGTAGCTTTGGAGTCGAGGGTATCAGAATTAGAAGTACGGCTCCGCGCTGTTGAAAAACCAGCTGATAGCCGAAGCCCATTAGCCAGCGCGGAGCCAACAAGGACAGAACCCCCTAGCCGTCCTCCGGTAGAGCCCGCACAGCCGGGACCTCAGGCCGGCTGGGTGACTGTACGTAGGAAGCATAGTTCTAGGACCCAGCCCACGGGCCACCACCAACCGGTCCGCGTTTCTAACAGATTTTCCCCGCTCAGCGACACACCCGCTGAGAAGCCGACCCTGGTAATTGGCAGCTCCATAGTCAGAAACGTGGCATTAGAGACACCATTGACCATAGTCAAATGCTTGCCAGGGGCCAGAACGGGCGACATCAAATCCTACCTGAAACTGCTGACTAAAGATAAGCATAAATACAGTAAGATTGTTATTCACGCTGGCGGTAATGACACCCGGTTACGCCAATCGGAGGTCACTAAAATTAGTGTTGCTTCGGTGTGTAACTTTGCCAAAACAATGTCAGACTCGGTAATCTTTTCTGGTCCCCTGCCAATCGGACCAGTGACGACATGTTTAGCCGCATGCTGTCATTCCATCAATGGTTGTCTAGGTGGTGTCCTGCAAACGATGTGGGCTACATTGATAACTGGAGAACATTTTGGGGAAAACCTGGTCTGATCCGGAGAGACGGCATCCATCCCACTTTGGATGGAGCAGCTCTTTCTAGGAATATGGCCGAATTTATTAGTCCTCCAAAACACTGACAACCCAGGGTCCAGACGAGAAAGCAGAGTCGTAGTTTTACCCACCTCTCTGCTGCTTCTGTACTGTTACCCACCCATTACCCTATAGAAACAATGTTTTGCCCACGGCCAAAATTAAATGGATTAAAATTTAAGCCAACAAAAGCAAACTATGGAAATCTCATAAAGATAAATACGACTTTGACTGAACGGAAAAATAAATCTATTAAATGTGGTTTATTAAACATAAGATCTCTCTCCTCAAAGACGTTGTTAGTAAATGACTTGATTTGCGATAATCACGTTGATTTGCTTTGTCTCACAGAAACCTGGTTGCAGCAGAAGGATTATGTCAGTATAAATGAGTCAACTCCTTCCAGTCATTTAAATTTTCACATTCCTATAAATACTGTGCGAGGAGGAGGAGTTGGAACCATTTTTCGTTCTGATTTACTAATTAGTCCCAGACCAATTGATAGCTACAGTTCTTTTGAACATCTAACCTTTAATGTTCCTCATCCAAGTTGCAAAACATTAAGACCATTTTTGTTTGTGGTTTTGTATCGTCCACCAGGCCCTTACTCTCAATTTTTGGATCCGATCTCACATTTTTTATCTGATTTAGTATTAAATACTGATAGGGTCATTATAGTGGGGGACTTCAATATTCATGTGGACACTGAAAGTGATAGCCTAAATGCAGCCTCTAATGCTATTTTAGACTCAATTGGCTTTACTCTAAAAGTACAGGGATCGACCCACTCGGGTAAACACACTTTGGACCTTGTACTGACATACGGTATTGAGTGTGAGGAAATAAAAGTCCAGCCACATAACCCGGTCCTGTCTGACCACTTCTTGATAACTTTTGAATTTACTTTAACTGACCATCTTAAATCTGAAAGAAAATTTCATTATAGTAGAGCTTTATCAGACAATGCTGTAACAATTTTTAAAGAATCTGTTCCATTCTTACTTTCCTAAGTGTCTCATAGTAACACAGTGGATGGCAGCAATTCTATCTCTAACCCTTCAAAAATTGATGGTCTGGTTCACAGCGTTACTTCCTCATTGTGTTTGGCATTAGATAGTGTAGCCCCCTTAAAAAAGAAAGTGGCTAGCCATAGGAGGCTGACTCCTTGGTTTAACGCAGAGTTGCGTACTTTAAAGCAGAATACTAGGAAGTTGGAGAGAAAATGGCACTCTACACGCCTAGAGGATTCCTATTTAACCTGGAATAACAGTCTATTGCTGTATAAAAAGACCCTTCGACAAGCTAGAACAGCATATTTTTCATCATTAATAGAGGCGAATAAAAACAATCCTAGGTTTCTTTTTAGTACAGTTGCCAAACTTACACAGAGTCATAGCTCTGTTGAGCACACTATTCCCCCAGTTCTTAGCAGTGATGATTTTATGGGATTCTTCATAAATAAAATTAACTCTAGTAAAAATTAAATCATTGGCATCCTCCCAAACATGATTACTTCTTCCTCAGTAAATGGGCCAGCATCGGAAAGAACTGTAGAACCTCATTTGGGCTTAGGCTGTTTTGATTCAGTCGAGCTTTCGGAATTATCAAAAATATTAGCCTCATCTAAACCTTCAACTTGTATGTTGGACCTAATTCCAACCAAATTATTTAAGCAAGTGTTCCATTTGGTTCCTGGCCCCATTTTTGGTTTTGATGAATCTATCCTTAAATGTAACGGATACGTACCACAGGAATTTAAAATAGCTGTAATTAAACCTTTACTCAAGAAACCTTCCCTTGATCAAGATGACTTAGTGAATTACAGACATATATCTAACCTTCCTTTCTTATCCAAAGTCCTTGAGAAAATTGTTGCTAATCAAGTCTAAGATAAGATAAGATAAGAGATACTTTAATAATCCCCGTGGGGAAATTAAGTTTCGGTACACCCAATCCAAGATCATACAAACAATTACAAACATTAACACATTACAGGATTTGGAAGACCGCGGTAGCAGCCGGCTTTACCAGCGCCCCTTTTAGCAGATAGAAATGATTCACAATAGGAGGGGGGGTGAACAGGGGGAAAAAAAAGGCAACTCAGCCCAGCCCCCTACAGGGAGCCGAGCCGAGGTGCTGAAAAAACCACTGCAAAAACATATAAGCACATGTATCGGTCATAACATATGAGAACACAAATGGGACGGGGGGGAGGTTCGGGAACCCTCCGTACAGAGAAACCGGTCGCGGCCATCCAAAGCACGCGCCCATCATTTCGCTGTCTGAAGAGTGGGCAGGAGTCTTAGGGTACCGCGAGCATGTTGAAATCCAGGACTGCGTGCATGTCTGTAGCTGTGGCGTGAGCGTGCGTGCATGTATGTGTGCATTAATGTGAGACAATGAAACTCCTCTCAGTTCAATCCCAGAGTCTGTCGCCTGTGATGTAATATACAACCTTGGGGCTGAGTCAGGGAGCTCACAGGCTCATGTGGGGGATGGGGGAGTGGGGTGGGATGGAGCGTCCTTTTGCACACACATCCAAGGGAGTTTTTGTTTGGTCTACCAAGACCAGGGAGTCGAATTCCAGTAGATAAGAAGTTGTTGTTTTAGAGCCAGGCGAAGATCACTTTTTCTCTTGCCTTAGAGTCTGTCAGTGGTCCGAGTTCAGTCCAAATGGCCAAATCGTGGGTCAGATTACCTTCCAGCCGGCTGAGAACTTCTCCAAGTTATTACCCAAGCAGTGAAACGAGTCCAATTTTGCTCGCACATCACAAATAGTCTGAGTGTTGACAGCACAGCAACCTTCCTGTAGCCCAGGCAGCCTGCCAATTGCTGCCTTTAAGCTTGAAGTTTACGATACCTCAGAAAATCCACCTGCGATAATCAGCAGATATCCGGTTATCAGGAATCCAATTATATAAATGTTTCCAACGTCCTCGATGGCCAAAAGTGAGAGACACAAGATCCTCCACGATGTTCCATCGGAACAACTCGGCTCTCCCTTTTAGCCGTTCTCCGGGAAAAAAATTTATTAATTGTATCAAGAGACCAGCTGACCAGAACCAGATCCAGAACCATAGTTGTTCTTTCCGGAGGAGAATGCAAAGAGAGGCTCCAAAAATAGTTGACAAGACAAAAGAATGCAGAAGTAGACAACAGTAGGGAGGGAAAGAGAAAAGCGTCCATCCTCGCGGAGAGCAGGAAGAGGTCTGTGAGCATCTAAACAGTAACGAGCTGTTTGAGAGTTTCAGTCAGGTTATAGAGCTCATCATAGCACCGAAACAGCACTGGTGAAGGTTACTAATGATATTCTCATGGCCTCAGATAATGGACTTGTGTCTGTTCTGGTTTTGTTAGATCTCAGTGCTGCTTTTGACACAGTCAATCATAATATTCTCATAGAAAGGCTTGAACATGTTGCAGGGATCAAAGGAACAACACTAGGCTGGTTTAAATCATATTTATCTGATAGATTCCAGTTTGTTCATCAAAATGATAAATCTTCTTCACTCTCAAGGGTTACTTGTGGAGTTCCACAGGGTTCTGTACTTGGACCAATTCTTTTCACCATATATATTCTTCCAATTGGTAGAATCATTAGCATGGGATAAATTTCCACAGCTATGCCGATGATACACAACTATATTTATCCATAAATCCTGATGAATCCAGTCAGTTAGGTAGATTACAGGCATGTCTGGAAGACATAAAAACTTGGATGACCCTAAACTTTTTGCTTTTAAATTCAGACAAGACAGAAGTTGCTGTCTTTGGACCAGAAGTTCTTAAACAGAAACTGATTAGTCAATCACTTCATCTGGATAGCATTAAATTAGCCCCCAGTAATAACGTAAAGAACCTCGGCGTTATATTTGACCAAGACTTGACATTTAAATCCCATATTAAACAGGTTTCTAGGATTTCTTTCTTTCACCTCCGGAATATTGCTAAAATTAGAAACATCTTGTCCAGGAGGGATGTTGAAAAACTAGTCCATGCATTTGTTACCTCAAGGCTGGACTACTGTAATTCTATACTATCAGGTAGTCCACAAAATGTCATTAAAAGCCTTCAGTTGATCCAAAATGTGGCAGCAAGAGTTCTTATGAATATTAAAAAGAGAGATCACATTTCTCCTGTTTTAGCTTCCCTTCATTGGCTCCCTGTTAAATCCAGAATAGAATTTAAGATCCTTCTTCTTACATACAAAGCCCTTAATAATCAAGCTCCGTCATACTTCAGAGATCCAATTGTTTCATATGTTCCTAACAGAGCACTTCGCTCTCAGACTGCAGGTTTACTTGTAATTCCTAGGATTTCTAAAAGTAGAAAAGGAGGCAGATATTTTAGTTATCAGGCTCCTCTCCTGTGGAACCAGCTCCCAGCTTTAGTCCGTGAAGCAGACACTCTGTTTACTTTTAAGGACAGGCTTAAAACTTTCCTTTTTGATAAACCTTATAGTTAGAGTGGGTTAGTTCATCTTGAGCTATCTCTGTTGTTATGCTGCTATAGGCTTAGACTGCTGGAGGACAGACTTACCAATTTTCTTCACTCTACTACTTCCTTTTCTCCTACTACTCTCCAGTTGTATTACAGTTCATTCTGTTATTTCGACTGTTAACTTTGTTTTCTCTCAATGTTTTTCTCTCCATAGAAGATATACTTGGTCTGGTTTCCTGCTTGGCTGCGGTGCCCTGTTGGACGGGGGGCATCGACTGGGATGATGCTCCCAGTAACTGAACATCCACTGTATCCTGTTATCAACTTTTTACTTTCTGTAACATAGAAAGTAGTCTTATATCAGATCTTTTGTTCCTTCTGTGTCTCTGCTCTGTCTTCTCAAACCCCCAGACGGTCGTGGCAGATGGCCGCTCCTACTGAGCCTGGTTCTGCTGGAGGTTTCTTCCTGTTAAAGGGGAGTTTTTCCTCTCCACCGTCGCTACATGCTTGCTCAGTATGAGGGATTGCTGAAGGATTGCTGAAGGATTGCTGTGGTTGGAAAGTCTGCATCAACGGGGCCCAACCTCACGCCAATGACTGACGCAATCTGCTGGGATTCCTTAAATAGGAAACTTTTTAACTGATTGGAATGTTTGTATAAATGTATTGAAATGACTTCTTGTTAAGTGCCTTGAGATGACATCTGTTGTGAATTGGTGCTATATAAATAAACTGAATTGAATTGAATTGAATTAAGTGCCTTGAGATGACATCTGTTGTTCTGGTTTTGTTAGATCTCAGTGCTGCTTTTGACACAGTCGATCATAATATTCTCTTAGAAAGGCTTGAACATGTTGCAGGGATCAAATGATCAGCACTAGGCTGGTTTAAATCATATTTGTCTGATACATTCCAGTTTGTTCATCCATCCATCCATCTATTTTCTTCCGCTTATCCGGGGTCGGGTCGCGGGGGCAGCAGCCTAAGCAATGAGACCCAGACTTCCCTAACCCACCGCCATTTGTTCCAGGGTTGTTCCAGATGCCCGAGCCACCTCAACTGACTCCTCTCGATGTGGAGAAGCAGCGGCTCTACTCTGAGCCCCCTCCGGATGACTGAGCTTCTTACCCTATCTCTAAGGGAGAGCCCAGACACTCTGCGGAGGAAACTCATTTCAGCCGCTTGTATCCGTGATCTCATTCTTTCGGTCACCACCCAGAGTTCGTGATCATTGATGAGGGTAGGAACGTAGATCGACCGGTAAATCGAGAGCTTTGCCTTTCGGCTCAGCTCTCTCTTCACCACGACAGACCGGTAAAGTGCCCGCCTAACTGCAGATGCCCCACCAATCCGTCTATCGATCTCCCGCTCCATTTTTCCCTCATTCGTGAACAAGATCCCCAGATACTTAAACTCCTCCACTTGGGGAAGGACCCCATCCCCGACCCAGAGAAGGCACCCCACCCTTTTCCGGCTCAAGACCATGGCCTCGGATTTGGAGGGGCTGATTCTCATCCCAGCTGCTTCACACTCGGCTGCGAACCGCTCCAGCGAAAGCCGTAGATCACGTTCCGATGAAGCCAACAGGACCACGTCATCTGCAAAAAGAAGAGACCCGATCCTGAGGCCACCAAAACGGATCCCCTCAACGCCTTGGCTGCGCCTAGAGACCCTGTCCATAAAAGTTAGGAACAGGATCGGTGACAAAGGGCAACCTTGGCGGAGTCCAATTCTCACTGGAAACAAGCCCGACTTACTGCCGGCAATGTGAACCAATTCAATTCAATTCAGTTCAATTCAGTTTATTTATATAGCGCCAATTCACAACAGATGTCATCTCAAGGCACTTAACAAGAAGTCATTTCAATACATTTATACAAACATTCCAATCAGTTAAAAAGTGTTCTATTTAAGGAATCCCAGCAGATTGCGTCAGTCATTGGCGTGAGGTTGGGCCCCGTTGATGCAGACTTTCCAACCACAGCAATCCTTCAGCAATCCCTCATACTGAGCAAGCATGTAGCGACGGTGGAGAGGAAAAACTCCCCTTTAACAGGAAGAAACCTCCAACAGAACCAGGCTCAGTAGGAGCGGCCATCTGCCACGACCGTCTGGGGGTTTGAGAAGACAGAACAGAGACACAGAAGGAACAGAAGATCTGATATAAGAGAACTTTATATGTTACAGAAAGTAAAAAGTTAATAACAGGACACAGTGGATGTTCAGTTACTGGGAGCATCATTCCAGTCGATGCCCCCCGTCCAACAGGGCATTGCAGCCAAGCAGGATACCAGACCAGGTATATCTTCTATGGAGAGAAAAACACTGAGAGAAAACAAAGTTAACAGTCGAAATAACAGAATGTACTTTAATACTACTGGAGAGTCGTAGGAGAAAAGGAAGTAGCAGAGTGAAGAAAATTGGTAAGTCTGTCCTCCAGCAGTCTAAGCCTATAGCAGCATAACTACAGAGATAGCTCAGGATAACCTAAGCCACTCTAACTATAAGCTTTATCAAAAAGGAAAGTTTTAAGCCTGGCCTTAAAAGTAAACAGAGTGTCTGCCTCACGGACTAAAGCTGGGAGCTGGTTCCACAGGAGAGGAGCCTGATAACTAAAAGATCTGCCTCCCATTCTACTTTTAGAAATCCTAGGAACTACAAGTAAACCTGCAGTCTGAGAGCGAAGTGCTCTGTTAGGAACATATGGAACAATTAGATCTCTGATGTATGATGGAGCTTGATTTTTAAGGGCTTTGTATGTAAGAAGAAGGATCTTAAATTCTATTCTGGATTTAACAGGGAGCCAATGAAGGGAAGCTAAAACAGGAGAAATGTGATCTCTCTTTTTAATATTCATCAGAACTCTTGCTGCCGCATTTTGGATCAACTGAAGGCTTTTAATGGCATTTTGTGGACTACCTGATAGTAAAGAATTACAGTAGTCCAGCCTTGATGTAACAAATGCATGGACTAGTTTCTCAGCATCACTCCTGGACAGGATGTTTCTAATTTTAGCAATATTCCGGAGGTGAAAGAAAGAAATCCTAGAAACCTGTTTAATATGGGATTTAAATGTCAAGTCTCGGTCAAAAATAACGCCGAGGTTCTCTACGTTATTACTGGGGGCCAATTTAATGCCATCCAGAACCAAACTCTGGCACCGGTCGTACAGGGACCTAACAGCCCGTATCAAGGGGCCCGGTACCCCATACTCCCGGAGGGACACGGTCGAACGCCTTCTCCAAGTCCACAAAACACATGTAGACCGGTTGGGCGAACTCCCACACACCCTCCAGGACCCTTCTGAGGGTGTAGAGCTGGTCCAGTGTTCCACGGCCAGGACGACAACCGCATTGTTCCTCCTGGATCTGAGGTTCAACTATCTGTCGGACCCTCCTCTCCAGAACCCCTGAATAGACCTTACCAGGGAGGCTCAGAAGTGTGATCCCCCTGTAGTTGGAACACACCCTGTGGTCCACCTTTTTAAACAGGGGGGCCACCACCCCGGTCTGCCAATCCAAGGGAACTGCCCCCGATGTCCACGCAATATTGCAGAGCCGCGTTAACCAACACAGCCCCACAACATCCAGAGCCTTGAGGAACTCCGGTCGAATCTCATCCACCCCCGGAGCCCTGCCACCGAGGAGCTTTATAACGACTTCGGTGACCTCAGCACCAGAGATTGGAGAGACCGACCCCTAAGTCCCCAAACCTTGCTTCCAGATTGGAAGGCGGGCTGGTGGAATTGAGGAGGTCTTCGAAGTATTCCATCCACCGACCCAAAACGTCCCGCGTCGAGGTCAGCAGCACACCATCCCCACTGTAAACAGTGTTGGTGACAGACCGCTTTCCCCCCCTGAGAGGCCGGATGGTGGACCAGAATCGCTTCTAAGCCGTATAGAAGTCGTTTTCCATGGCCTCTCCAAACTCCTCCCACGCCCGAGTTTTTGCCTCAGCAACCATCCGAGCCGCATCCCGCTTGGCCTGTCGGTACCTATCAGCTGCTTCAGGGGTCCCACAAGCCAAAAAGACCCGGTAGGACTCCTTCTTCAGCCTGACAGCATCCCTTACCGCCGGTGTCCACCAGCGGGTTCGGGGGTTGCCGCCGCGACAGGCACCGACCACCTTGCGGCCACAGCTTCGGTCAGCCGCCTCGGCAATGGAGGCGCGGAACATGGTCCACTCAGACTCAATGTCCCCCGCCTCCCCCGGGACGTGTTCAAAGTTCTGCCGGAGGTGTGAGTTAAAGCTCCTTCTGACAGGAGACTCTGCCAGAATTTCCCAGCAGACCCTCACAACACGTTTGGGTCTTCCAGGTCTGTCCGACGTCCTCCCCCACCATCGGAGCCGACTCACCACCAGGTACTGGTCAGTAGACAGCTCAGCCCCTCTCTTCACCCAAGTGTCCAAAACATGCGGCCGCAGATCAGATGAGACGACAACCAAGTCTATCATTGAGCTGCGGCCTAAGGTGTCCTGGTGCCAAGTGCACATATGGACACCTTTATGCTTGAACATGGTGTTTGTTATGGACAATCCATGACGAGCTCAGAAGTCCAATAACAAGACACCACTCGGGTTCAGATCGGGGGGGCAATTCCGCCCAACCACACCCCTCCAGGTCTCACTGTCATTGCCCACGTAAGCATTGAAGTCCCCCAGCAGAACAAGGGAGTCCCCAGGAGGAGCACTCTCCAGCACCCCCTCCAAAGACTCCAAGAAGGGTGGGTAATCTAATCTGCTGTTTGGCGCGTAAGCACAAACAACAGTCAGGACCCGTCCCCCCACCCGAAGGCGGAGGGAGGCTACCCTCTCGTTCACCGGGGTGAACCCCAACGTACAGGCGCCGAGATGGGGGGCAACTCCAGAGTGGAAGAGAGTCCAACCCCTCTCGAGGAGACGGGTTCCAGAGCCAGAGCCGTGCGCCGAGGTGAGTCCGACGATGTCCAGTCGGAACCTCTCAACCTCGCACACCAGCTCCGGCTCCTTCCCCACCAGTTTGTTCATCTAAATGATAAATCATCTTAACTCTCAAGGGTTACTTGTGGAGTTCCACAGGGTTCTGTGCTTGGACCAATTATTTTCACCATATATATGCTCCCAATTGGTAGAATCATTAGACAGCATGGGATAAATTTCCACAGCTATGCCGATGATACACAACAATATTTATCCATAAATCCTGATGAACCCAGTCAGTTCGGTACAGTACAGGGATGTCTGGAAGACATGTATTGAAATGATTTCTCTTTAAGTGCCTTGAGATGACATCTGTTGTGAATTGGCGCTATATAAATAAACTGAATTGAATTGAATTCGCGAGGATTGGCTGAATTTGTGTTAATAGTTGGGATCGAAACATCACGAAATCCTGGAGGGACAGAATAAAGAATGACCTTATTACTGTCTGACATTAAATCACACTGGACTTTTCCTGTTTTAGGTCAATTAGGATTACTCAAATTATTTCTACTCTCTAAAAGCCAGAATAATCAGATGAGATGAGAAATTCAGAAGTATACATGCATTTCTTAAGTATTTGGTAAAACTGACAGTAATCTGCATGACTCAGGTCAAATTTTTTAGGTAGCCTTCCACGAGATGTTTGCTGCAATTTGTGCACACTCACACCTTTTCAGCTATGGTAGCAATTTTTTATTGGACTGAGAAGAGGGCTTTACTATGGCCACTGCAAAAGATTGACTTTGCAACACTTAAACCCCTTTAAGACTAATTTGGCTGCATGCTTAGAGCCATTTTCTTTTGGATGACACATTGGTGCACAAGCTTTAACTTTGAAGCTCATATCTTGAGCTTTCACCTAAATATTTCACCAAGTTCACCTGTCCCTCCAGCATGCTGGGTTAGGGTTTGCTGGGTTGCATGGTTTTTTGCTTTTGCTCTGGAGTCTATATGCATATCACACACCAAAACGTATTGATTTCTGGGACACAGAACCTGTCTCCTTCATGAACAGTAAGATGTAGACGTTCTCATGTTGATTAGATTTTTAACTACTGTCATTTTCGGACTATTGAGCCAGCTGAATATAAGCTGCACAAGCTTAAATTTGAAAAGAAAGTACATTTTTACATATGTATGCTGCACTTGAAAAGAATCCCTACCCATATCACTTATGGGAAGGGTTGCTTCAATAAAAATGATGGTTTTGCCCAGAATCAACTACTTATTCTCAATGATCCCAAGTAAACCATCACTAGACTGGTTTAGATCTCTGGACTCCTCTATCTCTAAATTTCTTTGGAAAGATAAACCCCCACATATCAGCTTAAAAACACTGCAGAAGACCAAAGAAAAAGGAGGTCTAGATCTAACAAACTTCCATCATTATTTCTTAGTCAACAGGCTCCAATACATCTCAAGATGGTTAAAACATAGCTACCTAGATGAGTCCTGGATAGACGTAGAACAGACACTATGCAATAAGATAAAACTGTCAGACCTACCATTTATTAGCTCAAATATAAAACGACATGAATGCTTTAAAAGGATTAATATCAGCTCCTCTATAACCGCATGGTCGGAGTCCACAATAATCCCATACACCCATCTGGAATAACCCCGACATCTTGCAAAAAAAAAAGTATACGTTTTCCAGACTGGAGGTGTAATGGAATTGAATACCTGGAACATATATTTGAAGGAACAGACTTTATCCCTTTTAATTAATTACACAATATGGAATTGATAAAAACAAATTCTTAGAATATCAACAAATTAAATCTATTATTAAAGGTAAATTTTGGCTCAATACACCTGAATTACAAATTCCAGCAAGAATTTTAGATTTTCTTAATCTCAACCCCCCCAAATTGCTGTCTAAAATATACAAAACTTTATCTACATTAGATGAATCAATGGCCATCACTATTTGAAAATGGGAGGTGGATTTATCAGCCAGCTTTGACAAAAACATCTGGTCTCAGATATGTTTAAGAACCTTTAAAATAACAAAAAATCCTCATTTGCAATTTATACAATACAAAATCCTTCATAGAGTACACTATACAGGTCAACGAATGTTTAGGATGGGTTTTACATCGTCTAATACCTGCTTACAATGCACAAGCAGTATACCAGATACTTATGTTAATGCGCTTTGGTTCTGTCCACCTGTTAAGAAATGTTGGTGCCAGATATGTGAGGACTTATCAAAGTGACTGAAATGTAACATCCCACCATCTCCCTCAATTTGCCTGTTAGGAAATTTAAATGATGTCACCATGGACACAAAGTCAGTTCTAATGGTTAACATTGCCTTATGCATCGCTAAGAAAACTATCCTCCTGAACTGGAAAAATAAAAAAGCTCTTAATATTAATAAGTATAGAAATCTTTTGTTGGACCATATTGGTCTTGAGACAGCCCTTCGGCTCCATATCTGATCAATCTCTCTGGGCTCCTTTGATCAGCTCCATCACCTAGTGGGGGTGGGGGGCACTTGGTTTTGTCGTTTGGGATACTGTTGCTGATGTGGGGGTTTTGGGGTTGGAGGCGTCTAGGGGGGACCCCAGGGGGTGGGATCACTGGGTGGATGGGGCGCTGGATGTCGTGGCCGGCCTGGGGTTGGGCTTTGGGTGGTAACTCCTGATGGCTGCATGCGGTGCCTTAGGGGGGTTGGACTGGCGGACATGGGTTACTGGCCTGGTGGCCGTGCTGCGCCTGGGTAGGGTCTGGGGTGGGCCTGGGGATTCGGTGCTCTGGGGCGCCGCGCCCCCTAGCTGTGGTCCTGGCTGGGGGTCAGCCGACGTGGGGTCTCTGTTGCCTGTGGGGGTCGGGGCCGGCCGGCGGCCGGCATGTGCAGCCGCCTCTCTCATTTTCTCTGGGCCGATTGTCATCCCCGGTCCCTGTATGGCGTCTCGCCTTGTTTGCTGGTTGGGGTGCCTGGCTGCTGGTCACGGCGGCTGGGTGGCATTTCTGGGCCGGATCAGTCCTTTTTCGCACTGGACTTGGCTCCTGGGTCTTGGTCTTTGTGCGGGGCGCTGGGGTCGGGCATTTGGCCGGGTTCGGTCGGACTTGCGGGTGGACTGGCCGGGTGGTGGGCGTGCAGGGCAGGTGGATGGGGCGCTGGGTTTGGTCTCCTGCCGGGCCGTTGAGCAGCAGTGGTCGCTCCACAAGGAACGGGGCTGGTGGATGTCGGGCTGGTGGGTCGGCCGCCCGGCTCATCGGTTTGCTCCTGGTCTGGGCAGGTACGTCGCCGTGGTTTGGGCTATGGGAGCCTCCGGTGTGCGGGTGGCGCTGGGGGCCTCCTTTGCTGGCGGGGAGGCTGTTGCTGTGTAGCAACAGGTGCTCTCCCTTACGAGGGCACTTGGACGGGGGGGAGGGGTGTGCGGTAGCGGGGAGGGGGGGCGAACTCAACCTGGGTGTCTAGTGTCTTTTGTGTTCTGAGAGTAGAGCGAATGTCAGGGTGGGTTTAGTTCCCCTTCTGGGATGGGGCTGGGGGGACTGCCTTGGGGTCCGTGGGGCTTTGTGGTGCTGTGGCCGTGGGCCCCGGGTCGAATGTGCCATGGCCTCCCTCCCCTGGTGGATCCCGGTAAACAGCGGTGCCTATTGGGGACAGTGGGGGAGCTGCCTCCCTGGGAAGACATTTTGTCTCCCAGTCCTTCCCTCCCCATCCCTGGACACCTCTCTCCACCCGCTCCATCACTTTACCACTCATATAGGGTCTTGGGGCATGGGCTCATCACTGGGGTGCGAGGAGGGGCTTCCCTCCTCGCTATCCCGTGGCGTCCTGGGTCCCAATTTTAATATACAACTTAGACAGTCCCACTTATAACATTCTCACGCGACACATATGTAGGGACTTTGGGGTGGGCACACTTTTCGGCATCCAGAGGGGGAGCGGTTCAATCAGCTTCACCTCTGGTGCCGGTGCCCACTGTTAAACCACATATAGACACTGAGGGTTCGGGGTGGGGGTTGGGGGATGTGTGGCTGCCTTCCCCACATCCCACCCCTCTGTTTTAAATGCACATTATAACAACACGCATCAACACCATACTCGAGCTGGAGGAAGGAGGCTAGGGGGGTTTTCACACCCCTGTTCGCTACGGGCCATCAGGGGTTGGGGTCCGGAGGAGGAACAGGCGGTCTGGTCGGGGTCCTGGGCTGTCGGGCTGCTTTGCCACTGTGGGGCCCTTGGCGGTCTGCTTGTCTCCGTCCTAGAAGGTAGGGGGTCAATCTCCCGGGTCTGGGGGCTGGTGGCTCTACTGGGGCATCGGTACCTGGACCTGGGAGTATAAAGTGTGTATGGGGTGTGTGAGTGAGGATACAGCGTAATTTTTTTGGGTGTCTTGGTGAGTCAGTGAGAATGTATGGGTTTAAGAGGGAGGGAACGTATGACTGTGTCTGTATGTCTTTGTCTACCTGTCAGGTTAGATCTTGGTCTGCCCCCTCGCCTGGCGGACCTCAGGCCTTACACTTAATGGGGGGCCTATTTCCCCTCCGTCACTCCCCGCCGGTGACAGGGGCCTCTGCCTGCCGGTGCATCGGTGGTCAATCTGGTTCGGACCTGGTGCGTGCCTGGCCGGGCCTGGGGGGGCCGGTGGGTCAGTCGGCCGATGCGCTGGGCTGATATCTTCCGTTGGTTGGTTGGGGCACCTCTTTTAGGGGTGCCAGGTTTGGGATTGTTGGGTGGTGCCTGCTTGGTGGCTTGGCGGGATGATGATGATCCGGATCAGGACCCGGGAGCTAGTACAACTTGGTGTCCAGATGCTGGCTGAGCCCGGCCTGGGGATGCTGTCCGTCCCCTGCGGCTATCGGTGGGGCGCCCCGACGTAGGGCAGGGGTGGGGCGCTGGGATGTTGGCGGTGCGGACTGGCCTAGGGTGGTGGCGGGGCGTGGCGGGCGGCCGCAGCCCCTGCAGTGCCGGGGGCCCCTCGTCGGCCGGTCCCTTGTTGGGTCCCTGCTGGGGGGTGGGGTGCCCCTGGGCCCCGGCTCTCCCGGTCCATTGACCGGCCCGCCCTGGCGCATCGATTCCTGGGAGACGGATTGATGCCTGCTCACACCAACTATCGAACACTCTTATGGAGAAACCTTATATGCACCAGCATGCTAACACACACACATAGATGTGGGGTCTGTTTTTCCCCCTCTCTCTGCCGTCCTGTGGGTATGGAGGCAGACTTCAATGTCTTCCTGTGTTTTCTTTGTTCCCCTTCCTCTCTTGTATTTTCAACTCACCCTCTCTCTTGACTTTTTGTTTCCTACCTCTCTTCTTCATCTTCCTTCTTTCTTCTCCTTAATTTTCCGTCTCCGTGTCCATAACATCAGGAAATAAAAACCCCAACAATTCATAATAAAGATTTTTCACACATATATCAAGTGGAGGACTATAGCAAAAGCTGTACTGCTCCGCTTGTGAAAGTAAATCTGTTGGGCTTCTACTTGGTACTCAGACACCAATTCTGAGCTCCACACTGCCAAACAGGACATGTACAAAAAAAAGAAAAGAAAAGAAGCCACAGATTTTCAATTTGTAACATAATTACACAGAAAGATGGTACAAGGAATATTTTATTTAGTTTTAATTACCTCCGCAAGGAGGAAGTATTGTCATGTCTGTCTGTTTGTCTGTTAGCAACATAACTCAAAAAGTTATTGACAGATTTTGATCATAAGACCACAATAAGACCAGGAACAACTGATTAAATGTTGGGGTTGATCCAACATGAAGTGTGTATCCACCCACCGACCAGCATTGCTAACCTCCATTCCTCCCCCGTGTCAGAGAGCCCACAGCAGCAGCACAAACACAGCCGTGCGTCTCATTAAGAGACATTTTATTGGAAGAGTGCAGAAAGTTAGAATTAGATAGCAACATGGGGATGGGGGGGATGAGTGGGACTGGTGGAGGTCTTTAATTCTCTTCATTATATCTTGGCTGATTTCTTTTGGTTTTACCATAATTGCACACATGGAAGAATACATTTATTCCTAGAGAACATACACTAATGAGTTTAAAGAGAGTAATAAAAAATGAGTTACATTTTTACTGCAAAATAAACCTCTGACAAAACAAGCTGTAAAACTTACTTAAAACTTTCAAACAGTGTAATGTTGGTTCACAAACTGCCTACATAGTTGCTAAAGAGTAAAAACACTAACGGTATTTAATTGTTTCAGTCTCATCTGCCATAATTACAGCACGTAAGATCAACCCCAGAAACAACACATAACATGGTGCTGCCCGGGGATGAAAAAAGGATTTTGTTTCTTTCAGTAAGAAAAAGCACCAGTTAGTTTGAGCATTTTTACCAAGCTAACTTGTGGTGGAAAAATCCCTATGTTATTAGGATTTAGGTATATATTCTCTGTCTAGTGAATGTATCTAGGGCAGATGACAAAGTTAGGGGAAGCAAGCTTAATGTTTCTGATAAAGACGTGTCAGATCACCAGAGACAGACGCCGGGGCAGCAAGATAACTACGGAGCAGTCTGATCTGGGATGTGCTGTTTCATGCTTTACTATCAGACTGGGATGAACCAGTTCTCTAGAAGCTGGGTGTGAAGATTGGAGAAGACGTGCTGCAGAGATAAATGATTACTGAATATTATTTAAGCTGTTGGTGAGAAAGGTTGGTTAGGGCTATGCATGAGTAATCTCTGTCCCCTCCATGTTTTGGCCAAAACATGTTTGAGTCCCAGAAGGTGTTTAAGTATTTAATACAGTCTACTTTATTATGCAAACCCTTAAGTATTTTCTGCCATTACAAGCTTTTGGACTTTTTTTGTCATGTTTAAATTGTGGAGAAACATTAGCTTACGTAAATGTTCCCTTAAATACCAGCTCATATGAAGCACTGATGCTGAAAATTATATTTTCACAAGATGCAGGTTACTTGTTTATTTTACAGATAAAACAAGACAACTCAGACAGGTAAAGCCACATCTAAACTTTTTAGTCCCTGTGTTTAGTAGTGTGAATGACTGAATGTAGTGTAAAACGCTTTTGTTATGAACCATAGATTTTTATACTTTGGGTTGTTTTGATTTTATTAGGTATTTTCTTATCTCATCATTTTCCTCTGTGTTCTGTTTTACTGTATTTCTCTTATTAGGATTATTGTTCTCTGATTTGAGTTTCTTTCTACCTAGTGTTTATACTTCTGTTTTCTTCTGTTCTTTTCCTCCTTCCTGTTTGATCCATTAGTGCTTTTACTTTGAGTTTCTCTTGTGCTTCTTTATTCTTATTTCTATACTTAGATTTCATCATTCTTAGTTACTCCTTTGTGTTAGTCTTTCCCTATGCATTTAAGATAATTTTCTCTCTGAAGTCTTCTGTTTTATGCTTATACCTTTGTTTTTCCTCCTCTGTTTCCTCCCTGCCATTCTGCTTCCCTGCCCAGCTGTAAGACAAATCCAATCTTCCCCTGCTCTCTCTCTTTCTCACCTGCATCCAGTTCTCACTAATTGATTTTCAGGTTTTCAGTGTCACTCCTCATTCCTCCCCAGTGTATTTAAGTTTTTTGGTTTTCTTAGTTCCTCACTGCTTTCTCATCTGTATTCCCCGTCTTCCACTCTATTCTCCGACTCGCTCCGCGGCAGCTCAGTTATTCCACAATCCCTGTGTTTATCATCATGTCCTCCAGCATTCCTTTGTAAATTTCATTGTTTATGCATTTAATAAAACACTCCTATCTACACTGCTCGCTGCATTTGGGTATTTCTTTTATTTTTTATTTTTTTACTATATCTCCTTATATAGGCCTAAAAAATGTTTTACTTAAGTAAGAAAAACTGTACTTTCGTTATTTTACTACACTAATACATTATATGTTGTAATACATTTCACGCAGCTGCGTGAATAAGCATGAATGAAGTGGCCACTTCAATGGGACCCACTGCACTCACCCGGCCTTTTCAATACGTGGCACTCGGTTGCACGTAAGGGCAGGGCCGGATTATGTTGGCAGGGGCCCCTGGGCACAAAATGTTCAAAGGGCCCCCTCGCCACAGAAAAAAAAAAAATAATTTAAATAGGATTTTCACCACAGTCTTGTAAAACTACATTTCTCATCTGAGGGCAACAATATCAAGACACAACACAGTGGTGTAACTCCCTTGCCTAGGTAAACACATCCTCCTTGATCTCACCTCCACCAGGCCAGGACTACAATTCAGATTGTTCCATAAATTAATCACAAAAACTCACTCATACTCATTAATGTTTTCTTTCCTGTCTCTCTTCTCTCTCAAAGTGCTCCTTCAGTTCTTTTACTTCTCAGTTCTTCAATACTGCCCTTCTGTGTCTGTCTTCCCCTAGTTTTCTTTATCTTTTATTGATTAAAAAATAGTGCAATCAGTTTAAGTAAACTTGACTCATACTTTAAAGCATTTGATCATAAATGTTAAACGAATGCTAAGTAAAAACAAATGCTTTTCCTTTTACATAATAATCCGTTTAATAAACCTGTATCTGTATCTCTAAACTCCTGTTTCTCCATCCTCCTCTACTGTCTCTTTCCTCCTCCTCTCCTGTTTTCATAACTAAAACCATGAGAACAGGGCTCTTGTCTAGGAATGCACAATTATTGACACCAACATCGGTATCTGCCGATGTTAATCATTTTTTAACATACTGTATTGGTCTGATAAGTAAAACTGAGCCAATATTAAAAATCACTATTTCCATCTTTGCAAGAGATTAATGTAATATTTATAACATTGCAAATAATAGTTATTGGCCATAAGAGCAATAATATCAAATATCTGTATCGCCGCAAATGTTTTGATCGGTGCATCCCTACTTTTAACTCTGTCCTCCATGATGTGCTGCTTCAGCCTTTCTGTCCACCTCTTTATGAGTTCACCAAGAAAATCACCAAACTGACAGATAAATGCCAACAAAGTGAACACCATGTGCTGATCCAAGTAATTCATCATCACCACAGAAACCTCCTTCACCTAAAAACTGACTGACAGCAACGACCCGCCTGAGCAGAACCTCCCACCAGTACCGCGTCTCTCCCTCCAGCAGGTCCAGTTCAGCTTTCTGTCCTGCTACCAGTGGCTGATGCTAGCAGCACACTGATGCCATGATCAGAGCTTTCATCAGGGTCACACACGCATTCCCAGTGTTTCCAGTCAGAGAAACCACTAATGTACTGGTTTTATTTGCTCCAAATAATATGCAGGGGAAACCAAACATATTAGCCTACCTGAGGTCGGTGAACATGTGATCCAGTCTGAAGAAACTTTTTCTCCACTTGGGAAGTGACAGCAGATCATTAGGTTTGGGTCACTTTACCGCCCAAACCTCGATCACGGGATGAAGCTGGATATTTGGTCGCCCGATTATTAAAAGCAGCAGCTCCACCATCGATAACAACAGCGTAAGCATTTACGTTAACTGTCCCCCACAGTCAGGCCCGGCCCTAACCAATGTGGTGCCCTAGGCAAGATTTTAAGTGGCGCCCCTTTCCATCGCAGTACAGTACTTGCACTGCTAGTGTACATATACTCACAAGAAACTAGCTTTGTTTTAGACAATGTTTTATTTAAATAAAACAATTGCACATTCAAAGCCAGTCAGCTGGGTTTATTGGAGCAACAGAAGGTCCGCTTGATGCTGCTGCATCACTGCTGGTTTGTGCTGCTGATGTGGAGGCAACAGAGGGACAGAAGAGGAGTATGTGACACCAGTCTAATAATAAACACATGATTTAAAAAATACAATAAAATGAAATAATATAAATGAGAAATCTAGAGATAAATACATGATGTAGACCATAGTGTATAATATACAATGTATTTTTCAGATACAAATTATATTAGTAATTCATATTTAATTAAACTAATTAAATTAAATTAATTAAATGTTAATTAATTAATTAAACTTTTTTTTGACGCAATAAAAACACCGAATGGCGGGTAAAAGAAGTCTGATTGGTGGAGGTGGTTTCCCATCCTGCTTTGCGGCGCCTCATTTTTTGTTCTGCACCGTGAGCTAAAAGTATGTGTGATCCCTTCAAGTACCCCCTGGTCGCGTTATGGTCAGAATGTTTATAAAAATTAATGCCATTTCAATTTCTTTATTGCTCCACTAGTTGCACCGTCAACGAAGTACAATAAAAGCGAAAAGTTAATTCCGCGGCTCTGGGGCCCCCAGGGTATACGGTGCCCTTAGCATTTGCTTATACAGCCTATGCCACGGGCTGGCCCTGACTCCTACTGTTGGGTGACGGTCAGCGGAGTGCTACTTGCTGGGGCAGGGGTGTGGCATGTTACCATGGTTTCCACAACTGTGCCTTAGGGACTATGTAACTTTGTTAGGGTAAAAAAATGGTGTGGATCTTATTGGTTATCTCCGCCAGCGCCGATCTCTGCCATATTTGAAATATGAAGATAATTTTTTTTCCTTCCTTAAACTGCTCACGTGGGCCCCCAGTGGGCATGGGCCCCTGGGCCTGTGCCCATAATGCCCATTGGATAATCCGGCCTTGCGTAAGGGGAAAAAAAAGAGACTGATGAACCGAGCTGTAAAGCACAACTTCTTTTCGTGGTGGACCAGTCTCTGCTGCCAAGAAGTTAAAAAAAGAAATAAAACTTGACGTCCAGATTTTGTTCTCAGTCAGCCATAAGGAAAGCGGTCTTTGTATCAGGATCCACCTACTACTCCAGGTTGTTCTTCTCTCAGGTAACAGCCTTACAATGAGTTCTTTTCACCGAGCAGCTCCACGAAGCGCTCCTCCCGTGTCGGCTGACAGACAAACAGGTGATCTACTTTGACGCTCTCACGTCTCGGTCTCCACCTTATTCAGTATTCAGTCAAGATTTATTATTGCCTTTTAAATACAGTTGTTTGTAGTTTGCTTTTTTGTAAACGTTATTAGACTGCTGGAGGACAGACAGACTGACCACTTTTCTTCACTCTGCTACTTTTCTCTCCTACTACTCTCCAGTTGCATTATTTGCTGTTATTTCGACTGTTAACTTTTTTTTCTCTCAGTGTTTTTCTCTCCATAGAAGCTACACATGGTCTGATATCCTGCTTAGCTACAATGCCCTGTTGGATGGTGGGCATCCCAGTAACTGAACATCCTCCGTGTCCTGTTATCAACTTTTTACTTTCTTTAATATAGAAAGTATTCTGATATCAGATCAAATCTTCTGTTCTGTGTCTCTGTTCTGTCTTCTTGAACCCCCAGACAGTCGTGGCAGATGGCCGCTCGTATTGACCCAGGTTCGGGTTCTGTTGAAGATTTCTTCCTGTTAAAGGGGAGTTTTTCCTCTCCACTGTCGCTACATACTTGCTCAGTATCAAGGATTGCTGTGGTTGGAGTTTGCATCAACGAGATGCAACTGCCAGTCAATGACTCGATGCAATCTGCTTGGACTCCTTACATAGAAAACTTTTAAACTGATTAGAATGTTTGTATGATTGTATTGAAATGACTTTCTTGTAAAGTGCCTTGAGATGACATCTGTTGTGCAGTGGCGCTATGTAAATAAACTAAATTGAATTGAAAAATTACTATACGGCCTATTGTGTAAAATCTCCAATTTAGAGATAACTAGTTGCTACATAAAAAGGAAGTTTACAGTAAAACTGGATGGAAATAAGAAACAGTATTTAGCATTACTACACCCTTTGATTAAGTGAGATTCTACTGGCTCGTCCTGTGATAAATATTGTTATGGTCCAAAGTGTTTAAATAAGACCCAAGTTGTAAAAAAGTCTACAATTTTTGTTGCGTCAGTATTTCCTCATTATAAACACTGTTATCTTTCCTCTTTGTGTTTTTTTGTTGATTCTGAGTGTATGTGTATTCATGAGAACGGTCACCACACTCACAGACATGATTTACTTTATTTTAAATTGAAGAATGGTCCACAAGTCCACCTGGATCTTGTGTAGTTCTTGGTCTTTGGGTGAGTTGAAAAAAAAGGAACACAAATCAAAGTCTTATTAGCCTCACTGCCCTCTTAAACCATGGACACATTCTGCCGTTCATGTTTCAGTGTTTGTGCTGCCTGTGTCATATCAGATTCTTAAATGTATACCAAGCAATATGATCAGTTTGACAAAATCAATAGTAGTGTATTGTCCTGTGTATGTAACAGATTTAAATGTAATGACTATGTAAACCTTTATTTAGCAGGATATCAGCTTAATTCAGACCTGTGCTGTTGCTGTCTCAATTATTAAAACTGTCTAAAAACTGTCCCTGATTGTACATGTTTCATGAATATAATCATCTCTCTGTCCATACATGGATTATGGATCAGTGATGTAATCTTTTCTCTCCTGTTCCACAGTACAAACTTCAACAGTTCTAAGATCATGTAGCGGTTAGAGTGTGAATCTTCTTGTGGCAATTATACTCACTGACCACACTGAACTTTTTCTCTCCTTCATTATGTTTTATCGATTGTATTGCTCCCTTAGGGCAGGGATGGAGTGTCAGATGATCTCTTCTCATTTAATGGGTCATTTACAAGATGGCTTTTAGGCTATAACAGCTCATAAAGCCAGGAGACAGGATCTCCTACTTCTGAATTCAAAAACACAAGAAAGTACAACAGATTACTGCTTGAGGTGAAGAAGGAAAATGCGGGGTATCTGTCTCTGTTTCAGTTATTCAAACCTTTACCATCCAAAACGTTTAAATCAGTAGAGGTTTCATTTTATAATGGATGGATCAATAATTTCACATTTGAGAAGGATCATTTACACTGAGACATAGCAGCGTCAGTAGCTGTCCATTAGCAAGTACAACCAAATAAAGGTCTCTGGCATGCACTCATTGCTATAATGGAGTCCATTCCTGAATGATGTATAAGAAGTATAAGTATATAGCTGTAATTAAACCTTTACCCAAGAAACCTTCCCTTGATCAAGATGACTTAGTGAATTACAGACCTATATCTAACCTTCCTTTCTTATCCAAAGTCCTTGAGAAAATTGTTGCTAATCAAGTCTGTGAGCATTTAAACAATAACGAGCTGTTTGAAGAGTTTCAGTCAGGCTTTAGAGCTCATCATAGCACTGAAACAGCACAGGGCCCACAACAGGACGTCGGGCCCTCAGGCCATCTTCATGAAGTCTGTTCCTGATTTTTTTGGGTAGAGACATTCACACCAGTGGCCCTCTGGAGATCATTCTGTAAGGCACGAGCAGTGCTCAGCCTGTTCCGCCTTGCACAAAGGAGCAGGTATCGGTCCTGCTGATGGGTTGAGGACCTTCTACGGCCCTGTCCAGCTCTCCGAGAATAACCACCAGTCTCCTGAAATCTCCTCCATGTTGGAAATTGTGCTGGGAGACACATTAAACCTTCTTGCTGCAGCACGTGTGGATGTGCCATCCTGGAGAAGTTGGACAACCTGTGCAACTTCTGTAGGGTTAAGGAATCGCCTCATACTGCCAGTAGAGATAATTACTCAAGCCAAAACCAGCACGAGTGGAAAACCAGCCAAAAAAGATCAAGAGGGAGAAACTTGAAATGACCTCCACATGTAAAACCATACCTGTTTTGAGGGATTTCTAATTGTTGCCACTGTAGTGCACCTGTTGTTAAGTCCATGAACACCAATACAGCTGAAAGTGATTAACAATGCCCTCAGCTGCTTAGCCAACGAGAAAATTATCAGACAGGTTTAATTGATTTCATGCCAGGCCCAAATAAAAAAGTGTAACTTAAATTTTTGTGAGCAGTGTATAAACAGTACATTAAATGCCTGACCAGAGAGGAGTGGACACTGTATCACTGTTACAGCACAATAAATGGGGCCTATCACGCAGTGCCCCGCGCTGCATTCTGACCTTTTGACCACGTGATGATCCACCTGATCCCCGTGTACAGACAGAGGCTGAAGCTCTCCAAACCTGTCAATAGGACTATAAAACTCTGTGGAGGAGCTTTGCACATGTTTAGAATCTACAGACTGGGACGCAATGAGGGCTGCTTTTTTGACAGCTTGGATGAGTTCACAGACACTGTCACCTCCTATATCCACTTCTGCAAGGACAGCATTGTGCCGTCACGCACCAGGGGGAGTTATAACAATGACAAACCCTGGTTTACTCCTAAACTCAAACAACTGTGGCTAAAAAAGAGAGAAGCATTCAGAAACACCAGAGGGACTGCTACAAAGACGCCAAGTACAGGTTTAGCAAACAATGGACATTGCTAGACACCAGCACTCTGAGAATATGCAGCATCAGATCACAGAGTACTACTCGGCCTCTGTGTGGAAAGGTTTTAGGAAAATACCCAACTACAAGCCTAAAACCCCCCACTACACTGCTGACTGGCTCTTAGCCAACATCCTACACAACTTTTACTGTCCTTTTTGATGAGCCATCAAGCAGCCCTCACACCTCCACCAGTCCCAACAATAGAGACACTATGGACACTCATCCCCCCACCTCAGAGCCATCACCACTGTGAACTCATTCCACTTCCTGGGTACCACCATCATCCAGGACCTCCAGTGGGAGACCACATCACCTCCATCATAAAAAAGGCCCAGCAGAGGATGTACTTCTTAAGGCACATGAAGAAATTCGCCCGGCTCGTTAAAGATGCAGTTCTACACTACAATCATGGAATCCATCCTCACCTCCTCCATCACCATGTGATAAGCTGGAGCTACCATCAGGGACAAACAGGGTGTTGTGCGCTCTGCAGAGA
Organism: Valencia hispanica; assembly: GCA_963556495.2. Taxonomy (NCBI): domain Eukaryota; kingdom Metazoa; phylum Chordata; class Actinopteri; order Cyprinodontiformes; family Valenciidae; genus Valencia; species Valencia hispanica. The sequence goes on along the minus strand of OY747713.1, from coordinate 54,043,626 downwards.
AGGTGACTGGCTGCAGACTCCCATCTCTACAAGACCTGTACTCCTCCAGGACACTTGGGCATGCAGGTCAGATCACAGCCTACCCTTCTCACCCTGGACACAGACTATTTGATCTGCTCCCCTCAGGCAGGATTCTGCTCCACTCAGGAGGACCCTCCTTCTGCTGTTGGACTCATGAACAATAACCATAAGACTATTCCCTCCACCAGCTGTTTCAGACACACGACCCTGTGTTATGTTTTTGAACCTGTGTGATTTTGCACTGATCATAACCTGCACTCATGTATATATTAATCTGTTTTCCATATTTTATTTATTGCATGCTTAGAAGTGTTTATCTTAAAACCTTTCTGATTCTGATTTTAAATATATCAAAATACCACTTTGTGAAGCATTTACTCTGAAACATGTTTTTAAAACCTTTTCCTGTATATTATAGTGTAGCAGAAATCAAGACAGATGTCATCTCAAGGCACTTAACAAGAAGTCATTTCAATACATTTATACAAACATTCCAATCAGTGAAAAAGTTTCCTATTTAAGGAATCCCAGCAGATTGCGTCAGTCATTGGCGTGAGGTTGGGCCCCGTTGATGCAGACTTTCCAACCACAGCAATCCTTCAGCAATCCCTCATACTGAGCAAGCAAGTAGCGACGGTGGAGAGGAAAAACTCCCCTTTAACAGGAAGAAACCTCCAACAGAACCAGGCTCAGTAGGAGCGGCCATCTGCCACGACCGTCTGGGGGTTTGAGAAGACAGAGCAGAAACACAGAAGGAACAGAAGATCTGATATAAGAGACCTTTCTATGTTACAGAAAGTAAAAAGTTAATAACAGGACACAGTGGATGTTCAGCCACTGGTAGGATCATCCCAGTCGATGCCCCCCGTCCAACAGGGCATTGCAGCCAAGCAGGATACCAGACCAGGTATATCTTCTATGGAGAGAAAAACACTGAGAGAAAACAAAGTTAACAGTCGAAATAGCAGAATGTACTGTAATACAACTGGAGAGTTGTAGGAGAAAAGGAAATAGCAGAGTGAAGAAAATGGGTAAGTCTGTCCTCCAGCAGTCTAAGCCTATAGCTGCATAACTACAGAGATAGCTCAGGATGACCTAAGCCACTCTAACTATAAGCTTTATCAAAAAGGAAAGTTTTAAGCCTGGCCTTAAAAGTAAACAGAGTGTCTGCCTCACGGACTAAAGCTGGGAGCTGGTTCCACTGGAGAGGAGCCTGATAACTAAAAGATCTGCCTCCCATTCTACTTTTAGTAATCCTAGGAACTACAAGTAAACCTGCAGTCTGAGAGCGAAGGGCTCTGTTAGGAACATAAAGAACAATTAGATCTCTGATGTATGATGGAGCTTGATTATTAAGGGCTTTGTATGTAAGAAGAAGGATCTTAAATTCTATTCTGGATTTAACAGGGAGCCAATGAAGGGAAGCTAAAACAGGAGAAATGTGATCTCTCTTTTTAATATTCATCAGAACTCTTGCTGCCGCATTTTGGATCAACTGAAGGCTTTTAATGGCATTTTGTGGACTACCTGATAGTAAAGAATTACAGTAGTCCAGCCTTGAGGTAACAAATGCATGGACTAGTTTCTCAGCATCACTCCTGGACAGGATGTTTCTAATTTTAGCAATATTCCGGATGTGAAAGAAAGAAATCCTAGAAACCTGTTTAATATGGGATTTAAATGTCAAGTCTCGGTCAAAAATAACGCCGAGGTTCTTTACGTTATTACTGGGGGCCAATTTAATGCCATCCAGATGAAGTGATTGACTAATCAGTTTCTGTTTAAGAACTTCTGGTCCAAAGACAGCAACTTCTGTTTTGTCAGAATTTAAAAGCAAAAAGTTTAGGGTCATCCATGTTTTTATGTCTTCCAGACATGCCTGTAATCTACCTAACTTACTGGGTTCATCAGGATTAATGGATAAGTATAGTTGTGTATCATCTGCATAGCTGTGGAAATTTATCCCATGCTGTCTAATGATTCTACCAATTGGGAGCATATATATGGTGAACAGAATTGGTCCAAACACAGAACCCTGTGGAACTCCACAAGTAACTCTTGAGAGTGAAGAAGATTTATCATTTAGATGAACAAACTGGAATCTATCAGACAAATATGATTTAAACCAGCCTAGTGCTGTTCCTTTGATCCCTGCAACATGTTCAAGCCTTTCTAAGAGAATATTATGATCGACTGTGTCAAAAGCAGCACTGAGATCTAACAAAACCAGAACAGACACAAGTCCCTTATCTGAGGCCATGAGAATATCATTAGTAACCTTCACCAGTGCTGTTTCAGTGCTATGATGAGCTCTAAAACCTGACTGAAACTCTTCAAACAGCTCGTTATTGTTTAAATGCTCACAGACTTGATTAGCAACAATTTTCTCAAGGACTTTGGATAAGCAAGGAAGGTTAGATATAGGTCTGTAATTCACTAAGTCATCTTGATCAAGGGAAGGTTTCTTGAGTAAAGGTTTAATTACAGCTATTTTAAATTCCTTTGGTATGTATCCGTTTACTAAGGATAGATTCATCATATCCAAAATGGGGCCAGGAACCAAATGGAACACTTCTTTAAAAAATTTGGTTGGAATTGGGTCCAACATACAAGTTGAAGGTTTAGATGAGGCTAATATTTTTGATAATTCCGAAAGCTCGACTGAATCAAAACAGCCTAAGCACAACTGAGGATCTACAGTTCTTTCCGATACTGCGTCATTTACTGAGGAAGAAGTAATCATGTTTGGGAGGATGCCAATGATTTTATTTTTAATAGAATTAATTTTATTTACGAAGAATCCCATAAAATCATCACTGCTAAGAGCTGGGGGAATAGTTGGCTCAACAGAGCTATGACTCTGTGTCAGTTTGGCAACTGTACTAAAAAGAAACCTAGGATTGTTTTTATTTGCCTCTATTAATGATGAAAAATATGCTGTTCTAGCTTGTCGAAGGGTCTTTTTATACAGCAGTAGACTGTTATTCCAGGTTAAGTAGGAATCCTCTAGGTGTGTAGAGCGCCATTTTCTCTCCAACTTCCTAGTATTCTGCTTTAAAGTACGCAACTCTGCATTGAACCAAGGAGTCAGCCTCTCATGGCTAGCCACTTTCTTTTTTAAGGGGGCTACACTATCTAATGCCAAACGCAATGAGGACGTAACGCTGTGAACCAGACCATCAATTTCTGAAGGGTTAGAAATAGAATTGCTGCCATCCACTGTGTTACCCTGAGACACTAAGGAAAGTAAGAATGGAACAGATTATTTAAAAATTGTTACAGCATTGTCTGATAAAGCTCTACTATAATGAAATTTTCTTTCAGATTTAAAATGGTCAGTTAAAGTAAATTCAAAAGTTATTAAGAAGTGGTCAGACAGGACCGGGTTATGTGGGTGGACTGTTATTTCCTCACACTCGATACCGTATGTCAGTACAAGGTCCAAAGTGTGTTTGCCCGAGTGGGTCGATCCCTGTACTTTTTGAGTAAAGCCAATTGAGTCTAAAATAGCACTAAGGGCTGCATTTAGGCTATCACTTTCAGTATCCACATGAATATTAAAGTCCCCCACTAAAATAAAATGTCAAGTCTTGGTCAAAAATAACGCCAAGGTTCTTTAAGTTATTACTGGGGGCCACTTTAATGCCATCCAGATGAAGTGATTGACTAATCAGTTTCTGTTTAAGAACTTCTGGTCCAAAGACAGCAACTTCTGTCTTGTCAGAATTATTTTTTTTTTTTTTACGTGTCCTGTTTGGCAGTGTGGAGCTCAGAATTTGTGTCTGAGTACCAAGTAGAAGCCCAACAGATTTACTTTCACAAGCGGAGCAGTACAGCTTTTGCTATAGCACTCCACTTGATATATGTGTGAAAAATCTTTATTATGAATTGCTGGGGGTTTTATTTCCTGAAGTTCTGGACACGGAGACAGAAAATTAAGGGGAAGAAATAAAGAAGATGAAGAAGAGAGGTAGGAAACAAAATGTCATGAGAGAGGGTGAGTTGAAAATACAAGAGAGGAAAGGGAACTAAGAAAACACAGGAAAACATTGAAGTCTGCCTCCATACCCAAAGGATGGCAGAGAGAGGAGAAAAACAAAACAAAACAAAAAAGGAAAAAGGAACATCGACAAAACAAACCAAACATTGTGAACTAAGAACTACACAACCAAATCACAGAAAAATGGATATAAAAATACAACAACAATGTCACAGAAAAACTCATGGTACCGATTAATCAAGCTCTAGTAATGATAACCTCAGCCCAAGAATATATCTGTAAACACCAGAGACCCCACATCTACATATGTGTGTGTGAGCATGCTGGTGCATATAAGGTTTCTCCATAAGAGTGTTCGATAGCTGGTGTAAGCAGGCATCAATCCGTCTCCCAGGAATCGATGCAGACATGAAGGAGATCGGAGCCAAGACGTCCAAAGGACCCCCAGAGCCCCAGGCGACCCCAAGAGAGGAGCAAAGTAGAACCCCAGGGGAACATCCAGTGGCTACTATGCAGGGGCCCGGGGGGCAGCAGTGACGAGCCCACGGGCCCCCCGGCAACCAGCCGCGCCAGGGCGGGCCGGTCCATGGACAGGGAGAGCCGGGGCCCAGGGGCACCCCACCCCCCACCAGGGACCCGACAAGGGACAGGCCGACGAGGGGCCCCCGCGCAACCACCACCCTAGACCAATCCCCACCGCCAACATCCCAGTGCCCCACCCCTACCCCACATCGGGGCGCCCCACTGATAGCCGCAGCGGACGGACGGCATCCCCAGGCCAAGGTCAACCAGCACCTGGACACCAAGTTGTACCAGCTCTCGAGTCCTGATCCCGCGCAACGCAGAGCGTCGAGACCAGGCATCCAACAAAGGCCAGGGCCGGTCCAACCCGCCAATGAACCGACCACGCACGCTGCGCACAGAACAGGTGATCAAAAGAGCAGAGACGCTGGATCCGTATCCCGCCGAGCCACCGAGCAGGCACCACCCAACAATCCCAAACCTGGCACCCCTAAAAGAGGTGCCCCAACCAACCATGGGAAGATATCGGCCCAGTGCGTCCGCCGACCGACACACAGGCCCCCCCAGGCCCGGCCAGGCACGCACCAGGTTCAAACCGGATTGACCCCCGACTCAACAGTAGGCAAGGGCATCCGTCACTGGCGGGGAGTGACGGAGGGGAAATAGGCCCTCCATTAAATGTAAGGCCTGAGGTGCGCCAGGCGAGAGGGCAGCCCAAGACCCAACCCGACGGGCAGACGAAGACAAACAGACACAGTCATACGTTACCTCCCTCTTAAACACATACATTCTCACTAACTCACCAGGACACCCAAGAAATGACGCTGTACCCTCACTCCCAAACCCCATACACACTTTATGCTCCCAGGTCCAGGTACCGATACCCCAGTAGAACCACCAGCCCCCGGAAACGGGATATGGACCCCCTACCTTCTAAGACGGAGACAAGCAGACCGCCTAGGGCCCCATAGTGGCGAAGCAGCCCAACAGCCTAGGACGCCGACCAGACCACCTGTTCCTCCTCTGGACCCCAACCCCTGATGGCCCGTAGCGAACAGGGGTGTGAAAAGACCCCTAGCCTCCATCCTCCCGCTCGAGTATGGTGTTGATGCGTGTTGTTATAATGTGCATTTAAAACAGAGGGGTGGGATGTGGGGAAGGCAGCCACACATCCCCCAACCCCCACCCCGAGCCCTCAGTGTCTATATGTGGTTTAACAGTGGGCACTGGCACTAGAGGTGAAGCTGATTGAACTGCTCCCCCTCTGGATGCCGAAAAGTGTGCCCACCCCAAGATCCCTACATGTGTGTCGCATGAAATAGATGGATAGTTAGATGAATCTTTATTGTCCACCTCAAGTTGAGACAAAAATTCATCTTTGACATGGCCCACAACACAAATACAGTACAAAATTCACATCCCCACACAAACAAAACAAATTTAAAAATGAACATAAAAAAAGTGTTCTCATGTTAGAGTATTTATGAATTTAACACTGTAATCACAGAGAGGACAAATTAGTTTTTGTAAACAATTTTCCGAGCTAGTGGGACCTGGTATCTCTTTCCTGATGGGAGTAGCTGAAAAAATGGGTGTAGTGGATGGGAAGGGGTCTGCAATTCAATTTAATTCAGTTTTTTTATATAGCGCCAATTCACAACAGATGTCATCTCAAGGCACTTAACAATTCAATTCAATTCAATACATTTATACAAACGTTCCAATCAGTTAAAAAGTTTCCTATCTAAGGAATCCCAGCAGATTGCGTCAGTCATTGGTGTGGGTTGGGCAGACTTTCCAACCACAGCAATCCTTTAGCAATCCCTCATACTGAGCAAGCATGTTGCGACGGTGGAGAGGAAAAACTCCCCTTTAACAGGAAGAAACCTCCAACAGAACCAGGCTCAGTAGGAGCAGCCATCTGCCACGACCGTCTGGGGGTTTGAGAAGACAGAGCAGAGACACAGAAGGAACAGAAGATCCGATATAAGAGTACTCTCTATGTTACAGAAAGTAAAAAGTTGATAACAGGACACAGTGAATGTTCAGCCACTGGGAGCTCCATCCCAGTCAATGCTCCCGGTCTAACAGGGCATTGCAGCCAAGCAGGATACCAGACCAGGTATATCTTCTATGGAGAGAAAAACACTGAGAGAACACAAAGTTAACAGTCGAAATAGCAGAATGTACTGTATACAACTGGAGAGTAGTAGGAGAAAAGGAAGTAGCAGAGTGAAGACAATTGGTAAGTCTGTCCTCCAGCAGTCTAAGCCCATAGCAGCATAACTACAGAGCTAGCTTAGGATGACCTAAGCCACTCTAACTATAAGCCTTATCAAAAAGGAAAGTTTAAAGCCTGGCCTTAAAAGTAAACAGAGTGTCTGCCTTACGGACTAAAGCTGGGAGCTGGTTCCGCAGGAGAGGAGCCTGATAACTAAAAGATCTGCCACCCATTCTACTTTTAGAAATCCTAGGAACTACAAGTAAACCTGCAGTCTGAGAGCGAAGTCCTCTGTTGGGAACATATGGAACAATTAGATCTCTGATGTATGATGGAGCTTGATTATTAAGGGCTTTGTATGTAAGAAGAAGGAGCTCAAATTCTATTCTGGATTTAACAGGGAGCCAATGAAGGTAAGCTAAAGCAGGAGAAATGTGATCTGTCTTTTTAATATTCATCAGAACTCTTGCTGCCGCATTTTGGATTAACTGAAGGCTTTTAATGGCATTTTGTGGACTACCTGATAGTAAAGAATTACAGTAGTCCAGCCTTGAGGTAACAAACGCATGGACTAGTTTCTCAGCGTCACTCCTGGACAGGATGTTTCGAATTTTGGCAATATTCCGGAGCTGAAAGAAGGAAATCCTAGAAACCTGTTTAATATGGGATTTAAATGTCAAGTCTTGGTCAAAAATAACGCAAAGGTTCTTTACATTATTACTGGGGGCCAATTTAATACCATCCAGATGAAGTGATTGAGTAATCAGTTTCTTTTTTAGAACTTCTGGTCCAAAGACAGCAACTTCTGTCTTATCAGAATTTAAAAGCAAAAAGTTAAGATTCATCCATGTTTTTATGTCTTCCAGACATGCCTGTAATCTACCTAACTGACTGGGTTCATCAGGATTTATGGATAAATATAGTTGTGTATCATCGGTATAGCTGTGGAAATTTATCCCATGCTGTCTAATGATTCTACCAATTGGAAGCATATATATGGTGAAAAGAATTGGTCCAAGCACAGAACCCTGTGGAACTCCACAAGTAACCCTTGAGAGTGAAGAAGATTGATCATTTAGATGAACAAACTGGAATCTGTCAGACAAATATGATTTAAACCAGCTTAGTGCTGTTCCTTTGATCCCTGCAACATGTTCAAGCCTTTCTAAGAGAATATCATGATCGACTGTGTCAAAAGCAGCACTGAGATCTAACAAAACCAGAACACACACCAGTCCATTATCTGAGGCCATAAGATCTTTAGTAACCTTCACCAGTGCTGTTTCAGTGCTATGATGAGCTCTAAAACCTGACTGAAACTCTCAAACAGCTCGTTACTGTTTAGATGCTCACAGACTTGATTAGCAACAATTTTCTCAAGGACTTTGGATATGAAAGGAAGGTTAGATATAGGTCTGTAATTCACCAAGTCATCTTGATCAAGGGAAGGTTTCTTGAGTAAAGGTTTAATTATAGCTATTTTAAATTCTTGTGGTACGTATCCGTTTACTAAGGATAGATTCATCATATCCAAAATGGGGCCAGGAACCAAATGGAACACTTCTTTAAATAATTTGGTTGGGATTGGGTCCAACATACAAGTTGAAGGTTTAGATGAGGCTAATATTTTGATAATTCCGAAAGCTCGACTGAATCAAAACAGCCTAAGCACAAATGAGGTTCTACAGTTCTTTCCGATGCCACCTCATTTACTGAGGAAAAATTTATCATGTTTGGGAGGATGCCAATGATTTTATTTTTAATAGAATTAATTTTATTTATGAAGAATCCAATAAAATCATCACTGCTAACAGCTGGGGGAATAGTTGGCTCAACAGAGCTATGACTCTGTGTAAGTTTGGCAACTGTACTAAAAAGAAACCTAGGATTGTTTTTATTCGCCTCTATTAATGATGAAAAATATGCTGTTCTAGCTTGTCAAAGGGTCTTTTTATACAGCAGTAGACTGTTATTCGAGGTTAAGTAGGAATCCTCTAGATGTGTAGAGCGCCATTTTCTCTCCAACTTCCTAGTATTCTGCTTTAAAGTATGCAACTCTGCGTTAAACCAAGGAGTCAGCCTCTCATGGCTAGCCACTTTCTTTTTTAAGGGGGCTACACTATCTAATGCCAAATGCAATGAGGACGTAATGCTGTAAACCAGACCATCAATTTCTGAAGGGTTAGAGATAGAATTGCTGCCATCCACTGTGTTACTCTGAGACACTGAGGAAAGTAAGAACGGAACAGATTCTTTAAAAATTGTTACAGCATTGTCTGATAAAGCTCTACTATAATGAAATTTTCTTTCAGATTTAAGATGGTCAGTTTAAGTAAATTCAAAAGTTATTAAGAAGTGGTCAGACAGGACCGGGTTATGTGGGTGGACTGTTATTTCCTCACACTCAATACTGCATGTCAGTACAAGGTCCAAAGTGTGTTTGCCTGAGTGGGTCGATCCCTGTACTTTTAGAGTAAAGCCAATTGAGTCTAAAATAACATCAAAGTCTACATTTAGGGTATCACTTTCAGTATCCACATGACTATTGAAGTCCCCCACTATAATGACCGTATCAGTATTTAATTCTAATACTATACTTTTAAAGATTGTTAACAACCTCAGATGTAACCTGGATTCTGACCTGGTGCTGCTGGATCTTAGTGCCGCCTTTGATACAGTAGATCACCAGATTTTATTAAACAGACTTAGGAGTCTGGTTGGCCTCTCAGGTACAGTTTTAAAATGGTTTTACTCCTATCTCACAGATAGATGATTTTTGGTCCTCTGAAATCCATGAAATCAAATGTGGGGTTCCCCAAGGAAAAATTTTAGGCCCAATACTTTTTAATTTCTACATGCTGCCACTTGGGGACGTCATCAGGAGACACAGTGTTGGTTTTCACAGCTATGCTGATGATACACAGCTTTACATCGCCGTGTCTCCTGATGACCTAAAGCCAGTAAACACCCTTTTAAACTGTATTTCATATATAAAGTCATGGATGGCAGATAACTTTTTACAGCTCAACCAGGATAAAACTGAAGTTTTAATCATCGGTCCTAAAGACAAGAGAGAGATAATTTTACCAAAAGTGAAAAATTTGAATTCGTCTCAGTGTGTGAGAAATCTGGGAGTTCTTTTTGACTCTGAGCTGAATTTTATTCCACACATTAAAAATCTAACCAAAACAGGATTTTATCATCTTATGAACATCACCAGAGTCCACCCTTTTCTGTCTCTTGCCATCACGGAGGTGCTGATGCATGCTTTTGTATCCAGTAGACTAGATTACTGTAATGCCCTGCTCTCTGGTCTTCCTAAAAAGTCTACTTCATTGCACTGGCGGACATGGGTTACTGGCCTGGTGGCCGTGCTGCGCCTGGGTAGGGTCTGGGGTGGGCCTGGGGATTCGGGGCTCGGGGGCGCCGCGCCCCCTAGCTGTGGTCCTGGCGTGGGGTCGGCCGGCGTGGGGTCTCTGTTGGCTGTGGGGGTCGTGGCCGGCCAGCGGCCGGCATGTGCAGTCGCCTCTCTCTTTTTCTCTGGGCCGATTGCCATCGCCAGTCCCTGTATGGCGTCTCGCCTTGTTTGCTGGTTGGGGTCCCTGGCTGCTGGTCGCGGCGGCTGGGTGGCGTTTCTGGGCCGGATCAGTCCTTTTTTGCACTGGACTTGGCTCCTGGGTCTTGGTCTTTGTGTGGGGCGCTGGGGTTGGGCATTTGGCCGGGTTCGGTCGGACTTGCGGGTGGACTGGGTGTGCAGGGCAGGTGGGTGGGGCGCTGGGTTTGGTCTCCTGCCGGGCTGTTGAGCAACAGTGGTCGCTCCACAAAGAATGAGGCTGGTGGATGTCGGCCTGGTGGGTCGGCCGCCCGGCTCATCGGTTTGCTCCTGGTCTGGGCAGGTACGTCGACGTGGTTCGGGCTACGGGGGCCTCCGGTGTGCGGGGGCCGTGGGCTCGTCACTGCTGCCCCCCGGGCCCCTGCATAGTGGCCCCTGGATGTTCCCCTGGGGTTCTCCTTTGCTCCTCTCTTGGGGGATGCGGTCGGCCCCGCCCGGGTCCGCCTGGGGCTCTGGCGGTCCTTTGGACGTCTTTGCTCCGATCTCCTTCATGTCTGCATCGATTCCTGGGAGACGGATTGATGTCTGCTCTCTGGTGTTTAAGGAAATATTCTTGGGCTGAGGTTATCATTACTAGAGCTTGATTAATCGGTACCATGAGTTTTTCTGTGACATTGTTGTTGTATTTTTATATCTATTTTTGTGTGATGTGGTTGTGTAATTCTTAGTTCACAATGTTTGGTTGGTTTTGTCGATGTTCCTTTTTCGTGTTTTGTTTTGTTTTTCCCCCTCTCTCTGCCGTCCTGTGGGTATGGAGGCAGACTTCAATGTCTTCCTGTGTTTTCTTTGTTCCCCTTCCTCTCTTGTATTTTCAACTCAGCCTCTCTCTTGACTTTTTGTTTCCTACCTCTCTTCTTCATCTTCCTTCTTTCTTCTCCTTAATTTTCCGTCTCCGTGTCCATAACATCAGGAAATAAAAACCCCATCAATTCATAATAAAGATTTTTCACACATATATCAAGTGGAGTACCATAGCAAAAGCTGTACTGCTCCGCTTGTGAAAGTAAATCTGTTGGGCTTCTACGTGGTACTCAGACACCAATTCTGAGCTCCACACTGCCAAACAGGACACGTAAAAAAAAAAAAAAAGTCTACTTCATCCCTACAACTTCTCCAGAACTCAGCGGTACGTGTTCTGACGAAGGACTAGAGGTCGGGAACACATTACACCAGTTTTAAAATCGCTGCATTGGCTCCCCATGCGTTTAATTGATTTTAAGGTTCTTTTAGTTGTTTATAAATGTCTTAATGGTCTTGGGCCTTCTTATTTATCAGACCTGCTTTTAAATTATGAACCCTCGCGGAACCTGAGGTCCTCTGGTACCGGTCTTTTAATTGTTCCTAAAGTCAGGACTAAGACTTATGGTGAGGCCTTGTTCCACCATTATGGTTCTCGTCTGTGGAACAGCCTGCCGGAGAACCACAGGGCTGCAGAGACTGTTCATGTTTTTAAAAAGAGACTCAAGACCTACCTTTTTAGCTTAGCTTTTAAGTGAATTTTTATCTATTTATCTAATTATTTATCTATTTACTTATTCATTTATCTATTTATTTATTTTGTTTTACACATTTTTAATTCCTTTATTTTTATTTTTTGTTCTGTTTTAGGATGTTATTTTTATGAACTTTTCTGTGTGTATTTTTATTCTTTGATACAATATAATTTTCTGAATTTTTTTACATTCTGTCTCTCATAGTTGAAGTGTACCTATGATGAAAATTACAGACCTCTTTCATCTTTTTAAGTGGGAAAACTTGCACAATTGGTGGCTGACAAAGTTTTACTCTTCAAAAAGTCAATGAAATTACTCTTCTTACATAGTGATGCCCCACTAGAAATGATAGCTCAGCACATTGTCTGCAGACTCCTGGCAGTTACACTAGATGAAACATATGTCATTTACTGTATCCAGTTATGACTCACAATAGCTATTTTCAGTACTGTCCCAGAGCGCAGAGCAAACAGCCTGTTCTTTCTATCCCACTGAATTAAGGGGGGTGAGGGGCTATTTAAAACAAAGCTGTCTTTTTGGTGTGAGACTGGAAAATGGCACTCACTGGATTTCACTTTTGTGCTCCTATGTATCATGAGCTTGTCTGTGAAAGTTAACAAGTTAACTATTTATTATATTTAAGTTCTGTTCTGTACTGATATAAGAACAAGGGTTTTATTTTTCCTAAACAAATGCTGTGATGGAAAAAAAACATTACTTTAAAGGTTGGACATGGAACATGAACACTATAGCGACATCTAGTGGGTCTAAGTTGTAGCTACAACAATAGAAAAATAATTCCAGCTGTTGGGTTGCCTGGTTTGCTGCCAATACGCCCAGTGACCAGCCTGAACTGTGTCCAGTGAGGAATGTATTTTAGAGCAGTTTAAATGACAGCTAAAGTTAGCAAGTGACTTAGCTTACCGATCCAGGAGGAAAGTCGCAGTTTCCGCGTGTGTTCGACGCCATGGACATGTTTTATGTGGGTCCATCTAGTGTAGGCTTCCCCTAAAACTACTCTGTTCTCCGGTCACTCCTCTCCTGAGACGGATAACGATATCTCCTCCAGGGCTCTGAAGCTGGTGCTTGACTTACAGACTCAGCCATTTTTCCCAATACCAGCCGAATTGTACCGACCACATAGTTGGATCATATAGACCGTATCTCGCACCCCGCGGCCGTTACCGGCGGTAGGTGTAAACATTACGTCATTATCGTGCCGTTAAAATTTATATTTTATTATATTTTAATTATATTTTATTATATTTTAATTCAAATTATTTCATTTTGCACCATTTGAAACACCAGTGGAGGTATTGTTATTTTTATTTTTTAAAATAGCTTTTTATGAAAAAGTTCCATATTCAACCTTTAACTACCTGTGGAGTTAAGGATCCTGAAATTATTACTTTGCCACTTGGATGTAATGTGGTTGGCACAACTGCACTTATGGCTGCAAAAATGTCAGGTTAATATTTTGTTTTATTAAAGGTTATATTTGGGCATCTCAAGTAATTTAACTTGGGATACTTACAATTTAACCCGGAATACAAGTTGGAATATTGTTTTTGATATATCAAGCTTAGCCTTAAAAGCACAAAGTATAACTGTCTATTAGCAAAAGAAACTAATGATGTTTTTTTATAGTAAGGATGGAGTACTAGAACTAGAAGACTGATAAATAATAAATGATAATAAAGGAATTAATCTTTTTATTTTTGCTTCCTAAGTGTTATTACCGTGATCATTTTAGGAGAAGTCTTTCACATCCCAGATTTTGTCTTTGTGGAAATTGTTTATGGTAGCACATTCTTTTGTGGCAGAGGAACAACATTAGAAGAGGTGAGAAGGATCACAGTTTCCTGATGGATCAATAAAATATGACATTATGCTGCATCTCCTAGTTTACATAATAGGAGGTCTTTAGCAGAACATCTTAGCCAAAAACTGTGATTTGGTTAAGAATCATGGCCTGATTGGTTCACAGTTAGATAGTTGACTCCAACAGTCTGCATAGGTAGCGCATAATATCCACTTAAAATGGGTTTATTTACTGCAGGTTTCAGTATGGTAAAGCCAGAGGATCTTGCAAATTGTAAAATTATTGTCACGCTGCCCTATTCACTCCTCCTCATTGTCCTCACCTGTGTCTCCCAAATCATTCACACCTGATCCTACTCACCTCCTGTCTTTATAAACCATCACTTCTCTCCACTCAGTGCGGGATCATTAATTACTATTGTTGTCTCTATCTCCATGGTGTGTCGTCTTCCCGTCTCGCCGTTCCTGCCCGATGTCCAGTATCTCCGTTCCTTGCCGTCCTCTTCATCGTCACCATCACCTCCTCCTTTAATAAACATCCTGCACCTTCCCTCAGCGTCTGCGTTTGGGTCCACTCTCCACACACATTCCTGACAATTATATATATATATATATATATATATATATATATATATATATATATATATATATATATATATGCTAGGTTATTTTTTAGTACAGTTGCCAGAATCATAGCTCTGTTGAGCCAACTACTCCCCTAGCTATAAAAAGACCCTTCGACAAGCTAGAACAGCATATGTTTCATAATTAATAGAGGCGAATAAAAACAATCCTAGGTTTCTTTTTAGTACAGTTGCCAAACTTTCACAGAGTCATAGCTCTGTTGAGCCAACTATTCCCCCAGCTCTTAGCAGTAATAACTTTATTGGATTATTCATAAATAAAATGCATTCTTTTAAAAAATAACATCATTGGCATCCTCCCAAACATGATTACTTCTTTCTCAGTAAGTCAGGCAACATCGGAGAGAACTGTAGAACCTCATTTGTGTTTGGACTGTTTTGATTCAGTCGAACTTTCTGAATCTAAAAAAAATATTAACCTCATCTAAACCTTCAACTTGTATGTTGGACCCAGTCCAAACCAAATAATTTAAGGAAGTGTTCCCTTTGGTTCCTGGCCCCATTTTAGATATGATGAATCTATCCTTAGTAAATGGATATGTACTACAGGAATTTTAAATTGCTGTAATTAAACCTTTATTTAAGAAACCTTCCCTTGATCAAGATGACTTAGTTAATTACAGACCGATATGTAACCTTTCTTTAGTATCTAAAACCTGCTGGCTAATGAAGGAGAAGCAGCCTCTCCCAACCTCTCCTGATCTCTAGCCGTATTCTCTCTTATTTTCATTTCTTAGCTTTTCTTGGCTTTTTTCTTAGTTACTTTATACACCCAGCCTCTGGAGTCACTTTATTAAACCGGATCTCTTTCTTGGATTACTCTCTGAAGAACTTGATTACCAAAATGGGGTTTTGCTCAGCTGAGGACTTTGAGAAACTGCTCCAGAGAGCTGAAACAATCGAGAGGAAGCTACACCATCTTCAAATTAATTTTGATCTAAACACTGGATATGGAAATGAGACAACTTTACCGATGACTACAGGCAGGGAGGAATAACCTGGCAGCCCGGTGTTATCTCGGTCCAACAGTCTCGTACAGAAGCCAGAGAACAACGCTACTCCTTTGGCCAAAAGGCATTTACGGGTAGAACACCCAATTCCCAATTCGACGTAGACTGGCCGGCTTTGAAGCGCACTGAATCTACACCTGCTTTTTCTGCTCCCAGTAAGAAGAAACAACAAAACCTACAACCCAGAGCAGTAGATATCACTCCCCCTAGAATCCGTCTGAGAAACAGATTTGTCGCCCTCAGTTCCCCGAAAGACAACACAGCCCCTGGGACCAGTCAAGGCCACCAGGAGAAATCCATCCACATGAAGCGGACACATAAGAAACCAAGAAACCCCCCAGCAAAATTCTCATCATACATGATGGCTCTATTAATGGTGCTGAAGAGTTCTGTAGGCAGAACACTAGCGTTATCAGCTGCCCCAAAAATACAGTGAGAGAAATATCAGAAAAAATTCAGACGATTTTGGATCAACATCCCAAAACTTGTTATTCACACAGGTGCAAAGGCTGTTGCCAAAAAGCAATCTGAAGTTCTCAAAGCTGATTTTTTTTTATCTGCTACAGCGACTTGGTGGACTTAACATAAACATCTTTATCAGCGGACCAATCCCTGTAGGGAATGATGAAAGGTAGTCGACTTCGCATGCTGCATAAATGGTTGAAGAGAAAATTTGTTGAAAAATCGATCCCATTTATTAATAACTTTAAAATATTTGGATGTGCAAAGCACTTGTTCAAGTCAAGTGAGCGTTATCTTAACAGAGCTGGACTGAGACTATTGACCTCAAACATTTTTTCTGTTATGTGAATAAACACCCCAGAACTGACCTTGGAGCACGGCCTGTTGATACTTCCAGAGAAAAAACATTTCCCGACACAGACAAACTGAATATTACATCATCCCAGACAGCTGTACAGCCCGACAGAGAACAAACACTTCAAGCTAGTATTCCAATGCCTTCAGACTCATTGACACCTAATGACTCTCCGTTTAGAGATTTCTCAGACAGACTGAAAGCACAAATTAGAATTGGATCACAACTAACACCGAAATTTGGACTACATCAGTCTCCTGGGACAAACATTGGTTGTACTCTGCACATGCCTGAACTGGTAATCACGGACATCTGATGTGCAAGGGAACTGAACAGTAATACCACTCCCACAGTCTTCCAGAAAACGTCCAGGCACCCCCCAAAAAGTTATTATTAGCAAGAGAAAACAAAAAATTAAAGCCAAACACACTTATAATAAAACAAATCTCAAACTGATCACCTGTCAGAAGGTTCAGCTACTGATTATCACATCACTTAAGTTAGCTTTATTAAATATTAGGTCTCTTTCAGGAAAGTCACTCCTAATCAATGAATTCATCACTGAACATAAAATACATGCCCTTTTTTATCAGAAACATGGCTAACTGTAAAAAAGCGTTTTCTCAGGGACAGTTCTGTTTAAACCTTTAAAAGTATTTACCCTTCCACCACATCCCCCCCATCTCCCAACTCAGTAAGTAAGCTGGTAGATAATTTCCTTGTTAAAATCTCAGAAATCATTGATTCCATTGCTCCGACTAAAGTGAAAGAAGTCTCAGGTAGAAAGAAGTCTCCATGGACTAGTGATCCACTGGTACATAGTGAAAAAAGGGAGTGTCGACGAGCCAAGAGAAAATGGCGGACAACTCAACTCCAGGTTCATTGTGAGATCTACAAAGAGAGACTGAACAGATATCCCTTAACTTTAAAAGAAGCTAGGGAATCATTATTTTCTAAACTAATTACCAGAAACATTAATAATGCAGAGACTCTGTTTGCAACAGTGGAAAGACTAATTAATCCTCCAGTGACAGTAGCCCCTGAACTAAACTCTACCAGGGCCTGTAATGAATTTGCCAACTTTTTCACTGAAAAGATTCTAACGATTTTCTTCAGAACAAACAGAAATCACATGTAGGGTGCCCCAGGGCTCCTTCCTGGGGTCCCTCTTATTTTATATCTACATGCTCCCACTAGCCCAGATTATAACAACCAATAAGATTAGCTACCATAACTATGCAGATGATACTCAGCTATACATTACGATGTCACCAGGTGACTTTGAACCCATCCAAATGCTAAGTAAATGTATCGAGCAAATCAATGGATGGATGTGTCATAACTTCTTCCAATTGAACAGAAACAAAACAGAATTACTTTTCGACCTAAAGAGGAACGATTAACAGTCAGCACACAGCTTCAATAAATACAGCTAGAAACTACTGATCAGGCCTGAAATCTACAGACTTGGGTATGAAAAATTTCCGCTATTTGACAACTTGCAGTCCGCTTTCAGCCGAAGATAATTCAGTTGCCAGCTGACTATCAGCCGATTGTATCACAGGGTAACACACCCACTTTCCCAAGGCTTAATTTTTTCAAAGTGTGTAACTGCAGGATGTCACCAAAGGATGTCGCCACAAGAGCCCCACGTGCCTGAGACACTCAGCTTTTTCCAAAGTGGAGACCAAATGATGGCCCACAGATAACAAAGTGGCAGCGAACTGCTTGTCACCATATGCTGCGCCCTCAGAAATACGTGCACAACCATTGTGTGACTTTTGCCATGAGAAGAAACACACATTTTCACATGTTCTTTATGCATGTTTTCTGTGAATAAACACCTGAAACTCTATAAGGTTCATGTTGTTTATTAATTAGTCAGTTTTTTGGCAGGTAAAAGAATACCACCGATTTGGTAGGCTACAATTCTTCACATAAATGACAAAACAGGGTGTAGGGAACTAGACAGACAAAAACAAGAATAAACAATGAAGTCCACACGGAGTGGCCGAAGTGTTTAACGGTGTTTAATAATTACCCATAATAATCCCATAATACTCCATCCAAAATACTCCAGTTCCATATTGCCTAGTAACCGCAGATATTCCTTAACTAATCTTCTCCAGTTAAACGAAATAATTAGCCTAAACTAAGTTTTTTTTTAATATATTTAATTAAATTAATCATCAAAAAAAATTTTTTTATAATTTCATTTTTTTAAATGTGCCGGAAATTTTATTTTTATTAGTCCTGACGTTTTAAACAGAAGGCTTGGCTGAGCGAATAAAAGATTTAACTGTAGGCTATCACTATTTTTGTTGAATAGATTTTTGTACATTAACTGGGTTCTAGAGGCAGTTTATAACTTTCAGGAAGCTGAGTTTGATCAGGAGATTATTCCATCGGGTGCTCTCATGTCCGCTCTGTTTACGCATCTCTGTTAGCTCGGTAATTTGCACAATAAGGCTTGTGTAGTTGTGTCTAATTGTATGCACTTGTAGGAGTTATTTGGTACGTTTAAGTTAGCTACTGTAGGCTACTCTGTCTTTTGCACATAGCAAGATGTAGGCTAAAGGCTAAAACTCCCCACATGGATTTGGGCAACAAAATGGAAAGGGTGTGTGGCTGTGAGCCATCTCTTGGTCAACCATTCCAAAAAATCAATCAATCAATCAATCAATCAATCAATCAATCAATCAATCAATCAATCAATCAATCAATCAATCAATCAATCAATCAATCAATCAATCAATCATCTATCTATCTATCTATCTATCTATCTATCTATCTATCTATCTATCTATCTATCTATCTATCTATCTATCTATCTATCTATCTATCTATCTATCTATCTATCTATCTATCTATCTATCTATCTATCTATCTATCTATCTATCTATCTATCTATCTATCTATCTATCTATTGACGAGATAGAAATTCTGTTAATGTTGTAGGAGGGTTTAATTCTGTAGTGTATGTGACAACACTTAGAAACAGTGAACAATCAAGAAGAATGTGGTACATCATGTGTTCCTTATGTATAGAAACTGACCATTCTATGAACGAAAATCTATGTGGGAGGAGTTTCATGCAAACTTGTTTCAATAAAGACTTTGAGCTGACATAGATCTGGGCTCAGTTACTAGAACTGAGTCCAACGAACGATGTCTCGCTGTTAAAATATATACAGGACACGTTTAAAAAAAATATATATATAAAAAATATATATATATATAATTGTTGTTTGTTGTTCTTATTGCTCCTTTTTACAGAAATGAACGAGCACGCGGGAAGGTGAAATGAGAGCCCAGGGTCATAAATTAAATGTGTGTCTGTTCCTTTAAGAGAGGCTTTAAATTAGAGTGAAAACACCTTTCCAACAAAATGGTGACCCCGACGTGATTTCTGGAGGAGCAAAGGAAAACGTGAATTTTGGAAATTGTTGCGATCAGCAGACACTGGAGATCGGAGGACGGAAGTGACCCAGGTCTGAAGTTATTTGGTAAGCGCTGACACACGAGGCGCAAAATTGACTAATCTAAAATTTTGTTCTGTCTTTAGTTCTCCTGTAAATGTTGATTTCTGTTTCCGCTGAGGTAAATAGACGCCGACCGGGTCGGTAAACTCAGGGTGTGGCCGGACCTAAGGTAAGCTAGGACGCTTCTTACTGAAAGCCTGCGTGTTCGGAACCGTAGGAAGGCTGAGTGTGAATCAGCTCGTGGATTGAGAAACCACGGAATGTCTAAAAAAAGAAAACTCAGAGATCAGAGAGTGATTTTAACCCTGGCATTTCTTGTTCCTTTGAGCAGACTGGATCTCCCGGAGGAACCGCAGGTTGCTGAGAGCCCGTGCACGGCCTGGTTCGGAACCAGTATCAAAGTCCTCCACCTCAC
The DNA here is from genome assembly GCA_963556495.2 of Valencia hispanica. Classification (NCBI taxonomy): domain Eukaryota; kingdom Metazoa; phylum Chordata; class Actinopteri; order Cyprinodontiformes; family Valenciidae; genus Valencia; species Valencia hispanica. The sequence goes on along the minus strand of OY747713.1, from coordinate 54,023,567 downwards.
CATTAGGTTAAAAAAAAGGAGGTTCCTTCCCGGAGCAACAGTTTGATGACGGGACACAGGGACAAAAAAAGCCAGTGAGTACAAAATTTGATGCATGAAGGAATAAAAAATAAGATTAAAGATAACAAGTTCCGGGACCTTTGTAATGCAAGTTTGTGTTTTGCAAATAAAGATCGGGGATCTTTGCGTGATGACCAGGGATCTCACAATGAAAATCCATGTTAAAGGAGTTGGGACTCCAAAGCGTAAGAGATCTGGGATCTCAATTAAAATTAGGCCTAATGATCAAATGATAAATCATGTATAAATAATAATACTAGTAATGAAAAAACATGATAATAAATACATAATTATATTAATGTGTGATAAACCAGTTGTGTGACTGTGTATGTGTGTGTATGGAGATTTCTATGTTGAAACAGCTGTAGGCTGAAAGGAGTCTCATGGTTAGAAGATTGAGTAAATATCACTGCGATAAGATAAATAGATCAGATCAAAGTGAAATAAAAGCTGAATTTACTTCATTAACATGAGAATGATAAATATTTAAAAATGAAAAATAAAAACAGTAAAATGTAACTTATCGAAATATGGGGAAAAAATTGCAAAGAAGATTTAAAGGAGATGCAAAATTTATGTAAGAGAAAAGACAATACATTTCTTTTAAAATAAATAAAGATTATGAATTTGAAGGACGATTGACTGAGTAATTTTGCGCACTTAGTGTTGCGATATAAAATTAAATTAAAAAGATCAAAATTGAAGAATAGACATTTGGCATCTCAAACAAAGGAATTCCTCTGGAAGGAGCAAAGAAGAGAAAAAGGAGGGGTTCATGCGTGAAGCTGATGTGTTTTTTAGCACCTGGGAGGATAAAAAATGTTTTAAACTTTGTTTTCTCCTAAAGTTCCGCCGAAAGAAAAATAAAATAAAAGAGAAAACTCACTTCCATATTTTAAAAAATCCTATGAAGAGTAAGGTAAACTTTACTGTGATCTAAATGAATTATCTTTAACAAGCGACCCCCTTCCCTTCAAGGAAGGGCCGTTCTGATAATAAAAAAGACCCCTCCCTTCTATCCCCCAACAATGGGTCGTTAGTTGTTCTCTTAATAAACAAACCAACTGTGACGGGGTGCGACAGAAACAGGTAAAATGGACTTCCTGAGAAAGACTTGTTTGAAACCAGATTGATCATGTGTTTCAAAATTGTTAAAGGTTATCCAACTGCAGGAAGGCAGAAGGGAAGGAAAACACCTCCCCCCGCTAGCTGATAAGGAGGAGGATGTCTTATGAGCTGCGTGCAGCTCTCTATACAAAAGGTTGGGATTTCCAAGTGCAGCGGTAACTTTTACTCTATAATAATAATAATAAATAACTTAGCTAATATTTTTTATGATATTCATGGGATGTCTGTGAGATCTCTCATATAGTATAAAAGAAATGGTTTAACAATGACGGATTATGAGCAGAGTGATTTTATTTTGAAATTCAGGCGGATGTCTACAGGACCTGTGGGGAAGCGACAGCTGGGTGACTACCGGAATTTATTCTTTGTAACAGCTTCAGATGCTTGCTTTTAACATTTTAATGACAGATAAGATACATGTTGAAAGGAAACAATCTTGTGATGCGCTGGGTTAGAGACTGCAAAAAAGAGAAGAAATGTTCATTACGGGATTACCGTAGTAAAGAATGTAGTAACGCACTCCAAAATTCAACTTTAGTTACCGTAGCACACAGAGTAGAAGCGCACTTCAATATTTACACTCATTGGATTTGTTGCTAATTGGATGAAATTACTAGTCTGAATTAGCAGAAAAGATGTCTGGACCTACACCTGAGTTGAGAATGGTACCACGTTTTGGACATCTAGCAACAGACTCTTCCACATATAATCATAATAATAAGCTAATTTGTAGAATCTTTATGAAGGAGCAAATAAGCAGAGAGCAAGGAATAGAGATGTGAGGTTTTATTAAGGAAATATCAGTTGCTGATTATCTTATTGACAAAATTGTAGGAAGTTATTGAAGTCCAAGAGGACGAAATTATGAATTTAAAGGAATTTTGTTTTCCACAAAAAAAAATGAGATTGAGTTGTTAGAAAAATGAAATAAAAATAATAGATTTAGCTACAGGAAGAATCTGTAGTGGTAATTATTTTACCTCCAGACTGTTTTTTAATTTATTAGGAAGAGATTTCCTGTTTCACTTGAAGTTGGGCATGTTCTCTGTAGGGGATAAATTAATAATCCAAATTGTAGATTTTCATAAATTTCTTGAAACGGGACAGCCACCAAAGAATTGTTCTACTTGGAAAAAGAAAAATTAAAGTTCTAACTGAAGTTTGTAATCAGATGAAGATAAAATAATCATATTATTGTTACAGAAGATTCATATTGAACTTTGCATGTTTTTGGCATTTGGCCAACAATGAGGAAAAGGGGTATGGTGACCTCTAGTGACAAACTAATTAAAGCATTTCTTACGGACAATTCAATTCTCAAACTGATTAGTATGTGGACAAGAAGTGTGTCAGACATGGAAAAAAAGAAAAGCTTCTCATATAAAATTAAGAAACAGCTTTGAGCAAACAAAGGCTGTACTGAAGAAGCTCTATTTGGTAAGAAAAGATAATTTCTCCTAATGGATTTGTAAATTTAACAGTGAAACATTTAGATACACTAACTGTTGCAGAAATGTTGTTTAGAGAAATAATGCCTAGATTTGATATCCACAAATGATCTATAGTGGTAAAGGAACACATTTTGTGAATGAAATAATTGATAAAATAGGACAAAGATTATAGATCATTTTTAAGAGACAATTGGATTCTAAAAGCAGATTAAGAAAGGCCATGGATAAGACTAAACAGAATTGGAGATACTGTTTGGTTATGATAAAGTTATATATGAATATAACACCAAGTAACTGAACGGATTTGATGAGACCTTATCCTTCCTTCAGTTTGGTATATTAAAATAAGAGGAACAATTACAAACTGATTTATGACTTTATGATAAAAATGTTGCAAATTCAAAAAAAGCAATGGAAGAAACAGGACAAAAATTGTACATTGTCTTGATTTGGTAAACTATACATCCATATAATACCAAATTTGAATATTGGCCTTATTATATTTGAAATAATTTATGGGTGAGATATAGAATTCCTTAGATTGGTATACTCTCTTCTAAAAAAACAATGCGATTAAGATCTGGGAGTTTTCATGATCAAAATACCGATAATTACATAAGTTATAAATGCAAACTAATCATATGCCAGATGATCCTATATTCCTACAGGAAGAAGTGAGCTGAAAGTAGGTGACTGGATCCTGATTAAAAGCTGTAAATAGAAAATTGGTCATCACCCAGGTGAGAAGGGGCCATTCCAGGTATTTCTGACCACACCAACGGCTGTAGAGACTGAGTTAGATACACTTAACCCATTATAAAAAGCAGTGACCATTGCTAGATATAGGGAAAGCAGTCTAAGAAAAGTGGTGTTTAAGACTGATTCCAAAGGGAGGTGGAAAAATATGGTCCACTTGTCTCAACCTCAGTGAAGAGTACCAGGAGATCCACTTTTCTATAGAGACTGCTTGAAGGGAGAGATAGTAACGATGAAGGTTTTTCTGCTATTTCGTACTTTTATTTTTACAGCTTTTTGGTGGTGTTATTCCATAGACTCACAGAAGAATGACATATAGCACATGAGAATGCTGATTTATTTTATTGGTTCACTCAGAGAAAGACACACAGAAACCCATTTGAAACTAGCGTATGGTGAATATATGAAAGATATCTAGCAATTAAATAAAGCATTATTAACTGTTTTGTTTGTTCTCAGATGCCATATTCTGTAGGACATTTACCCAGATATGTAGAAGCTTTCACTAATCTTAATGATCTGTTTCCAGATGTTACACTCCTCTCCAGGATTTTGACAAATTCTGAGCGTGAAGTAAATGAACGAACAGGGAGTTATATGGGTAAAGATTTATATACTTCCATGACAAAAGTAAGGGTAAATTGGAGACTGGGACGACATGGGATTGATCTAAATAGTTAAAGCTGGACCAGTACACTTAAAACCTGACCAAAGATTTATTTGTTTTGAAAATGATTAAAATCTGACCACATTTTCATACCAATCTGGGTACATGGGAAAAAATATATCGTATGTGCTCCATTCTTCGTGAATGTGATGGGAACTTTTCTATGGACGACCTGCTGATTCTCTGCGGATTTTGGCTCTGACACAATTACCCTCAAAAAGAGAATGGTGGATGTGCTTCTGTTGAGACTTAAAGAGCATTCTTTCTTATATTTGCAGAGCAGATCCGACACAGCAGAAGGAGGAGGCGTGATATTTCAGCCCCTCATGGTCCCATCTGGACTCCGATATGCCCCCTAAACACAAATTATGGAGTGATGGAAATGAGGTCCTATTATTTTTTTTTCCATGGACCGGGGTGGGTAAGGTCATGTTATGATTGGACACATTAAATTATAGATTCAGTGGTTTTGTTAATTCTTCCCTGGCAGTTCTAAAAGGTATAGCAGCTGAGAGCTAGGAATTGAGCTTAACAACTGTAAATATACATGGAGATTCATCTACAATACAGGTGTTTATTGAACTATAACATCTCTCCGTAACAGGCTGCAAATCTAGTCACACCTGTTTAACAGGAGACTTATATAATTGGATGTTTCTGAAACAGTTCTGTCTCAGAAAAAGGGGAGACTCTCCAGGGAGGATATCCTTAGGCACTAGGGGAACTTAAATTTCAATTATTTTTTACCGAACAAAGCCTTTCAATTGGTTGCTTTAAAAGCATTTCAGATAAATGAAAAAACAAAATAAAAAACAGCATTTGTTTAGGGCTCAACAGTTTTTTGGTAAATAGGTTGAATTTATTGTTTTCTTTTATAAGTATTGGGCTTCATCAGCTCAGAAAAATGAATAACAATAGTCGGTGATGTGGTAAAATCTTATAAGACTATAGGTTTAATGAACTTAGGCTGTTAGCAGTGTAAATGAATAAAATTAGACTGATCCTTTTCTGCGGGTTGAGATTGAAAGCAGCAAATCATTTTTCTTTTGAGCGGTCTCTCATGCTCATCATGCCACTTGCACAATCCAAAAAGACCAGATGTTTCCTGTTTTCATCCTGTTTTGGCACCTTTGTGCGGTTGGTTCTTTTAGCACACAACCCATTCATCTTACCTTGTGGCATGTTTATGGATTTAGTCTTTGTTTGGAAGTTTTTATTTACATTATAACCCCTACTATATATTTTGAAGAAAAATTATTTATGGTCTAGGTTGTTCCAGTGTTGCTCATTTTTGATACAGGATTTTTAGAGTGCACTTTGCGTCAATGATGATTTTTGTGATTTACATACAGCAAAAGTATTAGCTTTTTCTACAGATAGACCTAGTTTGTAAGCAGTCTGGATAATAGTTTGATTTTGTGTTAGTGCGGCCCATCAGTGCGGCACTACTTAAGACTATGAGGTGAGTGAGGGATTTGATTAAAAAAAAGGACAAATGCATAAGAAATGAATCTCAAAACAGATACAATTATGGATAAACCAAACAGAAAAAGCAAATTAGTTGAAAGCTGTTCTTTTAGGCTTTGTTGACCAGGTGAGAGACCAGCAGCCAACCAGACCACGATCTCTCAGGTAATCAGACTAAAGAAATAGGCTGGAGCCAATGCACTCCCACTGAGGTGTCAGGACGCACCTGAGAGGACATCCAGGAGCAGCGAGCCAGAGCAGGTGCAGAACAGCAACCAGCAGACCACACAACCTACTTGAACCCTCTGCTGAGAGGTTTCCAACTTCAGCACACCAACTTCAGCTGAGACCCCTGCCAAAAGGGGCAGAACAATCCTCTGGTCTGCGTGCAGTCCTTAGAGCTTTCAAACTCAAGGCTAATGAAAAGATACATTTAGCTGCATATAGTTGATGTGCTGGCAACCTCTCACCTTAGGTCATAGAAGAGCGAGCCGGACGACCACAATTCCCGGCCAGAACAAGATGACTTGACTGCTGATCCGAAAAGTTCCAGAGAAGAAGGACTCAAAATTGATAAAATTGATTCTATAAGTGTGCTGCCTGACATTTTTACTTATATATAGTGATCTCTTATTTTTAAGAGATCAAAAGAGGGAGATGACGAGATAGAAATTCTGTTAATGTTGTATGAGGGTTTAATTCTGTAGTGTATGTGGCAACACTTAGAAACAGTGAACAATCAAGAAGAATGTGGTACATCATGTGTTCCTTATGTATAGAAACTGACCATTCTATGAAAGAAGATCTATGTGGGAGGAGTTTCATGCAAACTTGTTTCAATAAAGACTTTGAGCTGACATAGATCTGGGCTCAGTTACTAGAACTGAGTCCAGAGAACGATGTCTCGCTGTTATAATATATAATTGTTGTTTGTTGTTCTTATTGCTCCTTTTTACAGAAATGAACGAGCACCCGGGAAGGTGAAATGAGAGCCCAGGGTCATAAATTAAATGTGTGTCTGTTCCTTTAAGAGAGGCTTTAAATTAGAGTGAAAACACCTTTCCAACACTATCTATCTATCTAGTCATGTTATTTTGCTGTTTTTATTTTTTTCAAATTTTATTGAAACTTTGTAATAACAATACAATTATATATGAGAAGAGAAAGGAATTCAGTTATAGTAACATATGTAGGTACTGTACACATACAAAAAAGAAGAAAAATGCAACCAAAAGAAATACAGAAAAACTGAAAAATAAAAACACAGACACACTAAGGCTGTGGTCACACCTGGGTGAACCGGTTAAGCACAACCAGGTTCAAAAAGACGGCCTGAGGTCACACCAGCCATGTCGATAACGTGCCACTCTGCCGCAACGTCTAAAGACCCCATTTGCATGACAATGACTGCAATCGTGCTCTGAGGATCCGCGCTTCGGCCCGGAAAGATGGGGGGGGGGGGGGGGAGATTGGGAAACTGCTGTTCATTTCATCATATATATATATATATATATATATATATATATATATATATATATATATATATATATATATATATATATATATATATATATATATATATATTTTTTTTTTTATGTATGTATGTATGTATGTATGTAAGGAGAGAGTTAATTTCCATTTTAAAGGCAGAGAAAGATGGAGTTGATTTTTGCCATTTTTGCTTGTGGAGAAAAAATTTAGCATGTAAAGCCTAAAAACGTTTTCAAGTTCCAGGGAGTTGTTGGTGGGGTTTTCATAGTAAAACAGAAAATCTTTTAGGCTACAGTAAGACAATAGCAAGAATCAAACAAGCCAGAAATGTTGTTGCTACAACTTTAAATAAAGATTTTTAAAAAATTCAATCTGCCAATGCAAACAAGTTACAGTTCAAATGATTGATAAATCTTTGGGTCTTCTCACAGTAAAAAAACTGACTACTAACATGCGTCCACCCTAGCCCCTTCTCCGATTGCTTGTTAAAAACATTCCCTGAGGGCAGATGCGTCACACTGGCTTATTCACTCATATTGTTATCATATGATATACTTATATTGTTGTTATATTGCTATACTGATATTGTATATTAGCTTATTTTGTACAGCACTTTGATCAGCAATATAATCTACTTTATAAATGCTTTTTATGAACATCTCTGTAACCAAGTGCATAAGTCTTGCCCTGTGATGATTTAAACAAATAAGCTACACGTTTTACACTTAGATGACATTTATTAAGTAAATCTTGTCCATGATCCCATCAAAGAAACCCAATGGACCTGGACCCCTGCTTGAAATTAATCCCCACACATTCATTTTCAAAGGATGCTTTGGTGTAGGCCTACAAACTTCGTGATCTTTTCTATACAGACTAAATCTTGGGTAATGCTCTAATGCAACAGTCGATTCATCTGTGAACAACACATCATGCCATGTTTCGCCAGTCTGTAGCCATTGCAGTGCTTGTTGTAGTCTGGCCTCTTTGTTTTTGTCCTTAATCATTGGAGAGACACGGGCTTTTGTGTATTTCCATCCAAGTCTTCTGCGGGCACGGCATACGGTAGATGGACAAAGTTGCACTCCATCTTCCACTGCAATCTTGTCGCGCAAACCTCTGGAACTTAATTCAACGTTATGTGATAAAACATAATGTGATGAAATACAATGTGCACTTTGTATTTTATTCCAGTCATCAATACTAGAATGGAACACATTTAGTGATTAAACAAAGAGGTATTATAGAGAGATGGGAATAACTTGTTACAAAAATAGCCTGACGAAACAGTAATTTTGCAAGGCAATCACATGGCTCAACATAAGATATTTTTAGAGGAGAAATGTTGAAAAATGGCCCAATCTAAAACATAATGTAGTTTCAATTATAATAAGACTTAAAAGTCCATTTGAATCGCCTTTTTTTTCACTTTAAAAAAAAATCAAATTATCGACAACAGGGTTGATGTTATGGAAACATCATGGTCTACACAACACTGATGATTTACTTCCCAAGTCAGTACAGTAAGTAGTAGCCGGTAGTATTATTTTGTAGCTTACTTTATTAGTATTATTGTATCAGTGAAGGACATTCATCATTGCTATTCTATACTTGCATTATTGACAAAGATTTTCCTGAAGATTTTTTTTTTATTGAGACATAACATTGAGATAATAAATTATTAAAACCAACTGAGTCATGCTTGTCATATATATATATATATATATATATATATATATATATATATATATATATAAACACTGTTTTTCAATAAGATCATACTCAAAACAACATGCAAATGCCAACATTTTGCCAACATTTTACAAATTTAAAGTCTTGAATATGTTCAACAATAACAGTGAAGGACAGGCCAAATCACCCTAACCTCATCAGGATATAAGTAAGTTTAATTATTTAAAATTCTATTTGATTGATTTACTTTAATTTGATGTTATTTTATGGAAAGAAGACATGGCAATGTTATATTCTTAAAATACATATTAATTTTTATCAACTTTTTACTTTCTGTAACATAGAAAGTTCTCTTATATCGGATCTTCTGTTCCTTCTATGTTCTGCTCTGTCTTCTCAAACCCCCAGACGGTCGTGGCAGATGGCCGCCCCTACTGAGCCTGGTTCTGTTGGAGGTTTCTTCCTGTTAAAGGGGAGTTTTTCCTCTCCACTGTCGCTACATGCTTGCTCAGTATGAGGGATTGCTAAGTGCCTTGAGATGACATCTGTTGTGAATTGGCGCTATATAAATAAACTAAACTGAATTGAATTTGTTGTTATCGTAATTTTATGACTGATTACTTAAGAACAACAAAAGGCATCGATTCCATGGAATAACCCAGGTCTCAAATGAAGAAAGAAAATTCAAGCCAGCGTGATTCTTGAACCTCAGCTGTGAATCTGTGGAGAGAAAGAATGGAAATTGGCATCAAGGCACAATGATGAGCACATTAAATCTGAGAACTAAACTTCGTTTCTAACTCTTATGTCATACGCTTATTACATTCTTCTCAGAATTAAGAGAAAAGATTCAGATATAACCAGTGTTGGGGAGAATACTTTGTAAATGTATTGAGTTACAGAATACTGAATACCTGCTTTAAAATGTAATTTGTAACGTATTCCGGTACTTTGCTTAATACTGGTACTGTATTCCAAATACTTAGAATGCTCCCCCTTAAAAACAGCATTTAAGTCTATTAAAAAACAATATGCGTTGGTAGCTACACCCGCAGGAAAACAAAGGGCATATTGATGCTAAACATTGTGTACTGATTGGGAAAAAAAGAAATAGAACAATTTATTATTTTTGTTTATTTATCAAAGTGTAAACAGAACATTAATGTAATAAAGTGACAAAGTGCTTGAACATAGCACAGCATTACTGTCTGTAATATAAATATGCATTTTGCTTACCCTTTGAATTTCACAATTTGACAAGAAAAAAAAGACTATTGCGACTTTCTGTTTGTATAAACATGACGTTCATTTCACTCCAAATGGTGAGCTTTTATCCTCATCGCAGGAAACATCATCAAGCTAACGTCATTTCAGATAAAACGAACAGTGACACTATAACTGTGAGAAATGGCCTAAGTTACACGATACTGGTACTGTCAAATAATGCATACAGTCTATAAAAACAATTTAGGATACTTTAAGTTGTTTCTTCAGATTAGACGTTGAGTCTTTGGACGCAGCTAATAGGTTGTTCGCTCGCAAAAAAGATTGCACTGCACTGTTAAGAGTGCTCCCCCCTCTCCTTTTTTAGCGTGAAGAATTGCTCGAATTTCCAGGTAATTAATGCATTTTTTTCTTCACTGCTCGTAAGTTGATTCGGCTGCGGTTGTGGCTCCAACCACTCCAGTTCCTGGTCTGAATCAGTGACTGCAGGGCCAGCCTGTGGGATATGCTGTATAGACAAATGCTAAGGGCACCGTAGACCCTGAGGGCACCAGAGCCGCGGAAGAAACTTTCCGCTTTTGTTGTACGTCGTTGACGGTGCAACTAGTGGGGCAATAAAGAAATTTAAATGGCATTAACTTTTTATATACATTCTGACCATAACGCGACCAGGGGGTACTTGAAGGGATCAGACATACTTTTAGCTCACGGTCCAGAACAAAAAATGAGGCGCCGCAAAGCAGGATGGGAAACCACCTCCACCAATCAGACTTCTTTTACCCCCCATTCGGGTTTTTTTATTGCGTCAAAAAAAAGTTTAATTAATTAATTAACATTTAATTAATTACATTTAATTTAATTAATTTAATTTAACTAAATATGAATTGCTAATATAATTTGTATCTGAAAAAATACATTGTATATTATACACTATGGTCTACATCATGTATTTATCTCTAGGTTTCTCATTTATATAATTTCATTTTATTGTATTTTTTAAATCATGTGTTTATTATTAGACTGGTGTCACATACTCCTCTTCTGTCCCTCTGTTGCCTCCACATCACCAGCACAAACCAGCAGTGATGCAGCAGCATCAAGCGGACCTTCTGTTGCTCCAATAGACCCAGCTGACTGGCTTTGAATGTGCAATTGTTATATTTAAATAAAACAATGTCTAAAACAAAGCTAGTTTCTTGTGAGTATATGTACACTAGCAGTGCAAGTACTGTACTGCGATGCAAAGGGGCGCCACTTAAAATCTTGCCTAGGGCACCACAATGGTTAGGGCCGGGCCTGAGTGACTGTATATAGATCCTAATCTGAATCCATACCTGGCCACGATGGGGCGCGGATTTGACGTCAGAGAGAAGCGACAGTGTTATTGTTTGCAACGATGCGGTGGTGTGAAAGAAAATAAAAGGAGTGTGTTGCTCAGCTCCAAAGAGTATTATATTCGTGAGTCCTGACCACGAAAGTGTAAAACACACAAGTATTCCAATGGTATTATGAAAGTAACTGTATTCTAAATACCATGTTTAAAAATAGTAACTGTAACGGACTCGTAATTAGTATTCTAAATACGTAACGGCGTTACATGTATTCCGTTAATCCCCAACACTGGATATAACTTTGTCACAGGATGATGCTGGATTTTGCCCCTTGAGCCCCCTGCAGCACATAAATGTTATAAAAAACTACATGCTACTCCACGAGCTAACATTCACAAACTGTGGCAATAGGTCATTTGAAGATGACTGGGGGTCATATTTATCAAATCCTTCTCATTAGCTAGTGTGTCCAAGACAAGAACACATGATGGAGAAAACAATAGTAGGCCTATAATGTTTATGCTTATCCTTTTTCTTGGATCGTTTAATTTGTTCCTGTAAATGTGTTCTTTAGCAGTTAAATTAACAGTTGGATGATGTTAAAAATACTAAAATTAACTCTCCAACAACATATCTAATAAATCAGTCACTTATTAGCCTCACTACTACTAGCTTATACAATTATCAGTTCGGAAATACACCCAAAATTAGCATCCGCGGTAGTAGTGAGCAGTAATAAATCTGCTAACCCTAATTACTATTAAAAATAAAACTAGCCAAAGTTATACATCAAATAAATAGCATAGCTAGCATATTCGAGCAACGTTAATAGGCTACTCACCTTCAAACGTAAGGTCCTCATTACGCTCGATATTTAGATTTTCCGACTTGTCCTCATTGTTTACATCAGCTGATGTTCTGAGACGAAAAGCTTTTTTAAAAAAAATCTTTATTTAAAATTGTAGTAACAACATTTCAGTCTTTCCAGCTCACATTCGTTATAACAATAACGTATCCCATGAGAAATATAGTTATAGTGACATACTATCCGTTAAACATTTCTAAGTAAATGTTCATTACTGATATACATTTCTTGTTTGTAATTAAATTAAGATACTTAAAACAATAATCCACCTCTATCAAAAATAACTTAAATGATGGTGAAGAATTCTGAAATATACATTAATGAATATGAAACTTCCCTAACAAAATATAAAGGTTTACTATAGTACATAATTTATTTTCTTTGAAGTCAAAACAATTGATAATGTTCTTCCCCTCAATTATGATTTTGTGTCAACACTGAAATTTTCCCATCAGGTCTCTGAAAGCTGACCCGTCCACATAAAGTATCAAGTCAGGGTTCTGCAGGGGTGTGTCAGTCAAGTCAGGTCGTGGTGTACACAGTACCTCTAATTCTGCCTGGCAGTCATGGCGCTCCCCGTCATCATCCGTAGGCAGAAAACTGGCAGCATTTAGTCCCGTACACCTTCTCACTGTTATATTCGGCAAATTTAACAGAATTGAAGAATACCTTAACCATCTTGCTGCAGACAGGTGCGACGTTCTCTGTTCCAATAAAATAATTGCAACGTTATGTGGAACAAATACAGTGAGAGGAGAGTACATCTCTCTAGAGGTTAAAACAGCCTTTTCAGCTGCCGCAACTGAGACAAGCCGGGAGCCCAGCTGCAACTGGATCAGGTTTTGCATAGTAGTAAGCGACCGGACGTTTCAAACCACAATGTTCTTGCAAGAGCACAGAAACCATGCACCCATTTTTCTCATCAAACATCTGAAAAAAACGGTTTTGTGGGTCTGGGAGCGCCAGTGCTGGGGGGGATTGCAGTTCCCTCTTCAGTTCCTCAAATGCTTGCAATGCGTCAGGGCACCTCTGGATGGCGGCAGAGGCCATCATTTGTTTCTTGGTGAGCGGTTTAGGAATCTGCTGCACAGCTTTGATCCTTTTAGTAGACAAAGACTTTGAGCTTTTTGAGATAACGTGACCAAGAAAAGTGACCTCTGATTTCACAAACTGCAGTTTTGACAAACTAGCTTTATGTCCAAATCCAATCAAATGCCTCAACAAGGCAATAGTGTCTGTTTCACACTGTTATTCCGACGGTGCGCACAATAACAGATCATCCACATATTGAATCAGAACTGATCCGGGAGACAGTTCTAGTCCTTCCAAACTCTCTTTAAGTGCCATGTTAAAAATGGTAGGAGACTCGATGTACCCCTGTGGGAGGCGGGTAAACGTGTAACCTTTCCCTTCATACTCAAAAGCAAACCAGAACTGACTGTCCGGGTCTACTGGCACACTGAAGAACGCATTAGTTTGGTCAACAACTGAAAAATGAGTAGCTGAAGGTGGAACCTGTGACAGAATAGTACATGGGTTCGGCGAACTGGCGGTGCGAGGAATTATTGATTCATTGGTCCGTTTCAAATCTAATACAAAACGCCATTCTTCACCTGTTTCTCTGACTTTTTTTACTGGAAAAATCGGACTAGGGACTGGGCTAGTGCATCCGACAATTATCCCAGATTTGAACAGAGCATCAAACACTGGTTTTATTCCACGAACTGCTTCAGCCTTTAATGGGTACTGGTGTTGAACTGGACGAAAGGATGATTTTTGGTGTGATTTTGACAGGATTACAACCCTTAATTAAATGTTTTGCCCACAAATTAGATTAGATCCGCTGTAAGGGGAGGGGTATTGAGGGGTTGATTTCTGCCTGTTTTTCTGCATTTTTTTCATGTAGAAATGCGTGTGACAGCATCTCCTCAGAGTCATCAGTTAAATGAACTACTCTGGCGAGCTGCACTGTGCACTGAAATGGGCGTTTAAAAAGGTGTTTGTTCCCAATCAAAAACTGACTGAGCTCGGTGAACAAGTTTTTTCACAATTTCCCATTTCGCGACAGCCGGTTTAGAGAGAGAAATGTATAGATTTTCGTGAAATCGGTAAAGTGTTTGCTGTTCAGATCTGAGACATTCAGTGCAGCTGAATGTGTGTCCCAAACCACGGAAGTTATGTTCAATGTGTCTGTGTCTGAGCTAAACCATGTCTGCTCATACTCCGTGTCTGGTCCTGTAGAAGTGTGTGATGTGCAATGGAGGTCTCCTTCCGGCATACAAACAGATGCTGCACTCACCAGGTTCTGAGCCGAATCAAGGAGGGATTTTGATTTTGTACCTTCTATCAGCTTCCACTCATATTCATGTTTGAGGTCGTGAGGGCTGTATTTCACTACCGTCAACACTGAGTCCTCCTGAGCTGGTAAGACTTGGATGCCTTGTGGTGATGAAAAAAGAGTGATATTTAGTTTGCACATCAGGTCTCTTCCTAATAAATTTACAGGACATTGTTGAGAAATCAGAATACCGTGTTTGAAAGCTGGCCCCTCTCCCAGCTGACAGCGAAGAGGGTAGCTAAAACGTTATTTTACAACCTGACCGGAAGCGGAGATAGAAAAAACATGGTTGCCACTCATTTTTGGTTGTGGTTGTAGTTCCGTATTTTTCAGAACCGAATGGGTTGCTCCAGAGTCAACCATGAACTCCACAGATGATCCTGAAATTTTTAGAGACAGAATAGGTAAGGTCTTGTATGCTTCTGAAGTGAGATGAGCATACGTACCAGTTGGTGTTGTTTGTTCTTTCTCTAAATGCTCTTCCTAGCTGGTTCCAGCTGATTCGACGGGGGTAAGACGTATTGCGTTATTTCCTGTTATCACTGTTGCGCTCCCTGTAAACTGTTTGGTGTTCAGAGTCTCTTGAATTGATCTTATTTTCTCTCTGCTGAGCCCTTTCTAAGTTATTTTAGCACACAAGCACACTAAAACACACGTTTTGTGGTGGTGTACTTTACGTTTTGGGAACTCCTTGTGTTTCACACAGCTTTTCTTGGGGTGGTAAGGTCTCGCTAGCTTAGTTAGCTTAGCTTCATTGCGGCTATGGCTACTCTTCTCTCTCCTGTCTCTAACTCTTCTCTTCTCTCTTGCTCTCTCTGTCAGATGTTTAGTTACTTCCCTGCCTCCTTTAGTGATAATGGTAACTGTAATAAATGTAATATTTTTGTAGCTTTGGAGGCGAGGGTATCAGAATTAGAAGCACGGCTCCGCGCTGTTGAAAAACCAGCAGATAGCCGAAGCCCATTAGCCAGCGCGGAGCCAACAAGGATAGAACCCCCTAGCTGTCCTCCGGTAGAGCCCGCGCAGCCGGGACCTCAGGCTGGCTGGGTGACTGTACGTAGGAAGCATAGTTCTAGGACCCAGCCCATGGGCCACCACCAACCGGTCCACGTTTCTAACAGATTTTCCCCGCTCAGCGACACACCCGCTGAGAAACCGACCCTGGTAATTGGCAGCTCCATAGTCAGAAACGTGGCATTACAGACACCATTGACCATAGTCAAATGTTTGCCAGGGGCCAGAACGGTCGACATCAAATCCTACCTGAAACTGCTGGCTAAAGATAAGCGTAAATACAGTAAGATTGTTATTCACGCTGGCGGTAATGACACCCGGTTACGCCAATCGGAGGTCACTAAAATTAGTGTTGCTTCGGTGTGTAAGTTTGCCAAAACAATGTCAGACTCAGTAATCTTTTCTGGTCCCCTGCCTGATCAGACCAGTGACGACATTTTTAGCCGCATGCTGTCATTCCATCAATGGTTGTCTGGGTGGTGTCCTGCAAACGATGTGGGCTACACTGATAACTGGAGAACATTTTGGGGAAAACCTGGTCTGATCCGGAGAGACGGCATCCATCTCACTTTGGATGGAGCAGCTCTTCTTTCTAGGAATATGGCCGAATTTATTAGTCCTCCAAAACACTGACAACCCAGGGTCCAGACCAGGAAGCAGAGTCGTAGTTTAACCCACCTCTCTGCTGCTTCTGTACTGTTACCCCCCCATTACTCTATAGAAACAGTGTCTTGCCCACGGCCAAAATTAAATGGATTAAAAGTTAAGCCAACAAAAGCAAATTATGGAAATCTCATAAAAATAAATACAACTTTGACTGAACAGAAAAATAAATCTATCAAATGTGGCTTATTAAACATAAGATCTCTCTCCTCAAAGACTTTGTTAGTAAATGACTTGATTTGTGATAATCACATTGATTTCCTTTGTCTCACAGAAACCTGGTTGCAGCAGGAGGATTATGTCAGTATAAATGAGTCAACTCCTTCCAGTCATTTAAATTTTCACATTCCTAGAAATACTGGGCGAGGAGGAGGAGTTGCAACCATTTTTCGTTCTGATTTACTAATTCGTCCCAGACCAATTGATAGCTACAGTTCTTTTGAACATCTAACCCTTAATTTTCCTCATCCAAGTTGCAAAACATTAAGACCATTTTTGTTTGTGGTTTTGTATCGTCCACCAGGCCCTTACACTCAATTCTTGGATCAGATCTCACATTTTTTATCTGATTTAGTATTAAATACTGATAAGGTTATTATAGTGGGGGACTTCAATATTCATGTGGATACTGAAAGTGATAGACTAAATGCAGCCTTTAGTGCTATTTTAGACTCAATTGGCTTTACTCAAAAAGTACAGGGATCCACCCACTCGGGCAAACACACTTTGGACCTTGTACTGACATACGGTATTGAGTGTGAGGAAATAACAGTCCACCCACATAACCCGGTCCTGTCTGACCACTTCTTAATAACTTTTGAATTTACTTTAACTGACCATTTTAAATCTGAAAGAAAATTTCATTATAGTAGAGCTTTATCAGACAATGCTGTAACAATTTTAAAAGAATCTGTTCCATTCTTAATTTCCTTAGTGTCTCAGGGTAACACAGTGGATGGCAGCAATTCTATCTCTAACCCTTCAGAAATTGATGATCTGGTTCACAGCGTTACGTCCTCATTGCGTTTGGCATTAGATAGTGTAGCCCCCTTAAAAGAGAAAGTGGCTAGCCATAGGAGGCTGACTCCTTGGTTCAACGCAGAGTTGCGTACTTTAAAGCAGAATACTAGGAAGTTGGAGAGAAAATGGCGCTCTACACACCTAGAGGATTCCTATTTAACCTGGAATAACAGTCTACTGCTGTATAAAAGGACCCTTCGACAAGCTAGAACAGCATATTTTTCATCATTAATAGAGGCGAATAAAAACAATCCTAGGTTTCTTTTTAGTACAGTTGCCAAACTTACACAGAGTCATAGCTCTGTTGAGGCAACTATTCCCCCAGCTCTTAGCAGTGATGATTTTATGGGATTCTTCGTAAATAAAATTAATTCTATTAAAAATAAAATCATTGGCATCCTCCCAAACATGATTACTTCGTCCTCAGTAAATGAGGCAGTATCGGAAAGAACTGTAGATCCTCAGTTGTGCTTAGGCTGTTTTGATTCAGTCGAGATTTCGGAATTATCAAAAATATTAGCCTCATCTAAACCTTCAACTTGTATGTTGGACCCAATTCCAACCAAATTATTTAAAGAAGTGTTCCATTTGGTTCCTGGCCCCATTTTGGATATGATGAATCTATCCTTAGTAAACGGATACGTACCACGGGAATTTAAAATAGTTGTAATTAAACCTTTACTCAAGAAACCTTCCCTTGAGTTTGAGTCAGGTTTTAGAGCTCATCATAGCACTGAAACAGCACTGGTGAAGGTTACTAATGATATTTTCATGGCCTCAGATAATGGACTTGTGTCTGTTCTGGTTTTGTTAGATCTCAGTGCTGCTTTTGACACAGTCGATCATAATATTCTCTTAGAAAGGCTTGAACATGTTGCAGGGATCAAAGGAACAGCACTAGGCTGGTTTAAATCATATTTGTCTGATAGATTCCAGTTTGTTCATCTAAATGATAAATCTTCTTCACTCTCAAGAGTTACTTGTGGAGTTCCACAGGGTTCTGTGCTTGGACCAATTCTGTTCACCATATATATGCTCCCAATTGGTAGAATCATTAGACAGCATGGGATAAATTTCCACAGCTATGCAGATGATACACAACTATATTTATCCATAAATCCTGATGAACCCAGTCAGTTAGGTAGATTACAGGCATGTCTGGAAGACATCAAAACATGGATGACCCTAAACTTTTTGCTTTTAAATTCTGACGAAACAGAAGTTGCTGTCTTTGGACCAGAAGTTCTTAAACAGAAACTGATTAGCCAATCACTTCATCTGGATGGCATTAAATTGGCCCCCAGTAATAACGTAAAGAACCTCGGCGTTATTTTTGACCGAGACTTGACATTTAAATCCCATATTAAACAGGTTTCTAGGATTTATTTCTTTAACCTCCGGAATATTGCTAAAATTAGAAACATCCTGTCCAGGAGTGATGCTGAGAAACTAGTCCATGCATTTGTTACCTCAAGGCTGGACTACTGTAATTCTTTACTATCAGGTAGTCCACAAATCCATTAAAAGCCTTCAGTTGATCCAAAATGCGGCAGCAAGAGTTTTGATGAATATTAAAAAGAGAGATCACATTTCTCCTGTTTTAGCTTCCCTTCATTGACTCCCTGTTAAATCCAGAATAGAATTTAAGATCCTTCTTCTTACATACAAAGCCCTTAATAATTAAGCTCCATCATACATCAGAGATCTAATTGTTCCTTATGTTCCTAACAGAGCCCTTCGCTCTCAGACTGCAGGTTTACTTGTAGTTCCTAGGATTTCTAAAAGTAGAATGGGAGGCAGATCTTTTAGTTATCAGGCTCCTCTCCTGTGGAACCAGCTCCCAGCTTTAGTCCGTGAGGCAGACACTCTGTTTACTTTTAAGGCCAGGCTTAAAACTTTCCTTTTTGATAAAGCTTATAGTTAGAGTGGCTAAGGTCATCCTGAGATATCTCTGTAGTTATGCTGCTATAGGCTTAGACTGCTGGAGGACAGACTTACCAATTTTCTTCACTCTGCTACTTCCTTTTCTCCTACGACTCTCCAGTTGTATTACAGTACATTCTGTTATTTCGACTGTTAACTTTGTTTTCTCTCAGTGTTTTTCTCTCCATAGAAGATATACCTGGTCTGGTATCCTGCTTGGCTGCAATGCCCTGTTGGACAGGGGGCATCGACTGGGATGATGCTCCCAGTAACTGAACATCCACTGTGTCCTGTTATTAACTTTTTACTTTCTGTAACATAGAATGTTCTCTTATATCAGATCTTCTGTTCCTTGTGTGTTTCTGCTCTGTCTTCTCAAACCCCCAGACGGTCGTAGCAGATGGCCGCTCCTACTGAGCCTGGTTCTGTTGGAGGTTTCTTCCTGTTAAAGGGGAGTTTTTCCTCTCCACCGTCGCTACATGCTTGCTCAGTATGAGGGATTGCTGAAGGATTGCTGTGGTTGGAAATTCTGCATCAACGGGGCCCAACCTAACGCCAATGACTGACGCAATCTGCTGGGATTCCTTAAATAGGAAACTTTTTAACTGATTGGAATGTTTGTATAAATGTATTGAAATGACTTCTTGTTAAGTGCCGTGAGATGACATCTGTTGTGAATTGGCGCTATATAAATAAACTGAATTGAATTGAATTGAATAAATGTTCAATGGCTTCTGTAATCAAGTTGTGAGGGTTAGTTTTATTAGAGCAAAAGGCAGATTCTTCTATGCAAAGAGCAGAATTTTCATTGGAAATTGCAGATTTTTCCTTGGAAATTGGAGATTTTTCATTGTCAACAACAAGTTTTTTATCACAAAAAACTGTTTGTTTATCTCTTTCAATGTGATTGGATGTGTGTGTGTGTTTTTGTGCATGTAAGACCTGCAGATCCATCCGTGTGGGTGCTGAAGCCTGCCCACATTGGTCTTGAAACAGTTCAGAATAGTTCATTCCTTGGCCCAATCCAATATATTTATCAATTACCTCGGTCCGAAGTTCCGGAAGCAGCTGAGCCAGAATTCGATTGCAAAGCATCGACTCCCAGACCGAACCAAGTATCTCTTCTGGCTTTGTTAGTCCGCTGTGTCTCTCAAATGCTTCCTCCAGTCTGTGGAGAAAGTCACCCGCGGCCTCGTCCGGCCTTTGCTTTACAGCATGTAAAACGGTTACATTTGGCTTGGTGGGAAAACTCTTTATCAATTGCTTTACACAGTTTCATGATACTCATCGTTTGCTCCTCTTTCCTTAGCTGATGGCCCTTCAGCTGATGGCACCTCTTTCATGCAGATATTAGGGTCAGGTAAGCTCTCAGTTAGCTTGCTAGCATCTGCAGCTTTCAACTTCTTCTTTAGTACTCGTCTGATTTCTGCTCCCGTGGGACGGAATGACAAACAGAATTCCTCCAGCTCCGCAGCGAAGACTTTTCCGTTCCCCACGACTTCAGGGAGGCGTCCGATAGCGTCCTCCATGTCTCCGTTGTTGGCCCATTTATTCCTGCAACTTCCAACATGGGAGCCGACAAGATATAGCTAGCAGCTTGTAGTAGGCTTACCTCAGCAGGATTTTGCTCCATTGCGGTTCTGCCATCTTTTCCGCTCGTTCTGGAGGACGGGGGGGGGAACAAGATGGTAGCTTTTTTACAAATTGATTTGATGTGCGGTACTCTGGGTTGGTGGGCTGTGGCGCTGGGTCATCGGCGATTGGTGAATCAGGCTGGTGCTCTGGTTTGGGCTCTGCCTTTTGTGACGTTCTGGTGCGTGCCTCTGGTTGTCCCTGCCACCCATCATCTTTTTGACCCACCTCTGCTTGCTCGGGATTGGCTGCTTCTCCCTTCACTTCTTTCGTAGCCGTAGTTGATTGGTGCGTCGGTGGAGCACAGTCCAGATCCGGATCAAGCTTCGTCATGGAGAGCGTTTGTAGATCTCCAATCATCTCCTCGTCTGAAAAATAGGAAGGAGGTCTAGGCAGATTTTGTATAGATCTAACCGCCCCAGGACATGAAAGTCTGACATGTTCATTTGTTGATGTGAGATCAGCTGGCGTGGATGGTTGTTTCTGAAAATGTGTGTGCTTTTTATTGTGTTTACGTGTGGAGCGATCAGGTTTTAAAGACGTATTATCAGTTCTGCCAGTCGCAACCCTCCACCTAAATTTCTAAAACCGGCTTTTTGCTCGCAGCATTTTGCTTCATTCATCCAGGTCTCCCAACAACGTTTAAGCTTTTCAAAGTTTTTATAGTCAGTACCCCGCACAAACATAGTGTTTTTAAGCCGTTCCCATTCTAGGTCTATTTTGTTCCCAATATTTTCGAGTTCAGATACGTCTAAACTGCCCCCGATAGGGAAGTTCCACTCAGATATCCAGAAATTTACATTGTCCAGAATTTCTGTCCCGTACTTTTCAGCCATCAAACAACATATCTTACTGTCTTTTCCGGCGAAAAGAAAGCTATAAACTCACCCGCTGGTTAATTACTTGAGATTAATTAAACAGCCCCAGTTGGTTTAGAGAACCAAATCAGTCAGCACTCTTTCTTGTTGTCAAAGCACAGAAAAACACTTATTTATACTCTTTTTCAAAGCAAAAGTATATGAAAACCTCTTTTTTTCCCAACAGACTAATTAATTTTATGGAAAGAATCACTCTCACCGTTTCCCTTCTCTCAAGGAGAGACCGGGTTCGAATTCCAGGCGGCGGTCGGTCTGAAAGGAGAGAACCAAGTCCCTTCCTGCTCCTTAAGGCTATACGGAGGTTCGAAGGCCGGGGGCTGCTCCTCTCCAGGTCTTTTGTGACTTCTTGGTGGCTCTCTTCCAGTCCTTCCGCTCGCTGGAATCCACATTAGGCGCCAAAATTGTAATCGAAGTTCTTTAATAAAAGAGATGAGAGAGAATCCTTCAGATCCTCTGAGGTTTTAATACAGACTTGGTTGATCAAACAAGGAGGTACAGCGTTAACAGAGAAAATATGTGATACTGGCCTGCCTTCCAAAACAAGACACAGGATTATATAGGTTCAGTTATCATGAGCCTATCACCTATGATATTACAAACATTTCTCAGTTAGTGAGGATTTGACTCATTAGGTGTAGAAGATTTGATATAGAAGCATAATCAATGTATGTCAGGACGTTCTTAGACGTAAAAGAGAGTTGCCATGCCAACCCAGGCTGTAAGAGTCTGAATCAGCAGGTTTGTCCTGACCTAAATTCATACAAGGTCACATAATCAGATTGGTCACCATATCATAAAGAAAAGACACATAGTAACTATCAGTAACTATCAGTATGTAAACTACACAGTACAGATCATTCTTAACATTACATTTCTTCCACAATATGAACGTTACTAATGATATTCTCATGGCCTCACATAATGGACTTGTGTCTGTTCTGGTTTTTTTTCTTTTCTTTTTTTTTCTTTCTTTCTTTCAGAAAGTGGTGGTGCTGTAACAAGTTTTTTATTTTTATTTTTTATAAACGTGTCCTGTTTGGCAGTGTGGAGCTCAGAATTGGTGTCTGAGTACCAAGTAGAAGCCCAACAGATTTACTTTCACAAGCGGAGCAGTACAGCTTTTGCTATAGTACTCCACTTGATATATGTGTGAAAAATCTTTATTATGACTTGTTGGGGTTTTTATTTCCTGATGTTATGGACACGGAGACGGAAAATTAGGGAGAAGAAAGAAGGAAGATGAAGAAGAGAGGTAGGAAACAAAAAGTCAAGAGAGAGGGTGAGTTGAAAATACAAGAGAGGAAGGGGAACAAAGAAAACACAGGAAGACATTGAAGTCTGCCTCCATACCCACAGGATGGCAGAGAGAGGGGGAAAACAAAACAAAACACGAAAAAGGAACATCGACAAAACCAACCAACATTGTGAACTAAGAATTACACAACCACATCACACAAAAATAGATATAAAAATACAACAACAATGTCACAGAAAAACTCATGGTACCGATTAATCAAGCTCTAGTAATGATAACCTCAGCCCAAGAATATTTCCTTAAACACCAGAGACCCCACATCTATGTGTGTGTGTTAGCATGCTGGTGCATATAAGGATTCTCCATAAGAGTGTTTGATAGTTGGTGTGAGCAGACATCAATCCGTCTCCCAGGAATCGATGCAGACATGAAGGAGATCGGAGCAAAGACGTCCAAAGGACCGCCAGAGCCCCAGGCGGACCCGGGCGGGGCTGACCGCATCCCCCAAGAGAGGAGCAAAGGAGAACCCCAGGGGAACATCCAGCGGCCACTATGCAGGGGCCCGGGGGGCAGCAGTGACGAGCCCACGGGCCCCGCCGGCAACCGGCCGCGCCGGGGCGGGCCTGTCAACGGACCGGTCAACGGACCGGTCAACGGACCGGTCAACGGACCGGTCAACGGACCGGGGGAGCCGGGGCCCAGGGGCACCCCACCCCCTAGCAGGGACCCGACAAGGGGCTGGCCGACGAGGGCCCCCGGCACTGCAGGGGCCGGCACCTGGCACCTCTAAAAGAGGTGCCCCAACTAACCAAAGGAAGATATCGGCCCAGCGCATCGGCCGACCGACACACCGGCCGACCGACACACCGGCCCCCCCAGGCCCGGCCAGGGACGCACGAGGTCCGAACCGGATTGACCACCGATGCACCGGCAGGCAGGGGCCCCCGTCACCGGCGGGGGGTGACGGAGGGGAAATAGGCCCCCCATTAAGTGTAAGGCCTGAGGTGCGCCAGGCGAGGGGGCAGACCAAGATCCAACCTGACAGGTAGACAAAGACATACAGAAACAGTCATACGTTCCCTCCCTCTTAAACCCATACATTCTCACTGACTCACCACTCACTCACCAAGACACCCAAAAAAATGACGCTGTACCCTCACTCACACACCCCATGCACACTTTATGCTCCCAGGTCCAGGTACCGATGCCCCAGTAGAGCCACCAGCCCCGGACCCGGGAGGTGGACCCCCTACCTTCTAGGACGGAGACAAGCAGCCCGCCAAGGGCCCCACAGTGGCAAAGCAGCCCGACAGCCCAGGACCCCGACCAGACCTGTCCTCCTCCGGACCCCAAGCCCTGATGGCCCGTAGCGAACAGGGGTGTGAAAAGACCCCTAGCCTCCATCCTCCCGCTCGAGTATGGTGTTGATGCGTGTTGTTATAATGTGCATTTAAAACAGAGGGGTGGGATGTGGGGAAAGTAGCCACACATCCCCCAACCCCCACCCCGAGCCCTCAGTGTCTATATGTGGTTTAACAGTGGGCACCGGCACCAGAGGTGAAGCTGATTGTACCGCTCCCCCTCTGGATGCCGAAAAGTGTGCCCACCCCAAAGTCCCTACATATGTGTCATGTGAGAATGTTATAAGTTGGAGTGTCTAAGTTTTATATTAAAATTGGGACCCAGGACACCACGGGACCCCCAGACACCCCAGTGATGTGCCCATACCCCAAGACTCTATATGAGTGGTAAAGTGATGTAGCGGGTGGACAGAGGTGTTCGGGGATGGGGAGGGAAGGACTGGGAGACAAAATATCTTCCCAGGGAGCCAGCTCCCCCACTGACCCCAATAGGCACCGCTGTTCACCGGGATCCACCAGGGGAGGGAGGCCATGGCACGTTCGACCCGGGGCCCACGGCCACAGCACCACAAAGCCCCACGGACCCCAAGGCAGTCCCCCCAGCCCCATCCCAGAAGGGGAACTAAACCCACCCTGACATTCGCTCATAAAAACTGTAAAAGAAAAAAATACAAAAACTACTACAAATTAAAAACACATTTTAATTTAACCTTTAAAAACAAGCAAACACCGCATACCTGCAACGTCGAATTCCCACACCCAGTCATTCACTCACAGGGAACGTCTCTGATCCCGACCCTGCAGAATACATTAAAAATCAGACCACCATATACCATGTCCGACATTATAAAAAACATATTTACCGGATCAGCAGATTCAACAACACCCAAAGCTAACTGTGGGTCCAGCACACCTTGGCCACCCTACAGGAAACTTGCACGCCAAGTACACAGCCGCTTCCCCTTTTATAGGAGACGGCCCGGAGGCCAGAGCGACACCTCTCGGTGCCACCTGCTACACACTGTTGCTCAACGGCCCGGCAGGAGACCAAACCCAGCGCCCCACCCACCTGCCCTGCACGCCCACCACCCGGCCAGTCCACCCGCAAGTCCGACCGATCCCGGCCAAATGCCCAACCCCAGCGCCCCACACAAAGACCAAGACCCAGGAGCCAAGTCCAGTGCAAAAAAGGACTGATCCGGCCCAGAAACGCCACCCAGCCGCCGCGACCAGCAGCCAGGCACCCCAACCAGCAAACAAGGCGAGAAGCCATACAGGGACTGGCGATGACAATCGGCCCAGAGAAAAAGAGAAAGGCGGCTGCACATGCCGGCCGCCGGGCGGCCACGACCCCCACAGCCAACAGAGACCCCACGCTGGCCGACCCCAAGCCAGGACCACAGCTAGGGGGCGCTGCGCCCCCGAGCCCCGAATCCCCAGGCCCACCACATACCCTACCCAGGCGCAGCACGGCCACCAGCCCAGTAACCCATGTCCGCCAGTGCAACCCCCCCAAGGCACCGCATGCAGCCATCAGGAGTCACCACCCAAAGCCCAACCCCAGGCCAGCCACGACGTCCAGCGCCCCATCCGCCCAGTGATCCCCCCCCCCGGGGTCCCCCCCAGACGCCTCCAACCCCAAAACCCCCACATTAGCAATAGTGTCCCAAACGACAAAACCAAGTGTCCCCCACCCCCACTAGGTGATGGAGCCGATCAAAGGAGCCCAGAGAGATTGATCAGATATGGAGCCAGAGGCCGTCTCAAGACCAATATGGTCCAACAAGAGATTTCTATACTGATTAATATTAAGAGCTTTTTTATTTTTCCAGTTCAGGAGGATAGTTTTCTTAGCGATGCATAAGGCAATGTGAACCATTAGAACTGACTTTGTGTC
Source organism: Valencia hispanica (assembly GCA_963556495.2). NCBI lineage: Eukaryota > Metazoa > Chordata > Actinopteri > Cyprinodontiformes > Valenciidae > Valencia > Valencia hispanica. The sequence goes on along the minus strand of OY747713.1, from coordinate 53,997,454 downwards.
CATGGTGACATCATTTAAATTTCCTAACAGGTAAATTGAGGGAGATGGTGGGATGTTACATTTCAGATACTTTGATAAGTCCTCACATATCTGGCACCAAAATTTCTTAACAGGTGGACAGAACCAAAGCGCATGAACATAAGTATCTGGTATTTTGCTTGTGCATTGTAAGCAGGTATCAGACGATGTAAAACCCATCCTAAACATTGGTTGACCTGTATAGTGTACTCTATGAAGGATTTTGTATTGTATTAATTGCAAATGATGATTTTTTGTTATTTTAAAGGTTCTTAAACATATCTGAGACCAGACGTTTTGGTCAAAGCTGGCTGATAAATCCACCTCCCATTTTGAAATAGGGATGGCTATTGATTCATCTAATGTAGATAAAGTTTTGTATATTTTAGACAGCAATTTTGGGGGGTTGAGATTAAGAAAATCTAAAACTCTTGCTGGAATTTGTAATTCAGCTGTATTTAGCCTAAATTTACCTTTAATAATAGATTTAATTTGTTGATATTCTAAGAATTTGTTTTTATCAATTCCATATTGTGTAATTAATGTATTAAATGGGATAAAGTCTGTTCCTTCAAATATATGTTCCAGGTATTCAATTCCATTGCACCTCCAGACTGGGAAACTTATCATACATTTTTTTTGCAAGATGTCAGGGTTATTCCAGATGGGTGTGCGTCTGCATGGGATTATTGTGGACTCTGTCATTTTTAGAAACTCCCACCATGCTGTCAGAGAGGAGCTGATATTTATGCTTTTAAAGCATTCATATTGTTTTATATTTGAGCTAATAAATGGTAGGTCTGAAAGTTTTATCTTATTACATAGTGTCTGTTCTACGTCTATCCGGGACTCGTCTAGGTAGCTATGTTTTAACCATCTTGATATGTATTGGAGCCTGTTGGCTAATAAATAATGATGGAAGTTTGGTAGATCTAGACCTTTTTCTTTGGTCTTCTGCAGTGTTTTTAAGCTGATACGTGGCGGTTTATCTTTCCAAAGAAATTTAGAGATAGAGTAGTCAAGAGATCTAAACCAGTCTATTCAATTCAATTCAATTCAGTTTATTTATATAGCGCCAATTCACAACATCGTCATCTCAAGGCACTTAACAAGAAGTCATTCCATACATTTATACAAACATTCCAATCAGTTAAAAAGTTTCCTATTTAAGGAATCCCAGCAGATTGCGTCAGTCATTGGCGTGAGGTTGGGCCCCGTTGATGCAGACTTTCCAACCACAGCAATCCTTCAGCAATCCCTCATACTGAGCAAGCATGTAGTGACGGTGGATGGTAATTTACCATTTACCATATGAATTATGATTTATGGTCTGCACCAATCTTCAAACCACACTCATGTTCATGGTTGTTGTCCCCACCAATTTTAAAAACAAACCTACGCCCTTGGTTAAATGGATCCAGATTTTATATTCCTTACCTCTGTCGGCAGTAATTACTAATGGTCACAGGTCTGGCAATTTCAGTGTTGGGCGTGGCAGTCAGCAGGGCTGTCCTCTGAGCCCTTTGTTATTCGCCCTGGCCATGGAACCCCTTGCTGCAGCTATTAGGAAGGACGCTAGTATTGAAGGACAACATTTTAATTTTTCTAGATTCTCCAACTCATTCAATTCCTAAACTAATGACGTTAATCTCTCACTATGGCTCCTTTTAAGGCTGCAAGATCAATTTATCTAAAAGCAAGGCTATGCGTCTCTCTGGTATACAAAGGGTTGACCCAAATATTTCTCAGCCTTTTCGTTGGTCCCCATTGGCTTTTACCTACTTAGGAATGAAGAACTCACCAAACCTAAACGAATTGTATAATCGGAACTATACTCATCTTGTTCAGTCCATCAAATTTGGATAGGTGGTGCAGCCCCCCTCTGTCTCTTTTAGGTCGTATACACCTGGTTAAGATGAACATTCTTCCTAGTCTTTTTTATCTGTTTCAGATGTTGCCTCTTATTTTGTCTAAAAACGTTTGCCAAAATTGAATGGCTCAGTTATCTAATTTATCTGGCGCAAGAAAATACCTAAATTAAGATATAGTTATCTTTGTTTACCTGTTCGGAAAGATGGCCTTGACACTATCTCTCTCTCACAATACCTCTGGGCTACACAGTTTAAATTCCTTACAGAATGGTTTATAAGTGATCCCAACTCTATTTACCTGAGTGCCGAGTCTACTCCCTTAAACGGTATTCCTCTGCGGAACTTGCTATACACCTCCATTGGAAAAGCCACAGTATTCATACAAGATAATATTATGGAACATGGTCACTATCTGGTGTAAGGGCTCAAGAGGGCTCACTTCAAAGATTTAATCAAGTGAGGACCAAGTATGGTATAACCAATAAAGATTTTTTAAAAGTACTTTCAGAAAAGGGCTTTATTATTTATAAGTTGAAGGAATACAGTGGTGGGTTTGCTGTGTCTCCTGTAGAAGCACTGATGGTAAAAACTACTCATCTAAAATGTATAATTAAATAAAAAGATTTATAACATCCTTTCTGATCTTGGAATGGATAACTCTAACAAAGGTAAGAGCAAGTGGGACTCAGATGTCGGCACTATAGAGGCTGAAGTTTGGGATGAGCTGTGTTCTTGACCTTTAAAGGCCTTGGCATCAAATTCTATTTTGGAGAGGCAATTTAAACTTATACATAGGCTTTATATCACACCTGAGAAGAGACCCACAATGTTTCCAGCATTATCAAATCTTTGTAACAAATTCTAGTCTGTGGTTGGTTTTTTTTTCATTGCCTGTGGAGTTGTCCAGTTATTCTACAGTTTTGGGGATTACTTATAGATAAGTTATCCGTTATATTTAAGTGCCGACTGCAACTGGGTCCAAGGACTTGCTTGTTGGGACTGAATAATGAACTACCTGATAATTTCCGTAAGAAAGATCTCCTTCACATACTGTTGCACTATGTTCGAAAGTGCATTATGCAATTGTGGATTTCTGATAAAGCTCCATCTATCAACCACTGTGATCGGCATTGTGCCAACCGTAGCCTTTTCTACAGCACTTAAGGACAAACCATTACTTTTCTACTGCACATGGGACCATTTCTTTGGACTATCTGTGTGCTGCTTCCGCTCAGAGGATGAGACTAGGGTTATGGAGTTGCCCTGACAACAAAAGGACAATTTTTATTTTTTTTTTCTTGGGACTCCCATTGCCCTCGATCATTTAATTATATTCTTGTCTTGTGCATGTATATGGTCTTGACTGTTGTTACCTTGCTTTGCAAAAAAGTTACATAAAAAACATATTTTTACTTTTTTAAATATAGAAAGTACTCTTACATAATTTTTGTTCTTTCTGTGTCTCTGCTCCATCTTCTTGAATCCCCAGACGGTCATGGCAGATGGCTGCTAATACTGAGCCAGGTTCTGTTGAAGGTTTCTTCCTGTTAAAGGGGAGTTTTTCCACTCCACTGTCGCTACATGCTTGCTCAGTATGAGGGATTGCTGCCAGTCAATGACTCAATACAATCTGCTGGGATTCCTTAAATAGAAAACTAGCTAAAACTTTAAACTGATGGGAATGTTTGTATTGAAATGACTTCCTTGTAAAGTGCCTTGAAATGACATCTGTTGTGAATCGGCGCTATATAAATAAACTGAATTGAATTAAAGAGGAATAAAGCTGCCGGTCCCACCAAGATCAGCCCCTCTGTTCTTCACAACTTTGCTGAAGAGTTGGATGGGTACTTACTTAGATCTTTAATGCCTCTGTCTGCATAAGCATAGTCTGAACATGTTTTTAAAGAATACATCATCATCCCAGTTCCCAAGACCAAGACCATCTCCTGCCTCAATAACTACAGACCTATTGCCTTGACATCGGCGATTATGAAATCATTTGAATGTATCATACTCAAACATCTGAAAAATGTATTCACCCCCCTTCTGGATCCCCAGCAATTTGTATATACGGCCAATAGTCAGTTGGGGACATTGTCAACTTAGCGATGTACCATTTGGAGACTGCAAATAGATACGTACGCGTATTGTTTACAAACTTTAGCTCTGCATTTATTAAAATAAACCCAGCCAAACTGGTTGATATTTTACTAGATATGCAGATTAACTTGCGTATCTGTCACTGGATACACACATTTCTTTGGAACAGGAGACAGAGAGTGAAGATGAACAACAACAATTCGTCCCACCTGTTTCGAAGCACTGGCACACAAAAAAGCTTGCGTCCTCTTGCCATGGCTATTCTCCTTGTACACAAATCAGGTTACAGCCCACCATAGTTTGGTCAAGATGTACATGTACGCGAATGATACAACTATCATAGGATTCATCGTCAATGATCGAGAAATTGAATATCGTGCACAGATCAACCAAATAGTGATCTGGGGCACGTACTATGGCCTTCAACCTTCTCTAAACCTCTCTTTTATAACCTCTCGTTTAGATTATTGTAATTCTGTCCTTTATGGTGTGAATTCCTCTTCTCTTGCCCTACTGCAATTGATACAAAATTCAGCTGCTCGTTTCTTGACAGGCACTAGACGTACGTGCATATCACACCTGTACTTGCAAAACTGCACTGGCTGCCAGTCTGTTTTAGGATTGATTTTAAAATTCTGTTGTTTGTTTTTAAGTCTGTTAATGGCCTGGCACCCGCTTACATTGCAGAACTGATATGCCCTTATGCTCCCCCTCAACGCCTTAGATCAGCGGACCACTCGTGGAGGCCACGTCCTTTCAGTTTGCGCCCCGACCCTCTGGAATCAGATTGTCTTCATCTCTTTCCATTTTTAAGTCTTGTTTAAAAACTTTTTTTTAATCTTTTAATACTGCTTGACTCTGTCTGAATCTATGTGTTAACTTATTCTCTTCTTATTTCTAATTTGTTTCTCTGTTTTTTATCTCCTGTAAAGCACTTTGGTTGGTTGGTTCAACCTAATTGTCATGTTTGTAAGTTTAAATGACTCCAAGTACAGACAGCAAACCCAGACGACAGGAGAGCTAATTCTTCTTTCAAATATTTATTTACAATTAAGTTAAGTGAACGTGAGAGTGGGAGTCTGAGGAAGCGGTGAAGCTGTCATAGCAGCTTCTCAGAAGCTGTTGTCGGCTTCTGAGAAGCTTGGAGGAGGTCTGCAGGAAACAGTTACTGAGTCTGGCTGGGGACCAGATGGTTTGAGTGAGTGATGAGCCTTTGTTCTGCGCAGGTGGAGACGGTGGAGGGCGGACAGGCAGGCATAGGAGAGCGGTGGAGTTCGGGTGAGTAATGATTCTGATTCCAGGTGAAAGCTGAAAGGAGACTGACCAGAGATTAATCCAGGATCCAAAGAAGAACGCTGCCGGGAGGTCGATGAATGAGGTCTGTGGGATAAAGCAGGTGAGGAAGGTATCAACAGGAATCGTCTTACTAGAGAGTTCCATAAACAAGACTGTAGACTTAGTCTGGCTTGTGTACCACTCTAAGTGCGAGAATCATCTGGCGTCAGTCTCCAGAATCCACTTCCCTTAAAAATGGTGCTGCTGATGGATCTGATGAGAAGCACCTGCTTCAGAATCTGCCGGTCACGCCCCCCTGCAGAGCAAGGTAAAAACAAACACACATCCACTCACCCAGCACACAGCTGCTGAGACCTAACACTAATACTTCAAAAACGAAAGAACTTTAAGTCACCATTCAAGTGTTCATCAATGATGAACTCATCTCTATCACTGAAACATAAAATATTTTTGGAACTCATATCAGCAATTTTATATCAGCATATCAAATGGAAAACAAATACAGATATTGTTGGTTATTTTGAATGTTGGACCAGGTTACCATTGAAAGATATTGAGTCCAGTTAAACAAACAAACAAAGCCAACACAACTTCAGTTCTGGAATCCAGCTTCTGCCGGTTTATTAGTTTACATACCTTCTCTGAGCAGGACAAAGCATTGATGACATACAGTTCTGTCGTCTTCAAATACCCCAGCAAGACTCTCCAGCAAGCCCCAGACTAGACTCCCCTTCTATTATTAACACCCAGATTTTATACATAGTTCGTGCGTCATATTGGCGCCAGTGCTGTCTGTAATCCAGCTGCATCCTTTCGATAACACGCTCTCTGAGAGAACATGTTCTGCTAGCCAAGTTTATAATTTATCGTGTCAGAGTGACCTTCTCTGAATAAACACACAAATTCCTTCACATAGCATTTTCGATAAGAACATTTTCAACATTCATCATTCTACCACAACATTCCCCCCTGTGGTGATCTCTAAGGGCACCAAAAAGCTAATTAGACTAATTAACAACCTTTAAATGTGAGTAACATATATACCTGTGAATGATGAATGAAAAACAAGAAATGGTGGGGATATACTAACACCTGTATGAGCTTACATGTACCCTGGATAAATATTGAAATTAACATAGTCAATCCTATGCCAGTGGTGATTCGTTGTGTAGAGTCGAAAAACCTATCGGCTGTTCTTGAACAGGAAAATTACTCTACAGCCCCCCCGGCCTGGGTGACTACCTTATTTCTGACAATGCTTCGGTACACCGAATCACCTTAACCGACATGAGGAAATGTCTTAACTCAAAATGTGAGTAAATGCAAACATGGATAAATACAAAATACAATGAAATTACATACATGTTGACTAACACCTTAAACATACTCTACATGTAGTAAACTCAGCAAAAAAAGAAACGTCCTCTGACTTTCAACTGTTTTTCTTTCAGTAAACTTAATGTGTGTAAATATTTGTATGAACACTAAAAGAGTTAACACCATAAGACATAAACTAAAAATGTTTCACAGACATGTGACTAACAGAAATAGAATAATGTGTCCTTGAATGAAGGGAGGCTCAAAATCAAAAGTACCAGTCAGTATCTGGTGTGGCCATCAGCTGCTTGAAGTACTGCAGTGCATCTCCTCCTCATGGACTGGACCAGATTTGTCAGTTCTTGCTGTGAGATTATACCCCACTCGTCCACCAAGGCACTTGCAAGTTCCTGGACATTTCTGGGGGGAATAGCCCTAGCCCTCACCCTACGATCCAATAGGTCCCAGACGTGCTCAATGGGATTGAGATCGGGACTCTTCGCTGGCCATGGCAGAACACTGACATTGCTGTCATGCAGAAACTCACGCACAGAACGAGCAGTATGGCTGGTGGCACTGTCCTGCTGGAGGATCATGTCTGGATGAGCATGCATAAAGGGTACCACATGAGGGAGGAGGATGTCTTCCCTGTACCGCAAGGCATTAAGATTGCCTGCAATGACAACAAGCTCAGTCCGATGGTGATGTGATATACCGCCCCAGACAATGACGGACCCCCCACCTCCAAATCGATCCCGCTCCAGGGTACAAGCCTTGGTGTGACGCTCATTCCTTCGACGATAAACACGAATATGTCCATCACCCCTGGTGAGACAAAACCGTGACTCATCAGTGAAGAGCACTTTTTGTCACTCCTGTCTGGTTTAGCGAAGGTGGGTTTGTGCCCATAGGCAGCGTTGTTGCTGGTGATGTCTGGTAAGGACCTGCCTTACAACAGGCCTACAAGCCCTCAGTCCAGCCTCTTACACCCTATTGCGGACAGTCTGAGCACTGATGGAGGGATTGTGTGTTCCTGGTGTGACTCAGGCAGTTGTTGTGGCCATCCTGTCACGCAGGTGTGATATTCGGATGTACCGATCCTGTGCAGGTGTTGTTACACGTGGTCTTCCACTGTGAGGATGATCAGCTGTCCTTCCTGACTCCCTGTAGTGCTGTCTTAGGCGTCTCACAGTGTGGCCATGGCAATTGATTGCCCTAGCCACATCAGCAGTCCTCATGCCTCCCTGCAGGATGCCTAATGCACGTTCACGCAGATGAGCAGGAACCTTGGGCATCTTTCTTTGGGTGTTTTTCACAGTCGGTAGACAAGTCTCTTTAGTGTCCTGCGTTTTTAGAACTGTGACCTTTAAATGCCTACTTTCTGAAAGCTGTTAAGGTCTTAACGACCATTCCATAGGTGCATGTTAATTAATTGATTATGGTTAATTGAACATCCATGGAAAACATTGTTTAAACCCTTTACAATGAATATCTGTGAAGTTATTTGGATTTTTACAACATTATTGTTGAAATACACAGTCCTGAAAAAGGGACGTTTCTTTTTTTACTGAGTTTATATAGGAATGTTAAAATGTCACTATTGTCCATAGGAAATGTGATTATGAAAATGTTTCAATGTCCCGATTGTCCACAAAAATGTACTTAATGGGATTGTTGAAATGTCTTGATTGTTCATAAAAATGAAAAACAGACGTGTGAAGTAGATGAAGTGGATTAAGCAAAGAACAAAATTCTTGGTGTGGGTTCCGTTGAGGGCTGATGGGGTCCTGGAGGTGGACTTATTTATTCAAATGACACTTTATTACTTGAGCTGGCTCCACTAAAGAGTCCTTGGCTAGGATGTTCAGATGCGTATGAGGTGGGGAGGACAGTTCACTGTGGTCCTCTCCATCTGGACCAACTGGGATGCAGCAGCCAAGTTCATCTGAGAAGTCAGTGTCCTTATCCATATCCACCTCACGATGGGTATGATGCAACATGCCAATAATAAAATTATAATTAGTACTATGGTCGCACTAATTGCCACCTTAATTAGCATTGCTTTCCAATCTCCTAAATTTAGATCTAACCACCCCCCAGACCAGTCATTCTTTCCAGCATTCGTACTAAGTTCTTCTCTAAGGATTTTAAGCTTAGACATTGCTGCAGAGAAAGTTCCATCAGGCGCAGTATTGCTTGGAATATACGTGCAACACTGATCACCAAACATCTGGTAGACTCCTCCTTGGTCTGCCATGATCCAATCTATGGCATGCCGATTTTGCAATGCCATCCTACTAGTTTCATGCAACTGCTGGCCTAACAGTCCAAGAACATCACTAGTATAATTGAGAATTCGCTGTTGATTGTAATAAATGTAATTAATCCATTCCACATTTTTATTAATTGCTATCAAAAGGTATTATGGACTCAAATCCTGCTTTAGACTTCCAGTACAAATCAGAGACCAGTCATCTGCAGAAATACTCAGATGACTCTGCAATTGTCGGGTGTATCAGAGATGGACAAGAAGCTGAATACAGAGAGCTGGTGGACCGCTTTATGACATGGTGTGGAAACAATCGTCTCATCTTGAATGTGAACAAAACAAAGGAGATGATTGTAGATTTCAGAAGAAACAGGTCAAAAACTGTTTCCATCATGGGAGAAGAAGTGGAGGTGGTTGAGGTGTATAAATACCTCGGAGTTCACCTTGACAGCAGACTGGACTGGAGGCGCAACAGTGAAACCGTCTACAAGAAGGGACAGAGCAGACTGTATTTCTTGAGGAAGCTTAGGTCCTTCAAGGTTTGCAGCAAGATGCTGGAGATCTTCTACAAGTCTGTTGTGGAGAGTGTAATCTCTTCATCCGTCATCTGTTGGGGTAGCAGCATCAGAGCCATGGATTTAAATAGGCTAAACAACCTGAAAAAGAAGGCTGGTTCTGTTCTTGGGACAACTGTGGAACATTTGGAGATGATGATGCAAAGAAGGATTCTTCATAAAATCAAAAAAATTATGAACAACCCTGAGCATCCTCTTCATGACACAGTCACACAACAACAGAGTGTTTTCAGTCAGAGGACTCTTCAGTTTCGCTGCAATACAGACCGCTACAGGAAATCCTTCCTGCCCACAGCTATCATCATCTACAACAACTCCTTAAAGAATTAATTATATGAGCTATACCAACACTTAATTTCCCTCTGGGATCAATAAAGTATTTTTGAATTGAATTTTGAATTGAATTAACTTCATGTTGTTGTAACTATTAATAATAAAAAGTTGTCTGGTTTCCTGAGCCTCAATAATTATAATCAAGAATTTAATATTAATATAATTATTGATGACGTTCGAGATTAACCTGTTTATTAAAGATATAGGGGCACCAATCTCATAAATGACATAATTTTAATTAAACCAGACTGTCAGTCTCTCTGAAAAGGCGTAATTCGACCGCTGGGTTAAAACAAACTTTACAGCACACACTGAAATAGCACAGGAAACTTCTCGTTAAGGGAATTTATTAATTAAATATGTCAACCTTACAGATTACATTTCATTCATAATTTCCATCTATTCTAACGCATGCAAAAATATAGAACAAAGTTAACGTCGAGGGAAGGGGCGTGTGTGTGTGTGCGGCTGTGTGTGTGTGTGTGTGTGTGTGTGGGAGACAGCGAGCGAATGAGGCGGGGGTTCAGCTTCCACCCTCAATACGATCGATCAAACTCAAGCCTTATCAATTGGCGCGATCGGCTCACAAAGGGAGACAAAGGAAGACCGCGTGGCGACTCAACAAAGGCTTGTTTCATTAGCAATGGTGGCTTGGACAAAGGAAACGGGGGCGACGGAGAACGGGCCACGCGACCTGTCTAAACAGACACGCGGTGACCGCAGCGGACAATAAACAAACAAGGAAATAATACAATATAATATACTGCTTCTGGTTGCAACCAAAGTCAAATAATAAAACACAAAAAGCATGCACATTCAGGGTCGGTGTACAGCAACAGATGACCAAGAACAACAGTGGTTAACCAGTTGACAGACTTATTTTAACCACAGAAAAATTTATATATATATATATATATATATATATATATATATATATATATATATATACATATATCTATATATCCAAGACCTAATTCTCTACCCAGACCAAAAGAAATAAACCAGGTCTTCCTACTGGGTGATGATTCTCTCCACAGTAAAGGAGAGCGGTTTTGCGCAAAACCGAGGTCGGAAAAGCGGACGTCCGACTTTAGGCGCTGAGGGACTCAGGGCCGGTTTCAATAGAGCTCAGATGGCGAGCGGACTACCTGGTTACCCATAGGCTACAGGAAAGTCTGTTTGCTCGGCCGATTCACTTCGAAGTTTAAAAGGGAAGTTCTTCCTGGTCCAGCAGGTTTGAACGGAAAAAAAGGGAAAATTCTAGCAGTGGATTAAAGCGTCTCCTTACGGCACCGCTTGGGGATCAAAAGACGAAGATTTCAATCTTCGCGCTGCCTTTTATCAACTCTGTGATGTCATCACTGGCCACAGACCAATGAGAATGGGTTGAGGGCAGCGCAACAGATGCTGGGAGATGCAGTTCGTTCAGTGAAAGGATGCTGGGAGATGCAGTTTGTTCAGTAAAAGGCCATAGCCTCAACAATGACTTGTCTTAAATTCATTTGGAATTCCTCTAGGTTGTCCTATTATGTCAAGATAAAAAGTCTGATCAGGTACATATTCTCGTTTTGCTCTCGGGTTGTTATTCACTTGATCAAGGTTAATTATTTTATTAACACCTTCATGTAGCATTGTTACAGGCATTTTCAATCTTACCATAGTACACAAACCTATCCACCGTGGTGGCAAAATGTTCAGCAAGATGTCATCTCCACACATAAAATAACTGTCTGCTATTGCCCAAGTTTGTTCAGTCAAAAAGTATAAAGGAGGAATTGTCATTGTCATGTTATCACATGTCTGGCTAAATGGTTCAGGGTTTTCATACCAAACTGGTGTAGTAATAAAAATAGGTGTCATGTTAGCATGTGGAAACCAAGATAGAACCCAAGTTACCTTACATTTTACTGTTGTGTTTCCCACAAAAGTTCCTTAGCTTTCTGTAAAACCTCCACTAGCAAAGCATTCCTATTCGGCTTCATAATCTACTTTGTAAATTGTTGGCGAACATTTTGTGTTGTTGAAATGTTAAACTCTGCACAATTTTCCTCAATTTTATAACCTCTATACTTATCTAAGTAATTATTAATTATTCTTGACCCATAAAGTAATCTACATTTAATTCCACACATGGAAAATCAAAAAAATAATGGTACTCCAGTTGCATTATTAAAATCTCCTATTTTACAGGCTTGTTTCTGTACTGAGGCACACTCTTCAAAAGCATATTTTTCTGGAACTACAATTGGAACTACTCCTGGTGCTTCAGAGCACATAAGTCACTCATTAAAGGTAATTTCCTTCGTTGTGTACCATGCCCATAGATACCAGCTATTCTGATTAGCTTTTGCCCAAAGTACATCTTCTACGGGCCTGGGGCTTCTTTCTCTAGGGACGGCTACATTTTGTGATTTGACTCGAATTGGTCTGTAACTGGGATTGTTTATATTTTGATATTGTGATCCATTAATTGTATCCAGTCCCCCCTGACGACGGTCAGTACTGACCTCGTCACCCACATTCAAGGGAACCTGTTCTATAATTGGTGTAACAGTTCTAGGTATGGTTCCTTGTGTTACAGATTGCCTGTTGGTAGTTAACTGGTGGTGGGCTAGGAGTAGCCACTATTGTCGGTACTCCTGGAGTAGTTGCTAAAGCACTATTCGGTGTTGGCACAGGTGTAGTTGGTAATACTGTGGGGATGGGAATTGGAGTGGGATCTGTTTTAGGAACCCATTCTACTTTAAAGCCATCGTCAATCTCCGGTAGCTGTTTAGCATGTTCAGTTTCATTAACAGTGTCAGTTTGTCTACGTGAACGCAAACTATGTGAGATTTTACTGAATACTGGTGTCCTGACTGATCTGGTGTGGTGCGGCATGGTTGCATCATACTTAACTTTTTTGAGGCGTACTCTTCCTTCCGTCTGCTGTCTTCGCAAACGCTCTGGTGACTGGACGTTGCTTCCCACACCTCTCGGGTCCATCTTCACCTCCTCCAGGACCAGTCCCTTCAGTATCAGCATTCCTGCCATCACCCAACACAGAACAGTTATCAGACTTACAATCTTTCTCATTGTCCTAGACTTTTTCTGTCTTATTTTGTTGACTTCCACTCTCCTTAGTTGCTTCTCTGACTTTCGTGCAGTGACTCAGATGGTACCATGTCGAGCTGCCCTCGGTTTGAACAGCTGCTGGTGTTGCTTGAGCCACAATGAACAGACCCTCTGTACGCCTGGGTTTGTGCCATTTCCTCCGGAAGACCTTAACGTACACTTGGTCTCCAGGGGCCACTGGACCTTTGTTATCTCTGCTAGCAGCAACTTCCTTCTCCTTCTACTGCAGATAAATTGCTTTGTGGATACTAGTTAGTTGCCTGACATAACTTTTTAGTTCCTGTTCCTCTTGCTCAAGCGGGGGGCCCTTATGGGGTCCCCTGAGATGCGGGGCTGGCACAGCCCTGCATGTTAGGGCTTTGTGCAGAGACAAATGTGTCGATCTGTGTGTTTGCATGCGCTAAGAAAGCAAAGCGAGTGGCAAAGCATCCACCCAGTTTAGTTTGGGACATGCACATATTTTGTTAATCTTTGATTTCAGAGTTCCATTCACACGTTCAACAATTCCCTGACTCTGAGGATGGTAGACAGATCCTAATCTCTGCTTGATTCTCAACTGTTGTAAAATGCCTTTCAAAACTTTGTGAACGAATGCAGGACCATTGTCCGAGGAGATTTCTGATGGTATTCCAAAACGAGTCACAACTTCACAAACCAGAAACTTCGCTACAGTCTCTGCACTCAAATCTTTTGATGGAATAACTTCCACCCATCGGCTAAATCTGTCAATTACGACCAACATGTATCGCTGTCCCCTTACTGGCTTAAGCATGTCAACGTAGTCTATGACAAGGTGTCTGAATGGGCCTTCAGGAACCGGAATGTGTCCTACTGGTGTTTTTAAGCCTTTACAAACATTGATCTGTGCACAAACACTGCATCTGCTTAGTATTTCGTCAACCATAGCTTTCAAATATGGTGACCAGTAACCTTGATGGTTTAGTTTTCTTATAACTTCGGCTCTACCACAATGGTCCATGCCATGACAGTCTGATATCAAAATTGTCAGTAGTGAAACTGGTGCCACAATCAAACCTTCATGTGACCTCCACAAACCGTTTTTGTCTTTTGATGCTCCTCTCTGATACCACATGTGTTGTTCACTCGGAGTGTCATTTTCTTGTATCTGAATGATGTCTTCAGGTGTAACAGTTGTTTCCACGGAAATAACTGGACTTAGAATAGCAACTTCACATTTAGAAGCTAGTTTTGCTGCCTCATCTGCCGCATTGTTGCCTTTTATTACATCTGTGTTGCCCTTGCTGTGAGCTGGACATTTAATCACTGCAAGTTTTGATGGTAGCATCATTGCTGAAATTAGCTCATGTATTTGTCAACCATGTTGGATAGGACTTCCGTCCTACTTTTTGAATCCTCTTTGTTTCCACACATTGCCGAAAAGGTGGCACCACGCCATGAGCATAGGCGGAATCGGAGTAAATGTTTGCTATCTTTCCTTCAGCTAGCTTGCAAGCCTCTGTCAGTGCTGTCAACTTGGCCAATTGGGCTGAGCAGGGTTGCTCACATTGTTCTGCTTTGACTATTTTGAGCTTAATGTTTATTTTCCCAACCACTGCATAGCCTGCGTGTTTTCCTAAGTAGTCTTTGAAACAAGATCCATCTACAAAGTATGTTACGTCGGGATTCTCAAAAGGTGTAGATTCCAAATCTGGTCTTAATCTAGTGTATTTCATTGATTCAGTTATACACTCATGAGGTTCTCCTTTAAACTCAAACGGAACAACATTTGCTGGATTGCTCGTTAAGCATCTTTTTATTGTTACATCAAGATACGGCAACAGTGGCATGTACTGCAAACATCTTGATTGATGTACCACAAATCTTCCTTGGTTAATGAGTTCCGTGATTTTGTGATGGGTATAAATGATGACTGGATACCCCATTGTAATCACTGAGGCCTTTTCATAGGCATAGTGCACTTCAGCTAGGCCTTGATAGAACGGAGGCCAACCTTGGACTACGTTGTCAAGTTTTACACTATAGTAGGCAATTGGCTGTTTTTGTCGACTGCTGCATGATTCCTGCATCAGAACTGCTGAGGCGTACATGTTTTGTCGATTAGCTAGATATAGTAGAAATGGTTTTGCGTAGTCCGGTGTCGCGAGACACGGTGCTGTCTGCGTGTCTCGTTTGATCGTTTCGAAAGCTATTTTCGCTTCAGTTGTCCATTTTAGCTGTGATTTCAGTGAATCAGCACCTGCATCTTTCATTATTGCTCTAAGTGGTGCCGTTTTTTCAGCGTAATTGTCAATCCATTCAGAGCTGAAACCAGTCATTCCTAAAAATGTCATCTTTTGACCAACTGTTTTTGGCTGAGGAGCTTTGCTGACTCCTTCCACATTTTCTGGTGAAATGGAGACAGAACCATGGGAGACCACTCTCCCCAGGTACTCTACCTGTGGTTGACAATATTGGAGTTTTCCTTGAGAGGCCTTATGGCCTCCTTCAGCTAGTCTGGTATGAACTTTAACTGAGTCTTGGTGGCAACTTTCAATGGTTTTTGAGCAAATTAGTATGTCATCAAAATACTGTATTAATGTACCCTTGATGTCAATCCCTTCAAGATCCTGTTTAAGGATTTGGTTAAACACGTGAGGGCTGTGTTTAAATCCCTGTGGGAGTCTTGTGTATGTGTATTGTTTTCCTCTGTACCTAAAAGCAAAAAGGTACTGGGAGGCTTCTGTCAAAGGAATACTAAAAAATGCCGAACACAGATCGGTGAAAAATTTGGCATCAGGAGGTAAATTTGTGAGTAATGTATGCAGATTTGGGACTTCTGCAGGCCAATCTTCGATTATGTCGTTGATAGTTCTTAAGTCATGCACCAAACGATACTTGGACTTAGTGTTTGTAATACGCCCATCTTTCCAGTCTTAAAAGCAAATATTTGTTTCTTTCAAGACTCCTGCTTTTTGTAGGCCATAAATTGTTGCACTCACTCCTTGTTCTGCTTCTGGTTTTATTGGGGACGATTAGGTAGTCTGACATTCTGTTTTAGGTGTATTTCAACTGGACTGGCTGATTGTACCAGACCTACATCTGTGTCTTGTTTTGACCAAAGCTGCTCTGGGACATGGTCTAACATGTCCTTTTTCAACGTGTCCTGATGGGTTTTGGATTCTCCAACCTTTTGTTTTTCCTGTTTCTTTGGGATTGACACTACTTGTGGTTTAGCAAGTGTAGAAGTTTTGCAAAGGATTTTGATCCTAGCTGAATCTTTAGTCGTAAAGATTAGAGGATTATCTGTTGTTTGCCATGGAGCCTGATTTGCTTGTTAACATCATTGGCCCCAAAGCTTTGGATTCAAAGCCTTCATTACCAACAGAGTTATGTGTGGTGCAGATTCTGGTACATTGTACCATCTCTCAATGAATGGGTTTGTCTTCACATTTATAGCAGCACCTTGTTTTCCTATCACTATGTACTCTGTTATAAGTTCAATCTGTGAGTCTTTTGTTGCTTTGTCCCATTCCTCTTCAAAGATTTTGCTGCATGATGGATCAAAGAACATTGTGCAATGAGGATCGCTAAATGATTTGGTTGAATTTGGAATTTGTGCTTTAATAAATTTTTCCCAGTTTTCAAAAACTTCTGTTATTGACTTAGAGATGTCACCAAGCCAATAAACTTTTGCCTGCTCGGTGTTGGCATGCATTTGGAGGTCTATGCCTGAGCTGTCAATATAAATTCCTTGTGGTGAACACCATATTTTTGCATTTTATTGACATAACGCATCCCTTCCCAAAAGGTTTATTGATGTCTGATTCGAAACTAGAATTGAAATTTTGATTTCACTGTTGTCGACACTTAATTTGACTGGAGCAGTTACTGGATTTAATTGCTTTAACCCAGAGAATCCTACTGTCTTAACGAGTTTATCTGACATGGGGAGGTTTTTGGCGAAACTGGCGTTTACGCATGATTAACTAGCTCCTGTGTCGACGAGCATTTTGATCGGATTATCTTCCAATTTTACTTCAATGATTGGTTCAACTTCTCCCTTTAAAGTAACTTGGAACTCCCTTGTAGGATTCTCTAGGCACCCCTAATACCCGTGGTTTTCTCCCCAAGTGTTAACTGGACCTCTAAAATTTCCTCTACCCCTCCCGCAGCAACACCCACTCCACTCGGGCTTTGGAGGTGCACTCCGGCAATTTCGAGCAAAGTGACCTTGGCCGCCACACATCCAACAAATGTCTGTAGGACGAGCACCTCTCTGCTCTCCACTCCATGTTCTGCGGTTGTAGGGTCGCCTTGGCCCACCTTGCTGGTGACCTGGTTGATTCGGGAACACATTAATCACAGGAGGAGGGGGAGGTTGGGCTGTCAAGAACATCTGTGACGTCTGTTCTCCATTCTCTGAAACAGTTTGTGATGTCATGGCAGTACCTGTTTGCATTGCAGGTGCTTGCGTTTTTGCTTTAGCCTTATCTTGTAACTCTGCAATGTGGAGCTGGGTCAGCTTGCGTTGAGCATTTCTTTCATTTTCTTGAACCTTTAACTGTTCTTTTCTGTTTCCCGACAGCATGGACAACATGATCACGGAACTGTGCGCGAGACAATCGCGAGTGTTGAATTAACTCCCACAGTGTTAATTTTAATACTTTTTCTGAGTTTATATAGTTGAATTTTGAGTTAAAAGTACACTTTGAAAAGTGTTAATATTTTAACTCTTTAATAGTGTTAAAATTTGACACCCTTGGTGTTTTATGACACCACAGAGGTGCACTTTTAACTCACAATTGTGTTATTCCCTTTCACTCAGTGTTAATTTTTAACATACACTGTTATTTTATGACACATTAAAGTGCAGTTTTAACACTAAAATCGTGTTATTTCCTTTCACTATGAGTGTCAGTTTTAACATACAATGTTATTTTAGGACACACTCTGAAAATTCTTGTAGTCACCTGCTAGGCTACAGCAAGTTATGAGTTTAAATGTGTGACCAGCAACAAAGATCAAGTAATATCAAACATATGTACATACATGTCTTTTAATTTTTTTATTACAAAAAAATGAATAACTTCCCAGCACCATATAGGAATTAGCACAATAATAAGATCAGGCACAAGTTAAAACATTTACAAAGAAAAAAATGGCACAATATATTGGCTCTCATCTCCACCATAAGCACTTTGTAAATCAAAGGGCTTAGAAATCACAAGACTATCTGCTTTAACAACATCTTTGTCATTACTTTCAAATACTTTATAAGCATGAAAATGTTCATTGAAATGGTCAACCACAAGCTTGTTTACAAGGAAGCAGATAACACCGTCAACGACAATAATTTTTTCTATTTTGCAAAACACAGGCATTTCATGTTCAATCTTACTGCAAATTATTTGTCCTGCCCTGTACTCTGTCCCACTGATTGTAACCCATGCAAAGCTTGAGCCAACACATCTCCATAGTCCTCATTGTCCACATTAATAGATTTCATTGGTCCATACTCAATACATTTTGAATGTGATGTCTCCCAATTACATGCAATAGACATTTGATGTTTTGACATTTGAAGAGATTTTGGGATGTTTTTGAAGTTTTTAAGAGTATTTTTGAAAATCCTATGTTTAGCCTCAAATCTCATGCTCCACAAATGTATTAGTGGTCCAATTATTCGGATACAAGATGGATAGTGTATCATAAAGTGATGTTTCGGGATCAGGTTTCTATTAGGATACAGTGCTTTGAACAACTCATGATGTTCCATTATCAAATGCTTGAGAAGTACAGTCATCCCAAGTGTAACAGATGGAGAAAATATAATGGTAATTATCTGCAGTAAAAGCAGCAGCAAAAACCAGTTTTGGTTTCCTTCTGGCACAATGTCACCAAAAAGCAGAGGAATGTTTCTTACAAGACAAAGGGTCTGAATGGAATTGAGCCCTATATTATTGCCACTACTGTCCAAGTTAATCCTTGTAGGTCGATTTTTGCGCTCCACATACCCATAGTCAAAGGCATAAATTCTAGACAACAGGTCAGGTTTCGACAAAACATTTTCGGAGAGATATTCCAACAGTAACTTCAGCTCAAACTGAGCCATGCCTTCAAGAATGTCATGCATAGTGTCCAAAGAAAAATTATGACTGACATGAAAGAACTGTAGGCTGTTAAGATTAAAGTTCTTTTTTAAACCAAACACATAACTTCTGTGGGTCTGACTGCAACTCATTGTAGTGCATTTCAAAAAGTTCCTTTCCACGCAAGATTATCTTGGGGTCATCCTCATTGTAAACAATCTGGGCATCATCTTTTTCTATCAAACATAAACGACAAAAATAGTGTCCATTGAAAGACTCTGTAAATCCCAGAATTGCGTGCATACCCAAGTTGTCCCCAGTTATCTGACATATGGTGCCATGGACTTTTTCAGCAGAAAATGGCAATTCAAGGCCACAACTCTCAAGTGTTTTGATGTCATTAATCAGTGGCTCTAGAATAGGATTAAAGCCATATTTTTTCAAATCTTCAGTGTGAAACAATTCAACCAAATGAATATTTTTCAAGGCAGGGTTGAACTTTGGTGGCAGATTTCTGAGGTCAAAATACAGAGCACCTATTTTGTGAACACCACGTTCTGAACCCAGTGGGTTAGCGGTCTCAAAGTCGTCATAGAACAACTGAATTTGTAAAGAATTCTGGTGTTTAGAGAACAACGTATGCGTCTTGTAATAACTTCCATCACAAAAGTCTTCGTATCTGTCAGGTCTCGATACACAAGTTTCCCCTAGCAGTTTACAAATATCAGCATTTCGACACATGAATTTTATCGTTTCCAAAATTGGTATGTAAACGAATGTATCGTTCACTGGGACTTGATCATAAGTACCTGTTTGTTTATTTCGCCTTGTATCAAATCGAATTCGTAGACATTTTTCGACTGGCTCCACAACACCCCATTTCTTGTTGAAATAATTCCATCTTTTACTTTCAGTATTGAAGTTAATAAATGGGTTTTCAAAAGTCTCCAGATCTTTTTCCAATGCAACTCTTACAGGATTATCTTTAGGCACAGCAGACAGTACTTGCTGCTTAACCTGAGAGTGCAGTCCACTAGCAAGTTTTTCCAAGTCACCAACAACTGATGAAACAACACTATTTGCTATGCCGCTTCCTTGTAGTTTAGCAATAATTGAAGCACAAATATTTTCTGTGTTCTCTGTTTCTTTGACCTAATCCAATGTCCTCAAAACACTCAGCCTCTGGGTTCTGCATGGCACTTGTTCCAGCAACTTCTCAGGTATCCTGGATCATGTGGAAATTGGTTTGAAATGACTCTGGCATTGCTGCATTTGCACTTTGACTAGAATCCTTCTCATGAGAACTAATTAAATGTTTTTTTGAAACCGGAATATTTTGAAAACTGACGCTTACAACGATCTTGTGCACAAACTAACTTAAACCTGGTGCTAGGATAAAAACTGTGATCAAGTCTTAGATGAGAGATCAAGGACTGGCAGGGATCATGCACAGCCTGACAAATGAAACACTTCAGTACTTCAGTTGAGGACTTTAGCACGTAACTCACAAACTCTGGGAGACTCATTTGTTGTTGCTACATCAATATTGTAGACTGTTTGCACGAATGTGAAGAGCTGGCCCAGGGACTCATCGTATGACAGGTTGAACACGTAGTGGGATTTAAACAGTTCATCAAACACACCCAACGAGCTAGTGGCTTGGCAGGGGATGAGTTGTTTGTCCACAACAATGTAGAAAGTGTCAATCCTGTTCCTGGTTCGACCAACAGCAAGGATGTAAGGTTGTCTGCCATCTCTTCCACGAAGGTGTTCATCCAAGCTGGAGCATGAATGAGAACAGAAAGATAACACCTTACACTGTAAAGTTTTCAACTGCTCACTTGGATCTGTGCATCAGAAAAGTTGAATTATTAACAAGCCTTGACAAAGTGTGTGAGAGTGTGTGTGTGTCAACGTGAAGACATTCAGTCTAGTCCTTTTGTTTGACTGTGCCTTTCCAAGTGATTTCAAATCGAGTTAATACATATAAAATACCGGCTAATTGGATATTTAAAAAAAAATTTTTTTTAAAGACATGCATACCTTGTGAAAGTGCAACATTTTGTCCACTGCATCACTGGGGCTTATCTTGGTCCTTTTCTGTACAGCTGTGGGTGATAGGAGATGGAGAAGGAGCAGCAGAGAAGCCATGTCACTTTCCCAGGCTATCAGGAGGAAAATGAGGTGAAGCAAGCCATTAGTATCAAGTTAGCATACCCGAATAAAAATAAAATCAAAATCAATCATGTCAATTAGCTTACTGGTGTCATCGTTCTCTGTCAGTTTCTCAGCAGCTTTTAGAAGTCGGCACAGCTCAACTGACTGAGTCAGCTGTTTTGCCTCATTGATAACCTTGGGCCTGAAAGTTGTGTCCCACTTCTCAAGCATCTTGGAGGATGTTTCAGCTCCAAACAGCAAACGGAAGTCTTGATTCAGCTACATATACAAAATTCAAAATGGTTAGAGTATTGTACTTACATTCAAGCAAAACACCATGAAGTGTAAATAAATGAAAAGGAGAACTCACCAGCCCTTTGACATCTAAAAAACGTGGAAATGTTTTAAAGACATCTGTGGTTCTCTGTGGGTCATGCACTAGGTCTTGGCGATATTGAAATGTCATCTTCATTTTCTGAAACACACTTGCTTCATCCTGAGAGTGAATAAGAAAAGATATGGCTTCCCTGCAGGCATCTCCATCAAGTTGCTCAGGCAAAGTGGCTGCTAGTTTTCTGCGCTTTGGTCCTTGTGCTTGAGCCACAGCAGCTGTCTTGGCTGGTCTTTTTTACGTATTCCTGAACATAGTCTTAAGGTGCCATGCTAAATATCCAGTGCCTTTCTCTGCATCATAGAAGTGCTCCTGTTAAGATATTTATAAAACATCATTACAAAAAGTAGTAACAGTATTACGGCAATAAAAGGATAATCACTTTAAAGTAGGTTTACCATTTTTTTAATTCATGTGTGGTATCCTATTGACTGAATTCATTCTGATTGCAAGACAGAGCAGAGTGGAACTTTGTAGCAATAGTTGAAAGTGTAACTCCAGTTTAAACTATTTTTTTAGACTTAGGTGGTGTCAGTTATTTTTAACAAATACAAGAAGGTAAGAATGTCAACACTATTTTGATAAGCTGTGATCAACAATCATTTTAAATAAAATCCCAAAACCACTGATGATTTTTACAAACAACACACAATTTACATAGCCCTTTGGGGAAAAGGGATCCTTTAGTGAAGGGAAGAGTGTGATAATTCCCAGGGCATACTTCTCCTTATGTTTACGGGAAGGCATCCTCCTTTAGAAACAACATTCCAAATCAGTCACCGACTTGCTATGTTAATGCAATGCATTTAGAAAATCCTTTATAATCTTTCTTACTATAATGTTTACAATAATTCACTTTAACAATTCACTTTACACTAACCCATGGCGCTCAGTCATATGGCTAGCCAATATGTTGACAAGCTGTCTCCGGGTGCGGTGAGTGACTGACTTTTCTGCCTTGTACTCTTCGATGACATCCTCACCCCGAGGTTTGGAAAGCCAGGCATTTGTTACCATCTATTCGTGTTAGAGAAAATAAAGTTTTCAGTTTACAAATCAGTCTTTCAGGGTAACATTTTAACAATATACCACAAGATTAAGAGTGAAAGTTAAAATCACTGGATCAGGAAGGTTTCTTACACAAAAATGGATCAGCAATTTTAGCAAAACAAATATCTAAATCAATTGTTTAGCTGATTATACAAGCGCAATATGATTTTATGATGAAGCCATCTTTTTTCTTATCCAAGTACAGAGCTATTAGCTAAACCTAGTCATTTTAAATGTCACTAATACTATGATGAGAAACTGATTTAGTATGACACTTGATGATCAACAATGTAAATTACATCTCCTGCCCTTCAGTACCTCTTTTGCAGCCTCTGACTTAGAGACTTCTGTGTTAGGCCTGGGTTTGACTTGGCTGGATGTACATCTGCCTATGGGAGTCCCATGTTCTATTCGACTGGAGTGGTCTTTGTCACTTGAAAGTGATGTGTCGGTATCCGTGAGGGAGGTTGATGTGGAATGATCTAAAGGAGAGAAGTCTGAAAGAAATAACATAACTGTGACATGCCTGAAATCTAGCATTTGGTGGTTTCCCAGACAGTGGTTTAAAATCAAACCAAGCTGTTTTTGCAATTAGATACAAATCTTTCTTTTAAATATAATTTTTGATGATATACTTTGTTGTAGCAGTCAAGGCAGACACATGACATCTCAACTTTGTGAAGCAGAAAAACCTTGAACATTGATTAAAACTGATTTTATACTGTATACCTTCCTCTGAAATTCCATCTTGTGTTGTTGGACTTGGACCAGGATCAATCTGTATCTCAAGAAGGATGTCTTGCTCTGGTGTCGGAGCTGGATAGTTAGGGTTAGTAGATTTCATGTGATCAGAATCAAAACAACAAACACAAAATAACTACATAACTATCAAAATATAAGATGGAAAAAAAGAATACAGTTAGATTATAAAGCATTATTGATTTATGGAAAACAGAAAAATGTACCTTCCTGCATCAGGAATTCTGTCACGTACTGTCAGGCATAAATCCGGACTGGCCTCTATCAGTTCAGAAAAGATGTCTTCCTCGACTACTGTGTTGGTTTCATCAAAAGCATCAAGTTCGGTAGCATCAGGAAGCCCAAACTTGTATTTGACTGTAAGATAACCATGAAAACAGATGTAAAATTGATACTGAAGAGATAGAAATTCTGTTGTTGTATGAGGGTTTAATTTTGTAGTGTAGGTGGCAACACTTAGAAACAGTGAACAATCAAGAGGAATGTGGTACATTCTGTGTGCCTTGTGTGAAGAAGCTGTGACCATTCTGTGAACGAAGATCTATGTGGAAGGAGTTTCCTTTTTAACTCTTGTTTCAAATAAGAACATTATGCTGAGATAAAGCTGTGCTCAGTTACTAGAACTGAGTCCAGCGAACGACGTCTCGCTGTTAAAATATATAATTGTTGTTTGTTGTTCTTATTGCTCCTTTTTACAGAAATGAACGAGCAGGCGGGAAGGTGAAATGAGAACTTAGAGAGAGCCCAGGGTCATAAATTAAATGTGTCTGCTCCTTTAAGAGAGGCTTTAAATTAGAGTGAAAACACCTTCTCAACAAAACCCAAAATGAAAACCAAAATAGCCATCCTAAATACATAAATGCTTGTGTTTATTTGTTGTGAAGGTAACTGATGTGGCAGAAAGTATATTAATTATGTTAAAGGTTAAGTCTCTTTGTTAACTGAGATATGCATTATTATGTTAAACCAACATGTGAGAGCTCAAGGATACTTTCTGTGTCTTGGGTCACCAATATTGTTAGATGTCTGCATGCTGACTGAAGGACGTCGGAACCACTCCATTATCTGCACTCTGACCCAGAGCGTCTGAGTGGCGTCTTACTAACGAGGTTAAAAGTTATTCTATCTTACTGAAGACAGACACTCTGTCTATGAAGGAGGAGTCTTAGTTTTGTTCATTTCTATATAGTAAGATGTTAGGATGGGGGTGCAGGTCAGTTACTGCCATGCTGTATGTGCTGAACTCCTTGTTGATCAACAAGCCGAATTAAAGCTCTTGAACTAAGAAGGAATTCTTTCTCATCCTTGTTAAATAATATTTCCATAATATTTTGGCGCCTACGTGGATCCCAGCGAGCGGAAGGACTGACAAGAGGAGACCAAGCTGTAAAAGGCCAACCTGAGGGGACCAGCTTCTCAGCTTCCGGACCTCCGCAGTTTTTTTGGAGAGGGAGGACTTGGACCCTCTGGCCAGACTGACCGCCGCCTGGGACCCAAGAACCCATGCTAGAGGGCAAAATCCGGTGAGATTGATTCCTTCATTAAAATCAGTTGCACTCTCAGGTGGTAAAATATTTGCTAGCGTTGTCGTGTTTATTTACTTACACGCGGTTGATTGATTGATTAATTAATATAATATATATACTGATATATAATTGTATGGTTAATTATTTCATCAGAGTTAAAGAAAGTATCGGGTTTTGCTCCGGGTTTTTACCAGGGAGCAAAAAGTAGTTGGAAATAGTTAATTAATTAAAGTGATTGATTATTTTCCAACAAGTGTTTTTTTACGCTTTTGTTTCACTAAGGAAACTAGAAAGCGATAAAGAAGAGACGTCTTTTTTATTAGCTGAACGTTCAGCCAGACAATGGGGTCTGTTTCTAGTAAGATTTTACCACCAGACAGTTCAATTTGTCGACAGATGAAACAAAAATATGGATCCGAATGTTTGGAAACTGTAAATTTCTGGATACAGGAATGGGGATTTCCTCCAGGGGGAAGTTTAAGTGTGAGAGAATTGGAGAAAATTAATGAGCAGAAGGAACGGTTTGTAAACGGTACCTTCCTCTGTTCCGGAAACATTGAACTGTATAAGTAACACGAACGATGCTCTCAGATTTGGTTAAAAGAGGCAATACGCAGAGAACGCAAGTCTTGTGTGTCACATATGGGAGGGGGGAGAGATCTGAGCGGTGATGTTGCGGGCAGAAAAGATAACGGTTCACGTAGAGCTGCCCAGTCTCCACGGAAAATTAAGACAGTTAAAAATGATGTGATGCAAATGCAACCACAGACAGAATTACGGGCATCTTGTCCACCTTACAAGGACAGTGGCTTTTCACCTTCCTCCCCATATGCTCCTGTTTACAGGGACATGCAAGCATTGGCCATGTCGAAACCCGATCTGGACTTGGATTCCGCCCCTCCGCGGAGTCATCGGAGGATAAGGCCAGATGAGGCCGAGCAAGAGGCAGCCTACCCTCCGTGGAGTTATCAAAGGATGAGACCAGAGGAAGCCGACCAAGGCGCAGCCTATCCCCCGCCACCAGAGGAGTGGCTCAAAGATGAGGGACAGCCCGGACAACAAATTACAACTCAGCCAAACTGCGGGACCTCACACCAGAGGTTCGTTCAGCCTCCCACCCCTCCATCAAAAGGCACACGGTCCAACGTGAAAAAGAAGGAGGCCGAACGGAAGCAGGAAGCATCTGCAGATTCCGCCTCCATGCAAGCATTACCGGAGATGCAAGATGAAGGTACCGAGCAAGTCATGTCTGCTCCAATGGTCGAGGTGGGGGTCCCGGATGGCCCTATGCTTGTTTTCAGAGGGTGGTCGGACAAAGATATTGAGGAGGCGATGACCCAGCTCCCCAACGTGACGGGAAATGGGGTGCAGTTTGCCAAGGAGCTAGAGGATTTCTGCAGAGCCTACCGTCCAACCGGCTCCGAAATCAGGCGAGTAGTTTCTAAGAGACTTAAAGCTGCTGATCTTGGCAAGATTTTACAGAGCCTCCCAGCTCCAGAGCTTCGTTTGAAAATAGTACCAACAGATGAGACAGACGATGTACTGAATGGCCCGTATTATCTGGCCGTATTGAAACTCTGTAAAGCTATCGAGACAGAGTTTCCGGTACTGCCTAATTTAACCCTTCTGAATTCTGTGAAGCAAAACCCAGATGAGCTGGTCGAAGACTTCCTTCACCGCATTCAGCAGGCATTTGAGAAGTACAGCGGTGTGACCAGACCGGAGCAGACCAAAGGCTCAGTATGGGAACAGCTGCTGGGAGATCGCATACTCGCTGGACTCCGCCCAGATCTGCTGACTGAGGTGACTGAACGGTATGTGGGCATTTCTCAGGGCATCACCTTGGAAGATCTGCGTCGCCACGCGTTACACGCAGAGGAGGTGGTGAGGAAAAGAACATCACAGTTAAAAACAAAGAATGAGACTGAACTGCATAAAGCTGCTGTTACCATGTATGCTGCAATGACAAGCAAAGACAAGGGCAAGCGTCACGTTCGAGGCAGGGGGAGAGGACAACCACAGCGCCGCAGAGACGATGAGGGGCGCTGCTACAACTGTCACAGTTTTGGACATTGGAGAGACGAATGTCCACTTCCTCCTCGAGCTCCACGCAGAGGCAGAGAGCATGCCGATTGACTGGAGGGGCGGACTTCCAGTCGGGGAAAAGAGGGAGGATTCTCCGATGCACAAAAACAGGGAAGTGAAAACTCAAGTCTTACACACACAAACTGCAATGAAGAAAATGCTTTGTGCACTAACCCACACACACTGCTCACAGATGCTATAACTCATTTAGAAAGACAACAATCAGCACCAATGGGTACATACGCCCAATTTACATCTGATGCTTACAAAGTTATGCCGATGTTAACTCTGAATGTCTCAGAGACAGCTGTTGATTTTATGGTAGATTCCGGAGCCACGCACAGCATCATAAAACATAATGCATTAAAAACAATGCCGAAGATGAGCGGTAACCATGTTTTTTCTCTGTCTGCATCGGGCCAGGTGGTGAGAGAGCTGTTTTCCAGTCCTCTTCGCTGCCACTTGGAAGAAGGGCCTGCGTTCAAACACAGTTTTCTAGTTTCTCGACAATGTCCAGTAAACTTGTTAGGAAGAGATTTGATGTGCAAACTTAATATTTCTCTCATCTCCTCATCAGAAGGCGTCCAAATTGTACCTGTTCGAGAGACCGCAGTCCTGACGGCAGTTAAGTACAGCCCTCACGACCTGAAGTATGCATATCAATGGAAACTGCCAGCAGGTACCCTCTCAAAATCCCTCCTCAAATCTGCAAAGGATTTGGTGAGTCATTTATCAGTTTTTATGAAAGAAGAAAATTTGCATTGCACATCACACATTTCTACAGGTTCAGATGATGACTATGAGAAAGCATGGTTCCGTGAGTCAGCAGAAAAACTGTCTGTGACTTCGATGGTCTGGGACACACACTCAGCAGCGCTGGCTGTGTGCCTCACACCTGAGCAAAAAACATTGTACAGATCTTATGAGTATGCTCCGCACATTTCCCTCTCAAAGCCGGCTGGTGGAGAGTGGAAAGATTTGGGATCATTAATACACAGAGCTCAGTGTGTAACAGATTGGATCCAAACACAGAATGACGCCTCAATCCTTTATTCTAAATCAGCTCATATTTTTCAGCGCCCATTTACGTGCACCGTGCACGCCACCAGAACAGTCTACTTAATTGAGGACTCAGATGAGAGATTGATTCAGTCTTTCCTCCATGAGGAAGCTGCAGCAAACCAGTCAGAAATGCCCATCCCCCTTCAACAGGTTCCATCAGATCTTTGGGCAAAAAATTCATATGACGTGGGGTTAATTAAGGGATGTGCACCTGTGAAAATAACTCCAAAATCTTCCTTCCGTCCAGTGCAGCGTCAATATCCGTTGAAACCAGAAGCTGTGTGTGGGATCACACCAGTGTTTGAATCCTTGTTAAAATCAGGGGTTGTTGTTAAATGTGCGGAATCTCCGGTTCGCAGTCCACTTTTCCCGGTCCGGAAGGTCAGAGAAACAGGGGAAGAGTGGCGATTCGTGTTAGACTTGACCCGGGTCAATTGTTGTGTCACGGCCAGAGCACCGATTTCGCCGAACCCTTATACCATCTTATCTCAGATCCCAGTGTCAGCATCTCATTTTTCCGTTGTGGACCTCAGTAATGCTTTTTTCAGTGTTCCTGTTGATCCGGACAGTCAATTTTGGTTTGCTTTTGAGTTTAAAGGTCGACTGTATACCTTCACCCGACTGTGCCAGGGATTCTGTGAATCACCCACGATCTTTAACATGGCACTGAAAGAAAGCTTGGAGACACTGTCACTCTCTCCAGGTACGGTGTTAGTACAGTACGTGGATGATTTGTTGTTGTGTTCTGAATCAAAACAGCAGTGTGAGGATGACACTGTTGTTCTGTTGAAACATTTGCATGCTTTTGGACACAAAGCGAGCTTGTCAAAGCTGCAATTTGTGAAAGAGGAGGTTACCTTCCTAGGTCATGTCATTTCAAAGGGGTCAAAATCTTTATCCACAAAAAGGGTTAAAGCGGTCCAGCAGATTCCTAAACCCACCACAAAAAAACAAATGTTGTCATTTTTGGGTTTGAGTTCCTATTGCAGGAACTTCATTCCAAACTATTCTCTGCTGGAGGCACCGTTGTCTGCATTGATTCATGGAAAAGGTATGGTGGCCTCTGACGCCATTTGTTGGAGTCCTGATGCATTGCGGGCATTTGAGGACATGAAGTGTGCATTACAGAACCCTCCTGCACTAGCCTTGCCAGATGTTAAAAAACCATTTATTCAAATGGTGGATGAGAAAAAGGGTTGCATGGTTTCTGTTCTTCTTCAGGATCACGGAGGCAAGAAACGGCCTGTGGGCTATTTCTCAGGAAAACTTGACCCTGTCGCAGCGGGTCTTCCAGGCTGTCTCCGAGCTATTGCAGCTGCAGAAAAGGCAGTCCTGGCGTCGAGAGACATTGTCATGTACTCACCTTTGACGGTATTAGTACCACACTCAGTTTCAGTCATACTGTTGGAACAGAAAACTTCACACCTGTCAGCTGCTAGATGGTTACGGTATACGACAGTTTTACTGGAGTTACCAAAAATAACAGTGAAGAGGTGTAATGTTCTTAATGCTGCCAGCTTGCTTCCCACAGAGGATGACGGTGAGCCTCATGACTGCCAGGCAGTATTAGACCTGACATGTACACCAAGACCTGACCTGACTGACACACCCCTTCAAAATCCTGACATGGTTCTGTATGTTGATGGAGCAGCATCCAGAGATGTTACAGGGAAAACTCGTGTGGGGTATGCTGTGTGTTCTGATCATTCTGTTCTTTCTGCAGGTCCACTGCCATCTCATTACTCAGCTCAAACTGCTGAGTTGACCGCGTTGACAGAGGCATGTGTGCTTGCTGAAAACAAGGCTGTTAACATCTACTGCGACAGTAGGTATGCGTTTGGGGTCGTGCACGACTATGGAGCTTTGTGGAAACACAGAAAATTTCTTAAATCAGACGGTAAGCCCATTTTGAATTCATCTCAGATTGCTGCTCTCCTGGATGCAATTTTATTGCTATCTAGAATAGCAGTAATAAAGTGTGAAGCTCACTCCTCCTCCCGAGACCCTATTTCTTTAGGAAACAAGAGAGCGGACGCAGCCGCAAAGGCTGCAGCTCAGCAGGCCCTGAACACTGCCTGTGTAGCCATGGAGCAGCGGAGGACGACCCAGATCTGGGAGATCTGACTGCTGTTCAGAGCTTCACGACCACCTCTGAGGCATCCGCCTGGAAGAAGGCAGGGTGTATTAAATTAAAGGGGGTGTGGTATTCCACCGATCACAAGCCATGTCTTCCAAAACATTTCTTTCCATTTTTTGCTAAACTGAGCCATGGGTTGGATCATGTGTCAAAAGGTGGAATGTTTGACCTGGTTGCTACACACTGGTTCACAAAGGGATTCACCTCTTTTGCAGAAAAGTTTTGTCGCTCATGCATGGTGTGTGCTGCAAATAATCCAGGGCGGCCGGTGACCACTCATCCGGCAGTGCATACCCCCCCTGACAGACCGTTTCAGCATTTGATGATGGATTTCATACAGCTGACTCCTGCTGAAGGTAAAAAATATTGCCTCGTAATAGTCGACATGTTCTCAAAATGGACTGAGGCTTTTGCAGCAAAACACGCAAACAGTGGAGCTGTGGTCAAGGCATTGTTAACCGAGTTGTTCCCCCGATTCGGGATCCCCGAGAAGATCAGCAGTGATAACGGTCCACACTTTGTGAACAAAGTCATCTCAGAGGTGGGTGAATTTTTAGGGATCAACATTAGCACTCATTGTGCTTACCACCCACAGTCCGGGGGAGGAGTCGAGAGGGAGAATGGGTCCATCAAATTGAAATTGACACAAAATGTTGTGAAGAAACAGGTCTTGCCTGGCCCAAAGCGCTGCCAATTGTTTTGATGTATATGAGAATGAGAAAACGTGCGAGAAATAACCTGAGCCCTTTTGAGATCCTGTTTGCTAGGCCGCCTGCGATGGGACTGAACGCTCCGACTAAACCTTTTTTCTCCACAGGCCTGTGTGACGACGCAATGATTTCTTACTGTCAAAACCTCTCTAAGACACTTTCACAGGTCCACCAGACGGTGAAGGACGCGCTTCCCAAGGCAGCAGCAGGACCACTACATCCCATCCGACCAGGAGACTGGGTTCTCATCAAAGAATTCAGGCGTAAACACTGGAAGTCTAAACGCTGGCAAGGACCATTCCAAGTTCTGCTAGTAACCTACACGGCTGTGAAGGTTGCAGAAAGGGTTACTTGGGTGCATGCCAGCCACTGTAAGAAACTGACTACCACAATTCTGGACAAACCCACTGTTGCTTGAGTGGAGAACAAAAGACGGTGGGTTAGAAACAATCCAATCACTTTGAAGAAGGAAGGAGATAAGAAAATAGAAGAGGAGAAAAATCAATGTTACTCAGGGGCTCTAGAGTTGCAAAAATGATGATTTTAAAGCTGTTTGTGTTCTGTGTTTTTGTAGGGGGCGCTTTCTGGACTCTGTGGGGAAAACAGGCGGACACCTCAGCCACGGCTCAGCCACGGTCCATCACAACTAATATCCTCCGTCAAGGATGGGTACAAAAGAATCTGTGGTACCAGTTCGCAAACTACTCGGCCAGAACAGTGACCAGTAAGTCATGTGTTTTTTGCATGGGAACTGCTATTCCTCAGTCTTATGTACAAATTCCATTTGAAGAGCACCTAGATGAATGTGTGAGTTTCTGTGAGACACCAGGCAGCATAGTATCACAGCAGGGGTCCATGGAGCTTCCCAGAGTTAATTTCTCACTTGAGGGTAGGAATTGTAGCGTGTGTTCCTCACACTGTATTTTTGCCGTGACAGCAGGCCTAAATAGAGGCTGGGCAAAACGATGCGGCCTGGCTAAACCAATAGAAGCTCCAGAAATAATCCAGCTTCTAAAGCCACCACCAGGCGCAGCTTATGTGTGTTTTAATGTTACCAGGGCAGGACCACAGATAAAGATGGGTCAGTTTAAAGGGAAATGCTCTAAAGTGTTTCACCTTAATGATAAGGGGGATTTTTTTTCTGAGTGTTGGAAATCTAACAAGCTTCAGGATGATAGTTCTTCAGATTATTGGACCTGTTTGACTAACCTAAACCTGCGTAAGTGGATAATGGAGCAGGAACAGCCAGCTCCTGATGTTTTTTGGGTGTGTGGGGATGGACAGTTAAGATCTAAACTCCCCACAGGATGGTCAGGGATGTGTGCTCATGTAATGATGGTTCTGGATGTTTCTATTGCAATTGATCCTTTTGAGAAACAGGGGACTCCCCGACATCAGGTGACCAGGAGAGCGGCACCTGTACCGGGCAGCTTTGATAACCACGTTTACATCGATGCTATAGGTGTGCCACGTGGAGTTCCAGATGAATTTAAGGCGAGAAATCAGGTTCTGGGAGGATTAGAATCAATTTTCTTGTGGCCTACTATTAATAAAAATGTTGACTGGATTAACTACCTTTTTTACAATCAGCAGAGATTTATCAATTACTCACACGATGCTCTTAGTGGTTTAGCTGAACAGTTACACGCCACTTCGCTCGTCTCATGGCAGAATAGGATAGCTCTCGATATGATTCTCGCAGAGCGCGGAGGGGTGTGTTCCCTCTTTCAAGAAAGATGTTGCACGTACATACCTAACAACACAGCCTCTGATGGTTTGGTGACTAAGGCTTTAGAAGACTTGAGGGTCTTAAAGGAGGGAATGGCTGACCATTCAGGGGTAGATACCACTTTAGAGGGTTGGTTAGATTCTTTTATGGGACGATGGAAGAATGTAGTAGTCTCTGTTGTGGGAGCTCTTGTTTCTGCAGTAACAGTTTAGATCTTATGCGGATGCTGCATCATTCCTTGCATCCGGGGACTGATAACTAGAGTGATTGAAAGGGCAGTTACACATCAGATGCTCACAGGGTCCGTGGCTAATCTGCAAGGTGTCCGGTGGCCTAAAGCGGAGTCCAGAATGCGAGAAGGGGATGGAGAGGAATTTGACATGGAGCAGGACGAACTGGAGTTTTATGAGTAATCTGTTTTACAGACGGGTGATGATTACCATTGAATCATGTGAATTTGGTTTTCTGATGTTCTTTCTGTTACTGAAATGTTGTAATTCCACCATGTGAGCTTGGCTAATCCATGACCTCTCATCCCAGGTTCAGGTAGAAGGGAACTAAAAGTTTGTTTCCTATTTTCATTTAATGTTTTCATTTTAATTCTACTTTTTATTATTAACCACTACGTCTCATGTTATTTCATTCATTCTGCATGAAGTTTGCTAATTAAAAAGGGGATTCTTTTGTGATTCCCTTGAAAACCAATCAGTGAAATTCACTCAATCATATAACTATAATCAGATTTTATTCTTTTTGTCAAGTTGATTACTAATTTGTGTTTTACTAATCAATGTTCTAACCCCTCTTAAGGGACGGGGAAGCTGAGATTGAGAGTGATCATGACTTCGGGGTTGGACACTATGGACGCTGCCTTAATGAGGGAAGAGTACACGTTTCAATATGTACTGTATGTTATGATGTGTCCATAGTGTACCTGGTTGATACTACATAATTTTCCTTTCTCTTGTTTATCCTTAGAGCATCCTGACAGATGATGAGTCATGTGGACTGGCCACCTAAAGGGGCATAGGGGCTGCCAGGATGTTTCCCCACTCAGAGAGAAACATGTAAATACAAACAATGGTTGGAGGCTGGCAAAGAAGACCCTGGTGGGGTTTTTCATCCTGGTGCACATGGTCTCCAATAATGTCATCTGAAGAGATGTGTATTATTTTGTATAGTTCAAGAGCTGATTATATTGTAAACATGTAATGACTGATTTCATCTGATTGAATTGACTGTGTATTGTACCTGCCTGTTCACCCCTAGCACTAGCATTTCACTGTTGTCGGTAGGAGAGGTGTAGATTAGGTTATTACTGAAAGAAGTAATAAAAGGAGGGAAATGATGTGGCAGAAAGTATATTAATTATGTTAAAGGTTAAGTCTCTTTGTTAACTGAGATATGCATTATTATGTTGAACCAACATGTGAGAGCTCAAGGATACTTTCTGTGTCTTGGGTCACCAATTTTGTTAGATGTCTGCATGCTGACTGAAGGACGTCGGAACCACTCCATTATCTGCACTCTGACCCAGAGCGTCTGAGTGGGGTCTTACCAACGAGGTTAAAAGTTATTCTATCTTACTGAAGACAGACACCCTGTCTATGAAGGAGGAGTCTTAGTTTTGTTCATTTCTATATAGTAAGATGTTAGGATGGGGGTGCAGGTCAGTTACTGCCATGCTGTATGTGCTGAACTCCTTGTTGATCAACAAGCCGAATTAAAGCTCTTGAACTAAGAAGGAATCCTTTCTCATCCTTGTTAAATAATATTTCCATAATATAACTGTGGTGGAAAATTGTTATGCAATTAGGAATTAAGTGTATATTCTCTGTTTAGTGAATACATCTAGTGTAAAATGACAAGGTTATTGTTCCAGCTTAATGTTATGAGAAAGATATATGTGTCAGGTCACCAGAGAGACAGACGCCGGGGCAGTAAGATAACAGTCTGGCCTTCGGATGTGCTGCTTTATGCGTTGATATAAGACTCATGTGAAGCGGTTCTCTGGAGGCGGGGCGTGAACGTTGGAGAAGACATCTACAGAGATAAACAATGATTGCTGAATACTATTTAAGTGGTTAGTTAGAAAGGTTGGTTAGGGTGATGCACGAGTAACTCTGTCCCCTCCGTGTCTGGCCAGATATGTTTGAATTAAATACTTAAACGCCTTCTTGGACTCAAGTCTTCTTTATAATGGAAACCCTGAGATACTATTTTTTGCCATTACATAACTTTAAGATGGCTACTCACCTTGAGCAATGAAATCCAAAAAGGTGAACCCTGACAGTAATCGGATGTACTTCTTGGTATTCTGGTACTTCACCTTGAGCAACATTGCCACATCTATAGACTGCACCTTGTAGAATAAGTGGAGAAATGTAGCTGTTAAACACACTTCATCAGGTTTTAATTTTTAAGACAGACATGGTCCCTGTGAGAAATTGATAAAACAAACAGAACTCAAGCAAAACAAACTGAATCTCATGTGCAGTGTAACATGTTTTAACGTCCAAAATGGAGCAGGGCATTTCGAGATGTCCGCTGTGACTCAATTCTTTTGAACAGCTCTTTATGAACTAGGGAAACTAAATTTATTTGAGAGTCTCCACGTGAATATCCATTGGTGGTTACTCATCTTTACATTGACTGTGTAGCCAATGAATAGAGGGCTCGTGGAAAGAATAGGCTAGAGCCATAAGATACGACTCCCTTCAAAGAGCCCAAAATATCATCTCATCTGCCTGATGCATGCGCCTTGCCTGATTCAAATGGTATATTTTTAGTGAGTGTGAACACTTATACCAAATAATGTTTAACTTAGTTGTGCGTTTGTGTGAGCGATAGCCGAGTGATTTATGTCCGGGCCTGACGCCACCACCCCTTCCCAAGGTTGCCAGGTGTACGATAATTGTGGTATTTGTACAATAATTTTGCCCTCTGTACGATCAATAATGCCTAATGTATGATAATTTGGCCAAATTTGTATTTAGAATTAATACTGTTAGCAACTGTCAGACTTTTTTTTTTTTTACCCCGTGTTTTGCTGAGAGATATAGGATATCATGGGGGTGACGTTTATGTGTTTGTTTCAGAACAAGGAGAATGATCGACGGAATACTCAGCTGTGCCCGCCCCCATGATTCCACGTTGCTCAGTGTTAGTGGTGAAGCTCCTCAGTGTCAGGAAGTCAAGCGAGCTGTGGCAAGAACAGGGCAAGAAGTGTGATTGAGTAACTTAATGGAAAGTGAGTAGAGGGGAAAAAAATGAGTGCCGCAGGAGATAATGATGAGGAATGAGAAGCAGGGAGGACGGCTTTGAGAGAGGGTGTTAAAAAAACAACAACATCACCCTCAGACATATCGGATGGAGTGGGAAAGCCAATTTGCCGGCTGGCTGAAACCGGTCATCGGCTCTGACGGCAAAGCATATTGCCGTTGTTGCAATGTGGAGTTTGTGGCCAAAATCACGGTTATAAAAAAAAAATACAGTAAATAAAAAACCACATTCAAAAATGAAAAAAAAAATCAATAGCATAGTGCTTGCAGAAAACTTCAGTACTCATACTAACTCACTGGTTGCGTAGATTAATGTGTCCCCCACAAACACATACATTGGGAACTATTGAGCAGCTGCCTTCAAGTGCTATCGTAATAATGGTAAATACCAAAAACCGACATCGAACACCAACTCAAGTTGTATTTTCCACTGGAAAAATTTTCAAGAGATATGTTTTGTGCCGTTTTTGAGTCCTTGAATATATCCTTGATCACGTCCACCATATGTTCGGTGGCCCTCATTGCTACGTTGTGCTCTTCTAAAAACCCTGCTAGTTTCACCTCAGCCGTTTTCACGGCAGTTTAAGCTTTTCTTTTTCTGAAGTTTTCTGCAAGCACTGTGCTATTGATTTTTGAGTTGGCGCTAGATTTTTTTCCTTTTGAATGTGTTTTTTATTTGCTGCGTTTTTTTTATAACCGTGATTTTGGCCACAAACTCCACATTGCAACAACGGCAATATGCTTTGCCGTCAGAGCCGATGACCGGTTTCAGCCAGCCAGCAAATTGCCTTTCCCACTCCTTCCGATAGTCTGAGGGCGATGTTGTTTTTTTTAACACCTTCTCCCAAAGCCATCCTCCCTGCCTCTCGTTCCTCATCATTAGCTCCTGCTGCACTAATTTTTTTTAACCTAACAATCCAGTGTGACAAAACTGTAAGAACCCACAGGACAAGATATCGAGAATGATTTTATTTTATTATAGCTCAATGCTAGCCTTGTCATTTTGTTTTTGCAATTTCTACGATAATTTCTCTCAAAACAGATCATTTTGAGTCTCTGGTACGATAATCCTACATTTCCCACCTGGCAACACTGCCCCTTCCCTACATTATTCCGCAGTTTTACGTTCGACAAGACACTCACCTTTAACGTTAGTTAATCCACCTCAAATCACCTTAATACATTTTAAAACATTAATTTTATCTTAACACTTGATATTTGGCCGGATAAATAGGTTACCACTGAATAATTCGTGAATTTAATTACTAGCCTGCCTCAACCAGTTCCATCTTTTGAGCTGACGCTTGACGTAGGCGACCGGATTTTCCCCTTCCAGTATTTCTTCGCCTTTTAAAGCAGATGGGTCAATTTGGGTGGGGTATTATTTTCTCAACATTTCCTAAACCTGGTTTCTGTATCGATTAAAGGCCACACCATCGTTTTCTGGATCCATCATCCAACAGTGTCTACCATTAGTCAGCATTGCGTCCATGGCAGCTGTCCCAATAATTTTTGCCCAAACCGATTTTATGTCCCCCAGGGCTAGCATCAACCCTGTAGTCTCGTTTTCAAATGCTTTTATCCATCGCCCCAACCCCCCCCCCCCCCATGGATCTGGGGCAGCCGCGAGATGAGTCCCTGCAAATCTAAGGTCTGCCAAGGCACGTATTGGATTCGAGTGCCTTTTACCAAAATTGGGTACATAGCCCCTTCATCATACCTTTGAGGCTTTTTAATGCCTTCTCTGTCTCGCAAATCATGATGTTTTTGTGTATTAACCCTTGTATTTACCACACCCTCTGCTGTATTTCCATAATTTCCTGTTACCGATGCACATGCATTTAATCTGTCAGGTGAAGGAGAATTTGGTCGGTATTTGAGGTTAAAATCTTTTTGTTTTGGTTTGTCATTGTTCTGATGAAATTGTGGATTCTCTATAAAAGTTTTTACATGTTCGTCTATCTCCTGTTCCAGCTCAGTGATAATGGCTCGTTTCAATTCTCGATTAGGTTTTGCATCTTTGCTTTGCAATGTTTTCCAGAAGGGTTCTTTTTCAATCTCTGATTTCGGGTTCTTTAATCCAGCATAGCAGTCTCTGATTTGGGACTGTTTGATGCCTGTGCTGCAATAAGCCGGGGGCTTTAAATGTTCTGGGGAAGCGTTTCCTTCCCCGCCTGCTTCTGAATTATTAGTCCTGCTCAATTGCAAAAGTGGCTCATAGACATTCAGGCTTCGTTCTTTGTCGATCTCAAAATAAGCGTCGATCTGGATTTTACCTTCCAGAACTGGATAAAGGCCTTGTTGCAGCTCTGCTTTTAAAGGTTGCTGTGTTTTGATTTGTTTAATCTCATTCTGTTCTTCTGCCAAGGTTGAAATCATTGCTTTAAAGTTTTGTCTGAATTTATTCCCTTCCTCTTTAAATAACTTTAGTATCTGTAACTCTTTTTCCCTTTTTTCAGTTCGCTTTTTGGTTTTTTGATTTGCCTTATAACCAAGAATCCTTTGTTCCATAAGCTCATTTACCAAAAGGTCAAAAGTCCCAGTTTTTTGTTCGCTTGTGCCATTTATGAGAAAGTTTCTCAATTCCTTTTGCCAATTCTGGGATTTTAATGCTTAAAATTGCTACTGGGGTGGCAGACATTTTAAAGTTTGTTAAAATTGTCTTTCAGTCTCAAAATGAATTGAAATTAATCAGAAAAAGCCTATTTTATTGGTGTTTAAATTCTCAAAACAGCATTTAAAGGGTTATTGCTCCAAACTTTCTAATCTGTTTGGGAGGGGAACGAGCAGTGGGCAGTAACTGGGCAGTGTCTGGGCAGTAACTGGGGAGGAGATTGGGAGGTTTTGTGGGAGGTCACTGAGGAGTGGGTTGTCACTTCTCTCTTCAGTTCACTTCCTGCTCTCCAACGGTGCGTAGCTCTCAAAATGCACTCAAAAACCACCACATAACTCACATAACTATGTGTGAGGGAGAGACTGAAAGAGAGATAACATTGGAATTTCAACAGAAAAAGAAAAGTTAACATTTATCTCTGCATTAAAAACAGGATGAGGCCATTTCCTCCTGCACAGTGCTGTCTGTCTTTGCCTGTGCTTGTGTGTGTGTGTGGTCACAGACACACTGCTGTAATCCACTCAAATCTACAGTTTGTTTATCCTAAATTACTCACATCCCCAACTTTTTTACCTTTACCAACATTTTTTCTATGCATCTCACTGATTTATTCTACTTCTCTACAGAACTCAGGACATACATCAAGCCATCGGACCCCTCATTTGGCCTCTCAGACAGAGGGAGAGGGAAAAAAAAGGACACTTTTGGAATGCTTCCAATGTGCAGTGAGAAAGAAAAGAAATGAGAAAAAAGTTTATCTGCAGAGCAGATCCTCAACACTTCACAATTTTCACAGAAATCAAGCTTTTTAAAACTTTTTACCAGCACAGTGAAACATCAGAGCACTTTAAAATTTTCACAAAAGCTAAGCTTTACAACACACTCTCATTCTCACAGCTGAGCATACAGTCAAACATGTCACAAGTCCTGTCTTTGAGTTCGTTTTTGAGGAACAGCATTCAGCAAGCAGAATCACATAAAAGTACATGCAGCATTATTATGTTATGTCTTCACAAAGCAAACATTAATCACCACTCATACAGAATTCGTCAGTCTTTTGTGTCAAGTCTTTTTCTAGATTCACAATAAATCTTTCACTTTAACTCCTTTTTAGTCTGTTTTTCTTTTCTCAATTATCAATTGTTTTCCAGATTATTTAATACACATATAATTTTAATACTGCAGTTATTTTTCTGTGGCCACTTTTAGATTTTTATAGATTAGTGAGTGCACTCTTCAAGATTCTCAGTGACTTAAAAGTCAGCGCCTCATCTGGAACATGTTCCCAGGTATTCACTTCCTCTGGCTTTCTTCTTTAAAGCCAGGTACTGTCATCCAGCGACTGTGCTGGGGATTCTAAGACATTCTGGCAAGCTGCCAGGTTCCGTCTTCGACAAAAATATGGTATCCTCCAGATCTCTGTTTTTTTAGCCGGGGACCTGCTTCTGACGACAATATCAGGGAACCAAGATTTCAGCTTCTTCAAGCCAAGGGTGTTTTCAACCGGAATTGAAAAACCTTCTACCGACAAGCATCGGGGAATAACAATTTGTTTTTACTCAAACAAATAGGCTACTGTTCCTTTATTTCTCTGTTTTACTCTGTTTTTTGGTTTTTACTTATTTTCATCAGTATCAAACCTTTTAATAGCTGGTTTTAGTCCAATTAGGTCTTGCTTCTGCCCAGGGCTGAACTTATAATTAATTATTGAATAATTGCCAGCTGCTCTTTGCGTGCACGCAAATTTGGGCTTAAAGCATGTATTCCAGACATAAAGCTGACAAAAACATAGGAACTTTTTTACATCTCATAGGAAGCATCTTCATCACACTCCGACGAGAATATTCAAATTATTTTCTTTACCGTAAACGGTAGATTTGGCCGGCCTTCCCGACAGAGTGAAAATGTCGATGACGTCCCGAGAGACCCGTCAGCCTGGCTTGGCTCGCCACAAATGTTGGTTATTTTGAATGTTGGACCGGTTTAACATGAAAGATATTGAGTCCAGTTAAACAAACAAACAAAGCCAACACAACTTCAGTTCTGGAATACAGCCTCTGCCGGTTTATTAGTTTACATACCTTGTCTGAGCAGGACAAAGCATTGATGACATACAGTTCTGTCGTCTTCAAATACCCCAGAAAGACTCTCCGGCAAGCCCCAGACTAGACTCCCCTTCTATTATTAACACCCAGATTTTATACCTAGTTTGTGCGTCATATTGGCACCAGTGCTGTCTGTTCTCCATCTGCATCCTTTTGATAAAACGCTCTCTGAGAGAACATGTTCTGCTAGCCAAGTTTATAATTTATCGTGTCAGAGTGACCTTCTCTGAATAAACACACAAATCCCTTCACCTAGCATTTTCGATAAAAACATTTTGGAAATTCATCATTCTACCACAACAATATAATCTTTATGATTTGTTTTATTGAGTTGTCTTTTATCTGTTACTTTTAGTGTTTTTAAAATTTTTCTTGTTTTATATATACAATGAGGTACATAAGTATTTGAACATTTAATTTAATTTGAGTATTTAATTTATTTGTATTTTATGTCAGAAACTACAATCACAGGGAAGTAGTTTCTGGTGATTTAGTGAACAAAAACAAGCACTCAGATGCACAACCTGGATCTGGTAGGAACAGAGAGGTTCCTGAGTGACCACCAACAGGAGAGGAGTCTCCGGGGGAGCAGGATAGGTGGTTTGGCCCGCCTGAATAGAAGCCTCCAATGGCCATTGGAGTGGAGTCAGGATGCTATGGGAAGTGATGATGGTGTCGGGTTCCGCGGTTGGAATGGTGGAGGAATGTTGTCGAGAAAAAGCGTTTGCCTTCTTATTCTGGGAACCAGGTCAATAAGAGATGTTGAAGTTGAATTGTTCAAAGAAGAGCGCACACCGGGCCTGACAGGGTTTGAGCTGTTTAGCCTGCTTGATGTGGATGAGGTTTTGGTGGTCAGTCCAGATAAGAAAGGCGTCCGATGTGCTAATAAGAAGGTGGCACCACTCTTCCAGTGCCCATTTTATGGCCTGTAGCTCCCGAACTCCCACTGAGTAAAGTTGTTCCATGGGTGAGAATTTTTTAGAAAAGAAACAGCAGGGGTGTGTCTTTCGAGGCGTCCATTTCTACTATGAAATTCTTGAAGGGGTCCGGATGTTGCAGGATTGAGGCTGTGGAGAACCTACGGATGAGATCTTGAACAGCTCTGACCACCTCTGGGGGTAGTGAGAACGGGTGAGGTGGATGGGTGAGGTTGGTAAAAGGAGCCACAATTTTGCTGATATCTCGAATAAAGTGACAGTAAAAGTTGCATAACATAGCCGAGGAATGTGGTGGATGATTAGTGAAAGACACACTTCTCCAGCTTGCAGTACAGCCTATGTTGCAGTAGCCTCTGGAGGACGGTTCAGACATGTTGGACGTGGTCAACCTCAGATGAGGAGTCGATCAGGATGTCATATAGGTAGATGAATATCCAACGTCCGAGCTTGTCGCGAAGCATGCCATTATGGAAGCGCTGGAACACTGTCGGGCTGTTGCAGAGACCAAAAGGCATCACTAAGTATTCCCAGTGGCCGCTGGGTGTGCTGAAGGCCATCTTCCATTCATCCCCCTCCCTGATGCGGATGAGGTTATAGGTATTCCTCAGGTCAAAATGGGTGAAAATGGTGGCTTGAGGGAGGGAGGTTGATAGCCATGTCTTAGGCACGATGTGGTGGAAGTGAGGCTGCTTTGTGTTTGGAGAATGCCTTTGCCAGGTCCCAGTATGGGGATGGAATGGCTTCGATGGATGTCGTAGAAGGTTGAAGAGCCGCTGGAGTCTCCTCTTGACCCGGAAGCAGGCAATGAGCGAGGCAGTCGGTTCCCCATTGAAGGATCTGGCGGCTGGACCAGGAGATGTGCGGAAACCAGGGAAGTGGAGTGGTGTAAGTGACCATTACCAGGAAGTGAATGGTCTCCTGATGACCGCCGATCCTCATCTGAATGCCGTTGGTACGATGGCGTATGGGCAAGGGTTGAAGCGGACGCCCGTCGACGGGGGGAGACTGGGACGGGATGAGCCAGTTCCTCCAGCGGGATGTAGATTTTGGAGACCAGCTCAAATGAGATGAAGTTGTCGGCAGCCCCAGTGTCCAGTAGATCCTTGCAGGTGTGTTCTGATGTCTCGACATGGCTTAGTTGAACTGTTAGGATGAATGATGTGGAATGGCACAAGCCAGGTGAGATTCCCCCCAGAATCACCTGGCCTGCTCGTTTCCCAGCTGAACTGTACAGTAAGCGCAGGGTCCCTCACGGTGGCGCTGTTTTCTTTCTTCCTGGGACACATGGCCCAATTGCATCGGCTGCTCTGAGGGGATGGATTTTCGGTAGGAGGCAGTAGAGGGAGCCTCAACGGGTTGGAGGAGGAAGTGCTGACGTGGCAGAGTGGTGGCAGAGGACGGCCCGATGGAGAGGTTTGGCTCATAACCCGACAGTCGATATCCAGAGCCAACTGGACAGCTGCGTCCATAGTGCGGGGTGACTCCTTTCCCACCATTTCGTCACAGACATAATTGTCCAGGCCTTCCAGAAATAGGGTTTGTAACATCGAATCTCCCCTGTCTAGCTGTGCAGAAAAGCTCTGGAAGTGCGCAGCAAACTTGTTGACCGGACAACAACACTGCCGCAGATGGAGGAGTTGAACCTCAGCCTGCAATCTTTTTGGTCTAATCTTCACTCGCTGTGCTTGGAGGAAAAAGAAGGATGAGTTGCATCCCAAGAACACCATCCCTACTGTGAAGCATGGGGGTGGAAACATCATACTTTGGGGGTGCTTTTCTGCCAAGGGGACAGGACAACTGCACTGTATTAAAGACCCACTCCAATGAAAATTGTGTTTTTGTGTTGTTAACATTGTTGAGGCTATGGCCTTTACTGAACGAACTGGATCTCCCATCATCCTTTCACTGAACGAACTGGATCTCCCATCATCCTTTCACTGAGCGAACTGCATCTCCCAGCATCCTTCCACTGAACGAACTGCATCTCCCAGCACCCATTGCGCTGCCCTCAACCCATTCTCATTGGTCTGTGGCCAGTGATGACATCACAGAGTTGATAAAAGCAGCGCAAATATTGAAATGAGCGTCTCTATTGGTCTCTCTTGGTCCCAGAGCGGTGCCTGTGAGGAGACGCTTTAATCCACTGCTAGCATTTTCCCCTTTTTCCTTTCAAACTTGCTGGACCAGGAAGAACTTCCCTTTTAAACTTCGAAGTGAATCGGCCGAGCAAACAGACTTTCCTGTACCAGGTAGTCCGCTGGCCATCTGAGCTCTATTGAAAACAGGCCTGAGTCCCTCAGCGCCTAAAAGTCGGACGTCCGCTTTTCCGACCTCGGTTTTGCGCAAAACCGCTCCTTTAAACTGGACACTTTCTACGTTCTTCGTCGTGGACTGTGGAGAGCTGACCCCACCAAGTAGGATTAAACTGATTTATATCTTTGGTCTGGGTAGAGGAGAATCAGGTCTTGACGGTTAATATCCGTTTTCTGTTGGTTAAAATAAGTTTGTCAACTGTTTAACCACTGTTATTCTTGGTCGTCTGTCGCCGTACACCGACCCTGAATGTGCATGCTTTTTGTGTTTTAT
This sequence comes from Valencia hispanica, assembly GCA_963556495.2. Lineage (NCBI taxonomy): Eukaryota > Metazoa > Chordata > Actinopteri > Cyprinodontiformes > Valenciidae > Valencia > Valencia hispanica. The sequence goes on along the minus strand of OY747713.1, from coordinate 53,953,381 downwards.
TATTTGACTTTGGTTGCAACCAGAAGCAGTATATTATATTGTATTATTTCTTTGTTTGTTTATTGTCTGCTGCGGTCGGCGCGTGTCTGTTTAGACAGGTCGCGTGGCCTCAGTTGATCCCCTTACTCCTTTGTTGAATCGCCACGCGGTCTTCCTTTGTGAACCGATCGCACCAATTGATAAGACTTGAGTTATTTATCGCATTGAGTGTGCTAAACTGAACCCCCCTCATTCGCTCGCTGTCTCCCACACACACACACACACACAGCGCTGCACACACACACACAGCCGCACACACACGCCCCCTTCCCTCGATGTTAACTTTGTTCTATATTTTTGCATGCGTTAGAATAGATGGAAATTATGAATGAAATGTAATCTGTAAGGTTGACCTATTTCATTAATAAATTCCCTTAAGTAACGAGAAGTTTCCTGTGCCATTTCAGTGTGTGCTGTGAAGTTTGTTTTAACCCCGCGGTCGAACTCTACGCCTTTTCAGAGAGACTGACTGTCTGGTTTAATTAAAATTATCTAATTTATGAGATTGGTGCCCCGAAATCTTTAATAAACAGGTTAAACTCGAACGTCATCAATAATTATATTAATATTAAATTATTGATTATAATTATTGATGCTCAGAAAACCAGACAACAAATATTTATTATTAATAGTTACAACAACATGTTCTTGTAGCATTTTTCTGATGCCAGAGGACATCTTAAGAAAATTAAGCTCAAAATTGCAATTCTGAGTATTTCTGCTTTCAAATCGCTTTGAATCTGTAGCAGAAGCTAAAAGCCTGTCTAAAACAGACTGCGACGTAGCAACCGCACTGGGCGGGCTACAAGCTCCTCCTCATGCTCCGCTCTGCCCCGCCCACTCAGGTTCTGAGGAGTAGAGAAGACGATGGCGGATCACATCTGTGTGCTGTAGCGGGTTGCAATGCTAAGAAGAAAGATACTATTAGCTTTCATACTATACCAGTATATCAGATATATATCAGATCTTCTGTTCCTTCTGTGTCTCTGCTCTGTCTTCTCAAAGCCCCAGACGGTCGTGGCAGATGGCCGCTCCTACTAAGCCTGGTTCTGTTGGAGGTTTCTTCCTGTTAAAGGGGAGTTTTTCCTCACCACATGCTTGCTCAGTATGAGGGATTGCTGAAGGATTGCTGTGGTTGGAAAGTCTGCCCAACCTCACGCCAATCTGCTGGGATTCCTTAAATAGGAAACTTTTTAACTGATTGCAATGTTTGTATAAATGTATTGAAATGACTTCTTCTTAAGTGCCTTGAGATGACATCTGTTGTGAATTGCCGCTATATAAATAAACTGAATTGAATTGGTCACAGCAAGATTAAAAACTGCAAATCTGTTTGCAGTCAACATTTTAGAGAAGACTGCTCACCAACTGGCAGGGGAAAAAATGGGTTTTGCTAATAAACTACTTTTGAAGCCGGGTGCAGTGCCTTCCATCAAGACACCATCAAGTGGACAGCCTGTATATTTACCGGTAAGTTAATTTTTTTCTGTCAGGAGCTAATTCAAACATCCGCTTGTGCGCTAGCATTAAGTCAGCTATTTATGGTCAACAGCCAGTGCTGCATGCTGCTGTGTTAAAGCGATGTAGACTATAATATAAAGTAATGCATTTTACAGGGTCTTTCTTAAAAATCTTTTTTTTTGTTTCATTTTATACAAAAGCAGGGTCAGATGCACACACAGAAAGACAATGCTGGGGGAGAAGGAGGGGTCCTCAGCACCAACGGTTCCGCCCACAACACGGAGGCGAATTACTAAAGAGCTACTGTCGCTCTTCTGAAGCTATATCCTAGAAAACGGCACAGGTTTTGTGATTTTGGCTAAAAATGGCATAATCATCATTGAAAGACCATTGAGAACACTTTAAAATAGCTCAAAAAGATGATCGGAGTGGGTCTTTAAGGAGAAGATGAATGGGGTCATGTATTGGGAGATTTCGAGCAACAACCTCCTTCCTTCAGTCAGAGCATTGAAGATGGGTCGTGGCTGGGTCTTCCAACATGACGATGACCCAAAGCACACAGCCAGGATAACCAAGGATTGGCTCCGTAAGAAGCATAACAAGGTTCTGGAGTGGCCTAGCCTGTCTCCAGATCTGAATTCAATAGAAAATCTTTGGAGGGATCTGAAACTCTGTGTTGCTCAGCGACAGCCCTGAAACCTGACAGATCTAGAACAGATCAAGAACTACAGGAAACGTTTGACCTTTGTAATTGCAAACAAATGCGAGGGAAGGCAATTTTATTTGTATAGCACACTTTGTACAACAAGGTATTTCAAGGTGCTTTACAAGATTAAGGGTTAAAATAAAAATGGCATTAAAACACAGACAATGCATATAAAGCAAAACATCAATAAACCAAGAACCATACACAAAACATATGATACATTAAAGCATTACTCAAGGCAGCTCTAAACAGATAAGTTTTCAGTGGTGATTTAAAAGAACTCGGTCTTTCAGCAGCTTTGCAGTTGTCTGGAAGTTTGTTCCAGATTAGAGGAGCATAGAAACTGAAAGCTGCTTCTCCGTGTTTGGTTCTAATTCTAAGGATGTTGAGTAGACTGGAATTAGAGGACCTGAGAGGTCTTGGGGGTTGGTATAGTAACAGAAGGTCTTCAACATACTTTGGTGCTAAGCCATTCAATGATTTATAAACTAGTAAAAGTATATTGAAGTATATTCTCTGAGCTACATGGAGGCAGTGTAAAGAATTTAGAACTAGGGTGATGTGCTCTATTTTCCAGGTTCTACTGAGGGCGCGAGCAACAGGGTTCTGGATCAGCTGCAGCTGTCTGTTTTAATTTTTAGGCAGACCTGTGAGAACGCTGTTGCAGTAATCAATCTGACTAAAGATAAACGCATGGATAAGTTTTTCGAGGTCCTGTTGCGACATCAGTCCTTTAATCCTAGAAATGTTCTTCAGGTGATAGAAGGCTGACCTTGTTATTGCCTTTATGTGACCCTGGAGGTTCAGGTCTGAGTCTGTTACTACACCTAGATTTTGGGCCTGATCAGTAGTTTTTAGCTGTATTAACTGAAGCCGTGTGCTGGCTCTTGATCGTTCGTCTTCATGTCCAAAAGTAATCACTTCTGTTTTGTTTCTGTTCAGCTGGAGAAAGTTATGGCACATCCATCCATTGATTTGCTCAATGCATTTACTTAGGGTTTGGATGGGTTCAAAGTCACCTGGTGACATCGTAATGTAGAGCTGAGTTATGGTAGCTAATCTTATTGGTTGTTGTAATCTGGGCTAGTGGGAGCATGTAGATATCAAATAAGAGGGGCCCGAGGATGGAGCTCTGGGGCACCTTACATGCGAGTTATGTTCGTTCTGATGAAAAGTTTCCTATTGAAACAAAGAAGTCCCTGTTCTTTAGGTAAGACTCGAACCAGCCAAGTACTGTACCAGAGAGTCCGACCCAGCTCTTCAGTCGTTCTAATAATATATCATGGTCAACAGTGTCAAATGTTGCACTGAGGTCCAACAGAACCAGCACTGTGATTCTACCACAGTCTGTATTTATGCAAATTTCATTGAAAACCTTGACGAGAGCTGTCTCAGTGCTGTGGTGAGCACGGAAACCAGACTGAAAAACATCAAAGCGGTTGGTCATTGTTAGGAAGCTATTTAACTGCTGAAACAGCTTTTTCAATAATCTTACTGATGAATGGAAGATTAGAAATTGCACTGTAGTTCTGCATTAACATGTTGTTCAGATTATTCTTTTTTCTCAGTGGTTTAATAGCTGCTGTTTTTAATTCATTGCAGGCCTTGGTAGAATTTAGTTCAGGGGCTACTTTCTGCTCTCCGCGAGGATGGACAATTTTTGTCTTTCCCTCCCTACTGTTGTCTACTTATGTGCTTACTATGTTTTGCAGTGCTTTTTTCAGCACCTCGGCTCGGCTCCCTGTAGGGAGTTGGGCAGAGATGCCTTTTTTTCCCTGTTCACACTCCCTACCTAGTGTGAATCCTTTCTATCTGCTAAAGGGGCACTGGTAAAGCCGGCTGCTACCGCAGTCTTCCAAATCCTGTATTGGGTTTATGTTAAGTGTTTGTATGATCTTGGATTGGTTGGACTGAAATTTAATTGATAGACCAATTGATAGCTACAGTTCTTTTGAACATCTAACCCTTAATTTTCCTCATCCAAGTTGCAAAACATTAAGATCATTTTTGTTTGTGGTTTTGTATCGTCCACCAGGCCCTTACTCTCAATTCTTGGATCAGATCTCACATTTTTTATCTGATTGAGTATTAAATACTGATAGGGTCATTATAGTGGGGGACTTCAATATTCATGTGGACACTGAAAGTGATAGCCTAAATGCAGCCTTTAATGCTATTTTAGACTCAGTTGGCTTTACTCAAAAAGTACAGGGATCGACCCACTTGGGTAAACACACTTTGGACCTTGTACTGACATACGGTAGGTATTGAGTGTGAGGAAATAACAGTCCACCCAGATAACCCGGTCCTGTCTGACCACTTCTTGATAACTTTTGAGTTTACTTTAACTGACCATCTTAAATCTGAAAGAAAATTTCATTATAGTAGAACTTTATCAGACAATGCTGTAACAATTTTTAAAGAATCTGTTCCATTCTTACTTTCCTCAGTGTCTCAGAGTAACAAAGTGGATGGCAGCAATTCTATCTCTAACCCTTCAGAAATTGATGGTCTGGTTCACATCGTTACTTCCTCATTGCGTTTGGCATTAGATAGTGTAGCCCCCTTAAAAAAGAAAGTGGCTAGCCATAGGAGGCTGACTCCTTGGTTTACGTACTTTAAAGCAGAATACTAGGAAGTTGGAGAGAAAATGGCGCTCTACACATCTAGAGGATTCCTATTTAACCTGGAATAACAGTCTACTGCTGTATAAAAAGACCCTTCGACAAGCTAGAACAGCATATTTTTCATCATTAATAGAGGCGAATAAAAACAATCCTAGGTTTCTTTTTAGTACAGTTGCCAAACTTACACAGAGTCATAGCTCTATTGAGCAAACTATTCCCCCAGCTCTTAGCAGTGATGATTTTATGAGATTCTTCATAAATAAAATAAATTTTATTAAAAATAAAATCATTGGCACCCTCCCAAACATGATTACTTCTTCCTCAGTAAATGAAAGAACTGTAGAACCTCAGTTATGCTTAGGCTGTTTTGATTCAGTCAAGCTTTCGGAATTATCAAAAATATTAGCCTCATCTAAACCTTCAACTTGTATGTTGGACCCAATCCCAACCAAATTATTTAAAGAAGTGTTCCATTTGTTTCCTGGCCCCATTTTGGATATGATGAATCTATCCTTAGTAAACGGATACGTACCACAGGAATTTAAAATAGCTGTAATTAAACCTTTACTCAAGAAACCTTCCCTTGATCAAGATGACTTAGTGAATTACAGACCTATATCTAACCTTCCTTTCTTATCCAAAATCCTTGAGAAAATAGTTGCTAATCAAGTCTGTGAACATCTAAACAGTAACGAGCTGTTTGAAGAGTTTCAGTCAGGTTTTAGAGCTCATCATAGCACTGAAACAGCACTGGTGAAGGTTACTGATGATATTCTCATGGCCTCAGATAATGGACTGGTGTCTGTTCTGGTTTTGTTAGATCTCAGTGCTGCTTTTGACACAGTTGATCATAATATTCTCTTAGAAAGGCTTGAACATGTTGCTGGGATCAAAGGAACAGCACTAGGCTGGTTTAAATCATATTTGTCTGATAGATTCCAGTTTGTTCATCTAAATGATAAATCATCTTCACTCTCAAGGGTTACTTGTGGAGTTCCACAGGGTTCTGTCCTTGGACCAATTCTTTTCACCATATATATGCTTCCAATTGGTAGAATCATTAGACAGCATGGGATAAATTTCCACAGCTATGCCGATGATACACAACTATATTTATCCATAAATCCTGATGAACCCAGTCAGTTAGGTAGATTACAGGCATGTCTGGAAGACATAAAAGCATGGATGACCCTAAACTTTTTGCTTTTAAATTCTGACAAGACAGAAGTTGCTGTCTTTGGACCAGAAGTTCTTAAACAGAAACTGATTAGTCAATCACTTCATCTGGATGGCATTAAATTGGCCCCCAGTAATAACGTAAAGAACCTCGGCGTTATTTTTGACCAAGACTTGACATTTAAATCCCATATTAAACAGGTTTCTAGGATTTATTTCTTTCACCTCCGGAATATTGCTAAAATTAGAAACATCCTGTCCAGGAGTGATGCTGAGAAACTAGTCCATGCATTTGTTACCTCAAGGCTGGACTACTGTAACTCTTTACTATCAGGAAGTCCACAAAATGCCATTAAAAGCCTTCAGTTGATCCAAAATGCGGCAGCAAGAGTTCTGATGAATATTAAAAAGAGAGATCACATTTCTCCTGTTTTAGCTTCCCTTCATTGGCTCCCTGTTAAATCCAGAATAGAATTTAAGATCCTTCTTCTTACATACAAAGCCCTTAATAATCAAGCTCCATCATACATCAGAGATCTAATTGTTCCATATGTTCCTAAAAGAGCACTTCGCTCTCAGACTGCAGGTTTACTTGTAGTTCCTAGGATCTCTAAAAGTAGAATGGGAGGCAGATCTTTTAGTTATCAGGCTCCTCTCCTGTGGAACCAGCTCCCAGCTTTAGTCCGTGAGGCAGACACTCTGTTTACTTTTAAGGCCAGGCTTAAAACTTTCCTTTTTGATAAAGCTTATAGTTAGAGTGGCTAAGGTCATCCTGAGCTATCTCTGTAGTTATGCTGCTATAGGCTTAGACTGCTGGAGGACAGACTTACCAATTTTCTTCACTCTGCTACTTCCTTTTCTCCTACGACTCCCCAGTTGTATTACAGTACATTCTGTTATTTCGACTGTTAACTTTGTTTTCGCTCAGTGTTTTTCTCCCCATAGAAGATATACCTGGTCTGGTATCCTGCTTGGCTGCAATGCCCTGTTGGACGGGGGGCATCGACTGGGATGATCCTCTCAGTAACTGAACATCCGCTGTGTCCTGTTATCAACTTTTTACTTTCTGTAACATAGAAATTACTCTTATACCAGATCTTCTGTTCCTTCTGTGTTCTGCTCTGTCTTCTCAAACCCCCAGACGGTCGTGGCAGATGGCCGCTCCTACTGAGCCTGGTTCTGTTGGAGGTTTCTTCCTGTTAAAGGGGAGTTTTTCCTCTCCACTGTCGCTACATGCTTGCTCAGTATGAGGGATTGCTGAAGGATTGCTGTGGTTGGAAATCTGCCCAACCTCACGCCAATGACTGACGCAATCTGCTGGGATTCCTTAAATAGGAAACTTTTTAACTGATTGGAATGTTTGTATAAATGTATTGAAATAACTTCTTGTTAAGTGCCTTGAGATGACATCTGTTGTGAATTGGTGCTATATAAATAAACTGAATTGAAATTGAATTGAATTGTCCTCACATGTCTCAATCATCCACACCTGATCCTCCTCACCTTCTGCCTTCATAACCTGTCACTTCCCCTCACTCAGTGCTGGATCATTATTGATGTCTTGTGTGTCTACCTTGCTGTCCTCCTTCCTGATCGTCCGATGTCCTGTCTCTCTGTTCCTGCCGTCACCATTATCGTCATCACCTCCTCCACCTGCAACACTCTCCAATAAACCTCACTGCACCTTCTGCCGGCGTCTGCGTTTGGGTCCATGCATCACACCACACATCCTGACAAATTCCGATTTTTCATTATTTATGTCTAGCCAGGTTTCTGATTGAATAAGGGCATGTATTTTATGTTCAATGATAAATTTATTATTTAGGAGTGACTTTTCTGATAAAGACCTAATATTTAATAAAGCTAACTTAGGGCTGCAGTCCGGAGTATTTGAGTGAGAGAGAGTTTTTGAATCCGACATACCAAGGCCCCTCCCAAAACACTCCCCCTCCCCTTCCCTTCCCTCCCTCCAGCTCTACCGCAGCAGTTGTGCACGCGCATCACCAGTGGCGACACGACGAGTCAAATAAGTAAGCAGCAAGCGCGATTGAGCACCTCCTGATTGTATTTTTGCTATGGACATTTCGGAGGTGAGCTACTTCTGCATGACTGATGCTCTCTCACAATATGGCGACTGTAAACAGAAAGACATGGAGCGGTCTGTGTGTGTGGCCCCATGTTCCCATGTTTGCATGATTCGCATGCAAGTTGATTGACAGCCGACAATGCGGAAACTCGAATTCTATTGGTTAAAAAAGAAATTTGGCGCTCAGTGTGAAATGCATAGGGGTCTACGGGAGGAATGTGGGATTAACACAAATAAGTGTTGTGGAGCACTAGCCTTTTATCATAGTATTGAACCCCACTATCATTTTAAAGGTTTATAAATCTTTGATAAATATATTCTCTGGACTGCAGCTGTAAGTGGTTTGATAAACGGTAGCTGAACCTTCTGACAGGTGATTAATTTGAAATTTGTTTTATTATAAGAGCATTTGGCTTTAGTCTTTTGTTTTCTCTTGCTTATAATGATTTGACTGCTTTTTTCGGGGGGCCAGTCGACTTCCGGAAGACAGTGGGGGTAGAATTGCTGTCCGGTTTCCTTGTAAATCAGATGTCTGTTATTACCAGTGGGGGCATGTGCAGAATACATCCAGTGTTAGTATTGATCTAGTCCAAGTTTCGGTGTTAGTTGTGACCCATTTCTAATTTGTGCTTTCAGTCTATCTGAGAAATCTCTAAAAGGAGAGTCATTAGGTGTCGATGAGTCTGATGACATTGGTATACTTGAAGAACACTTTGCGGTGCGATGTAAGTCTTTGCTCGTTGCTGGTGATGTAGGAAGTGTTTGTTCTCTGTCAATCTCTGAGAGTTGTTCATCTGTCTGTGCTGGTGATGTAATCTTCGCTTGGTGTTTGTGGGGAAGTGTTTGTTCTCTGACAGTATTAATGGGCTGTGCTTCAAAGTCAGCTCTCGGGTGCTTTATCAAGTGTTTATTCAGATAACAGAAAATATTTGAGGTCAAGATTCTCAGTCCAGTTCTATTAAGATAACATCAATTTATCTTGAACAAGTGCTTTGCACATCCAAATATTTTAAAGTTATTAATAAATGGGATCGATTTTTCCATCAAGTCTCTGTGGCAGATCACAATAGTCTGTTTTGAGAATTTCTGATTGTTTTTTGGCTAGATCAGTTGCACTTGTGTGGATAACAAGCTTTTCCAGGCTTTTTCCAAAGGCTTCTGTGTTCCTCACTGTATATGTATTCCTCCTGTACAGCTCTCTGTAACTGTCATGTTGAAAGTGCTATAAAAATAAAACGGTATGGTATGGTATCTACAAAAAAGCACAACAAAGAGACTTTCATCTCTGACAGGTCCCACCTTCTGCGGCTGTTTTAGCCATTGTTGAAAGTACTCTCACTTGATCAATTACTGTTTGGTTCAGTTGTCTTGGAATACTCTCCTGGAAGAAACTACAGTGTATCATTAACAGGGCTATCAATTATTGGTTTACCCTTACCTTTTCCACCCACCAAGGCACATTCTGTTTTCTTCTTCCGGCCAGGCCATCTTGGAGATGGTACAGGAAGATTGGATCCAAGACATCTAGTCTAAAAACACTTTCTTCCCCACTGCAGTTACTCTCCTGAATTCTGTTAGGTGTTGGGCTGGACCCCATGCACTAGAAATATCCTGTCTTGTTGTCAGATAGCACATTAAATCTCAAGGCCTCAATTTGGACTGAGTGTATTTTAAGCCAGAGCCTAAAGCTAAGAGCAGTGATGTGTGGTGAGGTTTATAACTGGTGAGGAACTGATTCCTATTGAGTTGGATGTGCAAATATATAAAGCCCCAAATAGAAGCTTTTTTTCCAATTCTGACCTTAATTGAAACAGTTGTTTTAAAAGCTTATAATTGTGCTTTAATCAATTCCATACTCTTTTAGAGTACAATAGAAAGTAAAATGAAAGAATATTTAATATAAGGTCACTTTCTGCAATTCTTTTTTGATTGTTCTCCTTTTTTATGAAGATTCACTACATATATTAGACAGACTGAAACATCAGAATGTGCAGTACATGTGTAATCAAACATCATGGCACCTTGCCCCCCCAACTACAAGCCACTGGCTGAAAAAATGCAACCGGAGGGTTGTAGGTTCAAGTTTAGCTTCCTCCTGTCACATGTTGATGTGCCCCTGAGCAAGGCACTTAACCCCAAGTTGCCTACCAATCTGCACATTGGTGTGTGAATGTGGCACAAGTGTAACGTGATTAGAGTGGTCAGTATGACAGGTTTAGTGCTATATATTTTTTGACCATTTACCATTTGGAGATTTCCTCTGCATTCAACTCTAAGATATCCCTGGATCAGTGCACAGATCTGTAATTTTAATATGGTTGAAATAAAACACTTATCACCACATGCATTTAATCATCAGGTTCTCTAAAATGTCTCAAATGTGATGACATTGTTTATCTATTTATCATTACTGTAACATTCTATCAAGTAAAACAATGCTCCTTTGGGTATTTGAAACAGAAGCAGTGAAATATTTCAGAAGAATAAATGAAAATCAAGGCAACTGAATATATGTACAAAGTTTTTCATTTTATGCATGTTGCTTTACATGTCTTTATCTGATGTTGAAGTGTGGGTTCACAATAAAGAAAACATTAGAAATGTCCATTCTTAGTAAAACAAAGACGTGCAATGATAAATCAGAGCTTAATGAGGTAACTATAACATGCAGGTAAGACAGTACTGAAAAGGGTAAAGAAGTAAAGCATCATGTTCGAATATGGACAAAATCACAAGTCATACTGATAATAACAATTTGTCTATTCTGACTGGGCAATGCAAAATAAAGTGGTTCTTTCTGGTATCCTGGATTTAATTCTAGCAGTTTTATATGTTGCTGTACTAACAGTGTAACATAACACTTACAATGCTGTAAAAAAAACAAAAAACTCTAGTCTTAGTTCCTGTATAAAATGGCTGCTATTAAAATAAGGACTCGAGTGATAAAACTGACTTGGATATCAAAGTTTTTCTGGCTTGTTACTTTTCAAACTACTTAATTGAGGTTTACTCTAAATCCTTCTACTGTAATCTCCCATTGCTGTTTTCTTTACACACTGTACACCATTGGACACACTTTGCTTTGAATTTTCTCCTTTCTCTTGCTTTCGTTGGTTCCTTCATTTGTTCTAAAGATTATAAACCTAACTAAACAACTCCACAATGGGAAAACATTTTGAGAAAACTGTCTGTATAGCAGTGACAAAGATAGTAAACATGTTGGAAAAATTGTTAAAAAGGATAAACAATGGCCACATTGGAACCAAGCTGTTGTACAATTTTATTTTCCAATTATTTGAGCACTAATAATAATAATGTGGCTTTTATCCAGTGCTGGTTTCTGAACTTTTCAATTTATTTTGATCAATGGCCATCACCATGAAAAAGTGCAACTGGCCATTTAGAAGGAAAGTGTTAATATGAAATAAATTCAGCAATACTAAAATAATGCACTGTCCATTAAAAAGGGAAAGCAGTGTATTTGACAGCCAGAAATGATCTCAATAAACAGCTACAGAGTCAAACACCGTTCTGAGTTTAAATCTAAACTATAAAACACACTAAAAATACAGTAATGGTTACAAATAAAGGAAGATTTCAGTACAATATGATCTTAATAAATCATCCTTAGTGTGACACAGGCACTACAACAACAACAGCTGGAACAGTCAAAGGATGTCAAAATTACTTTTTTATAGTTGAAACCAAATTTTAAAAGGATAAAATTAGTAAGTCCTCCATTAAATTCAATGTACTGCTTTGATTAAATCAATCTTTTTGTACATAAAATGAAAAAATATCTTTTCACATTAAGAGGGAAAATAAAGTATTTACTGTACAAGAAGTATCAACAAACTCAAAAACTTTGAGAGGAATGCTCCAGTCCCAACTTGTAGAATCTCACAATCCTTGTTCAGTGCAGTTTTAACACTTTGTTTAAAAAGAAAACAGTTGACTTCCAAGATTTTGGTAACCAATTATGATGGTAAGAAAAGCTGTAGAAAAATAAAGTAGGAATCTCAAGATTAAAAGACCAAATGCCCGTAACAGTTTTTTTTTTCTTAAAATCTCCACTCAAATGGGAGAGGAATGAATCCACAAATGTTAAAATCCTAGTACTATGAAAAAGTTAATTTTTTTTATTTAATTTATATTCGAAACTTTAGGATATGCTCAAAAGGCAGAAAATGGAATAAGGGGCGGTTATTGGAAATTCTGGAAATGTTTTTTGGAACTTTGTGGTGGCTGTCAGCTTCAACCAAAACTCCAACTTTTGTAGGTAAACTTAATGAACCACTGAGGCCTCTTCCCTCTCATAAGGTCTGGTTTGTCATGCCAAAGGCAGGGCAGCTGGATGTGATGACTGGGGTTGCTGAGGTAAAATGTTGTGATGGAGACAGAAGAAACAGATGAGGGGGCATCTGAGTGGGCTGAAGTCCAGTTAAAAGATTTGTTGAAGTGAAAAAAGAGAGAGAGAAATAAATATTAGTGGAGCTGACCAGACAAATTTTGTCTGTTAACACTTGAGACACGTACTAAACATAAGCTGAATAAAATATTGTATTTCTGCATCAACATAAAACATACATTTTATACATCAACAAGAAAAGGAAGGACCAGTGAGCTTCCATCCGTTTTTAAACTTTCAAAATGTGTTATTCATCCCAAAGGGACGTTAAATACTATTTAACTCATATTACACAAGACAATTATTTAAAGAGTTTTTGTAAATGGGTATGGCTGTGGACAGGAAGGATCTCCTGCTGTGGTCAGTATTACAGCGGATCTGAAGAAACCTCTAACTACAAACACTCTGCTGCTATTATGACCGTCTAATGAAGAGGATCGGTTTGTGTATTTGGCGGCCAAAAGATTTTCGTTTGGAAATAGGAAAACAAAAATCGAAAGACCGGTTGTTTCCTGATTACCATTAAAATTAGGAAAACAAAAAATGAAAAACCAACCTTTTTCCATTTTGCTAAAAGCAATATATACAGACCCTTTCCAAAAAATTTGAATATCATGGAAAAGTGTATTTATTTTCATAATTCCTTTCAAAACGTTAAACTTTCATAGATTTTAGATTCAGTGCCCACAATTTAAACCATTTCAAGTATTTAATTGTTTATTTGTACATGAATTGGGCTTCCAGCTCATAAAACTCACTAAAGCAGGAATTCAAAAAAAATTATACCATGAAGAAATCACAGTTTACTTCTTAGTTTTTGCAGAAAAAAGAAAGAAATTAGGATCACATCAAATCAATCAAAATATGGTTCTTTAAAAACAATATGTCAATCTCCAATACTTGGTAGGGAATCCGTTTGCATTAATCACTGCCTTGATGCGCCGTGGCATTGAGATCAGCCTGTGGCATTGTTTGGGAATTATGGAAGCCCAGATTTCCTTGATGCTTGCTGTCAGCTCTTTGTTTTTGGGTCTGGTGCCCCTCATTTCCCTCTTAATAATACCCTATAGATTCTCAATGGGGTTTAGCTTTGGCGAGTTGACTGGCCAGTCAAGCACTGTGATGGCACCATGGCATCATATTATGTACAAATAAACAAACAAAATACCTGAAATCGTTTAAGCTGTGGGCCCTGAATCTATAATCTATGGAGGTTTAACGTTTTGAAAGGAATTATGGAAATAAATAAACTTTTCCATGACATTCAAATTTTTTGGAAAGGGTCTGTATATATTGCTTTTAGCAAAATGGAAAAAGGTTGGTTTTTCATTTTTTGTTTTCCTACAACACATTTGGTTCCTAGGAACCAAATGTGTTGTAAGGGTTTTTTGTAAGGTTTTTTTGTAAGTTTGTAAGGGTGTTTTGACTCAAACTAAATTGAGATAACTGTTTTTTTATGTTCTCCATTTCTTGTCAGTAAAACAAAAAATGAAAAACCAACCTTTTTCATTTTTTGTTTTCCTAATTTCAAATGGTAATCAGGAAACAAGTTGTTTTCCGATTTTTCTTTTATTATGTCCAAAATAAAGAAACATGATCTTTGTCATAAACATAACAAAGCACAAAAAGGTTTATGTCAGACTAAACCTGCTTGGTCATTCACACTTCAATAAATCCGCATGGGTTTTTGTTTGATTTTGAATGTAACTAAGAAGACCAAGAAATGATCTTTCATTTATGAATCAAAGATCATTTCTTTGAATTGAATGCTGTGCACTGACCACTACCTGGTGGTGAGTCGGCTCCGATGGTGGGGGAGGACGCCGGACAGACCTGGCAGGCCCAAATGTGTTGTGAGGGTCTGCTGAGAACGTCTGGCAGAGTCACCTGTCAGAAGGAGCTTCAACGCACACCAGTCTGCCACCAACACTGTTTACAGTGGGGATGGTGTGCTGGTGACCTCGACGCGGGACGTTTTGGGTCGGTGGATGGAATACTTCGAAGACCTCCTCAATCCCACCAGCACGCTTTCCAATCTGGAAGCAGAGTCTGGGGACTTTTGGTCAGGGTCTCCAATCTCAGGTGCTGAAGTCACTGAGGTCGTTAAAAAGCTCCTCGGTGGCAGGGCTCCGGGGGTGAATAAGATTCGACCGGAGTTCCTCAAGGCTCTGGATATTGTGGGGCTGTGTTGGTGCAATATTGCGTGGACATCGGGGACACTTCCCTTGGATTGGCTGACCGGGGTGGTGGTCCCCTTGTTTAAAAAGGGGGACCACCGAGTGTGTTCCAACTACAGGGGGATCACACTTCTGAGCCTACCTGGTAAGGTCTATTCAGGGGTTCTGGAGAGAAGGGTCCGATGGATAGTCGAAGCTTGAGAATCAACACCTCCAAATCTGAGACCATGATCTTGAGCCGGAAAAGGGCTGGGTGCCTTCTCCGTTTCGGGGATGAGGTCCTTCCCCAAGTGGAGGAGTTTAGGTATCTAGGGGTCTTGTTCACGAACGAGGGAAAAATGGAGCGGGAGATCAATAGATAGATTGGTGGGGCATCTGTGTTGGCCCGAGAGAGAATGGGGCGGACTCTGGCATTTTCATTAGTTGATAAAAACCTGTTTTAGTTATATTTTTTATGTGAGGGATAAAAGTCACCTCAGAGTCAAAAATCACGCCCAGGTTTTTCACTTGTAGAGAAGGATTAAAAGACAGTGATTGTAGTTTTGGTAAAAGTTTCTCTCTCTGAGCCTCAGGACCAATGACTAAAACTTCAGTTTTGTCCTGGTTGAGTTGGAGAAAGTTTTCTGCCATCCAGGATTTGATGTCTAAAATGCAGTTAAAAAGTGCATCCATTGGCCGTGTGTCATCGGGAGACATGGAGATGTACCACTGTGTATCATCAGCATAACTGTGAAAGTTAACTCCATGTCTTCCGATGACGCTGCCAAGAGGAAGCATGTACAGATTAAAAAGCACTGGGCCTAAAATTGAACCCTGGGGGACACCACATGTAATCCTGTGGACCCTAGAAGAGCAGGTATCTAAACTTACCATAAAAATCCTGTCTGAGAGATAGGATGTGATCCATTTGTGAACAGCACCAGAGGGGCCGATCTGTATTAAACCGGTTAAAAGAATAGTGTGGTCTTCTGTATCAAAGGTAGCTTAGATCCAGTAGAACCAACACTGTCACCCACTGTGCATCCTCCAGGACATTGTGTTCATTAATAAAACCATTAAGTTGAATTAAAACAATATTTTCTAAAATTATGCTTAAAAACGGTAAGTTAGATACCGGTCTACAATTGTTAAAATCATTAAAATCTAAATTGCTCTTCTTCGACAGGGGCCTCACTACCGCCTGTTTAAAGGCGGCAGGAAAGACCCCCCCTCTGAAGGGAGCAATTCATCATGGTTAAAATCTCATACCTAAAAGATCCATAAAATTGGATAAAACAGGAAGTGGGAATCGGGTCCAAAACACAGTGGGCCTCACTGAGGAGAAAACTTTATCAAGAGTCCCAGCCTCTACAGGGACAAAACTGTCCAGTGTTTCCTCTGGTAAAGACACACACTCTGATTTGTCTAAAACCATGTTACTTTGAGAAGATAAAATATTACATCTGATGGTGTCTACCTTCCCTCTGAAGTGGTCTGCAAACTCCTCACACAGAGTGTTTGAGGGGGTTTCAGGAAATGCAGTAGTAGCACTGTTAAAAAGTTTGTCAATGGTGGAAAAGAGGACTTTGGAAATATTTTTATGTTCTGAGAAGATTTTGGAAAAGTATGAGTTTGAGTATGAGATCTCTTACTGCATTATTGTATGATTTAAGAAGATCTGTGTATATTTGATGGTTTATTGTGGTTATACTTTTCCTTCATTTTCTCTCTGCCGCCCTACAATTTCTTAATATTTTTCTGAGGTTTTCATTTCTCCACGGCGGTGCAGCTTTAGAGTGTAAACTTTGAACTTTAAGTGGAGCAAGCATGTCAAGAGTGGACTGAAAACTACTGTTAAAATCATTGACAATAAAATCACAGAGGGCTGGTAAAACAATCGGAGGATTCTTTTCAAAAACTTCCAGAAAACCTGCAGCCACTTGAGGGGTTAGATGGCCCTTCCTGACAGTTCTCACAGAGGTCTACTGCTGGATAAAATTGGTGATTGGTGAAAAACACACAGTAGTGGGCAGAGACAGCCAAGTCAACAACAGAGGACACACTGGTGGACAGGTCATACGTGATGACCAAGTCTAGGGTCTGTCCTCTGTTGTGAGTCGGCTGCATGACATGTTGACTAAAATCCATATAAGTCAGAATATTTTGAAAAACTGTTGATAAAGGGTCTAAAAGGTTATCCATGTGTAGATAAAAATCCCCAGCTAAACAATCCTTTCAAAAGAGATGTGAAAAAGTGATAAAAACTCAGAAATTCTTGAATAAAAAGTGCACTCTTTTTAGGAGGCCTATAAATTGTGACACATAAAATCTGAGGAGTGCTAAAAACAGTTGCATTATAGTCAAAGTAAAATAGTTATCAAATAAAACAAGTTTGGCAGAAAATGTTGATGAACTTATAAAAGCAGTTCCGCCTCCCCTTTTGCTACTGCTCGTGGAATAAGTGAAGTTAAAATTAGTTGGGGAGGCCTCTGTAAGAACAACAGGGGCATCTGCACTTAGCCATGTTTCTGTTAAAAATAAACAAAGAAGATTATGCAGAAATGAATCCCTTACAGTGGAGTGCAGCTTTCCATCACAGGTACTAAAAGACTCTTGCTACAACATTTTCTGCATGTTCTCATGTATGTGATAATGGATCAATATTAAAATGCCATCCAGGGCTCCCGTTCTTTTTAATGCCGACATGTTATCAACAGAAACTTGGCTGTGTCCCAACTCTGTGAGCAGACAGACTGGCTGTTGTGTGTACATGTTGTAAAGCAGCCAGCTAAGCAGCACCATATTCTCAGCCTGAACCACTTAACATGGCATAAACAAGACTACAATAAAGCTGCAGAATCTCTTACTGACACCGGACATTTTGCTTAGGTAGCATGTTCTGTAGTAAAGCACCATTAATAAAACAATCACCACACATTCAATCCATATATAAAATGAAAACTGTATGAAAAACTACATACACCCCAAAAGTTCCAGAGATGTGGAAAACATGTAATATGAACATGCAAAAGTATTCGGCCCCCTTGAACTTTTCCACATTTTGTCACATTACAGCCACAAACGTGAATCAATTTTATTGGAATTCCACGAGAAAGACCAATACAAAGTGATGTACACGTGAGAAGTGGAACGAAAATCATAAATGATTCCAAACATTTTTTACAAATAAATAACTGAAAAGTGGGATGTGCGTAATTATTCAGCCCCCTGCGTCAATACTTTGTAGAACCACCGTTTGCTGCAATTACAGCTGCCAGTCTTTTAGGGTATGTCTCTACCAGCTTTGCACATCTAAAGACTGAAATTCTTGCCCATTCTTCTTTGCAAAACAGCTCCAGCTCAGTCAGATTAGATGGACAGCGTTTGTGAACAGCAGTTTTCAGATCTTGCCACAGATTCTCGATTGGATTTAGATCTGGACTTTGACTGGGCCATTCTAACACATGGATATGTTTTGTTTTAAACCATTCCATTGTTGCCCTCGCTTTATGTTCAGGGTCGTTGTCCTGCTGGAAGGTGAACCTCCGCCCCAGTCTCAAGTCTTTTGCAGACTCCAAGAGGTTTTCTTCCAAGATTGCCCTGTATTTGGCTCCATCCATCTTCCCATCAACTCTGACCAGCTTCCCTGTCCCTGCTGAAGAGAAGCACCCCCAGAGCATGATGCTGCCACCACCATATTTGACAGTGGGGATGGTGTGTTCAGAGACTGCTGAAGGAGGAGCAGCTGCTCTCTGTCTCTCTCCAGATCCGTTCACTTATTTTCTTTTATTTTATTTTCTGTTTGCTTTTCTTGTTTTCTTTCTTAACCTTTTCTTAGTTACTTTATTTTCCCAGCCCCTGGAGTTACTGTATTGGACCAGATCTCTTCTTGGATTACTTTTCTATGGACTTATCAACATGGCTTTTTAATCAGCTGAGGATTTTGAAAAACTGCTCCACAGAATTGAGGGCATTGAAACGAAGCTACGTCGTCTGGAAATTAATTTTGATCTCCACGCTGATTATGGACAAAATGAAACAACTTTACCTTTACCTTTGAATACAAACAGCCCTGTGTTACATACTTCTAACCGTGTCACAGAGACTCCCTACAGGCGTCTGAGCGGCAGAACTCCGCACTACAATGAAAACTGGCCAGCTCTAAAACGCATGAAATCAACCCCAGCCTGTTCTCCAAGGAAGAAAAAACAAAAGAAACTCCGACACAGAGAAACCTCTGAACCCAGAACTGCCGCTTCTGCTAAAAGTAAACAAAAGAGGTTTCAGCCAAAAACAAGAGATATTTCTCCACCTGGAATCCCGCTGAAAAACAGATTCGCAGCCCTGAGTTCCCAGAAAGATGACGCATCCCCCGGGACCAGTCAAAGCCACCAGGAGAAACCCAGCCACATCAAACGGACACATAAAGTAAGAGCGCCCCCGGCAAAGACTGTTATCATACAAGACGGATCAATTAATGGAATTGAGGCTTTTTGTAGCAAGAATACCAAAGTTTATAGCTGCTACAAAAATACAGTGAGAGAAATATCAGAAAAAATCCCTAAAATCTTGGACCAACATCCTGCTTTGGAAAAGCTCGTCATTCACGCTGGATCAGCAGACATCGTGATGAGACAATCAGAGATTCTGAAGAGAGACTTTTCTGATCTCCTACAGAGACTTGATGGACTTAACGTAAACATCCTCATCAGCGGACCAGTCCCTGAAGGGAATGATGAAAGATTTAACAGACTCCGCATGCTCCATAAATGGTTAAAGAAACAATCAGCTGAGAAGTCGTTCACATTTATTAATAATTTAAAAGTATTTGGAAGTGCTAATCATCTGTTTAAAGCAGGAATGCGCTATTTGAACTGGTCCGGAGTAAGGCTGTTGGCAGCAAAAAAATTTTCTAATCAACATCAGAAAGCAAAACACTTGCTCCCAAAAGCTGACCTTGAGGCGCCCATGGATATCAGAGAACAAAAACAGCAAGTCATGATGACACCACAGGACCGAACAGATAAACAACCATCAGAGATTAAGTCTTCATCTTCCTGTGACTCAGCCACATCAAATGAGTCTCCATTTAGAAACTTTACAGACAGACTGAATGAGCAAATCAAATTTGGGACACAATTAACACCTAAACTTAGACTACACAAAACGCCTGGGACTAGTGTCCATAAGCCTGGGAGCTTCCCCCCACTGATTATTACAGATATCTGATATTTGAGGGAACCGGGCAATAAATCCACCCCTACCGTCTCCCAGAATTCACCCGGCACCCCTGAGGCTATATCAGTGATTATCAGCAGCAGGAAACATAAACCGTTAACCACACGCTCTCATATTAAACAAAATCTCAAATTGATAACCTGTCAGAAGGTTCAGCTGCCCGTCATCACAATACTTAAGTTAGCTTTATTAAACATTAGATCTCTATCCGGAAAGTCTTTTCTTATCAATGACTTCATCACTGAGCATAATTTACACGCCCTTTTTTTATCACAAACTTGGCTAGATGAAAATAACGAAACAACTTCATTAATAGAATCCAGTCCTCCAAATTATAATTTCTTAAGCGAGAACAGAAAACACAAACGAGGCAGAGGTGTAGCCACCATCTTTCACAACTCAATGAACTTTAAAAAGGTAACTCTGGGCGCGTTTGAATCTTTTGAATACCTAGCCACCCAGATAAATGAGCCTAACAAAGCGTTATTTCTAAGTTTATATAAACCACCAAAACTTAACTCTAACTTCTTTAATGATTTCAATGACCTTCTTTCTGTAACATGTATCGACTATGACCAACTAATCATCGTGGGGGACTTTAACATCCATACCGACAACCCCCAAGATAGACAAGCAAAAACATTAGATGATACTCTCCACAACTTCGGACTGATCCAGCATGTCAAACAACCAACACACAATAAAGGACACACTCTGGACTTAATTATCAGCAAAGGTTTAAATATTTCTGACATCTCTGTAATTAATATTGCATTATCTGACCATTTCTGTGTTTTCTTTCAAAGTACCATCTCTGCTAAATTATCCAGCCACAGTAAGACCACTATAAAAAAGCGTTTTCTAGGGGACAGTTCAGTAGAAACCTTTAAACGCATTTATCCTTCCACCACATCCCCCTCATCTCCCAACTCAAACTCAGTAAATAAGTTGGTAGATAATTTCCTTGCGAAAATCTCAGACATCATGGATTCCATTGCTCCAACTAAAGTGAAAGTAGTCTCAGGTAGAAAGAAGTCTCCGTGGACAAGTAATCCACTGGTACGAAGTGAAAAAAGAGAGTGTCGACGAGCCGAGAGAAAATGGCGGAAAACTCGACTCCAGGTTCACTGTGAGATCTACAAAGAGAGACTGAATAGATATCAGCTAACTATAAAAGATGCTAGGGAATCGTTCTTTTCTGAAATCATCAACAGAAACATTAATAACGCACGGACTCTATTTGCAACAGTGGAAAGACTAACTAATCCTTTAGTGACAGTAGCCCCAGAACTAAACTCTACCAGGGCCTGCAATGAATTTGCCAGCTTTTTCACTGAAAAGATTCTAACAATTAGACGGTCAATCTGTACCTCAATATCGAACCCACAACCAGTGCCATCCCCAATCAACAACAATGTAGAGAAAATGTCTGAATTCCACGAATTAAACCAGAACAGCCTTGAAAAAATCATTATCCAATTAAGCTCCTCCTCCTGCTGTCTTGATATCCTACCCACAGCTTTTCTAAAGAAAGTTCTTCCTGTTATTGGTTCTGATCTTGTTCAAATAGTGAACTCATCACTGCTTTCAGGTGTCTTCCCTCAGGCTTTAAAAACAGCAGTTATTAAACCACTGCTAAAGAAGAAAAATCTGGACAACACGTTAATGCAGAACTACAGGCCAATCTCTAATCTCCCATTCATCAGCAAGATTATTGAAAAAGCTGTGTTTCAGCAGTTAAATGGCTTCATAACAACGACAAACCGTTTTGATGCTTTTCAGTCTGGTTTCCGCGCTCACCACAGCACCGAGACTACCCTTGTCAAAGTATTCAATGACATCCACATAAATACAGACTGTGGAAGAACCACAGTGCTGGTTCTGTTGGACCTCAGTGCAGCATTTGACACTGTTGATCATGATATTTTATTGGAACGACTGGAGAGCTGGGTCGGACTCTCTGGTACAGTACTTGGCTGGTTCGAGTCTTACCTAAAGAACAGGGACTTCTATGTTTCAATAGGAAACTTTTCATCAGAACGAACAGAAATCACATGTGGGGTGCCCCAGGGCTCCATCCTGGGGCCCCTCTTATTTAATATCTACATGCTCCCCACTAGGCAAGATTATAGCAACCAATAACATTAGCTACCATAACTACGCGGATGACACTCAGCTCTACATTACAATGTCACCAGGTGACTCTGAACCCATTCAAACCCTAATTCAATGCATTGACCAAATAAATGGATGGATGTGCCATAACTTTCTCCAGCTGAATAGAAACAAAACTGAAGTGATTATTTTTGGACCCAAGGAGGAACGATCAAGAGTCAGCACACAGCTTCAATTAATACAGCTAGAAACTACTGATCAGGTTCGTAACCTAGGTGTAGTAATGGACTCAGACCTGAACCTCCAGGGTCACATAAAGGCAATAACAAGGTCAGCGTTCTATCACCTGAAGAACATCTCTAGGATTAAAGGACTGATTTTGCAACACGACCTAGAAAAACTCATCCATGCGTTTATCTTTAGTCGGATTGATTACTGCAACAGCATCTTGACAGGTCTGCCTAAAAAGTCAATCAGACAGCTGCAGCTGATCCAGAACGCTGCCGCTCGCGTCCTCACTAGAACCAGGAAAGTAGAGCACATCACCCCAGTTCTAAAGTCCTTACACTGGCTCCCTGTAGCTCAGAGAATAGACTTTAAAATACTTTTACTAGTTTATAAATCATTACATAGCTTAGCACCAAAATATGTTGAAGACCTGTTGTCATGGTACCAACCACCAGGCCACTCAGGTCCTCCAACTCTAGCCTACTAAACATCCCTAGACTCAGAACTAAACAGGGAGAAGCAGCTTTCAGTTTCTATGCTCCCCTTATCTGGAACGGACTTCCTGACGAGTGTAGAGCTGCTGAAACTCTGAACTGCTTTAAATCGAGACTAAAAACCCATCTGTTTAGAATTGCCTTTGAGTAAATGCTTGATGTTATATGTATGAAATGTGTTCATGCTCTCTTGCTTTTTTTATTTTTCTCTTGCTTTATTGTGTATCATGTGTAATGTGTGTTTCTTTTATGTGTTTCTTTTAAATCACCAAATCATGTAAAGCACCTTGAATTGCCCTGCTGTTGAAAGTGTGCTATACAAATAAAATTGCCTTGCCTTGCCTTGCCTTCAGAGTGATGTGCAGTGTTAGTTTTCTGCCACACATAGCGTTTTGGTCTCATCTGACCATGGCACCTTCTTCCACATGTTTGCTGTGTCCCCCACATGGCTTGTGGCAAACTGCAAACGGGACTTCTTATGGTTTTCTTTTAACAATAGCTTTCTTCTTGCCACTCTTCCATAAAGGCCAACTTTGTGCAGTGCACGACTAATAGTTGTCCTATGGACAGATTCCCCCACCTGAACTGTAGATCTCTGCAGCTCGTCCAGAGTCACCATGGGCCTCTTGGCTGCATTTCTGATCAGCGCTCTCCTTGTTCGGCCTGTGAGTTTAGGTGGACGGTTGTTGTGCCATACTCCTTCCATTTCTGAATGATCGCTTGAACATTGCTCCGTGGGATGTTCAAGGCTTGGGAAATCTTTTTGTAGCCTAAGCCTGCTTTAAATTTCTCAATAACTTTATCCCTGACCTGTCTGGTGTGTTCTTTGGACTTCATGGTGTTGTTGCTCCCAACATTCTCTTAGACAACCTCTGAGGCCGTCACAGGGCAGCTGTACTTGTACTGACATTAGATTACACACAGGTGCACTCTATTTAGTCATTAACACTCATCAGGCAATGTCTATGGGCAACTGACTACACTCAGACCAAAGGGGCCTGAATAATTACGCACACCCCACTTTTCAGTTATTTATTTGTAAAAAATGTTTGGAATCATGTATGATTTTCGTTCCACTTCTCACGTGTACACCACTTAGTATTGGTCCTTCACATGGAATTCCAATAAAATTGATTCATGTTTGTGGCTGTAATGTGACAAAATGTGAAAAAGTTCAAGGGGGCCGAATACTTTTGCAAGCCACTGTATATAAATGCAGGAGACTTCTGCAACTTGGAATGTCTGGTAATAGAGCATTTACACTTCAGCATTTTCTGTCTGAGAGCGCAGTGCAACAGTCAGAGCATGTTTTCTGTTTGGATCTGAGAGAAGGAGGGGCCTGATGCCTGGGTCTTTCACATCATGATGCAGGCGGTGTGCATGCAACATCTTGACAGGTAGATCGGAATAATATTAGTGCAGCGCTTTATTATAAATATTCTTGGTCTTTAAAACTTTGCAAAACCTGGACATTTCCGGGAATTTTATTAACACCATTAGTTCGCGCTAATGAGATGATCAGCTGACCCCTAAAACCTGAGCCCGGCCGAGCCCATGAACAATGATAGAAATTAAGCCCGAACCCGGCCCGGTTCGGGCAAAGATCTTCAGCTCTACTTCATGTGGTAATCCTTGCTAGGATTATGCTGTACACCTTTTGGCTTCAGACTTGCCTTCATTTTTCATGGCATAAATTCATCAAGGTTTTCAAAACAGTCTTCAGAGATTTGGGTCCATACTGGCATGATAGCATTACACAGTTGCAGTAGATTTGTTGGTGGCACATCTTTGCTGTGAAGCACTGGTTCCAATACATCATGCCCTTTCCACACAAAAGTTCAAATATACCAACACTGAACTAACCTTGAAAATTAACACAACCCAATAACAAGTCCAAGGCTTGCATATACAGTGAGGAACATAAGTAAGTATTTGAACATCCTGCGATCTTGCAAGTTCTCTCACTTAGAAATTATGGAGGGGTCAGAAATCCACATTGTTGGTACATTTCCACCGAGAGACAGCATTTAGAAGAAAATTCACATCACATTGTCTGATTTTAAAATAATTTATTTGTAGTTTATTGCTGCACATAAGTATTTGAACACCTGGCAATCAGCAATAATTCTGGCTCTCAAAGACCTGTTACTCTGCCTTTAAAAATTCCACCTCTACTCCACTTATGAATCTAAATTAGTAGCACCTGGCTGAGATCGTTAAAGACACCTGCCCACCCCACAGTCTGTCAGACTCCAACTACTACCATGGGCAAAACGAAAGAGCTGTCAACAGACATCAGAGACAAAATTGTAGACCTTCACAAGGCTAGAAAGGGCTACGGGCCAATTGCCAAGCAGCTTGGTGAAAATAGATCAACTGTTGGAGCAATTGTTAGAAAATGGAAAAGGCTAAAGATGACTGTCAGTCTCACTCGGACTGGGACTACATGCAAGATCTCACCTGGTGGGGTATCACTGATGATAAGAAAGGGATCAGCCCAGAACTACACGGGAGGAGCTGGTCAATGACATGAAGAGAGCTGAGAGCACAGTTTCAAAGGTTACTTTCAGTAGAACACCCCGCCGTCATGTTTTAAAATCATTCGTTGCACCAAAGGTTCCCTTGCTCAAGGCCCGTCTGAAGTTTGCCTATGACCATCTGGATGATCCAGAGGAGGCATGGGAGAAAGTCACTTGGTTAGATGAGACCAAAATCGAACCTTTTAGTCTAAACTTCAATCGCCGTGTTTGGAGGAAAAAGAAGGATGAGTTGCATCCCAAGAACACTATCCCTACTGTGTAGCATGGAGGTGGAAACATCATGCTTTGGGGGTGTTTTTCTGTGAAGGGGACAGGACGACTGCACTGTATTAAGGAGAGGATGAATGGGAAGGGAAGTGAAGGGAAGGCTCTGAGACTGGAACTGGCTCTGAGACTGGAACTTGGACTGGCTCTTGGACTGGAACTGGCTCTGGGACTGGCTCTGGCTGGCTGACTGGCTCACAGGCAGAGGCTGACTTCGGGACTGAACAGGCAGAGGCTGACTTCGGGACCAAGCAGGCTGAAGCCAGCGGGCAGGTCAGAGCTGGAGCCGACGGTGAGACAGGGGAAGCTGGTCTCAACGGGCAGACGAGAGCCAAGGGACTGGGCAGAGCCGGTGCGCAGATCACTGCAGGGAGGACCAGAGGCGAGCAGACAGCTCGGACCTTCTCCCCAGAAGCGGTCCTACCTCGACGGTGTTGCTGCCTCAGTTCCAGATACACGCAGAGGAAAGTGAGGAGAGGCGGAGATCCTGGACAGGTTGGTCCAGAAGTCCTTATGCAAGGCGGCGATCTCCTGGCCGAGTGCTGGGTCCATTTTTAAGGCCGGATCATTCTGTCAGGGGTATACGGTGTGGTGCATGAACCCAAACGCAGATGCCGAGAAAAGGTAAAGGATATTTATTAAATGGTGCTGCTGGTGGAGGAGGTGATGATGATGATGGTGGTGGTGACGGCAGGAACGGAGAGACAGGACATCGGACGGGTAACAGCAGGACAACACACCATGGGGTGTGATCCGGCGCTGAGTGAAGGGAAGTGACGGGTTTTAAAGGCATGAGGTCAGGAGGATCAGGTGTGGATGATTGGAGAAACACAGGTGAGGAAAATGATGATAGGGTGATTAGGGCAGCATGACAATCGCAGGACGTTCAAATACTAATGTTCCTCACTGTACATGTTTGTACAGTTACTGGACCCTTTAGTGACCCCAAGAAAGTTTAGTGAGAAGCTGTTACTAATGTCAAATTCAATTTCTAAAAATACTGAATTCCATCCATGGACAGGTCGCCAGCTCATCACAGTATCACTGATGGAAAACCATAAATGTACACTTAAGAACCATTAATAGATCTATGTGGTGCAAGAGTCAATATTATAGGTGGTGGAAGAAATATTTTTTTATAAACAATAGCTATAACTATAAATTATATTATTCTTACATTTTGCAAATGGCACAAGGCAAACTGGGTGTTTTTAGAAGCTAAAAAGATTTTATGCTTCAAACTCATCAACTGCTTGAGGTTTCCAAGAGCAATTCTTTTGAAACTTTGCAAACTCCATGCTGCTGCTGATCATACTCTGATCCTGGCAAAAGCAGCATTTCAGAGGGAGCTGGAAGACTGATCATGTCAACCTTAAGCCGGCGCATGGCAGCTGTGAGGGATACGATTATATGTTTGTCAACTAGACATACGCAATTTCCATTCAAAGCTTTTCAAATACAGTTGACCTCCGGTATTTGCTGGGGTCAGGGACTACAGCCACCCATGAAAAGCTAAAATCAGCAAATACTTGAGACCCCCAATAAAAATTCTCATAACTGCCTATTTTAACAGTTCAAACTCCAAATGTGCCTTAAAATGTATTGATATGCACAGTGGAAACAATCTTAGCCCTATGGCAGAAGCTAAAATCTAAAGTCTTACTTATAAGATTTACAGTCAATCAGCAACTGGATTAGCTGCTTTGCAAACACCAGCCATTCGTGTGTCAAGTAGCATTGCGCCTAGGTATTTCATCATCCCAAACTGTATTTTCTTCCAAATATTGTAGATATGCTCTTTAAAAAAATGAATTATGGGTACATTCTTACCCAGCATTTGTTTAAGAGGCCCCTGGTGATTATGAAGGCCATTAGAAAACAGTGAGCTCATTGTCATCAGAAGATGGGCACAATCTGGTGGTAGTCAGCAACAACACTCAGGTACACTCTGGGACTGAATGACACTGCATTGGTACAAAGGAGCTCAAAGTGTGCCACACCATCACAGCAACAACATCAGCCTGAACTGCTGAAATACGGCCGGGTGGATCCATAATTTCATGTTGTTTATGTCAAAGTCTGATTCTTCCATCTGAATGTGTTAGCTGAATTTAACACGCACTGGACCAGGCAATGCTTCTATCTGTCTGCTATTGTCTAATTTGCGAATCCTGGACATTGTTGTAGACAGTTACTAGCTGACAGAAGTGTCATCTAGTGTGGTTTCCAGCTGCTGTAGCCAATTTGCTTCAAGTATTCACATGTTGTGCATTTAGAGATACTTTTCTGCATTTACCTTGGTTGTAATGAGGGTTTGCTTGGGCTACTGTTGCCTTTCAGCCACCTACCCATTCTCCTCTGACCTCCGACATCAACTTAACATTTTCTTCCACACAACTGTTACTTACTGGATAGTTTTCTTCTTTGGAAATTCTTTGTATCCCTGAGAAATGGTGCAATGTGTGCGCAAATTCCAGTTTCTTAACAGTGTTGGGACTCCATTTTCGTCAAACGAACTGAACAGACTGTTGGACCGCTGGAAGCCATTTTTCCTAGATGGACTGAGCAGACCACATTTCCCAGCAATACTAGCGGTGACCTCCAACACACTCCTATTGGTCCGTGGCCACCAATGGTGACATCAATGATGACATCACGGCCAAAGGCCTATAAGAATGGTATTGGCTGCCATTTTCAATTCAAATTGTTCTCAGCACAGGTTCTTAAAAGAAACTCCTGCCATACAGAGGACATCTCACTGGTGAAGATTCTCTTTTGTTGTGACCCGCTGGACCAGGGAGAACTCTCATTTCAACGCTTCGAAGTGCTCATCCTGTTGGTGTATCCAGTTTGAGCGATATCAGGACTGTTCCAAGACAGTTCGTTACGACGTCGACCTGCAAGCCACCGGCCTGCAGTTGGGACACAGCTGCACAGGTTTCCTAACTCTTCCTTTTCTGGCTCAACTACGGACACATTTTGCCCTCCTCCTCGTGGACCGGACTTCCCTCGACGCAAAGTTCATTTATGCTAATCTTATGTCTGGGCGAATAAATAGAGAAAATGGAGTTCTTATCGAGTTAGATCTCGTTCATTGTTGGTTTAAAGTGTTTGTTTTGAAGCGCTGGACCAGTTGGCTCATTTAGCGTCGCTTGTTTGTTCGCTGACAAGTTTGAGCTGCATTTGAAACTGTTTTTATCCTGAGCGGATTTCTTTCTTTCTTTCTTTCTTTCTTTCTTTCTTTCTTTCTTTCTTTCTTTCTTTCTTTCTTTCTTTCTTTCTTTCTTTCTTTCTTTCTTTCTTTCTTTCTTTCTTTCTTTCTTTCTTTCTTTCTTTCTTTCTTTCTTTCTTTCTTTCTTTCTTTCTTTCGCTTGCTCTCTGATCACCTGGTTGGCAGAGTCGGGCTCGGTCCGACCTGCTATAGCTGGTCTGGTAGCTGAAAGGTTAACTCCATTGTTCCTTAGCCTATTAGCTAAAGCAGAGGCCTTCCACATGGACGCTTCACCCCATGTGCTCTGTCCACTATAGCCAGAGCTAAGTTTTATGGTCCTGTGGTGGAAAATTGTTATGCAATTAGGAATTAAGTGTATATTCTCTGTTTAGTGAATACATCTAGTGTAAAATGACTAGCTTATTGTTCCAGCTTAATGTTATGAGAAAGATATATGTGTCAGGTCACCAGAGAGACAGACGCCGGGGCAGTAAGATAACAGTCTGGCCTTCGGATGAGCTGCTTTATGCGTTGCTATGACTCGCGTGAAGCGGTTACTCTGGAGGCGGGGTGTGAACGTTGGAGAAGACATCTACAGAGATAAACAATGATTGCTGAATACTATTTAAGCGGTTAGTTAGAAAGGTTGGTTAGGGTGATGCACGAGTAACTCTGTCCCCTCCGTGTCTGGCCAGACATGTTTGAATTAAATACTTAAACGCCTTCTTGGACTCAAGTCTTCTTTATAATTCAATTCAATTCAATTCAAATTCAAAATTACTTTATTAATCCCAAAGGGAAATTAAATGTTGTTGTAACTCATTATGCAAGTTCCTTCAAAGATTTGTTGTAGATGCTGATGGCTGTGGGTTGGGATGATCTCTTGTAGCGCTCTGCAGATCTGAAGAAGCCTCTGACTGAAGACGCTCTGTAGTTGTATGACAGTCTGATGTAAAGGAAGCTCTGGATCTATGGCGTCTTCTTTTCAACCACTTCAGGGTTTTGTGGCTGTAGTTGAGGTATTATTTGAGCTTTTGTGATGTTAATCAGCTGCTGCCAGTTGTAAACCACCTTGTTGCCATGGTTATGCATCATAACAAATGTCCAAAAATAAAAAGTATCAGCAAAAATCCTTCCAGCTGCACAGTATTTAAAACCAGAGAGAACAGTTGTCCAGAAAAACAATGTTTCTACCAAAAATGGAAGAAGTTTAAAAAAAGAAAAAAATATGAACCAAAGTAACAGAGCTACTCCAACATGCTGCCACCTTGAGCGGCGCAATTCCGGAATAATGGAAACCCTGAGATACTAATTTTTGCCATTACAGTCCTTTGTTCCCCTTACACTGTGACTTGAGTCCCCTGGAGTGAGGGCCACCTCACCTCCCTCTCTGAACAAAGCCTGAGCTGTCTGTTTCTCCCTGATCCAATTCATGTAAATTGTATTTAATTTTCACATATTATTGTTTTCTAGGATCTGTAGTAATTAGTTGCATACTTTAGAATAGATGGGCATTATTGATGAAAGGTTTTGGCTGTAAGGTTGATCTATTTTCTTTATAAATTCTCCTTGGCTTAAAGAGAAGTTGCTGTGATTACTTGGAGTAATAATAATAATGATGAATTTTATTTATAATGCACTATACATCTGACATCAAATCTCAAAGTCCTACAAAAATTAAACATATAAAAATGGGTAAAAACGAATTCACAGACACTTAAAAATAAGCTTTTCTTAAAAGGAGGGTTTTCAGTTCTATTTTAAAAACATCTGCGGTCTTGAGGGCTCTAAGTTGTTCTGGGAGGGCGTTCCACAGATGAGGAGCGGATGCTTTAAAAGCCCTGTCGCCCATGGTCTTGAGCCGTGTCCTTGGTGCGACCAGGAGGTGCCGTTGGCCAGTTCTGGTCTTAATGGAGGTGTGTGGGGAAAGGCGATCAGTCGGGGCCGCACCGTGCAGATATATATATATATATATGTGTGTGTATGTATATTTGTGTGTGTATGTATATATATATATATATGTATGTGTTTGCGTGTGTATGTGTATGTGTATATATATATATATATATATATATATATATATATATATATATATATATATTTGGCTCGTGATCCAAAGACTTTATCTTTTAAAAAAACAGCTTTTAAGCTATTAAATGTGCTGGTGGTCTTGCTTGCCCATCTCTGACCTGCTTCAGCCTCATGTTTCACCACAGGTCCTGAGATCAGCTCATCTCTCCTGTTGTTTGAACCAAAAACTAGGCTGAACCTCAGAGGAGATCAGGCCTTTTGAGTCATGGATTCAAAACCATGGAAAAAGTTGCACTTACAGATTAGATTGGCTTTTTTTCTGGCTGTTTGTAAGTCTCTCTTAAACCACACAATTGTTTTCAGTGGCTTTAAACACAGTTTGGGTTGGTTTGTTGTTGTTAAATGTTTTTATTTTATTACAGCATGTAATATATTTTATTTTGCTTTAATTGTTTTATTTTATGTTTTAATGTTTTATTTTTGTTTCGGGTTGATCTGTTTTAGAACTGTACAGCACTTTGGTTGAACAATTGTTTTTTAAATGTGCATTATAAATAAAATGGATTTAGAGTAAGATATAAATACATAATTTATTGCATAATGTATACATCTTTTGTATTTATACTTTACATACCTTATTAATCTGGAGTTATCTCTGTTTCCTGGTGTACGACCACTTTGGTAACAGACATATCTGGGTGCTGCTCTTTTGCCTCTTTAATAGCCTGAGCCAAAGCCTGAAGAGTCACCATTAGACAGAAAAGGCTGGATTAATAAAACACAAGACATAAAGTACAAGTTTAAATTACAATAGCGGTGTCTAAGTTCAAACTGAAACAGTGCTATTGAATATGAAATAGACATTACCCCTCACTTGTTAGACATGGTCTATTCCATGTAAATCTTTTCAGCTTAACTAAACTTAAATGGCTTTCTTCATAACTATTTCTGTCTGATGTCAGAAAATGCTTTACTGTATGACCACTAAAATGTTCATTAGAATGCCCAGGCAAGGTCTGTCACAGCTCTATAAAATGCTTTAATTTGATGAATAATTACAGTTTAATAATAATTTGCAGTTTTTGAGGTTATGCGACATAATCAGTAAAACATATCCCACTGGTTAGAAAATCCAAGTTTTAAGCTGTTTAAGCTTTGGTTGATATTGTCTTCCTATTGCAAGTTGCAAAACATTAAGACCATTTTTGTTTGTGGTTTTGTATTGTCCACCAGGCCCTTACTCTCAATTCTTGGATCAGATCTCACATTTTTTATCTGATTTAGTATTAAATACTGATAGGGTCATTATAGTGGGGGACTTCAACAATTCATGTGGACAGTGAAAGTGACAGCCTAAATGCAGCCCTTAATGCTATTTTAGACTCAATTGTCTTTATTCAAAAAGTACAGAGACCCACCTACTTGGGTAAACACACTTTGGACCTTGTACTGACATACAGTATTGAGTGTGAGGAAATAACTGTCCACCCACATAACCTGGTCCTGTCTGACCACTTCTTGATAACTTTTGGATTTACTTTAACTGACCATCTTAAATTTGAAAGAAAATTTCATTATAGTAGAGCTCTATCAGACAATGCTGTAACAATTTTTAAAGAATCTGTTCCATTCTTACTTTCCTCAGTATCTCAGAGTAACACAGTGGATGGCAGCAATTCCATCTCTAACCCTTCAGAAATTGATGGTCTGGTTCACAGCGTTACTTCCTCATTGCCTTTGGCATTAGATAGTGTAACACCCTTAAAAAAGAAAGTGGCTAGCCATAGAAGGCTGACTCTTTGGCTTAACGCAGAGTTGCGTACTTTAAAGCAGAAAACTAGGAAGTTAGAGAGAAAATGGCGCTCTACATATCTAGAGGATTCCTATTTAACTTGGAATAACAGTCTACTGCTGTATAAAAAGACCCTTCGACAAGCTAGAACAGCATATTTTGCATCATTAATAGAGGCGAATAAAAACAATCCTAGGTTTCTTTTTAGTACAGTTGCCAAACTTACACAGAGTCATAGCTCTGTTGAGCCAACTATTCCCCCAGCTCTTAGCAGTGATGATTTTATGGGATTCTTCATAAATAGAATTAACTCTATTAAAAATAAAATCATTAGCATCCTCCCAAACATGATTACTTCTTCCTCAGTAAATGAGGCAGCATCGGAAAGAACTGTAGAACCTCATTCGTTCTTAAGCTGTTTTGATTCAGTCGAGCTTTCGGAATTATCAAAAATATTAGCCTCATCTAAACCTTCAACTTGTATGTTGGACCCAATCCCAACCAAATTATTTAAAGAAGTGTTCCATTTGGGTCCTGGCCCCATTTTGGTTATGATGCATCTATCCTTAGTAAACGGATACGTACCACAAGAATTTAAAATAGCTGTAATTAAACCTTTACTCAAGAAACGTTCCCTTGATCAAGATGACTTCGTGAATTACAGACCTATATCTAACCTTCCTTTCATATCCAAAGTCCTTGAGAAAATTGTTGCTAATCAAGTCTGTGAGCATCTAAACAGTAACAAGCTGTTTGAAGAGTTTCAGTCAGGTTTTAGAGCTCATCATAGCACTGAAACAGCACTGGTGAAGGTTACTAATGATATTCTCATGGCCTCAGATAATGGACTGGTGTTTGTTCTGGTTTTGCTAGATCTCAGTGCTGCTTTTGACACAGTCGATCATAATATTCTCTTAGAAAGGCTTGAACATGTTGCAGGGATCAAAGGAACAGCGCTAGGCTGGTTTAAATCATATTTGTCTGATAGATTCCAGTTTGTTCATCTAAATGATGAATCTTCTTTACACTCAATGGTTACTTGTGGAGTTTCACAGGGTTCTGTGCTTGGACCAATTATTTTTACCATATATATGCTTCCAATTGGTAGAATCATTAGACAGCATGGGATACATTTCCACAGCTATGCCGATGATACACAAATATATTTATCCATAAATCCTGATGAACCCAGTCAGTTAGGTAGATTACAGGCATGTCTGGAAGACATAAAAACATGGATGGCTCTAAACTTTTTGCTCTTAAATTCTGACAAGACAGAAGTTGCTGTTTTTGGACCAGAAGTTCTTAAACAGAAACTGATTAGTCAATCACTTCATCTGGATGGCATTAAATTGGCCCCCAGTAATAACGTAAAGAACCTCGGCGTTATTTTTGACCAAGACTTGACATTTAAATCCCATATTAAACAGGTTTCTAGGATTTCTTTCTTTCACCTCCGGAATATTGCTAAAATTAGAAACATCCTGTCCAGGAGTGATGCTGAGAAACTAGTCCATGCAATTGTTACCTTAAGGCTGGACTACTGTAATTCTTTACTATCAGGTAGTCCACAAAATGCCATTAAAAGCCTTCAGTTGATCCAAAATGTGGCAGCAAGAGTTCTGATGAATATTAAAAAGAGAGATCACATTTCTCCTGTTTTGGCTTCCCTTGATTGACTTGATTGGGTTAAATCCAGAATAGAATTTAAGATCCTCCTTACACACAAAGCCCATAATAATCAAGCTCCATCATACATCAGAGATCTGATTGTTTCATATGTTCCCAACAGAGCACTTCGCTCTCAGACTGCAGGTTTACTTGTAGTTCCTAGGATTTCTAAAAGTAGAATGGGAGGCAGATCTTTTAGTTATCAGGCTCCTCTCCTGTGGAACCAGCTCCCAGCTTTAGTCCATGAGGCAGACACTCTGTTTACTTTTAAGGCCAGGCTTAAAACTTTCCTTTTTGATAGAGCTTATAGTTAGAGTGGCTAAGGTCATCCTGAGCTATCTCTGTAGTTATGCTGCTATAGGCTTAGACTGCTGGAGGACAGACTGACCAATTTTCTTCACTCTGCTACTTCCTTTTCTACTACTACTCTCCAGTTGTATTACAGGACATTCTGTTATTTCGACTGTTAACTTTGTTTTCTCTCAGTGTTTTTCTCTCCATAGAAGATATACCTGGTCTGGTATCCAGCTTGGCTGCAATGCCCTGTTGGACGGGGGGCATCGACTGGGATGATGCTCCCAGTAACTGAACATCCACTGTGTCCTGTTATCAACTTTTTACTTTCTATAACATACAAAGTACTCTTATATCAGATCTTCTGTTCCTTCTGTGTTTCTGCTCTGTCTTCTCAAACCCCCAGACGGTCGTGGCAGATGGCCGCTCCTACTGAGCCTGGTTCTGTTGGAGGTTTCTTCCTGTTAAAGGGGAGTTTTTCCTCTCCACCGTCGCTACATGCTTGCTCAGTATGAGGGATTGCTGAAGGATTGCTGTGGTTGGAAAGTCTGCTTCAACGGGGCCCAACCTCACGCCAATGACTGACGCAATCAGCTGGGATTCCTTTAATAGCAAATCTTTTTAACTGATTGGAATGTTTGTATAAATGTATTGAAATGACTTCTTGTTAAGTGCCTTGAAATGACATCTGTTGTGAATCGGCCCTATATAAATAAACTGAATTGAATTGAACTGAATTGGCACAGATATGCTCATTTCTATGCATAAAGATCTCATGCTGACAAAATGATACCCAATGTTTACTTTGTGTGGCCACATCATTGAATGAAATGCAGTTCGATTAAAATGTGTTTATTTAAATTAGGTTTAGTTGAAAACACAGTCCCAAATCAAAACAGATACATCATGAAGCGATACAAAATTTCTAACTTAAATCCAGTTCAGAATTTAAATAGATCCAACCACAGTCCCATTAACATCCAGTTTATATTTTGTTATTTTTTGTCTGATTCTAGATGTTTTGGAATGGAGAAGTAGTCATAATTGTATGACTAAAATTTGGTGCTGATTAGAAAACAAAACAAACCAAGTTTTTTAAACCCTAAAAATAAGGGTTTTACTGTCAGAAAAGGCAACTTTTCCCTGTCACAGAGGACTGTAAAATCACTTGTTTTTTAAATTATTCGATTTTGTGACATTTCTTGGGTATTTGGGTTTCAGTTTTTGTCCATATGTGATCATTTTCTTGTGGGCTATTTAAGTTCCATACATCTTGCCATATTCTCTTTAATTCTGCCTTTATTAGTGTTTCTAAGGTGTTGCCATATTAGTTCACTCTGATATGTTTATTTTCTTAGTTTATTCTTGTGTTCTCTTTCTGGTATATTTGCATTTCTTTCTCTTGGACTATTGTTAGTTTTTTACTCTTAAAATCTCAGTTTACCTCCTTCTTTGTTAGTTAGTCTCCCTTCCTCAGTTTCCCAGCTTTCTTCCTGCCACAGGCGTTCCACATGTCCTCTGATTAGTTCACATGTGTCAAACTCAAGGCCTGTGGGCCAAATCCGGCCCACCATAGCCATTTCCATGGCCCTCTAAACTCTAGAGGACGATATTAATAGAACCTTTAAGTTCTATGTATGTGCACCTAAATACTATTTTATCAGTCGAATCAAGTCAGGGTTTATTTGAATAGTCGTAAATCACATCATTGTGAAAATATGTTCAGTATTATTTAATTTTAAGAAGCACTTGAATGTGGAGATATATCTATTCATATTTTAACAGTTTGTAAAAGATAGTTTTATCAATACTTTCTGCCACAACCAGCCCTTTAAGGACATTGATGATCTCGATGTGGCCCAAAACAAAAATGAGTTTGACACCACTGAATTAGTTCCTAGTCACTTTTCATCTCTGCCTCAGTATGCCTGTTTCATGATTTTTCATTGTTGGATCCTTGCGTTTCACT
This sequence comes from Valencia hispanica, assembly GCA_963556495.2. Classification (NCBI taxonomy): domain Eukaryota; kingdom Metazoa; phylum Chordata; class Actinopteri; order Cyprinodontiformes; family Valenciidae; genus Valencia; species Valencia hispanica. The sequence continues at coordinate 53,916,875 of OY747713.1, read as the reverse complement.
TTCTGATTTCTGTTCCATTGCCCATCTCTCTGTTCATGCTCCATATCCAGTTTTTCATGTTTCAAGACCTGTAAGTTTCCTTTTTTTAATTCAATCTTTCAAATATGCATTTTATTTTTCTATGAACTGTTAGTGCCTTGGCTTTGCCAAGGAAAACTTTCTACTTTCATCTTTAAGGCCGAGAGATTCAGGATCACTTAGGGGGTATATGAGGGTTAAAAGCAAAAATATTTTGCAATCTGTGAGCTAACAATCAGTCTGAGCTTTATTTTCTGAAAATGTCAAGTAAATTCTGTACTATAATTCAAAACTACAATCTGTTCTTTGATGGTTTTCACCTTGTCATGATCAATTGCTGTGTCTCCAGTGATGACAATTCTCTTCTCAATTCGGGTCTCAGATATCCCTCCTTTCACCGTCTACAACAACAGAAAGTTTACACAGACTAAAACACATATACTCTTAGAGAAACTCAACTTCATCATTTCTCTAAGCAACCATTATCTAAAAAGAGGAAAACATAAGTTGGTCCAATGCACAGTTCTTGATCATGATGTACAGTAAATATGTAGTACTCCTAACAGAATCATAATACTGTTACGAGATATTTTAAAGAATACATAGATTTGTATGAAAACAAATAACTCGAAGAAAAACCGTGCTTAATCACACTTTGTGCTGCTGATATTGATTTAAAAAATGCTCATGGAGATGTGCTGACAAAGATTTGAAATAAACATGATCATTGCATTAGTCTATTATGTTAGAGTGCACCCTGTAGATAGAGTTGATTCCAACTTATATTAAATCAGCCTTTTTTGTGTTTAATACAACTGTTACCCTACTTTTCAAAGTGGATAAGAAAAATTTGGATTTGTTCTCCCATTTTTTGACTAAAACAAATCTGATCATTCATGAATCCAGTCAGATTTTTAAAGTGTCTGTTAATCTTTATTATCCACTTTATTTTGGTTCAGTCCAACCCATCCCTTATGATCTGAATCAGCTTTTTAACTGCTATAAAGGGGGTACATCTGATTCATTAATCAGAAATCAGGTGAGTTACAGCAGAAAAATGGCACAGAGCTACTCGTACCTACAGCAGAGAGCTAGTGTCCTACAGCAATATGTGAACTCACGCATGTGTCATCCAATCTGTTGCTCCCCTTTGTAGAAGCAGCATCCTGCTTTCCAGCTCATCCTAACTGTAAACTCCTTAAATTGGCTTATTAACTCAGCCTTTATCTGAGATATGAACTGTATTAATTGGGACCTGTTTTATAAAAGCACAAGGGATAATGTATACATCAAACATAGAATCTTATCCCTCTTGCTCCCTCACTTTAGGACATAGCCTTGCCCCTTATCTTTGTAAATGTTTCAGGTTCTGCTGTGAGAATGGGGTTACCAAATATTGTCAGAGGCCCTTCACACACATTTTGAATTACTGTCGTCATACAAACAATACTGCAGCATCACAAACAGAACCACCAGACTAACACAGTCACACATGACTGGGCATCTTGCCTTGAACTGTTGGATTTCATTTTCATTTTTGAGGGTTTCTTTTTTTCTTTTACACAGACCTACTGAAGATCTCATCTGTTGTACATTGTTAGGTTTACACTGAAGTGAGAATACAATGATTTTAGTTCTATTTTTTGATGTTTCTATGTATCTGCTTCTTTGGTAGGAAACAAGTTTGATGCTTGGATGTCTGGTTGGGGTCAGATTGTTAGAAACTTGAATTGACATTGTATTTATAAATAGAATTATTCATACAGTGTATGGGTTTATGGACTGGTGAAATTATGTTAAGTCCACTATACAGCCCCTAGCACACATAGTATGCAAAATGTAAATATCTTTTAATTGACTCTATGTAGAGGTTTCAGTTCCAGGATATACTGTACATGTTATTGATCCGAGTTTCTGAGTTTAATGAGCCAGCAACTTCCTTTTTAAGAACAGTCCAGATACAACCACCCACCCAATAAATCATCAGCAGAAACACTGTAGCTGATTCCTTTTCTCATCCCTTCAGAAATATAGTTCAGCATTAAACATTCTTTTGTTAGGAATGCTAGGTGTTTGTGATTTGAGTTTCCTTCTACTTAGTGTTTTTGTTTTTCCTTCCACTATGTTTTCTTTTCTTTTCCTTTTTACCCTCAGGTTTTTTGTACTTTGAGTTTCTCTTGTTTTTGGCTCATTCCTTATTTATTTACTTAGGTCTTATCTCAGTTACTCCTGCATTTCTCTTAGGCTCCTCTATTATTATTATTCTCTTATATCACTTAGAGATCCCTTAGAGTTAGTTCTTACTTTTCTCATCTAGAATTTTCTATCTATGCCTTTGTTTTTCTTCTCTGTTTTCCCTCCCTGCCATTCTGCTTCCCTGCCCAGCTGCTAATTACCTCCACCTACTCTCTCCTTCTCACCTGCATCTGCTTTCTACTAATTAGTTCCCTGGTTTCTCTCTGTCACTTCCACCCCTCCTCAGTGTATTTAAGCTCTCTGGTTGTCTTTCTTCTCCGCTGGATCCCCGTCAATACTTCCTGTCTTCCAGTCCCTATATTTTGATATCCTCTTGCGATACCCTGTTTGTTCTTTTGTTAATTAATTCTTCTTTAAATCATTTATCCATACTTCTTACTGCATTTGGGTCCTCCATCAAACAAACCATGACGTCTTTGTATCCCGTAGCTTAGTAGCAAGGTAGGCTAGGTTACCATCCAGCATAAGTAGCAGATTTGCTCTGCAAAAGGGATTAATGGCACAATACACCTTATTTGGTTCAGGCAACAAATTGTGAAGGTTATGAAAATTATAAACAGGGCAGAGAAGAAAACAACAGAAGCACTGGTAAACAAAAAAGGACAAAAGTGGCAAAGAAATCAAGCAAGTAAATAAATAATACACAAATAAATAAATGCGTTTACTGCTCCCAGTGAGAACGTTCCAGCAGCAAGATGCGCGCAATCCATTTAGCACTTTTGCCCTTGATGAATATGCAATATGGGCGTTTTTGTCAGATTGCACACAATATTGGGAGGAGAACATGCAAACAAGTAGGCGTTCAGTGCACAGTGTGATTTATCAAACATGAAACTGTCTGCGTTGGCTGTTTTTGCCTCTATATTTACCACTTCTGAAAGGCATGTCTTAACTTTCCGCCACCACGATTCAACATAAGTTTAAAACTGACAAAACGAAAAATTTAATTCAACAACATTAGTAGAATATAGACATCTTAGGACTAAGCAAGCACCCATGTTCTGGACAAGCTGCAGCTTTAACAAGTCTGACTCTGGAATATGGTGGCCAAGTTTATCAATGACAAACAAATAAGAACATTCACAGACATTCTAGCCTAATAGTAATTAACGCTCTAAAAGCCATAGACTTGACACATCATGAATCCACTGCGGCTATTCCTCCTCTCCCTGGCTGTGGTGCAGTGCTTTGGCAGAAAGGCTGGAACACACACAGCAGCTGATGCTAAGTCCTCATCTGAATATTGCTCTTTGCACCTGTTATCATTTCCACACACAATCTTAGTAGATCACCTGCAAATCAGGAACATGCCCTTCCCTCAAATGTTTTAGCGACGCAGGCAATTTTGCCTTCTTTATTTGGAATATTGATAAATCAGGTCCTCATTGTGAAAAAATTGCACAAAAAACCCCACAGAAGAAATCTGTAGGGAGGCAAACACATTTTTTTAATACACTGTATATGCTAAATGGCCTGTACTTGTATGTGCTTTATTTAGTCCTAAAGACCCCAAAGCCCTTCATACTACATTCAGTCATTCACCCATTCACTCACTGATGGTGGTCAGCTACACTGTAACAGCAGCTGCCCTGGAGCGCCATGACAGAAGCAAGGCTGGTGCTCTCTGACACTACTGGTCTCACTGTCCACCACCAGCAGGCAAGGTGGGTGAAGTAACTTGCCAAAGGACACAAGGACTGAGACAGAAAGAATGGGGTTTAGAACCAGCAACCCACTGTTTACAGTATGAACTCCAACCTCCTGAGCCACCGTTGCCCAGTGGACAATAAACTTTTCCCTCTAAAACCCTCAAACAAACAACCACAATTAAATGTCATTTGGGAAGAACAGAACAGGCAAATACTTTTGAGGAGTAAGCTGTGGAAAAACTTACAATCAGTTTTCATAACCATTATCAATTAGCTTTTCTGTGCTGTGTGAAGGGAACATTTTCTAGGCAGGTATATATGCCGTATTGTTATTTACCAACCACATCTTTTGAGGTTTTGAATTATTTGAATCTATTAAAACTTTTTTGTGAAATCTGTCATACTTTGGGCTAACCTGAACATCTGGACATGACTCTGTTTAGGCAAACCCCCTCCTAAAAATTCTTTAAATGAGTCACCCAGAGCATGTCACCCAGAGCATGTCTCAGTATGTTAAAGTTTCTCAATGTGTTGATGTGGGGCTGTTATAGATATGCACAGACCTTAGTGATCTGGGTTGTGGTGGTGGTGCTGATAGTCTCAGAAGTGATGGTCTGGGCACTCAGCAGAACTCCTGAATCCTTCTCTGCTAGGTTTTCCACAGGCTGTCGGAGAAATGAATTGAATTATTACCTTGTCATGACCAACATTTTGATCTTATTTGTGTCTAAAATTTGGTCATTGACCTCAGAAAGTATTGAGACTCCTTTATTATTGTATTGTTGTGAACAGTTTTGTTTAAAAGGTACCATTTTACTTATTCCATCTATTCTATCCGTAAAATTTTATATTATATATTAACCAACATTTAAATCCAAACATTGTTTTGTGGATAATGCAAATTTACTCTCTTATGCTAGTTTAACTTCTAGCTTCAGTAGATTCTCTTTGGATTAGCTGAAAACCCTTTTAAACCCAAACCATAGCTCAACTGATTTAATAACAAAACCTACAAAACATGTGGCTATTTATAAAAAGTAAATAAAATCCCTAACTAAATGTTTAAGAAACATCCTATGCAGTACAAATAAAATAAATAGATAGATCTGAATGGATGCAATATCCTTAGAGACCTGACATTTGTTAGCCACTCCCTGCAGGAGCAGAGTAGCTTCGCACACAAAATATAACCGTTTTTTCGTTTTTACATGCCCATGGCTAATTTAGGAGGCTCTCTATGTCATGTTCCATGAAGTCCTTCTCTCTTCAACCTGTAATTATGACTTTTGATAATGCAGTGATAAGAATCATTTGTTCAGGATAGTATTTAATAGTGATGGGACGTCAGACTCTTTCGAAAGATTCTGGTCTCGGGCTTTGCTCCCTTAAAATAAATGGCTTTTATGATCCCCACATTGTTCTTCACTAAGTACCAACTAAAGCTTTCTATTTTATTTTCATTTAACAAAAAATTGCTTGTCTGGGTAAGCATTTTTTAACTCACTGTTTTCATAAGTCTTATTTTTAAAAATTTTTGTTATAAAAAGTTCCCAGTATATTTCCATATTTTAATGAAATCTAACTTTTCTTCACTTTTTCATGATGAACTTGGAATGAAATATTTCCCACCTTTTATTACAAATTTCAGACCTTACAGATAAACCTGATAGGATTAAATATGTATTTAAAATGGTTTAATAAGCCCTAAAAGTGAGGTAAAATGGTTTATCATTACTAGTTACTACATGACTATTGTAGTGTTCAACGTATTTTGGTTTTGATAAATACTTAACCAAAAATTCACCCTGTTGTGTCCATAAATGATTAGTAAAATAAAATAATCCCATGGCCTGAGAACAAGACTCTTCCACAACCCTCATGATCTTCAGAGTGCGTGGCCCGTTCTTCATTCTTTGATATAATTCTTCTCCTCTGTTCACTCCCCCTCCCTTGCCTGTTGATTGGCCCACTATTCCCACCTGTGCTGCTGGGTATATTGTCTGTTGTCAATTCCTGTCACAGCCTTTAAGCATTTATGTCTGCTTGTCTGATTGTGTACCTGACCTGCTCTTCGTCTTCTGACCATTGCCTCTGCCTAAACTGTTTACTCTGAGAGTAATTATTTTTGTGCATCCGACCCTTGCCTCTCGTTTCTGGGATCTAATTTCAGCCTTACAGACTCTTGACCTCGATCTGCCAACTGTCTCTCATGGTTACCGACCTGGACTGATTATTGGGTCATGGAGTATTGGATTACGGACCTCTGGAGCTCTCACTCTTCCACAGCGAAACCTGCCTTCTGGTATAGTGTTGGAACCATTTCACCTTGTTGTTGAAGTCACTTTTTGGAAGGAAACCCTCGTTTAACCTTGTTCACTTCTCTGTAATTTGGGTGAAATAGTCCCTGATAATCAGATCCCCCCCTCTTTCTCTCGCCCAGAGAAGTTCCAGTTTAATCATCTGCAGGTTACTTTTGTTACTCCATTGAGAAGAATCCATTACACGTATTTGTCCCGGGCTAGACTGACTAAGCGGACTTCCTGCTGCATTCACATTCTCAATATTATTGTAAAAAAATTGTAAAACCTTTTCTGATTTTTGGTTGTTGCTTTGGTTCCGAATTGTATCAAGATCATGTCAATAATGGTATAATCGTAGTCTGACTTCACATGTAACTGGCTGCTTGGTGTGCCCACCAAAATGAAGTCAGGCCCCTCTCCTGCATGTATTTTAAGCAGAGCTGGACCTCAGCTACTAAGGACTTGGCTCTCTGTAACAGGGAGTCGGTGCTTCTCGATTGCTTTAAAAAGTCACTTTGTTTACAAACAATACCTTGTTATTTACATCTATTAGCATATATAAATTGAGGGGTGTCAAGGGAGGAGTCTGGTATTTTCTCATAAGCACACAATGGTTATACAATGTTTGGGATGTACAAGGAAATGTGTTGGATTCATTTATATGCATTGGTTTTTACTGCTGGACCGGATGCACAATGCTTTTTTGTAAGCCAGATATTTGGGTTATGTACAATCATCTCATTAGCTCGAGTTAGGCGTACCCCATTTTTAATGTTAAATCCATGAAAGTCGTTGTACATGCCACTCTGTCTCGCTTATTACCATACAAGTGAAACTCAAAAAATTATATCGTGTTAAAGTTAATTTATTTCAGTAATTCAACTTAAAACGTGAAACTAATATATGATAGACTCATTACATGCAAAGTGAGATATTTCAAGCCTGTCAGGATCCAGCAGGAGGAGCTTTTTCCATCTTTGCTCTGCAGGTGCTGGAGGATGAAGTAGCAACAGGTGGAATCAATTACTGTGAGCACCACCACAGTATTTAGAGGGAGCGGATCCACCAGACGGACGTCAGATGATTCCTTTTCCCAGAGTGGTAAACCTGACCACATTTGTTCAAGGTATGCGCTTTTTACCAGTGGACTTACCCTACTTTCTCCTGTGTTCCTCGCAGCAAGTTCCTTCCAGGGTTCATCTGTGGTTCTGGAAATCCTCAACTGTCCTCTGGCGTCCTCACGTGGATCTCAGCTCTGGACATCCGTCTCCTCGGGGTGTGGCCGCCTCCGCTAACTCCTCTGTTCCACCAGCCCATCTGCTTCAGCTCCATCGGCTCCAAACCATCCTCACATCTCTCAGCTACCTGCGAAAGAGTCATTCCACCAGTATCCAATACGGCTTCAGGAGTTCTGCATCCACTGGATCACTCACCTCCTCCTCTGAGTCCGGCATCCGTCCCCGTCAGTGAGTTAAAGCCAACTTCCTTTACACAAAGAAAGAACTGTCCTACAATCTTGGTTTCCACACTCACCTCCTGCCTTACCTTCCAGAGTCGCCATCCGTGAGTTCCCCGCAAGCCTGGTTCCCATGTTTTCCCTGTCGACAGAAAATAAACTTTAAAGATAACGGAGATCTGAGGCTGGGTGTTTTCTGTGTTCGCTAATGAGTCAACCTAAAATCATGACAGAATCATCTGACCAATCTGACTCAGCGACACAGTTACGCTCAGCTCTTTCAGAGCAAGGGGCCATGTTGGGTCGACATGAAGCTTTGTTGCAGGATTTAGCCCGTCAACATATTGCCTATCAACAGGGCTTTTCTCGAATGACCCAACTGCTAGACGAGCTTCGTGCTACCAGAGCCGACGCCCAGAGTTCTTCCAACCCTTCCGCGTAAGCTGCTCAATCCTTTCCTCCTCCTTCGACCTTTAGAGAGGTAATTTCTCCTCCTCCTGAACCTTTTGCAGGGGAGATAGCCAAAAGTAGGGGTTTTTTGTTCCAATGTTCTCTTGCTTTTGAACGATCCCCAACCCATTTTCAATCGGATGCAAATAAAGTTTCTTTTGTGGTAGCTTTGCTCCGAGATAGAGCTCTTCAGTGGGCTAACGCCAGATTCGGCCAGTCAGATTTAGCTACAATCTCCTATCGAGAGTTCAAGACTCAGTTTGAACTTACCTTTTGTTCGTCTATCGGGGAGGAGGAGTCGGCGAAGCAACTGTGGAGCCTCAAGCAGGGCAACCGGCCGGTTGCTGACCTGGCTATTGACTTCCGCATTCTCGCGGCCGAATCGGGCTGGAACCGTCCGGCCCTTAAGGCAGCCTTCCTCCATGCTTTAAATGACAAACTCAAGGATGAATTGGCTACCCGTGATGAACCACACTCTCTGGACGACTTAATCTCGCTGGCGATCAAGATAGACACTCGAATACGGGAGAGATCTAAGACCCGGATTCCGATGCACTCTCGCATCTCTCCAGTGCAATTTCAGTTCCGTCCTGATCCAGTTCCAGACCCGTATTCCGCTCCAACCAGCGCCGACCCAGAACCGATGCAGGTCGGAAACACTCGGCTCACTCCGGCAGAACGTCATCGCCGGATGCGGAACCGGGCTTGTCTGTATTGTGGAGATGCCGGTCATTTCATTGCTGCTTGTCCGGTTCGGCCAAAAGAGAGAGCTCGTCAGTAAGGCTGGGAGTCCTGACGGGTCAGTTTGGACAAGCTCCCAGGTTAGTTATTTCTGCTACGTTGATTGTTCTTAATAAACCTTCCTCAGTGCAAGTCCTAATCGATTCAGGTTCAGAGCAGAATCTTATTTCCCCTGATTTAGTTCAAAGACTTTCTATTCCTGTTGTTCCGCTTCAACATGATTACAGTGTCTCAGCCCTGGATGGTCATCGTCTTACAGCCATAACTCATAAGACTGAACCCATTTCTCTCATTGTTTCCGGAAATCATCATCAGGAAATCAGCTTGTTTGTTTTCCCTGTCAGTGAACCCATTGTCGCTCTTGGCTACCCCTGGCTGGAGGAGCACAACCCCATTATTAACTGGCCCGGTCGCCGTATTGATTCCTGGAGCCCTTCCTGTCACTCTAGTTGTCTCCGTTCTGCCGTTCCTCGCTGTGACGCTTCTGCTTCCCCTGAGCCTCCACCTGATCTCACCTTAATTTCCCCCGAGTACCATGACCTTCTACCGGTGTTCAGTAAGAATAGAGCACTCTCACTTCCACCTCATCGGCCCTACGACTGCGCTATTGACCTTATCCCTGGTCTTCCGCTCCCAGCAGGCAGATTGTTCAATCTCTCTAAGGAGAGGGAGGCCATGGAGAAATACGTCAATGAGTCCCTTCAGGCGGGACTTATTCGTCCATCCATGTCTCCAGTAGGGGCCGGATTTTTTTTCGTTGAGAAGAAGGACAAATCACTCCGCCCTTGTATTGATTACCGGGCTCTCAATGATATCACGGTCAAGAACAAGTATTCTCTTCCACTCATTTCATCCGCATTTGAACCCGTTCGAGACCCCACTATTTTTTCTAAACTGGATCTGCGAAATGCCTATCATCTGGTTCGCATCCGTAAGGGGGACGAGTGGAAGACGGCATTCAAGACTCACATCGGACATTTCGAGTATCAGGTCATGCCTTTCGGACTCTCTAATGCCCCTGCAGTTTTTCAAGCCCTTATCAATGATGTTCTCCGTGATTTCCTTAACATCTTTGTTTTTGCTTATTTAGACAACATTCTCATCTACTCTAAGACTCTGCAGGAACACAGATCCCACGTCCGTCAAGTACTCACCCGGCTCCTGGAGAACAGTCTCTTCGTCAAGGCTGAAAAATGTGAGTTTCACAAACCTTCCGTCACTTTTCTGGGTTTTATTTTTGAAGCAGGACGCATGAGAGCTGATCCAGGGAAGGTTCGCGCTGTTGAGGAATGGCCCACCCCGGAGACGCGTAAGCAGCTGCAGCGGTTCCTGGGATTCGCCAACTTTTATCGTCGCTTCATTCGGGGTTTCAGTATTGTGGCAGCCCCCCTCACCGCTCTGACATCTACCAAGCACACCTTTTGTTGGAACTCAGAAGCCGATCTCGCCTTTGCTGAGCTCAAGCGGCGTTTTGTTCAGGCTCCCATCCTCATCCAACCTGATCCCAACGTCCAGTTCGTCCTTGAGGTGGACGCGTCTAACACCGGTGTGGGGGCTGTTCTCTCCCAACGTCTCCCGGTTGACGGTAAACTACACCCCTGTGCCTTTTTTTCCAAGAGGTTTACACCAACCGAAGGGCGTTATGATGTGGGGGATCGCGAACTACTCGCCATGAAGTTGGCGTTGGAGGAGTGGAGACATTGGGTGGAGGCCACCGAGATCCCAGTCCTAGTTCTCACTGATCACAAAAACCTAGCCTACCTCCAGAAGGCGAAGCGGCTGAACCCCAGACAATATCGCTGGTCATTATTTTTCTCCCGGTTTAACCTCTCTATCACTTACAGGCCTGGGTCTAAAAACATCAAACCTGACGCTTTATCACGCCAATTCTCTCCTGATTCAGACCCTGAGCTACCGGAACCCATTTTACCTAGCTCCTGCTGGATTGGAAGCCTTTCCTGGGACCTTGAACGGCAGATCGAGAGTGCTACGTCCCTTGAACCGGACCCTGGGGGGGGGTCCACCGGGAAGACGGTATGTCCCATCAGGAGTCCGTTCCAAAGCCATCCAATGGGCACACTCTTCCAAGTTCTCCTGCCATCCTGGAGTCAGCCGAACGGTAGCATGCCTGCGCAGATATTTCTGGTGGCCTGGTCTCAATAGAGACGTTGTGGAGTTGGTCTCAGCCTGCCACGCATGTAATCGCAACAAGAACGTTCACCAACCTTCTCCGGGTCTCCTTCAGCCCCTGTCTATCCCAGCCCGGCCTTGGTCTCATATCGCCCTGGACTTTATCACCGGCCTCCCCGTGTCTAAGGGATGAACTGTTATCCTCACCCTCGTGGACCGGTTCTCTAAAGCCTGTCATCTATTGGCCTTGTCCAAACTTCCCTCAGCGCCCCAGACGGCTAGGCTCCTTTTCACGCATGTTTGCCGGCTTCATGGCATCCCCTGGGAGGTGGTTTCCGATCGGGGTCCTCAGTTTACATCGCAGGTCTGGAAGGAGTTCTGTCAATCCTTGGGGGCCAAACCGTGCCTGTCCTCCAGGTTCCATCCAGAGACCAATGGACAGTGCGAGCGGTTGAACCAGGAAGTTGAAGACGCACTTAGATGCGTATGCTCGTCCAATCCGCATTTATGGAGTACCTTTCTACCTTGGATTGAGTATGCCCATAATGCCCACGTCTCCGCTGCCACTGGACGTTCACCTTTTGAGGCCTCTCTAGGTTATCAACCTTCCCTGCTGCCCAATTCCATCTCGGATTCTGCTCTTCCCTCCGTCCGATCTTATATCCTGTCTCGTAAGAGGATTTGGAGGCAGACTCAGGCGGTCCTCCAGCGCACTTCCATCCAAAACAAGAAGTATGCTGATCGTCAGCGCATCCCCGCACCCACGTACTCTCCTGGCCAAATGGTCTGGTTGTCTGCCAGGAACATTACTCTCAAGGCCCACCCAAGGAAACTCTCCCCACGATTTTTGGGACCCTTCCCTATTCTGGCGTTCTTAAGTCCTCTGGCGGTCCGTCTGAAACTCCCCGCGTCCCTTCGCATCCATCCAGTGTTCCACGCCTCCCAGATCAGACCCGTTTCTTCCAGCCCTCTTTGTCCCTCGCCTGATTATCCCCCGCCAGCCCGGATGGTTGATGGGGGTCCTGTATTCTCTGTTCGCCGACTCCTGGACGTCCGTCGCCGGGGCCGTGGTTACCAGTACCTGGTGGACTGGGAGGGATATGGTCCAGAGGAACGTTCTTGGGTTCCCCGTTCCTTCATTGTGGACCATACCCTCATCTCCGATTTCGAGAAGAGGTCTACCTCCTCTTCGGCTCGGCCCCCTGGTGGTGTCCATTGAGAGGGAGGTAGTGTCAGGATCCAGCAGGAGGAGCTTTTTCCATCTTTGCTCTGCAGGTGCTGGAGGATGAAGTAGCAACAGGTGGAATCAATTACTGTGAGCACCACCACAGTATTTAGAGGGAGCGGATCCACCAGACGGACGTCAGATGATTCCGTTTCCCAGAGTGGTAAACCTGACCACATTTGTTCAAGGTATGCGCTTTTTACCAGTGGACTTATCCTACTTTCTCCTGTGTTCCTCGCAGCAAGTTCCTTCCAGGCTTCATCTGTGGTTCTGGAAATCCTCAACTGTCCTCCGGCGTCCTCACGTGGATCTCAGCTCTGGACATCCGTCTCCTCGGGGTGTGGCCGCCTCCGCTAACTCCTCTGTTCCACCAGCCCATCTGCTTCAGCTCCATCGGCTCCAAACCATCCTCACATCTCTCAGCTACCTGCGAAAGAGTCATTCCACCAGTATCCAATACGGCTTCAGGAGTTCTGCATCCACTGGATCACTCACCTCCTCCTCTGAGTCCGGTGTCCGTCCCCGTCAGTGAGTTAAAGCCAACTTCCTTTACACAAAGAAAGAACTGTCCTACAATCTTGGTTTCCACACTCACCTCCCACCTTACCTTCCAGAGTCGCCATCCGTGAGTTCCCCGCAAGCCTGGTTCCCGTGTTTTCCCTGTCGACAGAAAATAAACTTTAAAGATAACAGAGATCTGAGGCTGGGTGTTTTCTGTGTTCACTTATGAGTCAACCTAAAATCATGACAAAGCCTTTCTTTGTTATAATTTAGATGATTATGGCTTGCAGCTTATGAAAACCCCAAATTCAACATCTCAGAAAATTAGAATATTGTGAAAAAGTCTAACATATTTTCGGCTCAAAGTGTCCCACTCTAATCAGCTCCAAAGGGTTCCTGCACCTTTAAATGGCCTCTCAGTCTGGCTTAGTAGGAATCACAATCATGGGGAAGACTGCTGACCTGGCAGTTGTGCAGAAAACCATCATTGACCCCCTCCATAAGGAGGGAAAGCTTCAAAAGGTAATTGCAAAAGAAGTTGGATGTTCCCAAAGTGCTGTATCAAAGCACATTAACAGGAAGTTATGTGGAAGAAAAAGGTGCAGAAGCAGCAGGGATGAGCGCAGCCTGGAGAAGATTGTCAGGAAAAGGCCATTGAAAAGTGTTGGGAACCTTCACAAGGAGTGGACTGAGGCTGGAGTTAGTGAATCAAGAGCCACCACACACGGATGGATCCTAGACATGGGCTTCAGATCTCCTGTTCCTCTTGTCAAGCCGCTCCTGAACAACAAACAATCTCAGAAGCGTCTTAGCTGGGCTAAAGAAAGAAATAACTGCAATTGTTGCATTTGATTTGGAGTCCAAGGTCCCAGAGTCTGGAGGAAGAATGGAGAGGCACACAATCACAAGGATTTTTGCTGTAAATGTTTCACTTTTTGACAACTTGTTATGATGCATAACCATGGCAACAATGTGGTCTACAGCCGGGAACTGCTGATTAACATCACAAAAGATGAAATAATACCTCAACTGAAGCCACAAATCCCAGATGACTTGATGAGAAGACGTGGATGCAGAGCAAGAGCAAAAAGGAGACGGAGAAGGAGAAAGTTCAAACCATCTCTTCCATCGAAAATAATGGGCAACGTGAAATCATTGGCTAACAAGATGGATGAACTCCAAGCCCTTACAAGGACTCAGCCAGAGTATTGGGAATGCAGTGTTATGTGTTTCAATGAGACGTGGCTACAGGATCAAATAAAGGTGCCACTCCAACATCTCTCTGCCAGGCTTCCTGACTATACTAGCAGACAGAGATCTGAAGATGAGGAGGAAAAGAAAATGAAGTGGAGTAGCAGTGCTTGTCAACAACAGATGGTGTCATCCAGGACATGTTACTGTGAAGTGTCATCTCTGCAGCCCAAATATTGAAATCTTGTCAGCAAGTTCTCGTCCATATTATTTACCAGAGAGAGTTCACCAGTGTAATTTTGGCATTTGTTTACATTCCACCTTCAGCCGTTGCCGACAATGCATGTGATGTCATCAGTTCTGTTGTTGCTAAGCTACAGACCCAGCACCCGACTGCATTTGTGGCAATATCTGGTGATTTTAATCATGCCTCGCTCTCTACCACACTTCCAACATTTCAACAGTTTGACACTTGCTCTACAAGAGAAAACAGGACCTTGGATTTGTTTTGTGCAAATGTAAAGGATGCATACATGTCCAAACCAAGACCCCCTCTGGGACAATCAAATCCAGTCCAGTTTTTCTCTGCTCAGAAAATAAACCACTTATTCAGAGGCAACCTGTTACAAAGAAAACTGTGAGAAAATGGTCACATGAAGCTGAAGAACCCCTGCAGGGTTGTTTTGCGACAGACTGGATGACTTTGCCAAGCACATGGAGAGGACATTAATGCCATGACTGAGTGTGTGACTGACCATATAAACTTCTGTGTGGACAATATCATTCCCACCAGAACAGTGAGATGCTTCCCTAATAACAAACCCTGGATCACCAGTGACCTGAAGAACTGCTAAACAAGAGTATACTGAGGAGTATACAGAAGCAACTTAAGGTCAAGATCAGAGACAGCAAAGAGGCATACAGGAAGAAGCTGGAGAACAAACTACAGAGGAACAATATCAGAGATGTCTGGCCAGGAATGAAAAAGATCACAGGCTTTAAGGACAGGAAGGATTGGATAGAGTGAAGTCTGGACAGAGCCAATGAACTGTCCACATTCTTCAACAGGTTCAGTTCAGAAACTAGCTCAGCATCCTCTTCTCCCGTTCCAAGCCAAACAGACATTCCACCCTCTTCTGACCCACAGCTTTCCTTTTACACCTCGGATGTTTTATCCTTCACCTCAGTAATGGACACTTCTGATTCCACAAGTTTGACTTCAAGCAAGTCAGGAAATGCTGCTATCCCCCTCCCACTTGTCTGTCTCTAAAAGTCAGGTGAAGAAGCAGCTGGAAAAACTGAACCAGAACAAGGCTGCAGGTCCAGATGGTGTCAGCTCAGAGTCCTGAAGGCCTGTGCCGAGCAGCTCTGTGGGATTCTACAGCACCTCTTCAACCTTAGCCTAACTCAGGAGAAGGTTCCAGTGTTGTGGTAAACATCATGCCTTGATCCAGTACCAAAGAGAACTCGCCCATCAGTCATCAATGACTATAGACCTGTTGCCCTGACATCCCACATCATGAAGGTCCTGGAGAGACTCCTGTTGGCCCACCTGAATAAGCAAACAAGAACATATCAGGACCCGCTGCAGTTTACTTATCGCTGTGGAGATGGGGTTGAAGATGCCATCATACACCTGCTTCAACCAACCCACTGTCATCTGGACAAAGTTTGCAGCACTGTGAGGATCATGTTCTTTGATTTCTCCAGTGCATTTAACACAATTCAGCCCAATTTGCTTTGTCAGAAACTCCAGAAGACACAGATGGAGCCCTCAATAATCGGCTAAATCAATGACTACCTGACAAACAGACCACAGTTTGTGAAACTGAAGAATTGTGTGTCAAACAGGTGGTCAGTAGCACAGGAGCACCACAGGGGACTGTACTCACACCATTCCTTTTCACTCGGTACACCTTAGACTTCCAGTACAAATCAGAGACCTGTCATCTGCAGAAATACTCGGACGACTCTGCAATTGTCGGGTGTATCAGAGATGGACAAGAAGCTGAATACAGAGAGCTGGTGGATTGCTTTGTGACATGGTGTGGAAACAATCGTCTTACTTTGAATGTGAATAAAAGAGATGATTGTAGATTTCAGAAGAAACAGGGATAAGTCAAACACTGTTTCCATCATGGGAGAAGAAGTGGAAGTGGTCGAGGAATATAAATACCTCGGAGTTCCCCTTGACAACAGACTGGACTGGAGACTGAACAGTGAAACCATCTACAAGAAGGGACAGAGCAGACTGTACTTCTTGAGGAAGCTTAGGTCCTTTAAGGTTTGCAGCAAGATGCTGCAAATCTTCTACAAGTCTGTTGTGGAGAGTGTAATCTCTTCAGCCATCATCTGTTGGGGTAGCAGCATCAGAGCCAGGGACTTAAAAAGGCTCAACAACCTGATAAAGAAGGCTGGTTCTGTTCTGGGGATGACTGTGGAACATCTTTAGATGATGATTCAAAGAAGAATTCTTCATAAAATCAAAACAATTATGGACAACCTTGAGCCTCCTCTTCATGAGACTGTGATACAACAACAGAGTGTCTTCAGTTGGAGACTTCTTCAGTTTTGCTGCAATACAGACCGCTACAGAAAATCCTTCCTGTCCACAGCCATCATTATCTACAACAACTCCTTAAAGAATTAATTATATGAGCTTTACTAACACTTAATTTCCCTCTGGGATCAATTAATTATTTTTGAATTTGAATTCATGCTTCCTTCTGCAGACCAGCTTTATGGAGATGTTGACTTCATTTTCTAGCAGGACTTGGTACCTGCCCACACTGCCAAAAGTACCAAAACCTGCTTCAATGACCCTAAAATCACTGTGCTTGATTGTCCAGCAAACTGTCCCTACCTTTGACCCCCATAGAGAATCTATGGTGTGTTACCAAGAGAAAGATGAAAGACATGAGACGAATCCTGGTGTTCCATAACACACCAGCAGAGCCACAGGCTGATAGCATCCATACCATGCCACATTGAGGCAGTCATTGATACAAAAGGGGCCAAACCAAGTACTGAGTACATATGCATGATTACATTTTTCATAGGCACCACATTTCTCTATTTAAAATTCTTGTTTTATTGATTTCATGTAATATCTTAAATTTCTGAGATGTTAAATTTGGGGTTTTCATAAGGTGTAAGCCATAATCATCAAAATTATAACAAATAAAGGCTTGAAATATCTTGCTTTGCATGTTATGATACTATATCATATTTCAGTTTCACCTTTTAAGTTAAAATTAGTGAAATAAATTCACTTTTGCATGATATTCTAATTTTTCGAGTTTCACCTGTACATGTAAATACAGCGGACCATAAAGCACCACTTACATTAACTTGCACATGTTTAAATAAGACTGTGATCAAAAAGAAATTTTATCAGAGAAATGCATCAACCTTTTAGAATTTAGAAGATACTGATTTAAACACAGTCTTGATGAGCTCCATCTCAGTCAGAACTTTTGCTTGATAATGACAGAAACATTCTGTAGGCTATTGAGTATAAAGAGTTGGTAGAGAGTAGAATTCCAATTTGACAGGGAAAAATGGAATTTAGTCTAGGGGTTTCAAATGTGAATTTTAAAAAATTACTTTTTCCCTATCTGTTTGAGGTTGACTCTGAACAAGTGTAAGACAGATAAAACTTTGAATCTGCTCCAATCAATCAGAGCTATTTTGTATTACTTACTTCTTCCTCAGTAATGCCCCTTTTCCACTAGGATTGGGCCAGGGTCGGGTCAGCCCGTATGCGAGTTTCCACTCCCTTTGTCTGGGCTGAGCCGACCTCTTTTATTGGACTACTTCTGGCTCAGTCTGAGGTGACCCAACTTGTCCACCTATGGACTGATTGGTCCGGTAAAGTGATGTTACTCTCATTCCTACCTACATAGTGGTAGGCACTGATTGGCCTGGTGGTGTGCGTGTGAAGTGACGTCTCAGAATATGGTGATGCATTTCGCACATCCAGTAACTGATCGTCCGCCCTCTGCTGTTTTCAACTTTTTACTTTCTTTTGTTCTTTTTGTGTCTCTGCTCTGTCTTAAGACTAGACGGTTGTGGCAGATGGCCGCTCGTACTGAGCCAGGTTCTGGTTCTGCTGGAGGTTTTTCCCTGTTAAAGGCGGACTGGGGTGGTGGTCCCCCTGTTTAAAAAGGGGGACCACAGAGTGTGTTCAAACTACAGGGGGATCACACTTCTGAGCCTCCCTGGTAAGGTCTATTCAGGGGTTCTGGAGAGGAGGGTCCGACGGATGGTCGAACCTCAGATCCAGGAAGAACAATGTGGTTTTCGTCCTGGCCGTGGAACACTGGACCAGCTCTACACCCTAAGCAGGGTCCCAGAGGGTGCGTGGGAGTTCTCCCAACCGGTCTACATGTGTTTTGTAGACTTGGAGAAGGAGTTCGGGGGGCCCTGTGGGGGGTGCTCCGGGAGTATTGGGTACCGGGCCCCTTGATACGGGCTGTTAGGTCCCTGTACGACCGGTGCCACAGTTTGGTTCGCATTGCCGGCAGTAAATCGGGCTTGTTTCCGGTGAGAGTTGGACTCCGCCAAGGTTGCCCTTTGTCACCGATCCTGTTCATAACTTTCATGGACTGGATTTCTAGGCGCAGCCAAGGTGCTGAGGGGATCCGTTTCGGTGGCCTCCGGATCGGGTCTCTGCTTTTTGCAGATGACGTGGTCCTATTGGCTTCATCGGAACGTGATCTACAGCTTTCACTGGAGCGGTTGGCAGCCGAGTGTGAAGCGGCTGGGATGAGAATCAGCACATCCAAATCCGAGGCCATGGTATTGAGCTGGAAAAGGGTCGGGTGACTTCTCCGGGTCGGGGATGAGGTCCTTCCCCAAGTGGAAGAGTTTAAGTATCTGGGGGTCTTGTTCACGAATGAGGGAAAAATGGAGCGGGAGATCGATAGACGGATTGGTAGGGCATCTGCAGTTATGCAGGCGCTGTACCGGTCTGTCGTGGTGAAGAGAGAGTTTACTCTCGATTTACCGGTCGATCTACGTTCCTACCCTCATCTATGGTCACGAACTCTGGGTGGTGACTGAAACAACGAGATCACGGATACAAGCGGCTGAAATGAGTTTCCTCCGTAGGGTGTCTGGGCTCTCCCTTAGAGATAGGGTGAGAAGCTCAGTCATCCGGAGGGGGCTCAGAGTAGAGCCGCTGCTCCTCCACATCGAGTCAGTTGAGGTGGCTCGGGCATCTGGTCAGGATGCCTCCTGGACGCCTCCCTGTTGAGGTGTTTCAGGCACGTCCCACCGGGAGGAGGCCCAGGGGAAGGCCCAGGACACGCTGGAGGGACTATGTTTCTCGGCCGGCCTGGGAGCGCCTTGGGATTCCTCCCGAGGAGCTGGAACAAGTGGCTGGGGAGAGGGAAGTCTGGGTGTCCTTGCTTAAGCTGCTGCCCCCGCGACCCGACCCCGGATAAGCGGAAGAAGATGGATGGATGGATGAATGGATAATTGGTGCAGCCGTTAACATCGACATAAAGTCTAAATATTAAATTATATCAGTCACTGCGGTGACCGATCCATAAAATAGAATCATTTCTCCATTAAAATTATTAATTTCTAATTCAGCAAATGGTTATTCTTCCAAGGAATGTTTCCCTTCACTTTTGCTTTGCATTGTGAATTGGTGGTTTGAAAACAAACCAGAAGGTGCTGATTAGTCTTAAACTAACCACAATTAGTTTAAAACTAAATTAGCTTCATTCCCAAAACTTATCAATAAAAGTCTTGGTCTTTAAGCATACATATTCAATCTGAACTGTGACATCATTATAAATTTATTGGTTATTGTTTCTATTTCTGTGCATATTTATCAATTTTTACTTTTGGGTGTTAGTTTTATTATAGTAATTATTTTCTTAGTGGTTTAGTTGTGTGTTACTAGTTTGAGTTTCTTGATTAAAGCATGTTAACTGAAAGTTGAATTATTTTGTGATAAACTCTTGTATTTTGGAAAACCATTGTTGTTGTTTCACCTACATGCGTAATAACTTGCTGTTCAAAGAACGCCAAGAACTTATTCCTTCATCTATTGTTTAATTATCTCAGCCTTATCAGGCAGGTAACCATAAACATAAACTGAGACTGAACAATTTGGCTATTGATATTCCTGGAATCTAGGTGGTGGTCCTAAACTTGGTAATTTTTACATAAAATTATTAATCTTATGAAAAATTGCCCTAAGCAATTATTCATAATTATTCATAGCCAAAACCTACCTATCTGTCGCACAACACTGGGCAACACGAACTTTCAACTCCTTCCAAAAATGTTCTATGGGGTTGAGACCTGGAGACTGGCTAGGCCCCTCCAGGACCTTAAAATGCTTCTTACGAAGCCACTCCTTCATTACCCGGGCGATGTGTTTGGGATCATTGTCCTGCTGAAAGACCCAGCCACGTTTAATCTTCAATGCCCTTGGTGATGGAAGGATGTTGTCACTCCAAATCTCATGACACATGGCCACAATCATTATTTCCTTTACACGGATCAGTCGTCCTGGTCCCTTTGCAGAAAAACACTCCCAAAGCATGATGTTTCCACCCCCTTGCTTCACAGTAGGTATGGCCTCCTTTGATGCAACTCAGCCTTCTTTCTTCTCCAAACACAACGTAGAGTTTTTACCAAAAATTTCTATTTTGGTTTCATCTCACCATATGATATTCTCCCAATCCTCTTCTGGATCATCCAAATGCTCTCTAGCAAACTTCAGGCCACCTTCTAGACCACCTTCTGCCTATAGGCTGAAGGTGGTCAGTCAGTGGTGGTCAGAGGGCCCTGTGGGGCCAGTGTTCGGCAGCCTCGCTTCTCTCAGTGTGCCCCAGGGAAGGACTAAATAAAGCGCTATACAAGTACCGGCCATTTACCGTTGATGGTAGCCTTTGTTACTTTGGTCCCAGCTCTCTGCAGGTCATTCACTAGGCCCCCCCATGTGGTTCTGGGATTTTTGTTCCTCATTCTTGTGATCATTTTGACCCCACAGGGTGAGATCTTGTGTGAAGTCCCAGATGGAGAGAGATTATCAGTGGTCTTGTATGCCTTCCATTTTCAAATAATCTAATAACTGACAGCTCTTTGGTCTTGGCCTTCATGGAGTGTGACTGTTTGAGGTTGTGGACAGGTGTCTTTTATACTGATAACAATTTCAAACAGGTGCCATTAATACAGGTAACGAGTGGAGGACAGAGGAGCATTTACAGAAGAAGTTACAGGTCTGTGAGAGCCAGAAATCTTGATGGTTTGTAGGTGTCTAACTACTTATTTTCCACCATAATTTGCAAATAAATTATTTAAAAATCAGACCATGTGATTTTCATGGATTTTTTTAAAACATTTTGTCTCTTATAGTTGAGGTATACATATGATGAAAATTACAGGCCTCTCATCTTTTTAAGTTGGGAGAACTTGCACAACTGGTGGCAGACTAAATACTTTTTTAGCCCACTGTATATTGTCTTTTGGTGTGTTAACAAGTGTTTAAACTATGGGTTCCTGAATTTTTTCCAAGAACTTGTTTTTTAACCTAGTCCGTTTAATGGGTGGGGTGTTATCAGATCACAACAGCATTGGGAACACAGATCATTACACACCACAACAGAAGATTCCAGAATGTGATTAAAATAGTAAAATCAGACCAAAGCAGCGTTAATTTCCGATTACTTTGTCGTAGTGTGATGGCTGCAGTTAAAGCCACATCTGGTAATATCTAGCACACATCAGTGCAACAATAGAAAATTAAAGCTGCAATCAGCCTCGAACAGCCCTCGCAGCTTGGGGCTGCTCTGGTCTGTGCTGCTTAAATGTGAATGTGTCACCGCCACCGCAACAGCACTTCAAAAAATGTGGAAGTTCTACAGTCCTCATAGAAACCTGTGAATTTTTTTCCAGTGGGCATGCCTTAAGGTCATGTCATCAATTTTCACTACCGATGTGTTGAACAGTCATCCATGAGGAAGCATATAACATTTCTTGTGGATGTGATAATATATGAGGGAGATACAGCTGTGCAAAAATTCCTAGAGGGTACAGTTGATTAAAATTCAAATTTCCCAGAAACTCTCGGAAACAAAGTCACCTCAATGTGTTTTCAGTCACTAGCCACAGCTATGTGTTGTTAGCTACATGTTGTCCTAATTTGACTTTTATCTAAGGCCCTGTCTACATTAGGCCGTTTAAGTGCCTAAACCAAAAAATATTTAATCAATACCCCATCTCGGCCACACTAGCCCATCGTTTAAGGTTCCCCTCCCCGGATATTTTTATACACAGGTAAGTGAGCCATCTATTTCTTAAATCTCCGGCTCTTGGATTGGTGTGGATTCGTTAGCCGTTAAAGAGCTGGGTTCGGTAAGGAAGTGAGGTCAGAAAACACGCCAGCTTAATGGGCAGTGTGGAGCTCACAATTAGTATCTGAGTACCAAGTAGAAGCCCAACAGATTTACTTTCACAAGCGGAGGACTACAGCTTTTGCTATAGTACTCCGCTTGATATATATGTGTGAAAAATCTTTATTATGAATTGCTGTGGGTTTTATTTTTTGATGTTATGGACACGGAGACGGAAAATAAAGGGGAAGAAAGAAAGAAGATGAAGACGAGAAGTAGGAATAAAGTCAAGAACGAGGGTGAGTTGAAAATACAAGAGAGGAAGGGGAACAAAGAAAACACAGGAAAACATAGAAGTCTGCCTCCATACCCACAGGACGGCAGAGAGGGGAAAAAAGCAGACAAAAAAACCGAAAAAGTAACATCGACAAGACATACCAAACATTGTGAACTAAGACCTACACAACCACATCACACAAAAATGGATATAAAAATACGACAATGTCACTATAAAGCTCATGGTATTGATTAATCAAGATCTAGTAATGATAACCTCAGCCCAAGAATATATCTGTAAACAACGGAAACCCCATACTTATGTGTGTGTGTGAGCATGCTGGTACATATAAGGTTTCTACATAAGAGTGTTCAATAGCTCGTGTGAGCAGCCATCAATCCGTCTCCCAGGAATCGATGCACACATGAAGGAGATCGGAGCCAAGACGTCCAAAGGACCCCCAGAGCCCCAGGCGGACCAGCGCGGGGCCGACCACATCCCCCAAGAAAGGAGCAGAGGAGAACCCCAGGGGAACGTCCAGCGGCTACGATGCAGGGGCCCGTCCATGGACCGGGAGAGTTGGGGCCCAGGGGCACCCCACCCCCCAGCAGGGACCCGACCAGGGACCGGCCGACAAGGGGCCCCCACCGATAGACGCAGTGGCAGGACGGCATCCCCAGGCCAAGCCCAGCCAGCACCTGGAAACCAAGTTGTACCAGCTCCTGAGTCCTGATCCCGCGCAATGCAGAGCGCTGAGACCAGGCATTCAACAAAGGCCAGGGCCAGTCAAATCCGCCAATGAACCGACCACGCACGATGCACACAGAACAGGTCATCGAACGTGCAGAGACGCTGGATCCGTATCCCGCCGAGCCACTGAACAGGCACCACCCAACAATCCCAAACCTGGCACCCCCGAAAGAGTTGCCCCAACCAACAAAAGGAAGACATCAGCCCAGCACATATGCCAACCGACACACTGGTCCAGCCAGGCCCGGTCAGGCATGCACCAGGTCCGAACTGGATTGACCATTGACGCACAAGCGGGCAGGGGCATCAGTCACAGCAGGTGAGAGGGCAGCCCAAGACAAGGTTACTAATGATATTCTCATGGCCTCAGATAATGGACTTCTGTCTGTTCTGGTTTTGTTAGATCTCAGTGCTGCTTTTGACACAGTCGATCATAATATTCTCTTAGAAAGGCTTGAACATGTTGCAGGGATCAAAGGAACAGCACTAGGCTGGTTTAAATCATATTTGTCTGATATATTCCAGTTTGTTCATCTAAATGATCAATCTTCTTCACTCTCAAGGGTTACTTGTGGAGTTCCACAGGGTTCTGTGCTTGGACCAATTCTGTTCACCATATATATGCTCCCAATTGGTAGAATCATTAGACAGCATGGGATAAATTTCCACAGCTATGCAGATGATACACAACTATATTTATCCATAAATCCTGATGAACCCAGTCAGTTAGGTAGATTACAGGCATGTCTGGAAGACATAAAAACATGGATGACCCTAAACTTTTTGCTTTTAAATTCTGACAAAACAGAAGTTGCTGTCTTTGGACCAGAAGTTCTTAAACAGAAACTGATTAGTCAATCACTTCATCTGGATGGCATTAAATTGGCCCCCAGTAATAACGTAAAGAACCTCGGCGTTATTTTTGACCGAGACTTGACATTTAAATCCCTTATTAAACAGGTTTCTAGGATTTCTTTCTTTCACCTCCGGAATATTGCTAAAATTAGAAACATCCTGTCCAGGAGTGATGGTGAGAAACTAGTCCATGCATTTGTTACCTCAAGGCTGGACTACTGTAATTCTTTACTATCAGGTAGTCCACAAAATGCCATTAAAAGCCTTCAGTTGATCCAAAATGCGGCAGCAAGAGTTCTGATGAATATTAAAAAGAGAGATCACATTTCTCCTGTTTTAGCTTCCCTTCATTGGCTCCCTGTTAAATCAGAGATCTAATTGTTCCATATGTTCCCAACAGAGCACTTCGTTCTCAGACTGCAGATTTACTTGTAGTTCTTGGATTTCTAAAAGTAGAATGGGAGGCAGATCTTTTAGCTATCAGGCTCCTCTCCTGTGGAACCAGCTCCCAGCTTTAGTCCATGAGGCAGACACTCTGTTTACTTTTAAGGCCAGGCTAAAAACTTTCCTTTTTGATAGAGCTTATAGTTAGAGTGGCTTAGGTCATCCTGAGCCATCTTTGTAGTTATGCTGCTATAGGCTTAGACTGCTGGAGGACAGACTGACCAATTTTCTTCACTCTGCTACTTCCTTTTCTACTACGACTCTCCAGTTGTATTACAGTACATTCTGTTATTTCGACTGTTAACTTTGTTTTCTCTCAGTGTTTTTCTCTCCATAGAAGATATACCTGGTCTGGTATCCTGCTTGGCTGCAGTGCCCTGTTGGACGGGGGGCATCGACTGGGATGATCCTCCCAGTAACTGAACATCCACTGTGTCCTGTTATTAACTTTTTACTTTCTGTAACAAAGAAAGTACTCTTATATCAGATCTTCTGTTCCTTCTGTGTTTCTGCTCTGTCTTCTCAAACCCCCAGACGGTCGTGGCAGATGGCCGCTCCTACTGAGCCTGGTTCTGTTGGAGGTTTCTTCCTGTTAAAGGGGAGTTTTTCCTCTCCACCGTCGCTACATGCTTGCTCAGTATGAGGGATTGCTGAAGGATTGCTGTGGTTGGAAAATCTGCATCAACGGGGCCCAACCTCACGCCAATGACTGACGCAATCTGCTGAGATTCCTATAGGAAACTTTTTAACTGATTGGAATGTTTGTATAAATGTATTGAAATGACTTCTTGTTAAGTGCCTTGAGATGACATCTGTTGTGAATTGGCGCTATATAAATAAACTCAATTGAATTGAATTGAACGTGACAGGTAGACAAAGACATACAGACACAGTCATACGTTCCCTCCCTCTTAAACACATACACTCTCACCGACATACCAAGACACCCAAGAAAGGAAGCTATACCCTCACTCATACACCCCATACACACTCTACGCTCCCAGGTCCAGGTATCAATGCCCCAGTAGAGCAACCAGCACGAGGACCCAGGAGATGGACCCCCTACCTTCTAGGACGGAGACAAGCAGACCACCAAGGGCCCCATAGTGGCGAAGCAGCCCACCAGCCTAGGTCCCCGACCAGACCACCTTTTCATCCTCCGGACCCCAACCCCTGATGACCCATATTGAACAAGGGTGTGGAAAGACCCTAGCCTCCATCTTCCCGCTCGAATATGGTGTTGATGCATGTTGTTATAATGTGCATTTAAAACAGAGGGGTGGGATGTGGGGAAGGCAGCCACACATCCCCCAACCCCCACCCCGAGCCCTCAGTGTTAATATGCGGTGTAACAGTGGCTCAGCAAGCGACCAAACCCAGCGTCCAACCCACCCGCCCAGCACGCACACTACCCGGCAGGTCCACCGGCAAGTCCAACCGACTCCGGCCAAACGCCTGACCCCAGACCCAGGAGCCAAGTCCAGTGCGAAAAAGACTGATAAGGCCCAGAAATGCCGCCCAGCCGCCACAACCAGCAGCCAGACACCCCAACAAGCAAACAAGGCGAGACGCCATACAGGAGCCGACGATGACAATCGGCCCAGAGAAAAAGAGAGAGGCGGCTGCACATGCTGGCCACCGGCCGGCCCCAACCTCCACAGCCGGCACTGGCAACAGAGACCCCACACCGGCCGACCCCCAGCCAAGACCACAGCTAGGGGGCACGGCGCCCCAGAGCCCCGAACCCCCAGAACCCACCGCAGACCCTACCCAGGTGCAGCACGGCCACCAGGCCAGTAACCCATGTCCGCCAGTGCAACCCCCCTGAGGCACCGCATGCAGCCGTCAGGAGTTACTGCCCAAAGCCACCAAAGCCCAACCCCAGGTTGGGGCCACGTTGTCCAGCGCCCCATCCGCCCAGTGATCCCACCCCCAGGGATCCCCTCCCAGATGCCCCCAACCCCAAGAACCCCCACATCAGCAACAGTATCCCACACGGCCAAACCAAGTGCCCCCCCCCCACCCCTACTAGGTCATGGAGCCGATCAAAGGAGCCCAGAGAGATTGATCAGATATGAGGGCAGAGGCGGTCTCAAGACCAATGTGGTCCAACAAGAGATCTCGATACTGATTAATATTAGTAGCTTTTTTATTTTTCCAGTTCAGGAGGATAGTTTTCTTAGCGATGCATAAGGCAATGTGAAATATTATAACCAGAGCTCTCAAGCCTCACGCAATGAGCGTGAGACACACGCATCTTCCAGTCTTCACACGCACACACGCCACACATGACATTCCTCACGCTGTAAATAACAAAACCTACACTGAATGAGCTATGAGTGATCCATTCACTGCACCTCAAGGTGTGAGCTCAGTCTAAGCCCCGCCCACTGCGCAGCTGCTTCAGCCTGGTGGGAAAAGAGCACGATGTGATTACAACACGAGAAACACTGGGGAGACCGCAAAGACAAATGAGATCGGAAGGTTGGCGGTTGGAAATAAAATAAATGATCAGGTAATAACTTCCATTATGGTATGCTGATCGTTTATTGATATGGAACAACTTTGTGGGATCACACCAATTTGCATTCTGCTGAAAGTTCTTGATCGGTAGCCACAGGTAGCTGTTTGTAGCTGAATGAAACGCTGATATTTATATTCCTCTGGAATTTATCATTAAGTACAGCAGGAAATAGCGCTAGCAGGCTAGAACTTATAAGCATGAACACTTGTCAGGTGAAGCTAACTTCAAGCTAACTTGTTGCTAACCCTTTCTGCTGTTGAAGAAAAAAACATTTTCCATATTAATACACTGGATATTGTTTGGTAACACTCTCAATCAAGTTCCTCTTATGTCACACATTCATGTTCTAGCAATCAGAAGATCTGTTACATTTCAGGGGAACTTCAGATGTCAGCAAAATAAACACAAGCACATTTCTATAGAGTAAACCTTTTTGTCACAATGAAGCCGCCTTCATTTCAAAAGCTTTAGCGTGTGTGTCAAATGCAGAAGTTTGTTGTATGTATTTTACAAGATCGACTGCTGATTCCATCCATTATTCGAGTGTCTTCAACGTTCCCAGAAAGCAATGCAGTGTGATGTCCGAGAGGAGTATTCATTAACAAATATCCAGTCTTTATATTTTTATTTTCAATTCAATTAATCAAACAAAAACACATTTTTTGTTGGACTTAGGCCCTTTAAAAGCAGTATTCTGTTTTTGAGAACAATTTAGTGCAGGGTCTGACTTTCAGTTTGCTTAGTGTTGTGTGTTGTATGTTTGTAGAAACACTTGGATGCCTCGATTACAAAGATGGCTCACATTTGAAGCACTGTGGCTCGATGTCAGCAGTGTTGGGTATAGTTACCTTGGAAGTAGTTAATTAGGTTACAACGTTACCATCAATTAAAAGTAATCAGTTATGTTACAGCGTTATCCATTCATAAAAGTAACGCATTAGAGTACTTATGCGTTACCAAGAATTAAAAGCCAGTTCGCAGCGCCTTGCACATGCTGCAACTTAATTGACAGACACAGCCTCCTTTAAATGCACCGAGAAGTCGTGACGATGAATAACGCCAACTATATTATTGTATATTTGCCCTCTTAATATTATTATTATTATTAGTCAAAATGTTGTATTGTTGCAGAGATCTTACTCAGACATGCCAATTCTGTCCAGCAGAAGACTGAGTGTGGGGTAGAAGTGTTTTAATTTGAGGAAAGGTAAGACATTAACGTATTCATAAATGAGTGAAGGTTTTAACACCTATTCCATGTTTATAGGTTTATTTTGTGTTCTTTTCCACATTTCCTGAACTTTTTCCATTTCACGGATCCACAGAGAACAACCATCTTAGTGAGGAATTCCTGGAGGACAAACTGCTGGACTTCCCCTTGCTTCAGGATCCAACCACTTTTGATTTGGAAAGCTTTCCGGGGAAAACTTTTATCAATGAAGAATAGAGTAAGATACATTTTCTATACACACACACACACACTGACACCATCCACTTAAAAATGATATCATATAGCAAACAAAAAGATATACCTGGTCTGGTATCCTGCTTAGCTACAATGCCCTGTTGGACGGGGGGCATCGACTGGGATGATGCTCCCAGGAGCTGAACATCCACTGTGCCATGTTATAAACTTTTTATTTTCTGTAACATAGAAAGTTCTCTTATATCAGATCTTCTGTTCCTACTGTGTTTCTGCTCTGTCTTCTCAAACCCCCAGACGGTCGTGGCAGATGGCCGCTCCTACTGAGCCTGGTTCTGTTGGAGGTTTCTTCCTGTTAAAGGGGAGTTTTTCCTCTCCACCGTCGCTACATGCTTGCTCAGTATGAGGGATTGCTGAAGGATTGCTGTGGTTGGAAAGTCTGCCCAACCTCACGCCAATGACTGACGCAATCTGCTGGGATTCCTTAAATAGGAAACTTTTAACTGATTGGAATGTTTGTATAAATGTATTGAAATGACTTCTTGTTAAGTGCCTTGAGATGGCATCTGTTGTGAATTGGCGCTATATAAATTAACTGAATTGAATTGAATTGAATTAAACCATTTTTTGAAATCTTTAAATGCCACCAAGGTTTTTTTCAACACTTCATAAATAGCCTCCTTTGCTATTTCCATGTGGGTTTACTGTTACAGTATATCAATGTTTTAATTATAATCTGACCAACAACTCCAGCCTGTCCTGTACTTGGGGCAGGGGTGGGGCGCTGGGATGTTGGCGGTGGGAATTGGCCTGGGGTGGCGGCGGCGCGTGGGCCCCTCGTCGGCCGGTCCCTGGTCGGGTCCCTGCTGGGGGGTGGGGCACCTCTGGGCCCCGACTCTCCTGGTCCATAGACGGGCCTGCCCTGGCACAGCCAGTAGCCGCCGGGGCCCGTGGGCTCGTCACTGCGGTCTCCCCAGGCCCCTGCATCATAGCTGCTGGACGTTCCCCTGGGGTTCTCCTCTGCTCCTATCTTGGGGGGTGCGGTCGGCCCCGCGCTGGTCCGCCTGGAGCTCTGGGGATCCTTTGGACGTCTTGGCTCAGATCTCCTTCATGTCTGCATCGATTTTTGGGAGACCGATTGATGGCTGCTCACACCAGCTATCGAACACTCTTATGGAGAAACCTTATATGCACCAGCATGCTCACACACACACATAGGTGTGGGTTGTGTAGTTCTTAGTTCACAATGTTTGTTTTGTTTTGTCGATGCTCCTTTTTTGGTTTTTTCCCCTCTCTGCCGTCCTGTGGGTATGGGGGCAGACTTCGATGTTTTCCTGTGTTTTCTTTGTTCCCCTTCCTCTCTTTTCAACTCACCCTTTCTCTTTACTTTTTGATTCCTACCTCTCTTCTTAATCTTTTCTTTCTTCCCCTTTATTTTCCATCTCTGTGTCCATCACATCAGAAAATAAAACCCACAGCAATTCATAATAAATATTTTTCCCACATATATATCAAGTGGAGTACTATAGCAAAGTGCTCCACTTGTGAAAGTAAATCTGTTTGGCTTCTAGTTGGTACTCAGACACCAATTCTGAGCTCCACCTCTGAGAAAAAAAGCTTTAATAAAATCACATTTTCCAGAAAATCTAAACATGGCCCTTATAAACAAATCCTTGATAGAAAATGTAAAAAATAAGGATGTCCTATTGCAGAAAAAAGCAACTCTTACTTTTATTAACATTGTTTGTGTTGTTCTTTTCCTGGGGATGCAAATGTTAGGTTTTTATGCATCCTTTTGTGAAGTATTAAATAGTATCTTAGTGACATTTGATAATTACAGTTGATTAAGAAATTTTAGAAGTAGTTTAACATAGACAATGTAGTGTGGAAGGCAGACTTGAATGCACCAAGAGGTTATCAGATATGCCCCTGAAACAAAATATTGAAGGGCAATGCCATGACAGCACAACAACACAGGTGGGGAGAAACATCTAGATGTGGAAATTGTCTCAACACAACACTGTGGTTGAACAGGTCTGTGATCTATTTGGTGTGTGGTCGCAGCAGGGGCCACGTGTCACCACATTACCACACACAACCAATTAAATGTAATAAATGAAATAGTTTCCTGGTTCTGTGTATAGTCTATTAATTGTATTTTCTCATCAGAAACAAAAACAAGCAGCTATTTTATATTCGTTTTGAAACATGAAATGTGAAATCTAATTACAAACTGTTTTTCACTTTTGAGCCCAAAAACGCATGAGGAAAAATTTACATTGGTTTAAATTTCTTCTAAATTTCATTATATTAAAAACATAACATTTCTGGCAATGGCAAACAAACCTGTGAAGCATATTTTCCTAATTCTAAAAGCAGGGATCTGATTTTGCAGCCATCATATATCGTGACTCTAGGAGGTGCTGTTTCTTCTGTACATCTTGGCTTTCCCCTGTAGAGGAATGTTTAAATCACACAAACGTTTTGTGTGACTGGAGTAAAGGTAGCGATATATGCAGAGCATCAGCGGACTGTGTCCAGAAACACATCCATCAGACTATCAGTGTGTAAAGAGAACTGTTGTATAACATTATAGTCCACATTATAGTCCGCAGTTGTGTTCTGGAATAGTTTTTAGAAATAACTTTGTACTGCAAACCTGGACAGACTATCTAAATAACACAAAAAAGGAACTGATTAAAGCCAACAAATACTTTCTGAAATCTATGCCGAAACTGTGTAGTTTCCTTAATGCATCTTACCTGTGCTGACTCATATGTGATGGTCTTAGTTTCAGTGTGAACTAACGGAATCTCCTTGTAAGCCACAGTTCCTCTCAGAGAGTTGGTGATGTCTGAGATGGTGACTGTTTGGGCCCTTAGCACTGGAGACTGCAGGAATGAGATCAGCAACAGAAAACTCACTAAGAGGGCTTAAACAGTACTAAAATATTTTCAAGGAGGGGTGGCATGTAAAATCCACTTTTTAAAGCTTTTCAACACATTCTTATGCCATTCCCTCCTTAAAAACATGCCTAAAGTGTTTCTTAGGTTAATTTATGTATGTTTGAGTAATATCTATAAACACTCGCGGCCGCCATGTTGAACACTGAATGCCCTAACCTCCCAGCAACGCCCCTAAATTTTTATTACCGCCCACGTCTCTCCACAGCCCTCCCTCCCGTGCTCCCAGAGCACTAAAGCAGACCGTCGTCAGCAGCAATCAGGTAGCACCTGAGGAAAGTAGTAGTCTATACACAGGTATACAAACGGAATTGCATTCGGATGGCTTCATGTTTACAAGGAGTTTTGTTACTACAGATATTAATAATTTTCGGGGGAAAAGTATCAAGTTCGATTTTTCTTGTGAATGAAACATCAATATTTTACCAAGCAGACACGTCTTGAACGAGCCGCTGAACGCTCTCCGGTTCATCCTATTATTTCACTTTCAGGGTCAGAGACGGGATCAAATGCATATGAGCACTTTGCTCTACAGAGCAATTCGCTCTCAGACTGCAGGTTTACTTGTAGTTCCTAGGATTTCTAAAAGTAGAATGGGAGGCAGATCTTTTAGTTATCAGGCTCCTCTCCTATGGAACCAGCTCCCAGCTTTAGTCCATGAGGCAGACACTCTGTTTACTTTTAAGGCCAGGCTTAAAACTTTCCTTTTTGATAAAGCTTATAGTTAGAGTGGCTAAGGTCATCCTGAGCTATCTCTGTAGTTATGCTGCTATAGGCTTAGATTGCTGGAGGACAGACTTACTACTTTTCTTCACTCTGCTACTTCCTTTTCTCCTACGACTCTCCAGTTGTATTACAGTACATTCTGTTATTTCGACTGTTAACTTTGTTTTCTCTCAGTGTTTTTCTCTCCATAGAAGCTACACCTGGTCTGGTATCCTGCTTGGCTGCAATGCCCTGTTGGACGGGGGGCATCGACTGGGATGATGCTCCCAGTAACTGAACATCCACCGTGTCATGTTATCAACTTTTTACTTTCTGTTTCATAGAAAGTACTCTTATATCAGATCTTCTGTTCCTTCTGTGTTTCTGCTCTGTCTTCTCAAACCCCCAGACGGTCGTGGCAGATGGCCGCTCCTACTGAGCCTGCTTCTGTTAGAGGTTTCTTCCTGTTAAAGGGGAGTTTTTCCTCTCCACCGTCGCTACATGCTTGCTCAGTATGAGGGATTGCTGAAGGATTGCTGTGGTTGGAAAGTCTGCCCAACCTCACGCCAATGACTGACACAATCTGCTGGGATTCCTTAAATAGGAAACTTTTTAACTGATTGGAATGTTTGTATAAATGTATTGAAATGACTTCTTGTTAAGTGCCTTGAGATGACATCTGTTGTGAATTGGCGCTGTATAAATAAACTGAATTGAATTGAATATGCTTGTACCATGTCCTGCGTGGCCATAGCAAACCCAAAGATATGCCTGTCTTCCAAAAGTCTGGCGCACCGATGCTACAGTACTGTAATGCTTCGTCCCCATGCAACTGGAGAATGTTGTGATGACATTTACGGCAGCATGTTGAAGGGGGCATGTCCGAGACTCTTAAAGAGACATGCAGCTAATTTCAAGGCGTTCAGTGTGGACATGCTGTGAGTGCAAAATTTCAAATAGGTAGTATAAATCATTTATTGAACTTACAGATCTATTTCAGGTAAAATTATTGATGTACTGGGCCTCAGAATTGATCTTTCTGCATAAGAAGAACGTGCCACCCCTCCTTTAACAAATGTACAAATGAGATCCTGCTATTCAAGCTATAGATGCTATTAGGTCTATTTTGAGAAATTAAGAGAAATCATGGCACAAGTAATATGTTATATATTATAAAGGCACTGCCTCTCCTCTTTCTTTTATGTTCTAAAGGGAACATTTAATATATGGCCGCATTTCCTGTCTTGAGGCGTTTTCAAAAGATACAGTGGTAGCATATTAGGGTAATATTGCCGGCATGGTGTGTCCTTAGAATGCGGCATGGCGAGGCGCAAATATTGCGGCATTCGTGTCAACATGCTATATGGTAATATTACCGCAATACTGCCGCAACTTGGACTTATGGATGAAAATCACACCTTGGCACAACAGAAGGTGATGTCATGATGATTTGTTGAATGTGGGCTGAGCCCTGGCCGGCAACAGTATGTAAAGTGCAAGAAAACATGGGGAGTTAATTTAGAATTTGTAAACTGTATCAACTGAAATGGCAAACTAGAGTGATGCAGAGGTCCAGGAGCTTCTGGCCTTTAGAGCTGAAGACCAGATCACCAGAGAGTTCCCGGGAACTGTTAAGGACAGCCACGTTTTGGAGCAGCTCACAAATCGACTTGAGGAGCGACGCTTCAACCGGGATAAAAACAAGTTTTATCCAAGATATATTGTCTGTTTACTACGGACTCTTCTGTCTTCTGTTTATACGCAACTCTGCACGTCGACAGCCCGGACACCACCCCCACACCCGCCTTTATCCGGCTATCGCATAATCTTTTGTTGAAAACCACCAGATTACATTGTCACCACAGACTGACCACTTCCTAACAGAGCCCTTCGCTCTCAGACTGCAGGTTTACTTGTAGTTCCTAGGATTTCTAAAAGTAGAATGGGAGGCAGATCTTTTAGTTATCAGGCTCCTCTCCTGTGGAACCAGCTCCCAGCTTTAGTCCATGAGGCAGACACTCTGTTTACTTTTAAGGCCAGGCTTAAAACTTTCCTTTTTGATAAAGCTTATAGTTAGAGTGGCTAAGGTCATCCTGAGCTAGCTCTGTAGTTATGCTGCTATAGGCTTAGACTGCTGGAGGACAGACTTACCAATTTTCTTCACTCTGCTACTTCCTTTTCTCCTACTACTCTCCAGTTGTATTACAGTACATTCTGTTATTTCGACTGTTAACTTTGTTTTCTCTCAGTGTTTTTCTCTCTATAGAAGATATACCTGGTCTGGTATCCTGCTTGGCTGCAATGCCCTGTTGGACGGGGGGCATCGACTGGGATGATCCCCCCAGTAACTGAACATCCACTGTGTCCTGTTATTAACTTTTTACTTTCTGTAACATAGAAAGTTCTCTTATATCAGATCTTCTGTTCCTTCTGGGTCTCTGCTCTGTCTTCTCAAACCCCCAGACGGTCGTGGCAGATGGCCGCTCCTACTGAGCCTGCTTCTGTTGGAGGTTTCTTCCTGTTAAAGGGGAGTTTTTCCTCTCCACCGTCGCTACATGCTTGCTCAGTATGAGGGATTGCTGAAGGATTGCTGTGGTTGGAAAGTCTGCCCAACCTCACGCCAATGACTGACGCAATCTGCTGGGATTCCTTAAATAGGAAACTTTTTAACTGATTGGAATGTTTGTATAAATGTATTGAAATGACTTCTTGTTAAGTGCCTTGAGATGACATCTGTTGTGAATTGGCGCTATATAAATAAACTGAATTGAATTGAATTATGAATGACCAAATGGCTCACTGATGCCGGCACTAATGGTGGCATTGTCTTTTGAAACAGCCTTTAGTATGAGTTACAACAATGACAATAGGTCATGATGTTCAAGCATAATGTATTGATAGTGATGTGTCAGACTCCAACCTGCCACCACGCGCACCACCGCTGTAAAAATGGCCAGCTTCAAAACAAAGAAAGAAATATTGAAAATAACCTGGCAGATACGTGGATTTGAGTTTCTTGGAAACAGGGTATATTTGGACATGATTATGAACCGGAAGTCGTAAAAATGTAAAGGGAATATACAGCAGTGAACTCAGTTTTAAAGAAAAAAGATGATATGGCTCCAGACCCCATTTCCAGCCAAGATGAGGGTTTTCTATCCGGAGGGAAAAGTGCTGTACAACTGTGTGGAGGAGGAAACAACTGACATGGGAAAGAGGGGACTCTCAGTGACAGTTATTACATGTCTGGATACACTCATGGACCAGGTAAGGAAAGGCAAGGTAAGGCAAGTTTATTTCTATAGCATACTTTCAACAAGGCAACTCAAGGTACTTTTGATTATTAGGGGATAAAATAAAAGCAGCAATGAAAGATCAGTAAAAGCACAAAACACAACATTAGAGACACAAAAAGTATGACATTGCAGCAATTATTGATCACATACTCAAAGGCAGATTTAAACAGAAGGGTTTTATCCTTGATTTAAAGGAACTCAGTGTTTCAGCAGCTTTGCAGTGGTCTGGAAGTTTGTTCCAGATAAGGGGACCATAGAAACTAAAAGCAGCTTCTCCATATTTGGTTCTAATTCTAGGGGTGATTAATACACTGGAATAAAAGGACCTAAGTGGTCTGTGTGATTGGTATTATGGCAACAGATCTTCAACATACTTTGTTGTTAAGCCATTAAATGATTTACAAATTATTAAAATTATTTTGAAGTCTAGTCTCTGAGCTACAGGGAGCCCGTGTAAGGACTTCAGAACAGGGGTGATGTGTTCTACTTTCTTTGTTCTAGTAAGGACACGAGCAGCAGCGTTCTGGATCAGCTGCAGCTGTGTGATTGACCTTTAAGGCAGACCTGTGAAGACTGTTGCAGCAATCAATCCAACTAAAGATAAATGCATGGAGGAGTTTTTTGGGGTCCTGTTGTGACATCAGTCCTTTAATCCTAGAAATGTTCTTCAGGTGTTTGAAGGCTGACCTTGTTATTGCCTTTATGTGACCCTGGAGGTTCAGGTCTGAGTCCATGACTACACCTAGATTTCGGGCCTGATCAGCAGCTTTTGGCCCAGTTTTAGGCCCAAAAACAATTACTTCCGTTTTTTCAGTTCAGTTGAAGAAAATGATGCATCCATTGTTTACCTTAATGTATTCGCTTAGAGTTTGGATAGGTTCAAAGTCACCTAGTGTCGTTGTAATGTAGAGCTGAGTATCATCTGCATAGTTATGGTGACTAATCTTATTGATTGTTCTAATCTGGGTTAGCAGGAGCATGTAGATATTAAATAGGAGGGGTCCCAGGATTCGAAATGACCAGATTCGAAAGCTGCCCTGCGAATGTATGTTTGAAGAGGTGGGCTTAATTGACGCATGGCGAGTCTTGTACCCTAACCAAAAGGATTTCACCTACTATTCTTTACCACATTCAACAAACAGGAATGGATTATTTTTTTAACTTTTAGAAAAAATAAGGATTAAATAAAAACCTGTTAAATTGGGACTATAGATTTAAGTGACCGAGCACCACTGTACCTTTCTATGGATCTAAACTTACAACCAAAAATGAATCATTGGAAATTTAACTCGAGTTTATTCAACGACCTGTCGGGATTGTGGGTTGTTTGTCTTGGTTTAACATCTTCCCACAGGTATCCACCAGAAGGCGCAGTGCAGACTGGAGCTGCAGCTCCTACTGAAAGGTGGTTTCTGCAGGTTCCCCTTGTCCTTGGTCATCTAGGCTCGTTACCTGCTTATAAGAGGAGCTGGCTGCCAATCACTCGATGCCTGAGTGTTAACCCATGTGGTAACTCCAAGCCCTCTGAGTTCCTTTAACCTCCATATTCTTTACTTCTTGCTTTAAGATTAATATTACCATGTTTCCATTTCAAGGTTTACCTCAGTGCAACTTCCTGGACTAGTTCCTTCGTGTTTAGTTACTGATCTCCTAGTGTCTACTTACCCATGTGAAATAACTCCTGGATCATCACCTTCAGACTAGCAGCCTCTAAGCTCTACTTACCATTCTCCACCTCCCTGTCCTCATACCACCAACCTGTTGTTGCTTCCTGGACCACCAAACGGAGCACGAGCCTACAAGCCTACGAGCCTTCCTCTTCCTGGAAGAAAAACCTCTCCAAGTACAGTAAGACATTAAGACATTTCCACAGTTTTCACAATCATCTATTCATCCTCCTTTCTCCTATGGTCTGCTTAGTTTCAGTCTTCCCCAATTCCCCCGTGCTGTTGGATTCCCCTGGACCAGGACAATATTCCTTATCATTTCAATATACATTTTAATTATTAAGTGGTTTTCTGCATGTGGGTCAGATCGGTCAGCAGAATCCCTAAGGAAAACCATATCTGAACAGAATTCATTAACTCTCACGACTCTGTCCTCAGAACCCTCACTGAACAACAAAGAACCCCCAGCAACATTTGGATCACCTTATTGTTTTATTTCAAGATATGCAGTCTAAACAGTCTTCTCCTCCTCCAGAAAAGGCAAGCCAAATCAATCTTTTTTACCATTAGTTTGACACAACAGGGCATGGTTTCTTTCCCCAAGCTGTGTCTCTGAACCACTCCCTCAGCCAAAAGGCGCTTAATGGGTAGGACACCCCATTCACAGTTTGATGAACACTGGCCGGCTTTAAAGTGCACTGAAACATCTACAGCTGCTCTAAGGAAAAAAAACAAAAGAAATTCCAACCCAAAACAAGAGATATTACCCCCCCTAGATTCCTGCTGTAAAACAGATTCGCAGCCCTCAGTTCCCTGAAAGACGACACAGCCCCTGGGACCAGTAAAGGTAGGCAGGAGAAATGCAGCCACATGAAGCGGACACATAGGAAAGTAAGAACCCCCCAGCAAAAGTTCTGATAATTCATGATGGTTCAATAAATGGGATCGAAGACTTCTGTAGCCAGAACACTAGTGTTATCAGCTGCCCCAAAAATACAGTGAGCGAAATCTCAGAAAAAATCCAGACAATCATAGATCAACACCCGAAACTGGAAAAGCTCATTATCCACACAGGTTCAACTGATGTAGCCAAAAAACAGAGATTCTAATCAGATTTCTCTGATCTGTTACAGAGACTTGATGGACTTAACATAAACATCTTTATCAGCGGACCAGTCCATGAAGGGAATTATGAAAGATATAGTAGACTTCGCATGTGTAAGAAGAACAATTGTAAAGACATTTATTTCAGTTATCATTTTGCTATGCTTTTGGAGAAGTATTGTATTCAGAAAATGAAACCGTGAAGATTAAGATTAAATGTCAAATTTATCACCTGTCAGAAGGTTCAGCTACCCATCATCGGTCATGTTCTGGTTTGTATTGTGGACCCAAATGCAGAGAAGTAAATAAGAATGTTTTAATAATAACAAAACAAGGACTTACAAACTCAGGAGGATCAAAACCGCAGCAATGGCAAACCAGGAACCAAGAAGGGAAGGAAGACAGGCAACAGGGAAGGCAGGAACCAGGCGGGGAAGAAAGACAACGAACCAGCGAGTAGTGACTGAAGTAGAGGTGAATATATACTGGGGAGGAAATGAGGAAGTGACTGAGAAGACCAATGATCAATTAGTGGGAGCAGATGCAGGTGGGAGGGCGAGAGCAGGTGGAAGAAATCAACTGGGATAGGAGGTAAAAAGGCTGGGAGACAGAAGACTCTTAAGAAACTAAAGATAGTAAGTCTGGAAGGGAATCTAAGGAAACACTGGAAAACAGAAGGAGGAATTAAATCTAACAACTAACTGGGACTAATGAAGGATAAGTATTAATAGGAACTTGGGGAAAATAGAGATAAACACAAACCAGGGCAACCAAACACAAGACCACCAGAGGGTGACAAGGAACAACTAAAACATAATAGAACTAAATAAGGAAAAACAAACACAAACACCCAGGAACCATGACATCATCAAACTACTTAAATTAGCTTTATTAAACATTGATTCTCTGTCAGGGAAGTTGTTTCTAATCAATTACTTCATCACTGAACATAATGTACACACTCGTTTTTTAACAGAAACCTTTATAGACGTAAATAATGAAACATCTCTATGGAATTATATTTCAGTCAAAAATCCAGAGCGAGATTTTCAAACCTCACCTGCACGTATTCAACAAGGCATGCACGTAATTGCTCATGCACGTTGCGTGCATATTCAACAACACGCGCGTGTAGAATTCATCTCACGAGTATCCAACAACCCGCGCATGTGGATTTCACTTCACATGCGCTTTACACGAAGCTTTCATACACGCATTAAAGGTAAATCTTAGTAGAGGCTGCGCCATCGAAAGGAAATTCTGCGCGAGCGAGTAAAAGAGTTTTGACAGTTTAGAGGAGGAGCCTAAGGTTGGCACTGACCCTGTGTAATTGATCTTTTTAAATCCGTAACGCCCACAGGATCAGTAGAGTTATGTATTTTTTTCACAGTTTAACAATACAAGAAAATGGCAATTGTCAAACAAAGAAAACATGAGTTTGGTGATGTTAGATAGCCAGGAAATAACAAAAGTGCATTGGTGTAGCATTCAAGCAGAGATAAAAAGAAAAAAAGAAAAACTAAAAACGTAAATAATCG
The DNA here is from genome assembly GCA_963556495.2 of Valencia hispanica. Taxonomy (NCBI): domain Eukaryota; kingdom Metazoa; phylum Chordata; class Actinopteri; order Cyprinodontiformes; family Valenciidae; genus Valencia; species Valencia hispanica. The sequence goes on along the minus strand of OY747713.1, from coordinate 53,877,058 downwards.
AAATGAAATGTAAAATACATTTTAAAACGGGCTAGGGGTAAAAAGTTCACAATCAGTTCATAATATACTTTCAAGCATTTGCAGTGCTTTTCTCCATTAAAGAAAGTAAAGGAGAAGAATGTTCGCCAGTTATCAATGTAGCCCACATCGTTTGCAGGACACCACCCAGACAACCATTGATGGAATGACAGCATGCGGCTAAACATGTCGTCACTGGTCCGATCAGGCAGGGGACCAGAAAAGATTACAGAGTCTGACATTGTAATGGCAAACTTACACACCGAAGCAACACTAATTTTAGTGACCTCCGATTGGCGTAACCGGGTGTCATTACCGCCTGCGTGAATAACAATCTTACTGTATTTACGCTTATCTTTAGCCAGCAGTTTCAGGTAGGATTTGATGTCGCCCGTTCTGGCCCCTGGCAAGCATTTGACTATGGTCAATGGTGTCTCTAATGCCACGTTTCTGACTATGGAGCTGCCAACTACCAGGGTCGGCTTCACAGCGGGTGTGTCGCTGAGCGGGGAAAATCTGTTAGAAACGCAGACCGGTTGGTAGTGGCCCGTGGGCTGGGTCCTAGTACTATGCTTCCTACGTACAGACACCCAGCCGGCCTGAGGTCCTGGCTGCGCGGGCTCTACCGGAGGACAGCTAGGGGGTTCTACCCTTGTTGGCTCCGCGCTGGCTAATGGGCTTCGGCTATCTGCTGGTTTTTCAACAGCGCAGAGCCGTGCTTCTAATTCTGATACCCTCGCCTCCAATGCTACAAAATATTACATTTATTACAGTTACCATTATCACTAAAGGAGGCAGGGAAGTAACTAAGCATCTGACAGAGAGAGCAAGAGAGAAGAGAAGAGTTAGAGACAGGAGAGAGAAGAGTAGCCATAGCCGCAATGAAGCTAAGCTAACTGAGCTAGCGAGACCTTACCACCCCAAGAAAAGCTGTGTGAAACACAAGGAGTTCCCAAAACGTAAAGTACACCACCACAAAACGTGTGTTTTAGTAGCTTGTGTGTTAAAATAACTTAGAAAGGCCTCAGCACAGAGAAAATAAGATCAATTCAAGAGAGTCTGAAGACCAAACACCTTACAGGGAGTGCAACAGCGACAACAGGAAATTACGCAATACAGCTTACCCGTCACAGCAGCTCACTTCTCACAAGAAGTCTACAGCATCACTGAGCATAACTGGTTGTGATTTCAACGTATTTTCCCTCCCACCACATCCCACTTATCTCCCAACTCCAACTAAGCAAACAAGCTGGTAGATAATTTCATCATGAAAGTCTCAGACATCACTGATTCCATTGCTTCAACTAAAGTGAAAGTAGTCTCAGGTTGAAATAAGTCTCCATGGACAAGCAATCAACTGGTACGTAGTGAAAAAAATCAGATCATTGGGTCTGATCTGATTCAAATAGTGAACTCATCCCTCTTGTCAGGTCTCTTTCCCAGGCTTTAAAAACAGCAGTTATTAAACCACTACTAAATAAGAATAACCTGGACAACATGTTAATGCAGAACTACAGGCCAATCTCTAATCTTCCATTCATCAGTAAAATTATTGAAAAAGCTGTGTTTTAGCAGTTAAATAGCTTCCTAACAATGACCAACCATTCTGTTGTTTTTTAGTCTGGTTTCCGTACTCACCACAGCACTGAGACTGCCCTCGTCAAAGTTTTCAATGACATCCGCATAAATACAGACTGTGGAAGAACCACGGTGCTGGTTCTGTTGGACCTCAGTGCAGCATTTGACACCGTTGATCATGACATACTATTGGAATGACTAGAGCGCTGGGTTGGACTCTCTGGTACAGTACTTGGCTGGTTTGAGTCTTACCTGAAGAACAGGGACTTCTTTGTTTCAATAGGAAACTTTTCATCAGAACGAACAGAAATCACATGTAGCGTTCCCCAGGACTCCATCCTGGGGCCCCACTTATTTAATATCTACATGCTCCCACTAGCCCCGATTATAACGACCAATAAAATTAGTTACCGTTACTATGCAGTTGATACTAAGATCAACATTACAATGTCACTAGTTGACTTTGAACCCATCCAAACCCTAAGTAAAAGCATTGAGCAAATCAATGGATGGATGTGCCACAACTTTCTCCAGCTGAACAGAAACAAAACAGAAGTAATTACTTTTGGACCTAAAGAGGAACGATCAACAGTCAGCACACAGCTTCAGGTAATCCAGCTAGAATCTACTGATCAGGCCTGAAATCTAAGTGTAGTTATAGACTCAGACCTGAACCTCCAGGGTCACATAGGCAATAAGAGGGTCACCCTTCTATCCCCTGAAGAACATTTCTAGGATTAAAGGACTCATATCGCAACAGGACCTCGAAAAACTCATCCATGCATTTATCTTTAGTCGGATTGATTACTGCAACAGCGTCTTCACAGGTCTGCCTAAAAAGTCAATTAGACAGCTGCAGGTGATCCAGAATGCTGCTCCTCGTGTTCCTTAGTAGAACCACGAAAGTAGAGCACATCACCCCTGTTCTAAAGTCCTTTCACTGGCTCCCTGTAGCTCAGAGAATAAACTTCAAAATATTTCTACTAGTTTATAAATCATTGAATTGCTTAGCACCAAAGTATGTTGAAGATCTGTTGCCAGGCATCTGCGAAGCTGCTGAAAAACGGAATTCTTTTAAATCACGGCTAACAGCCCATCTGTTTAGAGCTGCCTTTAAGTGATGTTTTCATGCATCATGTTTTGTGTGTGCTTCTTGCTTTATTGCTGTTTTTACTTTACCCTAAATTCATGTCTGCTTTTGAGTAATGTTTTACCTGTCATATGCTCTGTGTGTGTTTTATGCTTTATTGCTGTTTTTACTTTGTCCCCTAATCATGTAAGGCACCTAGAATTACCTTGTTGTTGAAAGTGCGCTACACAAATAAAATTCCCTTGCCTATTTCCTCTAAAGCTTGTTTATTTACACCTTAGGTCCTTATTATGTGAGCATTTGAAAACCGAAGTCAAATTCCTTGTTTGTCCACACAATGCTGGCCAAAATAGCTGGTTCTGACTAAGATTTCTCCATTCTTATCCAGACCTGCAACTTGTTGATTTCAATTTCCATATTTTTTTAGACTTGTTCCAAACACCCTGATATTTTGTTATAGGGGCAGTTTTGCTTGGACAGCTTTTTCCCTTAATGAATGAAATCATAATTTTAAAAATACTGTTTAAACTGATTGAAGTTAAACATTTAAGTGTGACAAAAAAGCAAAACCAGAAGAAAACTTTAGGTGGTAAATACTTATTCACTGAATTATATGTCAGATCAGTTTCTTGGTACTTTTTTTCACAAAATAGCTGAACAAACACCCACTGAGAATGGTATTTTAGGTTTTAGCAGGACTTGGAACCAGGAGTTACAAACATGCAGATAATTTACTGAAGACTCACCGCTGGTTGCTGCTGGCCATTGAGGCTAACTGTGCGGAGAGGTGAATTGGTGGAAAGACGCTTCTCCCACTCACTGGGTCGAGGTTCTGGTACTGACTCCATAAAACTTCTCTTGAGCTCACTGATACTAGTGTGGTGACGCATTATCTCCGTTTGGGTCTTATCTAGGTCCTTCAAGAATTAAAAAGTCACATTACTTTAATGAAAGAGAAAAATGTCAAAAAGATGATCACAGACAAGAATAGAAAGAGTTAAATGTTGACCAAAAGAATTGACAAAAACCACTGAGAAGATAGCACGGTGTACTTACATTGCACAGTACATGAGATGAGTGAAAGGACAAGTAAAATGGATAAGTGCGTAAAGACTGTTCTGGAATCGTAAAAATGGGTGAAAACTATGTCAATGCCACACAATTAGTAGAGTACAAATAGTAAAAAAAAAAAGCTAAATGGCTTTGTGCTTATCTAAGGTATATCCATAAACTGATTGTGCTTATTTCTAAAGGAAATTCAGACATCTTCCCAGTACTAGGTACATGCATCCATAGATTAAGTAGAAATCTGGGGATTTATTCTGAAAGGAAACTAATTGGCTTTACAAACTGTCCTAAGAAGACCCTAAAAACTAAAATTATATTACAATGACTCCAGAAAACTCAAACGATGACTCCCTATTATGTTTCTAATTTTATGGATTATATTCACTAAATATGATGTTCTTACATGATTCTATTTGACGACTCCACATTTCCGTTTTTTGGCTAATCAATTTAAAACACTGTATGCTCAAGCTTAACAGGCTTAGTTTTAAACTATTTTCATGTCTTCTTGCCTATACAGTAGGTCAATGACAAAAAAAGAACAACAGCATACCCAGGGTCCTGCATAAAACTTGAATCCTTAGCTAAAGTCACGTTTTTGCAAAGCTGCAGAATTTGCTGATGCTGTTGCTCATTCTGTTGGCTAATCCCTTAAGGTGTTTTTTTTTACATAGCTGTATATTTAATGTAGATTTTAATGTGGAGGGAAAAGGGTAAGTCAAATAGATGGAAATTTATATCATTCTCTTCATTGTAAAGACAGTTAACGTCTTAAACAACAGTAAAATCAGTTACCAGAACAACAGAAGTGGCACAAAGACATTCAGCTTGAAAAAGGAGAGATCAGATGACAAAGAACAGTTGTCTGAAATGATTGACAAGAAACTACAGAAAAGTAGTGAGACAACGAAATATACATGTTACATACATGACTGGGAAACAGACTCCAATGTAAAGTATATGACTGTCACACATTTTAGCTGCAAAAAAGAATAGATTAAATAATAATAATGGTGTTTTTAGGTTAAATGGTCAGTCCTCACTACTTTGTAGCACAATTTTTATGATTTAAACACGTCTCCTTTTTTCTCTCTACCCATTTCCTGTATATTAAATGTCAAATGAAGGCCACTAGCGCCACAACATAAATAAATTAAGCTAAATAAATTTGAACAAAATCTTCAGGCTTGTGGCCTCAAGACTGTGTGAACTCATTATCTAGCTGAGTTTACAGCATCAGTCTGAAGGGAACTGTTATATCTTACAATGGTGCGTTTTCTCCTTTGCTGCAGTCTAAAAGTCTGACAGGAAAAAGGCTGATGATGTCAGAATATTGGCTCATGTCAAATTGTGGATTTGGGACTGAACTTTAGATTTTTTTATAAGGTGTTTTTATTCAAAATTCAGTTGTGTTAGTTGGTCTTGGTAAAGACAGATAGGAGGAAACAGTTCTGCAAGTAATTTTTGGGGTGTTAAGGCTCAAAAATGAGGTAGTCTTATTTATTCATTCATTTTGTACTGTTCTAAATAAATTTAGTTTATCCTTCCATCTACTATAAGTGTACAGTTATGGTTTTATGCGATCAATTCTTCTGACATGCTCTCAAAGGCAGGATAATTTGGGTTCATCATATACACGTTCTTTTCAATACCACAAATTATTCTCTAAAATCAATCAAACAAGATAGTGTAATAGCGTCCGGTTACACTCTATTCAATAAAGCCATATATCACAGTCTCGTTTAAGTGACATGATGGTTTCTTATGCACTGCTTTATGACGGCTTGAGGTCTAATGATGGTCTCTGACAACTGCAACAAAAATCAAAGCTTGTATAATCTGTCGAATAGCTACATCATCATTCAGTCTCAAGTTAGCTTTCATATGTGAAGCATAGAGGATGTTCACGTCGTCTATGGATGATCTAGTTCTATCAGTGATGCCCCACATATTCCATGTCTCAGATTATTTTGTATAGCAGGATTCAGGTTCAGCATCGAGGACAAACTGGGTTGCAGTGTCTGTTTTAACTAAAAGAAAATGTTTCCCAGTCATATTTCAGAAAGTGACTAATTTCAATGACAAACAAAAGCAACTGATGAGAAGCTACTTGCATGACAATCAGAGAGGAAAATGGTGCATGCAAACCCTTTAGGGTTGGGCTACAGAAACAGAAAGACAAAAAAAACAGATCAAGCAAATGGAAACCAACATTACATTCATGCACTTAAAACTGTTACAAAAACTACCAAAACTGGTAGCACTAAAAATACAAACCTCCAACATTAAATTGCTATGTCTGATATAAATAGTTTCACCCTCAAGTCTCTTGGGTCTCTTCTGTGAAAAATTAGGAAAAGGAATAAAAACTGGTTGTAAGCAAGATAGAATTAAATTCTATGTTCCAATGTCCAAATGACAGCAATGCCTTTGGTAGTGAGATAAAGCATTGCTGCACAGGAACATAGAATGCAGTGTGCAATTCCCAGTCTACCCAGCTTAGCAAATAAAAGATGAGGAACTTATACAGACTGGATGGGCATGTGTAACAGCCAAGCAGATACATGAATATCCAAGGATTTCAAGTCACATGTTTTGCATGCATAAGGTGCTACTGCATAGGGGTTTTGCACAAAGAGTGTTGAATTCTGTGCACTGAATTTTAACAAGCTCATGCTAAACTGTGTCATGTTTTAAATGTACTAATGCTATTGTTTTGGGATGTTAAAAAATACTAACTTATACAAGAAATCTGTTTTGATAGATTTAATCAATAGTGATTTTTATGACCTCATCACAGTAGTGGGGAGACCGTGGCTCAGGTGGTAGGAGTTCGTCCCATAACCAGTGGGTTGCCAAATTCGAAACCCCTCTGCCTTGGTTGTTGTGTCCTTGGGTAAGACACTTCACCTGCTGTCAGGAAGTGTGGTGGTGTGGTACATGGACCCAAACGCAGAAGCCGAGGAAAGATGTAAGGATGTTTATTGGAGTGCAGCTGGTGGAGGAGGTAATGATGGTGAGGGCAGGAACGGAGAGACAGGACATCGGACGAGCAGGACAGGAAACAGCAGAACAACACACCATGGAGACATCTACACAATGATCCGGCCCTGAGTGAGAGAATTGATGGGTTATAAAGTCAAAAGGTAAGGAGGATCAGGTGTGGTTGATGGGAGACACAGGTGAGGACGAGGATTAGGAGAGGGAGTTAATAGGGCAGAATGACAGGACCCCCCCCCCCCTTTAAAGGCGGATTCCAGATGCAGTGGAAAGAGGGAGATATGAAAAAAAAAGGAAGCACCCTTGCCAGGGTGGGTGGAGGGGGCCCACGGAAGGAGGGCCCGAGTCTTCGTGGCTACGCCCCTGGAAGTCTGGCGGACGGCCAGGTGGGCAGATCCTGAGGATCTGGAGGTCTGGCGGATGGCCAGGAGGTTGGCCCCTGAGGACCTGGTGGTCTGGCGGACGGCCCAGGTGGCGGCCCCTGACAGGACAGCGGTCAGGTGGACGGCCCGGGTATCGTCCTCTGGCTGGACAGCGGTCGGCCCGATGGTCCTCCCACAAGGGCCTGGAGATCCGGTGGACGTCTCGTTGCCCGACTGAGTTCAGGCGGACAGCCCGGTGGTCCTCTTCTGAGGACCAGGCAGCCGTCGAGAAACTTGACTGGTTGGCGGCGACAAGGAGGCCTGGCCGGTCGAGGTCGGCGGGGAAGAGGCTTGGCCAGCTGAGCTGAGTCTGGAGGCGCAGAGGCCAGCTGAGAAGAGTCTGGAGGCTCGACCGACAGCGGTCGGCGGCGAAGAGGCTCCAGTGACGGGGACGGGTCCTCCGTGACCCTCCCTGGAAGCTCTAGCGACGGGTCCTCCTTGACCCTCCCTGGGAGCTCTTGCGACCCATGGAGGAATGTCGGTCGCTGGAGAGCTGCCGCTGTGACTGCCAGGAAGACAGCAGCCACGATGGCGGCAGGCTCTGGGACTGGAGCTGGCTCTGGGACTGGAACTGGCTCTGGGACTGGAACTGGCTCTGGGACTGGCTCTGGGGCCGAGCAGGCAGAGGCTGACTTCATGGCAGAGCAGGCTGAGGGTGACTTCATGGCCGAGCAGGCCAAGGCTGAGTTCATGGCCAAGCAGGCACAGGCTGACTTCGAGGCTGAAGCCAGCGGGCGGGTCAGAGCTGGAGCCGGCGGGCTGACCGGAAGAGGTGTTCTCGACAGGCTGACTGGTCTCGAAAGGCTTGACTGAAGGAGCTAGTCTCGACGGGCTGGGAGCGGCTGGTGGTGCCACGTCAGGTGCTTCCTCTTCCTCGAAGGCCGTCACCCTGCGGCAGTACCGTCGTCGGTGACGAGGCGGAGGAGGAGTTCGTTACCTCCACGGACCCACGCCGGGAGGAGTGTGCGACACCTTCCACGCCACGTAGATCCAGTTCTCCGGCAGCCAACCCCAGAAATCCCAGTGCTGGAGTTTTCCCAGCCGTCTGCTGGGTCCATTCGTTCTGTCTGGATCATTCTGTCAGGAAGTGTGGTGGTGTGGTGCATGGACCCAAACGCAGAAGCCGAGAAAAGGTGTAAGGATGTTTATTGGAGTGAAGCTGGTGGAGGAGGTGATGACGATGATGACGATGGCAGGAACGGAGATAGGACATCGGACGTGAAGTTATAAAGTCAGAAGGTAAGGAAGATCAGGTGTGGTTGATGGGAGACACAGGTGAGGATGATGATTAGGAGAGGGAGTGAATAGGGCAGCATGACACCTGCCTTGTCTGCTGGTGGTGATCAGAGGGCCCGGTGGCGCCTGTGTGTATGGCAGCCTCGCTTCTCTCGGTGTGCCCAGGGCAGCTGCGACTACAATTTAGCTTACCACCATCAGTGTGTGAATGTGTGCGGGAATGACTGAATCTGATGTAAAGAGCTTTGTGATCCTCTGACTGATAAAGCAGTATACAAATTAGAGAACGACAGATAGTGGGTTTGGCCGATACCCAGTAAGGCCGATAGTAGTTACTCTGAAAAAGGCCGATAGCCGATTAATAGCCAATAGTTGATTACTTGGCCAATAGTAGTGAACTACCGATAGTGAGTTTGGCCGATAACAATAATTACTCTTAAAAAAGTCGATAACCGATAGTTATGTAAAGTTGTGGGTTAAATGAATGCTAGAAGTGTAAGTTGGCTTGACCGCAGTGAAGTTCACTACTTGAACAGCTGACAAATTGTATTTGTTTGCAGACCACAATAACAGACGGACTATGTTCAAATAGATTAATTCAGCTTACACTCATTGTCTTATTTATGCATAAAAGCACAGTAAAAATACATGTTACATGGTGATCTGGAATCCCTTTGTGTATCGCACCTTACGAGTGAGTTGAGATTACTCAGGGACTGGCCGAGTACCCTGGGTAATTCTAAGGTTGAAGCTAGCTCGCATAGCAAAGTAAACACTCCCGTAAGGGGACTGTCCACCGCCCAGTTCTCAAGTTAGCACTACCCAGCATGAAATAAGCTTTCTCCAATTCAATCTGATGATGTTCTCTGTTTCACTATGTTCTAGTTAAAGCTGCAGTCCGGAAAATATATTTATGTCTCAAAGTTTTATAAATCTTTAAAATGTTTGTGGGGTTCAATAATATGATAGAAGGCTGGTGCTCCACAACATTTGTTATTCTTCCTAAGTCCCCCCTTCCTCCCATAGACCGCTATTCATTTCATACTGACCGCCACATTTTTTTAGCCAATAGAATTCAAGTTTCATCAGCTGTCAATCAACTTACATGTGCATTGCGCGAACCTGTGAGGATGGGAGCGCCCACAGAGGCCACTCCCGTTTACAGTCGGCATATTGGAAGAGAGCGTCAGCCATGGAGAAGTCGCTCACCTCTAAAATGTCCATAAAATACAATCGGGTGATGATTGATAGCGCTTGCTGCTTTCCTCTTGACCCGCTAATGCGCGTGCACAATTGTTGAGGTGGGGCTAGAGGGAGCG